>CAWUFW010010362.1:0-701948 GCA_963921515.1 Calotriton arnoldi | reverse complement strand
TTAACGCAACTTCGCAAGCTTCGCGAGCGTAGCGTAGTTCACCGCCTAGGCTTAATCCTGTGCAGTTTTTATACAGATCACAACAAAAAGCCACATGCCCCACGAGCATAATATCTAAATTAATTTTAAATTATTTTAATCCCTACATGTTATACGAAGCACGCATAGAAAGTAAGTAGCTGCCATATTGTAAGTAGGCAACTTCAACACAAATTACATGGTTAAATCTCAATACCCAAAGTTGGGAAAATGCATTGACTTCTACATTTTTTTATGATGTTGGAAAAGGAGCTATATTATACTGGATTATTCTATTTAATAGAGTTGCACATGTATGCCTGAGTATACCGGTGGAGCCGCTAACAAAAGATTGACGGCGCAGTTCACAGAGAATAGCCGCCACCTTATAATGTGCAACTTACGCAAAAATCTTAATATTAGGTTACATTGCCCAATTTCACAAGACCTATCCTTTACAATTTCCATACAGATCACAGTGAAAAGCCACATGCTCCACGACCATAATACCCAAATTAATTTTAGATAATTTTAATCCCTACACGCCACACGAAGTACGCATAGAGAGTTAGTAGCCGCCATCTTTTAATAGGCAACTTCAACTCGAATCACATGGTTAAATCTCAGTGCCCAGGATTCTAAATACTTTTTTCTATACAGTCTTCATGTAAATCACAGCGAAATAGCATATCGCCCAGAATTCAAAAAAGTATTTTTTTCTCACAGTCCACCCCATTTTTCTTAAGAATATTCGTTTCCCTCATGGACAGACTGACTACGCTATTTTGAATCGTTCTAGTTAGTGGTAATTGCAAAAGTGCGAATGCAAGTTTCAGTCCAACCCATTCTTCTTAAAATTGCTCATTTACCTCACAGACACACTGACTATACTATTTTAAATCGTTCTAATTCGTAACAATTGCAAAAGTGCGAATACATGTATCAGCACGGGTCATAATAGGTGGCCACCATCTTATAATGCGCACCTTTCAGAAACCGTTATGGTTAGTCACACTATAAAGTGTTTAAAAGACTCTTTTCCTTCCATACCGTGCTATTTAAAAAAAATGTTTATCCGTTTGTCTCATGAACAGACTAATATTACCCACATGACTTTTGTCAAATACAATCAGTTCAAATTGTAATACAACACTCAATACAGCACGTGAAAAAAGTCATGCTCTCCTAAGTTCTTACCTAAGGTCCTGGTGAACAGCAATTTAAGCACGTTATGACCAAAGAGTTCAAGCTGTATACCACAACAATATATATAGTCTCTCTAATTGAAAAATCTGTGCAAAAAGTCAAAACAGAAAGCGGCATACTCAGTAAACGGCCGCCATCTTTTAGTATACAACTAGTGTGCAAAACTCGCTGTCAGTGTTCCTAAGGGACTATATAAATCAATGTATTTTTCCCAAAAGGAACTATTTCATGTTCCAAAGGGATGCCATGTCAAAACCATGTCACACTACTCAGAGTTCAAGAAAATATTTTTTCAGTTCACCTCATTCTTCTTAGGTTTATTCGTTTACCTAACGGACATACTGACTACCCTATCATGAATCGTTCGAATTGGCAACAGTTGCCCAAAGTGCAAATACAGGTATCAGCTCGAGTCATAATGAATGGCCGCCATCTTATAATACGCAACATTTTACAAAAACCATTGTGTTTAATCACACTGAAAAGTGTTTCAGAGACTCATTTCTTCCCATGCCGTGCCTTTTAAAATTATCCAATTTTTAAATTAAGTGATAAATTATGGAAGCCTGGTGAACTCCATTTCTAACATTCATCATCTCAGAACTGATGACGTTACTGATCATAAGCTCGCCGTTAGATAAATACATATTGGCAATAAGAGAGCCATGGTATTGCCAAGACCAATTTTGTTGTTATTTTTATAAATCAGATGATCAGCATAGCATTCAGAAAAACCATACTGTTCTATAATAAACATTATAAAAAGTTCTACCCATTATGCCACCATAAATAACGGCGGCAACAGATGTACAAGGCCACTATTACAGAAAACATCATAACAAAAGAATTCCCAACTAGATGCATCTATTTACGTGACGTGTTACACTTAGGTGATCACTATCTCAGAGCCAGTATTAACACGAACCCAAACCCTTTTATATAAAACGATATATTAGTAATTTCCTCAGGACAATTTGATATTATTGCTGATTTTTTACAAGAAGCAAGGGCAGAGCATCGTTGTTATTTCAAATGAAAAAAAGACAGAACATAGTTTTGCATTGTGATATTTCTTTACATTACTATAAACCCGGTTAACTGCAATCCTGACTTATACTTCACATTTATAATCCTCGCTCTTGTTTCATAAGGAATGATGGAACTCATGATTTATATTTAGACCTAAGGAAACTGTTCTCAGTCTGCAGATCCATTTTGCTTCTATCTGCCTTAGATGTTGTTTCCTATTGCCACCCCTTTCATCATCATTATTGATATGCTCGATTCGAGGGAACCAAACATTAGTTTCAGTAGGGTGATCTTAATTGATGTGCATTGCCATTGGATATTTCTCATCTCGAAGCCTAATGGCTCGTACATGCTCCTGTACTCGTGTCTTTAGCTGTCTCGTGCTGCTCCCGACATAGATCTTCCCACACGCACATCCAATGATGTAGATGGTATAGGTCGTATTACAATTTATGAAAGACCTTATAGTATTTCCTATTTGTGTGTTATAACTACATTTATTGATTCTATTCCTGCCCAAACTTCAAACTGAGCAGTTCCCACAGATATAAAATCCTTTGGGTTTTGCCGGTAGCCAGTTAGTCACCTGATTCTCCACTTTAGACTTCACATAACTTGGGCATCGGGTGTCCTTCAATGTGGTGCTTCTGTGATAGACCATCCAGGGTTTCTGTGATACGATGCCTTTTGGTAATGTGTCCGATTTTAGAAGATGCCAGTTCCTGCGTAGAAGACCATAAATATGGTTACTGTACATATTGTACTGTGTGACCAAAACAGTTTCACTGTTATTCAGAGATTCTTTCTTTTTGTTCTTTCCACTATTACTGAACATGTTTTTTCTACATAATCTTCTAGCCTTTCTTTCATCCGTGTTCAGACAATGATCTTCATAGCCACACTCCTTAAAATCACGTTTGATGTCCTGTCGTCTCTTATCAAATTCCTGTTCTTGGCTACAATTTCTCCTTGCTCGAACCATTTCACCATAAGGAATGGCGTTAATGTTAGATTTTCAGCAAATGTGTCCATCGTTTCACCTTCTCTCTATCTGACCTGAATGAAAATGTACCTTTCATAATCAACGTTCTTCATCGGATTGAATTTGGTGTTCAGCACTTCTTTAATTTGACTGTATGAAGTTTCTTCACCTCTCTGTATTTTCTTTATCACTTGCTTCAATCTGTCACCTGCCAAGTTTTTGAGATATTTGATGATCTTTTTATCATCTGCTTCTTCCAGCACATCAATGAAATCATCGAAAGCTTTGATCCAGATGGTCCATTTATTGCCATTATTCTGCTTCTTGGCAACACCAAAAGCAGACAATGGTTTTAGGAATGCAGAAGCCCTGCGTCAGACGCTTTCTTCGGCAGCCAAGGAGCAGCTGAAAAATTACATTATTCTGACCGCCGCTCACAGACACTTTGTCGGCTTGGCAGGATTCAACGGCCTTCTCAGCACAACCCCTGTGGTTACACTTAGGTCCCTGTGCCTGGCGCTGAGGTCGGGTGACTCTCTTTACTCTAGATGTTGGGTACGTAGATGCTCATTTCTTTAACTGAGGCATGCCACTTTTGTCGTTTCTTCACACTTTCTTACACCTGGGTGATCTCTGCCTCTTAGCGCTTCTTTGTGTTCAACTGCTTCCCATCGCAGTCTCTTGAGCCTGGCTGTCACCGCTGGTTGTGCTTTCTGTACCTCGTTGATAGTGCCTTTGATGTTTCCGCACTGTACGAATGATTACTCTTTGTTAGCTTGTGGCATTGTTTTTCTTATCTCGGTCATATTGGTAAATTTCTGGATGACCATAAATGGAACTTCCCATTGCTCCTTTGCTTTCTTCGAAGATCTCGTACTGGCTGGAGTTGTGCTCAGACTCCACATACGCCAATTGTCGATTCTTCACTTTGACTGAGGCACATGTGGCACCCACAAGCAGTTTGCTGGTCCTCGGCTAACTCTCTGGGAGAACACTCTCGACTCTTCGGGTCGCGGGGTTTACGTATCCCCTATCTCATCGCCAGTTGTAGCATCTTACCCAGCCCGGTAGCTAGTAAATTAATTATGCCACACATGGAGCTCCGTATTGCATGTTTTTATTTCTCAGAGTGTAACCGGTAAGTGCATGCACTGCCTCATGAATTTTATTAACCACACCCAATTACTTACGTCACTGGACTACTGAGTCCGTGAGGGACTATAGGAGTCCAGCGCTTTCTAATGCACACAACACTACAGTCACTAAGTCCAGGTGCAGTTTTCATCTCTGTTTATTTATGGTTGACATGTATAAAGCGCATGGCAGCTCTGCCAGTGCTTCCCAGCGCTAATAACGAGCCACAAGAGGAAGCCTAAGCCACGACTAGAGATTACAAGAGCCAGGTCTCAAGCAGTTTCCTGAAAGCTGCTTCTTTCGGACAAGGAGGGAGTTTCAGATGTCAGAGGCAAGGGATTGGATAGCCTGGCCTCCCTGTCTGGCTCTTCTAAACCTGGGAGAATGGCAGATCTCGGACACCCCAAAGCCCCAGCCGCAACACAGGCCTCGATCAGGTGTCTAGGAACGACAGGACCCGAGCTGGGAAAGGCCAGAAGGTAAAACAAAGGACCTTAAATGTCATGTTTTTCCACAAGAAGTCTATGAAAGTCTGCAAGGTGAGTGGGGATTCACTGAAATTTCAGAATATGAAGCAACAACCGGGCAGCTGCGTCATCTGGGGAGAGGAGTTGGCCTAACGGCTAGGGCGGTCGACCTCGAATCTGGGGAACTGGGTTCGAGTCTCTGCAATGACGCTGAACATCCTGTGATTCTGGGCAAATCACTTAATCTCCCCGTGCCTAACAAAAATGAATGTGTCCTCATGTAATGCAACTGGTGCTATGTAAAGTGCTCTGATACCCGATACCTTCGGGTCAAGTTCGCGCTATATAAAACTCCGTAAAAAAAATAAAATGAATAATTTGCTGACATTTAATTGAGGTATGAGGGGCGCCGAAGTACAGAACCTTCTCATAGTCCAGGTGAGATGTAATGTTCTCCTGCACTATGGGGCATATTATCAAGAACGGCGTTAAAATTATCGCCGGTTTAGCGGCAGCAAACTGCCGCTAAAGCGGCGATAATGGGCTTGATAATATGCCCTGGAGAATTCCAATAGAAGCAGTTTTCTGCCGCTAAACCGGCGATAATTTTTAACGCCGTTCTTGATAATATGCCCCTATGTTTTTTTAGTGTGGAGCCCGAAGAACCAGCTGGATGACATTAGGATACTTTTAATTTGTAGACTTAGCCCCATCGACTGACATAAAATATTGATTTTGAAGTTACTCGGGTCAAATGTACACAATACCGTTCGTAAAATATTAGGCACAAATTGGGTCCAGTTTTTTTGTGACCAGTGTGGCATTTTACAAATCTATGTATTAAAAGGTTGGTTTACAAAATTCCAAGACGTAAACGGGTCGCAATTCGACCTTCCTCATCAATAACATAACATAACATGTGTATTTGTAAAGCGCACATTCACCACTACAGGTATCTTGGCGCTGAATAACAGATGTTTGTTGTTACCCAACTCAATGGTACTCATTTTATCGACCTCAGATGGATGAAAGGCTGAGTGGACCCGCCGGGATTTGAACCTGTGACCATGAGGTCGAACACAGGCCCCTGCAGTAGACGCATTAGTCAACTGAGCCACCAGACCCGGCAAATGGCTATTCACTACGATTGGTGTCCATCACAGGGATGGTCGCCTGCTGGGGTCAGCAGACCACCATGTCTTTGATTGCTTTTTAAATATTGTTTTTAAATACAGCCCATTTTCCTTAAAGGAAGCAGAGCTACGTTTAAAAAAAAAAAGTTTTAAACTTGTAAAAGTTTATTTCAGAGATGGCGGTGATCCCCTGGGCCACGGCCTACTCCCCAGCAATGTCAATAAGAGTAAGGGGACAGTTTCTAATGCAAATGGCAACCATCCCATGTTGGGAGTCAGTACAATTTCAATGTTTTGCAACCAGATTTTGATTGCAAAACATTGATTTGTACCATAACGAATAGCTATTTAGAAGGGACACCCTAAATACGTCCCCTCCAAGTAGAAATTTGTTATTCCCCTCTAATCCCAAACCGCAAAATGGGTTTAGTACATTCCAAAGCGCCCTTTGGCTGCTGCAAACCCTGTGATTTGGCAGGCTTTGCAACCACTAAATGGCTTCATGCCTATTGGCCTCAGTGAGCTTGTGGGAGCTCGAGGTGATTGCTTTGAGGGCAACCACTGAGCTGTGGAACCGATAACTCACCTGTTTGTGAGTATAGTATCTGTGCCACCTACTTCGGTCCGGCGACAAGTTGCCGGCCGATGTTTGCACGCCTCCACTAACCTGGGAAAAACCTGGGAGCTTATACAGTGAGCCCTGCTTCCGGTTCTGATCTGTGAACATTTATCACCTGATCCCTTGCATGAGTTATTCTGGGGTGCTGTGGGGCTCAGACTCTACCACAGTGTGCCACTGGAATACATTTTCCAATCATGAGGGTTCTCCTCATTGGAGTGTGTGCTTCGTTGTTCCGCGACACGTTGGCGTGGGCGCGTGGTGAATACCGTCATCTAATGGAGACTTAGAAGCCAACGCAAGAATTCTCATAGCTGGCAAGTTTTCAGTTTGCTTATGTGTGATAGTTCCATGTTGTTAGGGTACTGATGTGTGACATTTCAATGCCTTGTGTTTGACACATTGAGCGACAATCACAGGTAAACCAACACATTTATGCCCTTATAATAAGAAAACTTACAAAAAGTGCCCCTTTCTTCAGCATAATGGTTTAGAAGCTGCCATCTCGTGCTTTCTCAGACAAGGGAAAAAAATATAGTAATAATACTTATTAAACCTCGGAAGGATAAAACGCAGAGTAGGCCCTACCAGGATTCGATCCTGAAACCTCCAGTTTCTGGACAACTCTACACAGCAGGGGATCAACCTACTGAGCTACCTCATTGTAAACAGATATTATGACTTCACGGCACTCAAGTACTATATACTCTCCCCCGATATCACTCAAGAGGCCAGCATTAGACAGCAAACCTCCCCCAGGAAACTGACATTCATACATTGAGAAGAAAGAACACATTCAGCGAGAAACTGCAGTGTAAAATTATCAGCGACACTGTATGGCTGTAAACCCGCTTTACAAAATGTTCTGTGAGTAGGTAAAGTAATGTAAAATCAGATGGCTTTGCTTCATCTCGTGCATTCATATCAACAACGTCCAGTCCTGACTTTTGTGCCCAGAGCCCTCTGCATTCTGGGACACGTAGTTTTACATTTCCATTGATAGAGTGTTGTACCCAATCTACCTGGGCAAATTGTCAGTGGCTTTAAAGGAAAGAATACTTTAGGTGTCACACCTCCAAAACCAACGCCGTGCAAATTCTCCTCTTGACAATAAAGACGCTGCTCTTTGAAAAACTAATTTGTAAACACTGAAATGAGTCTGAATAGACTTTATAAATAAAGTTATGGAGTGAGTGTAAATAATTTTGAAAGGTCATACAAAAGTCTAACATTTGGAAGTTTTTATGGTGGGGATTCAACAATTTCTGATCTGCCATACAACCCCCTTAAACACACCTAAATACATTTCAATATAAGGGAGGCACTCAAAGGTAATTAGAGTCAAAATTCCACCCATCCACATATTCAGTTATTGGCGTTCCCAGTGCCCAAGGTGCTGAGCTGATGTATTGCAAATGTAAAATTCAAAGAATAGGCACGACTCTGTAGTTTAAAGAATTTGTAATGCATTGTTATTCATCAAACTCCATCAAAAGTAGAAAGAGTCAACCCAGCCAACACGTTTCGTCCCCACATGGGACTTCATCAGGGCTGTAAAGAACATATCTAACAATATTTTCAATTAAAACAAGCATGTCACCTAATCCACACAAGTTCAATTACATTCAACAATACATTCTCGCTCATAGTCATTGAGCCCAAATTTCAACCATATGTGATGTACGATCCTCAGCATCTTGAGTAATTATCTCACACATCTGTCTTGATTATTGCAAATATTACTATATGGAAATCTGCTACGCAAACAAACAAGTGGACCCATCACTCACCATAGTGTTCAAATCAACAATAATGCAGTATTTAAATCAATTCAGAACACGATTTATGTATTGTATCTTTAAATAACATATTTAAATATATTTATAGTGTTGATATATAGTTTCTGAAAAGACCAATAAAACTTATATACATGTATCAACTCATATAATTACTTCCCTAGACCACGTCATCAAGAGATGATGTTTGCATTTCTATACGACATTCTCGTCCCCTCTGTAGTCCAAGGATGTGAGAAGATGCGGTGGCGGGTACCCCATGGTATAAAAGTAGAGTCTGTTCCATGATTCCCCTGAGGGTTCACAGAGGAGGCTCCATCCATCCTAATGTTTAGATTCCTACCTCCTGTGAAACTCCTGCTGTTGTCTTAGTTCTTCCTGCCAGGTTGTCAATGGACCACGGGTTCTCCAATTTCTCCATGTTAGGATCTCACTTGTCAATGCGTTGAGTTTAAATTGTTATAGAGAAAAGGTGCTCAAAATCAGTGTCGGGCCCTCATTGAGGGGCCACTGGCATCTGTGAAGCCCTGTCTGGTGTCTGTCACCCCCATGATCACAGTAGCCCCGGCTCTGCACCATCAAGCAGTGAAGACAGCCGGTGGGGTTGAGCTCCCACTGCTCGGGTCTAGGTGTACCGGCAAGTCATGGCTCTGCACCATCAAGCAATGAAGAAAGCCTGTGGGGTTGAGCTCCCACTGCACGGGTCTAGGTGTCCCGGCAAGTCACGGGCTCTGCACCATCAAGCAGTGAAGACAGCCTGTGGGGTTGAGCTCCCACTGCACGGGTCTAGGTGTACCGGCAAGTCACGGGCTCTGCACCATCAAGCAATGAAGATAGCCTGTGGGGTTGAGCTCCCACTGCACGGGTCAAGGTGTACCGGCAAGTCACGGGCTCTGCACCATCAAGCAATGAAGATAGCCTGTGGGGTTGAGCTCCCACTGCACGGGTCTAGGTGTACTGGCAAGTCACGGGCTCTGCACCATCAAGCAATGAAGATAGCCTGTGGGGTTGAGCTCCCACTGCACGTGTCTAGGTGTACCGGCAAGTCACGGGCTCTGCACCATCAAGCAATGAAGATAGCCTGTGGGGTTGAGCTCCCACTGCATGGGTCTATGTGTCCCGGCAAGTCACGGGCTCTGCACCATCAAGCAATGAAGATAGCCTGTGGGGTTGAGCTCCCACTGCACGGATCTAGGTGTACCGGCAAGTCACGGGCTCTGCACCATCAAGCAATGAAGATAGCCTGTGGGGTTGAGCTCCCACTGCACGGGTCTAGGTGTTCCGGCAAGTCACGGGCTGTGTACCCTCAAGCAATGAAGTTAGCCTGTGGGGTTGAGCTCCCACTGCACGGGTCTAGGTGTTCCGGCAAGTCACGGGCTTTTCACCATCAAGCAATGAAGATAGCCTTGTGGTTGAGCTCCCACTGCATGGGTTCAGGTGTTCCGGCAAGTCACAGGCTCTGCACCATCAAGCAATGAAGATAGCCTGTGTGGTTGAGCTCCCACTGCACGGATTCAGGTGTTCTGGCACATCACGGGCTCTGCACCATCAAGCAATGAAGATAGCCTGTGGGGTTGAGCTCCCACTGCACGGGTCTATGTGTCCGGCAAGTGACGGGCTCTGCACCATCAAACAATGAAGATAGCCTGTGGGGTTGAGCTCCCACTGCACAGGTCTAGGTGTACCGGCAAGTCACGGGCTCTGCACCATCAAGCAATGAAGATAGCCTGTGGGGTTGAGCTCCCACTGCACGGGTCTAGGTGTACCGGCAAGTCACGGGCTCTGCACCATCAAGCAATGAAGATGGCCTGTGGGGTTGAGCTCCCACTGCACGGGTTCAGGTGTTCCAGCAAGTCACGGGCTCTGCAGCATCAAGCAATGAAGATAGCCTGTGGGGTTGAGCTCCCACTGCACGGGTCTGTGTCCTGGCAAGTCACGGGCTCCACACCATCAAGCAATGAAGATAGCCTGTTGGGTTGAGCTCCCACTGCACGGGTCTAGGTGTTCCGGCAAGTCACGGGCTCTGCACCATCAAGCAATGAAGATAGCCTGTGGGGTTGAGCTCCCACTGCCCGGGTTCAGGTGTTCCGGCAAGTCACGGGCTCTGCACCATCAAGCAATGAAGATATCCTGTGGGGTTGAGCTCCTACTGCAGGGGTTCAGGCAGGGTTGGATTGGGATTAAAAATCGGCCCGGGCACGGTAAAAAAATGTGGCCAACATTTGCATATTGCCTTTCCTCAAAACACTGCTTCGGCAAAATTTTATTTAAAAAAAGGGGGGGGATGATAAAAAAAAATGCACGGATTAGTTTACACTGGTGAAACACACCTGAAAACAAGTGAGGCCACTTCTGCTCAGGCCCCCTGCCCCCACTCAGTATGCACACATTAATGGGCCGGCCCAGGGAGAGAAAGGGAGTGACACCTCTGCCCGTTGATAAAAGGGAGGTAATGAGCGCCCATCTGCCTCCAGGAAGGCCACTCAGACACCCACTGGGCCGCTGGATTTATCTGAACAACAGAGACACCGCCCAAATCGGCCCCCAGGCTGGTCAAAAAGCAGCCCACAGCTGGAATTCGGACACCGGCCCCTCGGGCATTGCCCGAGTGCCAGCGTTACCAATCCGATGCTGGGTTCAGGTGTTCGGATAAGTCATGGGCTCTGCACCATCAAGCGATGAAGATAGCCTGTGGGGTTGAGCTCCCACTGCACGGGTCTATGTGTCCCGGCAAGTCACGGGCTCTGCACCATCAAGCAATGAAGATAGCCTGTGGGGTTGAGCTCCCACTGCACGGATCTAGGTGTACCGGTAAGTCACGGGCTCTGCACCATCAAGCAATGAAGATAGCCTGTGGGGTTGAGCTCCCACTGCACGGGTCTAGGTGTTCCGGCAAGTCACGGGCTGTGTACCCTCAAGCAATGATGTTAGCCTGTAAGGTTGAGCTCCCACTGCACGGGTCTAGGTGTTCCGGCAAGTCACGGGCTTTTCACCATCAAGCAATGAAGATAGCCTTGTGGTTGAGCTCCCACTGCATGGGTTCAGGTGTTCCGGCAAGTCACAGGCTCTGCACCATCAAGCAATGAAGATAGCCTGTGTGGTTGAGCTCCCACTGCACGGATTCAGGTGTTCCGGCACATCACGGGCTCTGCACCATCAAGCAATGAAGATAGCCTGTGGGGTTGAGCTCCCACTGCATGGGTCTATGTGTCCGGCAAGTGACGGGCTCTGCACCATCAAGCAATGAAGATAGCCTGTGGGGTTGAGCTCCCACTGCACAGGTCTAGGTGTACCGGCAAGTCACGGGCTCTGCACCATCAAGCAATGAAGATAGCCTGTGGGGTTGAGCTCCCACTGCACGGGTCTAGGTGTACCGGCACGTCACGGGCTCTGCACCATCAAGCAATGAAGATGGCCTGTGGGGTTGAGCTCCCACTGCACGGGTTCAGGTGTTCCAGCAAGTCACGGGCTCTGCACCATCAAGCAATGAAGATAGCCTGTGGGGTTGAGCTCCCACTGCCCGGGTCTGTGTCCTGGCAAGTCACGGGCTCCACACCATCAAGCAATGAAGATAGCCTGTTGGGTTGAGCTCCCACTGCACGGGTCTAGGTGTTCCGGCAAGTCACGGGCTCTGCACCATCAAGCAATGAAGATAGCCTGTGGGGTTGAGCTCCCACTGCCCGGGTTCAGGTGTTCCGGCAAGTCACGGGCTCTGCACCATCAAGCAATGAAGATAGCCTGTGGGGTTGAGCTCCCACTGCAGGGGTTCAGGCAGGGTTGGATTGGGATTAAAAATCGGCCCGGGCACGGTAAAAAAATGTGGCCCACATTTGCATATTGCCTTTCCTCAAAACACTGCTTCGGCAAAATTTTATTTAAAAAAGGGGGGGGATGATAAAAAAAAATGCACGGATTAGTTTACACTGGTGAAACACACCTGAAAACAAGTGAGGCCACTTCTGCTCAGGCCCCCTGCCCCCACTCAGTATGCACACATTAATGGGCCGGCCAAGGGAGAGAAAGGGAGTGACACCTCTGCCCGTTGATAAAAGGGAGGTATGAGCGCCCATCTGCCTCCAGGAAGGCCACTCAGACACCCACTGGGCCGCTGGATTTATCTGAACAACAGAGACACCGCCCAAATCGGCCCCCAGGCTGCTAAAAAAAGCAGCCCACAGCTGGAATTCGGACACCGGCCCCTCGGGCATTGCCCGAGTGCCAGCGTTACCAATCCGATGCTGGGTTCAGGTGTTCGGATAAGTCACGGGCTCTGCACCATCAAGCGATGAAGATAGCCTGTGGGGTTGAGCTCCCACTGCACGGGTCAAGGTGTACCGGCAAGTCACGGGCTCTGCACCATCAAGCAATGAAGATAGCCTGTGTGGTTAAGCTCCCACTGCACGGGTTCAGGTGTTCCGGCAAGTCACGGGCTCTGCACCATCAAGCAATGAAGATAGCCTGTGGGGTTGAGCTCCCACTGCACGGGTCTAGGTGTACCGGCACGTCACGGGCTCTGCACCATCAAGCAATGAAGATGGCCTGTGGGGTTGAGCTCCCACTGCACGGGTTCAGGTGTTCCAGCAAGTCACGGGCTCTGCACCATCAAGCAATGAAGATAGCCTGTGGGGTTGAGCTCCCACTGCCCGGGTCTGTGTCCTGGCAAGTCACGGGCTCCACACCATCAAGCAATGAAGATAGCCTGTTGGGTTGAGCTCCCACTGCACGGGTCTAGGTGTTCCGGCAAGTCACGGGCTCTGCACCATCAAGCAATGAAGATAGCCTGTGGGGTTGAGCTCCCACTGTCCGGGTTCAGGTGTTCCGGCAAGTCACGGGCTCTGCACCATCAAGCAATGAAGATAGCCTGTTGGGTTGAGCTCCCACTGCACGGGTCTAGGTGTTCCGGCAAGTCACGGGCTCTGCACCATCAAGCAATGAAGATAGCCTGTGGGGTTGAGCTCCCACTGCCCGGGTTCAGGTGTTCCGGCAAGTCACGGGCTCTGCACCATCAAGCAATGAAGATATCCTGTGGGGTTGAGCTCCTACTGCAGGGGTTCAGGCAGGGTTGGATTGGGATTAAAAATCGGCCCGGGCACGGTAAAAAAATGTGGCCAACATTTGCATATTGCCTTTCCTCAAAACACTGCTTCGGCAAAATTTTATTTAAAAAAAGGGGGGATGATAAAAAAAATGCACGGATTAGTTTACACTGGTGAAACACACCTGAAAACAAGTGAGGCCACTTCTGCTCAGGCCCCCTGCCCCCACTCAGTATGCACACATTAATGGGCCGGCCCAGGGAGAGAAAGGGAGTGACACCTCTGCCCGTTGATAAAAGGGAGGTAATGAGCGCCCATCTGCCTCCAGGAAGGCCACTCAGACACCCACTGGGCCGCTGGATTTATCTGAACAACAGAGACACCGCCCAAATCGGCCCCCAGGCTGGTCAAAAAGCAGCCCACAGCTGGAATTCGGACACCGGCCCCTCGGGCATTGCCCGAGTGCCAGCGTTACCAATCCGATGCTGGGTTCAGGTGTTCGGATAAGTCATGGGCTCTGCACCATCAAGCGATGAAGATAGCCTGTGGGGTTGAGCTCCCACTGCACGGGTCTATGTGTCCCGGCAAGTCACGGGCTCTGCACCATCAAGCAATGAAGATAGCCTGTGGGGTTGAGCTCCCACTGCACGGATCTAGGTGTACCGGTAAGTCACGGGCTCTGCACCATCAAGCAATGAAGATAGCCTGTGGGGTTGAGCTCCCACTGCACGGGTCTAGGTGTTCCGGCAAGTCACGGGCTGTGTACCCTCAAGCAATGATGTTAGCCTGTAAGGTTGAGCTCCCACTGCACGGGTCTAGGTGTTCCGGCAAGTCACGGGCTTTTCACCATCAAGCAATGAAGATAGCCTTGTGGTTGAGCTCCCACTGCATGGGTTCAGGTGTTCCGGCAAGTCACAGGCTCTGCACCATCAAGCAATGAAGATAGCCTGTGTGGTTGAGCTCCCACTGCACGGATTCAGGTGTTCCGGCACATCACGGGCTCTGCACCATCAAGCAATGAAGATAGCCTGTGGGGTTGAGCTCCCACTGCATGGGTCTAGGTGTACCGGCAAGTCACGGGCTCTGCACCATCAAGCAATGAAGATAGCCTGTGGGGTTGAGCTCCCACTGCACGGGTCTAGGTGTACCGGCACGTCACGGGCTCTGCACCATCAAGCAATGAAGATGGCCTGTGGGGTTGAGCTCCCACTGCACGGGTTCAGGTGTTCCAGCAAGTCACGGGCTCTGCACCATCAAGCAATGAAGATAGCCTGTGGGGTTGAGCTCCCACTGCCCGGGTCTGTGTCCTGGCAAGTCACGGGCTCCACACCATCAAGCAATGAAGATAGCCTGTTGGGTTGAGCTCCCACTGCACGGGTCTAGGTGTTCCGGCAAGTCACGGGCTCTGCACCATCAAGCAATGAAGATAGCCTGTGGGGTTGAGCTCCCACTGTCCGGGTTCAGGTGTTCCGGCAAGTCACGGGCTCTGCACCATCAAGCAATGAAGATAGCCTGTGGGGTTGAGCTCCCACTGCAGGGGTTCAGGCAGGGTTGGATTGGGATTAAAAATCGGCCCGGGCGCGGTAAAAAAATGTGGCCCACATTTGCATATTGCCTTTCCTCAAAACACTGCTTCGGCAAAATTTTATTTAAAAAAGGGGGGATGATAAAAAAAAATGCACGGATTAGTTTACACTGGTGAAACACACCTGAAAACAAGTGAGGCCACTTCTGCTCAGGCCCCTGCCCCCACTCAGTATGCACACATTAATGGGCCGGCCAAGGGAGAGAAAGGGAGTGACACCTCTGCCCGTTGATAAAAGGGAGGTAATGAGCGCCCATCTGCCTCCAGGAAGGCCACTCAGACACCCACTGGGCCGCTGGATTTATCTGAACAACAGAGACACCGCCCAAATCGGCCCCCAGGCTGCTAAAAAAAGCAGCCCACAGCTGGAATTCGGACACCGGCCCCTCGGGCATTGCCCGAGTGCCAGCGTTACCAATCCGATGCTGGGTTCAGGTGTTCGGATAAGTCACGGGCTCTGCACCATCAAGCGATGAAGATAGCCTGTGGGGTTGAGCTCCCACTGCACGGGTCAAGGTGTACCGGCAAGTCACGGGCTCTGCACCATCAAGCAATGAAGATAGCCTGTGTGGTTAAGCTCCCACTGCACGGGTTCAGGTGTTCCGGCAAGTCACGGGCTCTGCACCATCAAGCAATGAAGATAGCCTTTGGGGTTGAGCTCCCACTGCACGGGTCTAGGTGTACCGGCAAGTCACGGGCTCTGCACCATCAAGCAATGAAGATAGCCTTTGGGGTTGAGCTCCCACTGCACGGGTCTGGGTGTACCGGCAAGTGACAGGCTCCAATTCTTGTAGAAACAGCCGAGGCGCCATCCTTTCTACAATCAATAAACCAAAAAAAGAGCTGGTACTACCAGCGCTGAAAATGTAGGCAGCAGATGGCGATCTGTAGAGTGCGCTATGAAAATCATTATTAGCGGTACCTCTCAGAGCTTGTACCACACTCTAAAGAGGTCAAAGGGTCATGATGTCAGAGATTAGCTGATCTCATATTCAGCACCATGGATCGAATTGTCGTTTCCGCTACATTTATGGGCCCTCTTCCCAGTGCTTAATTTGAGCCACTGGTTTCCGGTGCTTGGTACCTACACTTAATTGTCAACACCTGCACTTGTGTCACAGGTGCTTGTGACAGTCTGCCACAAGGTGGTGCTCTCTGAATAATTTAGAGATGACACCAACAACAATCAATTATTAATTCTATATACATATTACCTGCCGCCCAAGCCATTCTTATAGTTTTATATAGCTTGTACTCTGCCCGAAGGCATTGGAGCAATTACCCTGAGCACCAGCTACATTGCACAAGATCAAATTCATTTTTATTTTAGGTAGGGGGATTAAGTGATTTTCCCAGAATTACTGGATTTTGAGCTGACGCCAGAACTCCAGCGTACTTCCCCAGTTCCAAGGTCAGCAGATCTGAGAGCATAACACTACATCCTAAGTTTTTCTTAACACTACATCCTAAGTTTTTCTTTACACTACATCCTAAGTTTTTCTTAACACTACATCCTAAGTTTTTCTTAACACTACAGCCTATGTTGTTCTACTTCTGGGAAAGGTGCCCTCACAGCGAGGCTACTTCTCTTACTAACCCCCTCCCCAGCCCCCTACAGCCTCATTGTATGACCTGGCAGGGGAGGGGGGGGGGTGTCAAGAAATGCACACAACTGATACTGCTACTGCAGGGGGCAGAGGGAGAATGGCCCCTCTGTGAGGCCCCTGCATACTCCCACCTTCCCCACACCAACCATGGCCTGAAAGTGGTGGCCCAGGGAGGGAATGACACTGCTCCCGGGCCGGACCAGCCACATGACGCAGCGGGCCGAGGTGAGAAGGCCCTAAGGGCCAGAACGGCACATGGCCCCCAGCCTCAGTTTGACAGCATGGCAGTGGAGTGCCCATGATACTGGTGACAGTTTACAGTGGTCTGGGGCCCCTGGGGATGACAGTAAGTTTCTATGGTTCAGTTTACAGAGGGCCTTAAAAACGTCCCACAGATGACCCTGAAGCACCGGCCCATTGGCCGGCTCATGGACGTCATTTAGTGGTCACTAGGGGTCGCAGCTGAGACCCCTGGCTTGCCTTTTGCGACCCCTGGCACTGCCTTTGCGACCCCTAGCCTCGGAGGTGGCAAATTCGGTGCCAGGAACATAGTGGGAACTCGTCATTAGGGACATCTGTTGGAGCTCCACTCTCTTTGTTTTCTGTGAATTTTTTATTACACTAATAGTGAATAATAACATATTATTCACTATTACTGTAGTAAAAATGGAGTACAATTAGCTGGAATATGCCCCTCCATGGCAGCTGAGGTAAGTGAAAAATGCTTTTAAATCGATGTTGTGTGGGTGCTTGCGGGTGACAGTGTGCTTATGTGAGAGAGTGTTTGTAAGTGTGAATTTGTGTATATGTGTAAGTATGTGTGTGTGAGTGGAAGTAGAGGTCAAAGGATGTGTGATGCCATTTGTGCTACCCCTGGCATTTTGGTGAATTAACGTCCATGGCCTGACTGCCCGCCTTACCGATCTGAACCTGCCTCCTGGTCTAACGGCAGCAAAAGCCCTTGGAAGGGTTTTTGTCTGAGAAGAAACACAAGCCTTAAATATGATTAGGCTTTCCTGTTTTCAGTTTCTATTTTTGGTAAATTCTGGTGGGGTTTTTTCACTGTTTTCAATACCTTAAAAACAGTGGTTATCAGTGGTTACACATTTTTGCACCACTAAAAACAACAGAAACTGGGGCATATTATCAAGTTCCTATCGCCACCACAACGTCACTTTTTGTGATGTTGTGTTGGCAATAGGTCAGCGCCCTATTATCAATGCAGCGTTAAGCCACTTAATGTGGCTTAAAGCCACGTTAAGTGGATTAACGCTGCCTTGATAATAGGGCCCCTTTCACGCTAAACTTAGCGTGAAAGGGGGCGTGCAGTGGGTGTTGCGGTGGAACACCCATTGAAGTCGACGCTGCCACCTATTATCAATTTTGGCGATAATAGGTGGCAGCGCCGAACTTAAGACCAGAAAAATCCTGGTCTTAAGGTGGCAAAACGAGGAGAAATGCTTTATTTCTCCTCGTTTTTGCTTTTCCATGTGTGCTGCCTTGTGCAGCACACATGGAATAAGCAAATGCCATGGTTTGTTCATGTACAGGAAGGTGTCCCTTCCTGTACATGAACAAACCGTTTTTCAAAATGCCATTTCGTAACTTCCATGTGTGCTGCACGAAGCAGCACACTTGAAAGTTAGAAAATGGCATTTTCGGTTTGTTTATGTGCAGGAAGGAACTCCTTCCTGCACATAAACAAACCTCCCTGCTCGCAGACACCCTTGCACTCTGATGCAAGGGTGCCTGCGCTGGCGCTAAGTTGTGTAACTTAGCGCCGTCGCAGGGGGAAACACCAGGCTGCACCATATCCTTGTTAATATGGTGCAGCCTGGCGTTTCCAAAGTGGCGGAGAGAGGCGTTAAGCCAAGACGGCTAACGCCTCTCCGCCACTTCCTTGGTAATATGCCCCACAGTGTTTTTCCGGTGTTTATGGAATGTTTTGCTTTTATTATTGCTT
The DNA here is from genome assembly GCA_963921515.1 of Calotriton arnoldi. NCBI lineage: Eukaryota > Metazoa > Chordata > Amphibia > Caudata > Salamandridae > Calotriton > Calotriton arnoldi. The sequence goes on along the minus strand of CAWUFW010010362.1, from coordinate 683,373 downwards.
GCTTTCTGCACTTATAGTGTACGTGTATAGACAGTGTGCGTACAGGGTATAGGAGGTCCAAATACATTTTTACAAATCCAACTTATTGTAGTACACCATACAATACTTCTTTAGTGAGTCTTTCGTCATGCGCGCTTGCTCTTTACTTCCCATGTAAACATTTATCTGTGAATAGGCCCTCCCAACATTGGCACTTGAGATGGGCAACGCGAGAACAGCCAGTACACAATTTGATAACTCTGGCCACTGACAGCTTTCCATGCCAATATTGGTGCCCCTGAAGATTGCTATTCTCTGGGACAGGTTCTGCAACATATGCGTTGAACCTGGCGCATATGCCCTCAGAGTTATTGAAGCGGTCAAAAATGAAGCCGTACTTTTCAAAGTCCTGAGAAAATTCCCCTTTACGGAGGGATCTAGAGCTTGTGCAAAGTACCTTAGTGAAGCTTCATTGACATCAAATGCCATTGGTGGTGAAGGGACCATTCTATGCATCATTGCAAGCCATTTCTCATGCACTGTAAAATAAAATTTCCTGAATTGCTCCTCAACATTTCTTTGCTTACCAAGTGGCAAGCATTGTAACATGGAACATGTTGCAGTACCAAAGTCACTAAAAGTGTCGCCCAGCCTAGTCTCAAGGAGATGTTTCACATCTGCACCAATTACGCTGAACACTTGGTCGACAAGGGTGTTTTCAGACTCTAGTTTTTTGATCATGTCCACTACAGTAGTCATGTTTTCCTGTAAGTAGCTAAGAAAGCAGTAGAGTGTACTTTTTTCACATCACTATGAATATGCGACCAAAGATCCCCACATTTCTTGCCTTTGGCATCATCACTGAGCAAAACTTCTGTAATCGGTCGCCACATGGATAATATAGCATTCACGGCCTCTAGGACTGAGAACCATCAGCTAAGTGACACAGTTAGGATGACTCTCTCTTTGATGCCACAAAAAGCACAAAATGAGAAATATTTGCGTTTTAGTTTCCGCGCATAACGAAACAGTGCACCAGAATGAACTACAAAGTCAATAGCATTCTTTATTCACTCTGAAGATTGCAAAGATGCTTTCAGCATACAATCTAGAAGTGGCAAGGATCTCTTACAGGGAAGCACTTCAGCTCAGGTATCGATTTTGACAGGTCATCACACAACTTTTTCATATACGTAGCTAAATCACTGCAAATACAAACAAAATCACTCCAATCTTTGTTGAACTTGGTAAGAACTTTTTTGCAGCAGCATTCCAAGTGACACTACGTTCCATGTTTTCCAAACATCTGGTGTCATGTTTTCATCACAATCCCAGAGTCTTGGTGACAGCACTCTTTTCACATATACCTGTCACTGCACCTTGCACTGAATGTTTACAGCTTGGGGTGTTTGGCAATTCACCTACTGTCAATACAGACTCGCTAGAAAAGGGGGCTGAAATGCCAAAGGGTTTCACCCAGTTGCTGTCTGTGGGTAAATGTGATGGCACATATTGGGAAAGATTCTTATGAAACCAGCCATTTTATCTATCAGTGAAAGAATCAAACGCAGCCAAAATATCAAATATGATTTTGATATTTCCTGATTCTCTACAGTTCATAAAATAATTAAACAAGACCTAAAAACATGATCCTAAACCCTGCATCTTTAGACCAAAGACCACAAAACTGAAAAGAAGCAAAAGGAAAAAGAAACAATATTTTACTGACATCCCTAAACAACAAAACTCAAGTAGAATAATGTTAGCCCAGTTTTTCTTGCTGCTGCCTTGTATAACAAAGTTGCATTATATTGGCTCCTTCAGGAAGAAATAAAAATGACTTTCTCTCAACTTTTCCTTTCTTTGAATGGCATTTAGTTTGTGTTTGTGAGGGTGTTTTTTCAGTGTTTATATGTTTACACTGTTGAAGGCTATTTTTCTTAGGGTGGGGTTTTATCAGTTATTATAGGTTTAAACATAAAACAGGATAGCCTAAATATGATTCTCCCAGGCTGGACACAATGATTGATTCTGTATCATCAAATGTTTCATTTCACTAAACAAACAAATTGATATTTACATCACAGACACTGCTCTCAAAGCAGGGAATATTCCAAGGATGCTCTTGGACTTTAGATGAGTCTAAACGTGCTGTGTCTCTTAAGGTCTGCTGTGTCGAGGGCTAAAGTGCCTTCTAGTAAGCCGTGCCCTTCATGACCATGAAAGGCACTATTATGTCCTGCTGAGTTTTTTATTGAATTTATTCTTAACCAACAGTCAGTGGGTGCTTCATAGATTCCCGGCATTACTGCCCCCGCCACCTCTTTGGAATATCACCATGAATCCACTATTTCTTCTTATAGCTGCTGATCCAGCCAATGGGAGCTTTAGTATTACAAAGCTTACAACTCAGTAAGCACAAGAAGATCAAGGGACTATTTAGGGGTGATTGACGGAAAGTTGAACATTGTCAAACATTCACTCCAGTTAAGAGATCTGCATTAAATCCATTGTTTTTTTACTCCCCGTGCCAGCCCAGTTTAGACCCGGCCATATGCAAATCAGTCTTGACCCTGTGCCTCATGGGAACAGTCCAGCCCGAACTGCCAAGCCAGGTCCTCCCTGGACCGGAAACAAGCATCCTGGGACCGGGTTCGGGGTATCTGGGGGTCTTCTTTGGATAACTTAGCGATATATCCAAGTCCTAAGTCCAGGGTCCTTCCTGCCACTGATGGCTTTTTCAAAAGGGGCCCAAAAATGCTCATCATTGTAAGATTGTATGGTATTTACCAGACCCCACCTCTTTTCAGGGCCTGTCCAACCTGAGTAGCATGTTTCTCATCACAGGTAGATGGTACATGCACCCAGTGACAGACACTAGACATTTGACATTTGATCAGCAGTCTGCAAAGCTGTGTGCTCTCACATATCTTTCCCCTCACCCTCAGAGTGACCTCTGCTCCTCCTAACCCTCAGAGTGACCTCTGCTCCTCAGAGTGCACTGTGAGGATAGGGAGTGTGCAGCAAGCCTCACACTGCTGGTCCCTCACCCTCAGAGTGACCTCCGCTTCTCAGAGTGCACTGCAAGGACAGGGGGTGTGCAGGAAGCCGCACACTGCTGGCCCCTCACCCTCAGAGTGACCTCAGCTCCTCAGAGTGCACCTTGAGGACAGGGTGTGTGCAGGAAGCCTTATACTGCTGGCCCCTCACCATCAGAGTGACATCTGCTCCTCAGAGTGCACCATGAGGACAGGGTGTGTGCAGGAAGCCTTATACTGCTGGCCCCTCACCCTCAGAGTGACCTCTGCTCCTCAGAGTACATGGTGAGGACAGGGGGTGTGCAGGAAGCCTCACACTGCTGGCCCCTCACCCTCAGAGAGACCTCTGCTCCTCAGAGTGCACTGTGAGGACAGGGGGTGTGCAGGAAGCCTCACACTGCTGGCCCCTCACCCTCAGAGTGACCTCTGCTCCTCAGAGTGAACTGTGAGGACAGGGGGTGTGCAGGAAGCCTCACACTACTGGCCCCTCACCCTCAGAGTGACCTCTGCTCCTCAGAGTGCACTGTGAGGACAGGGGGTGTGCAGGAAGCTTCACACTGCTGGCCCCTCACCCTCAGAGTGACCTCTGCTCCTCAGAGTGCACAGCGAGGCCCGGGAGAGTGCAGCAAGCCTCATACTGCCGGCCCCTCACCCTCAGAGTGACCTCTGCTCCTCAGAGTGCACAGGGTGGGTGCAGCAAGCCTCAGAGTGCTGGCCCCTCACCCCCAGAGTGACCTCTGACCTCAGAGTGCAGTGTGAGGACAGGGGGTGTGCAGCAAGCCTCGCAGTGCTGGCCCCTCACCCTCAGAGTGACCTGTGCTCCTCAGAGTGCACAGGGGGTGTGCAGGAAGCCTCACACTGCTGGCCCCTCACCTTCAGAGTGACCTCCGCTCCTCCTCACCCTCAAAGTGCACTGTGAGGACGGGGGTGTGCAGCAAGCCTCACACTGCTGGCCCCTTACCCTCAGAGTGACCTCTGCTCCTCAGAGTGCACGGTGAGGACAGGGGCTATGCAGGAAGCCTCGCACTGCTGGCCCCTCACCCTCAGAGTGACCTCTGCTCCTCAGAGTGCACCGTGAGGACAGGGGGTGTGCAGGAAGCCTCACACTGCTGGCCCCTCACCCTCAGAGTGACCTCTGACCTCAGAGTGCAGTGTGAGGGCAGGGGGTGTGCAGGAAGCCTCGCACTGCTGGCCCCTCACCCTCAGAGTGACCTCTGCTCCTCAGAGTGCACCGTGAGGCCCGGGGGTGTGTAGGAAGCCTCACACTGCTGTCCCCTCACCCTCAGAGTGACCTCTGACCTCAGAGTGCACTGTGAGGACAGGGGGTGTGCAGCAAGCCTCGCACTGCTGGCCCCTCACCCCCAGAGTGACCTCTGACCTCAGAGTGCAGTGTGAGGGCAGGGGGTGTGCAGGAAGCCTCGCACTGCTGGCCCCTCACCCTCAGAGTGACCTCTGCTCCTCAGAGTGCACTGTGAGGATAGGGAGTGTGCAGCAAGCCTCACACTACTGGCCCCTCACCCTCAGAGTGACCTCCGCTCCTCAGAGCGCACTGCAAGGACAGGGGGTCTGCAGGAAGCCTCACACTACTGGCCCCTCACCCTCAGTGTGACCTCTGCTCCTCAGAGTGCACTGTGAGGACAGGGGGTGTGCAGGAAGTCTCGTACTGCTGGCCCCTCGCCCTCAGAGTGACCTCTGCCCTTCAGAGTGCACAGGGGGTGTGCAGGAAGCCTCATACTGCTGGCCCCTCACCCTCAGAGTGACCTCTGCCCCTCAGAGAGCACAGAGGGTGTGCAGCAAGCCTCGCAGTGCTGGCCCCTTACCCTCAGAGTGACCTCTGACCTCAGAGTGCACTGTCAGGACAGGGTGTGTGCAGGAAGTCTCGTACTGCTGGCCCCTCGTCCTCAGAGTGCCCTCTGCCCCTCAGAGTGCACAGGGGGCGTGCAGGAAGCCTCATACTGCTGGCCCCTCACCCTCAGAGTGACCTCTGCCCCTCAGAGAGCACAGGGGGTGTGCAGCAAGCCTCGCAGTGCTGGCCCCTCACCCTCAGAGTGACCTCTGACCTCAGAGTGCACCGCGAGGCCCGGGAGAGTGCAGCAAGCCTCATACTGCGGGTCCCACCCCTCAGAGTGACCTCTGCTCCTCAGAGTGCACAGGGTGTGTGCAGCAAGCCACATACTGCTGGCCCCTCACCCTCAGACAGACCGCTGCTCCTCAGAGAGCACAGGGTGCGTGCCCCTGAGAGACTGCCCCTGAGAGACTGCCCCTGAGAGACTGCCCCAAGAGAGACTGCCCCTGCGCGACTGCCCCCGGAGAGACTGCCCCCTGAGAGATTGACACCTTAGAGACTGACACCTGAGAGACTGCCCCCTGACAGACTGCCTCCTGAGAGACTGCTGCCTGAGAGACTGCCCCCAGGGAGACTTCTGAGAGACTGCCCCCTCAGAAACAGCCCACGAGACTGCCTGAGAGAATGCCCCCAGGGAGAATGCCACCTGAGAGACTGCCCCTGAGAGAGTGCCATCTGAAAGACTGCCCCCAGAGAGACCGTCTCCTGAGAGACTGTCCCATGAGAGACTGCCCCTGAGAGACTGCCCCCTGGGAGACTTCCACCTGAGAGACTGTCCCCAGAGAGACTGCCCACACAGAGAGTCACCTGAGAGGTTGCCTCCTGAGAGACTGCTACCTGAGAGACTATCGCCTGAGAGACTGCACCTGAGAGACTGCCACCTGAGAGACTGACCCCTGAGAGACTGCCGCCTGAGAGATTGTCACCTGAGAGACTGCCCCCAGATAGATTGCCACCTGAGAGACTGCCCCCAGAGAGACTTCCACCTGAGAGTCTGCCGCCTGAGAGATTGCCACCTGAGAGACTGTCCCCAGAGAGACTTCAACCTGAGAGATTGCTGCCTGAGAGACTGCTGCCTGAGAGACTGCCCCTGAGGACTGACCACTGGAAGACTGCCCCAAGAGAGACTGCACCCGAGAGACTGCCCCCTGAGAGACTGCACCCTGAGAGTCTGCTCCCTGATAGACTGCCACCTGAGAGACAGCCACCTGAGAGACAGCCACCTGAGAGACTGCCACCTGAGAGACTGCCACCTGAGAGAATTCCACCTGAGAGACTGAGCCTTGAGAGACTGTCACCTGAGAGACTGCCCCCTGAGAGACTGCCTCCTGTGAGACTGCAGCCTGAGAGAGTGCCACCTGAGAGACTGCCGACTGAGAGATTGGAATATGCCTAGTTTACCTGCATGCTTTTTTCACGCATGCCATTACAACGACCGCGTTGTAACAACGCATGCCATTACTCCGCAAGTCGGAACAACGACTTGCTCTAGGAGGGTGGGGGGGGGGGTGCTGGATGTTGGAATAGTATAATTTACTATTCCAACTCCAGTCTGTGCATCAGTAGGGAAGGTGTTGGATTTTAAATCCAACACCTTCTGACCCCTAGAGCAAGTCGTTGTTCCAACTTGCGGAGTAATGGTATGCGTTGTAACAACGCAATCGTTGTAACGACAGCGTTGTAATGGCATGGGGTGTTCCGGGGTAAACAATGTTTACCGAGAGATTGCCACCTGAGAGACTGCCCCCAGAGGGACTTCCACCTGAGAGATTGCCGCCTGAGAGACTGCTGCCTGAGAGACTGCCCCCTGAGGGACTGACCACTAGGAGACTGCCCCCAGAGATACTGCCCCCTGAGAGACTGCTACTTCAATCTCCATAAGTTAGTCCCATGATAGCCCCAGCACAGACCATCGCTCACCAACAAAAGTCATTTGGCCCCACTAGAACCCTTCAGTGAAGATCTCAGAAAGCTCAGATGTTTTTGATGCAATGCCGCTCTGTGTTGGGGTGGAAATGTCCCTCACGTGGTGATGGACGTGCACCCCTGCCCAACTGTACTGTTGTCGGAACCAGTAATGCTGATTTTTGTTCTAATAGGCAAACACGGATCATACGTTTGCACCATGACATAGGCCTGTCTCAAGGATTGTGGTCTTGTTGGACCGGGAAAGGCACCCAAAGCTCTACCCTCAAAGTGTTGAAACGATACTGCCTTTACCAGGAGTTAAGCCATGGTGGCAGCATGCCATGCTGTGATCAGTACGAGTGAAGAGGTCCTTTTTATGTCGCAGCCTTACATACAGCGCAGCTGTCTGGTATGCGAAAGACATCTTGGGTAGTTTAAGAAAGTTGACCGGTGAATGCATTCTACCCGTTGCTTGCCATTGGCTTTGTGGTTTGTAACTCATGTTTTCTTGCGTCCCATTTGCTGGCTTTATTTGCTTTAGGCTCTCCAGGTTCAATTCGTCCCGCCCAATGACAAAGACGTGTTCACTGTATTCTTCCACAAACTCGTTTTCTGTGAAAAGGCCTTTCAATCTTGTTCTTATCTCGTCATGTTTGCTGGGCATTACAAGACAGAGGTCAAATGTCATACTGTGTTTTCGTGAGGTCAAGCTGTGTTGTGGGAGCCTGGTTATTTTGCTTTCAGCTGTTTTCAAAGTGAGAGCGTTTATAGCAAAGAGGAAAGCAGCGTCCTCTCTCCATGGAGCCTGCTTGTGCCCTTTTTTAATTTAATTTTAGACATAGTCATCTCAAAAGGTATCTCGCTCTTCAGCTGTACAATACATTTGCACATTTTTTGCAAAATTTCTTTACTTTGGTGAGTCCATTGAATTTCAGAAACTTCTTTTTTGGCAATAAAGTACAAAACCGCATTTCAGTTTCACCGTCAGCCAAACATGTGGTGATCTTGAGCAATTTACACTGTTTATGGCACGTTCTCTGTCAAGCACAGGATAATATATTTTCACAGGAAAGAGCCAGCCGAATTGTACCACAATTTAACAATGCTTGGTTTTCACTTTGATGTGTAAAGCCTGTGTTTTATTTATGACATCTGTGGCAACTCGTTTTGGAGAGTTGGATAAGTTTAAAGGCACTTTTTATTAAAGCTTTTGTGTTTGTTTAGCTACACAATAATTATGTATTCCATCTGCAACAGTGCATTTTTCGGAACACATATATTACTGGATATAAACTATTTCCTCATTTGTCCTTCCAGGCACTAGAGTCCTGATCTGAATGGTGCAGCAGGTGCAGTGGCGCAAGGGCCAAAAGGTTTAGGAAACCCACTGAACACTGATTAATGTTATAAGTTACTATTAAGCAGGCACTCAGAAGTGCAGTTACCTTACAGGACTAGGGCCATGATTTGAATGGCGCAGCAGGTGTAGTGGCGCAGGAGCCAAGAGCTCTGGGAAACCCGCTGATCACAGATTATTACTATATGTTACTACTAAACAAGCAGTCACAAATACAATTACCTTGCAGGCACAAAGCCATGATTTGAATGGTGCAGCAGGTGCAGTGGCACAGGGGCCAGAAGCTCTCGGAAACCCATTGAACACTGATTACTGTTATATTTTACTACTAAACAAGTAGTCACAAGTGCAATTACCTTGCAGGCACTAGGGTCATGATTTGAATGGTGCAGCAGGTGCAGTGGTGCAGAGGCCAGAAGCTCTTGGAAACCCACTGAGCACTGATTATTGCTATATTTTACGCTGAAACTTTTCAGACACTCACCCCCAGTCACAGATCTGGGTTGAATCCATCATCGTTCTTTAGCTCACTTCTCCACCCCAGGTCAGACACAGCTATATGCAAATCAGTCATGACCCTGTGCCTCATGGGAACAGTCCACACCGAACTGCCAAGCCATGTCTTCCCTGGACCGGAAACAAGCATCCTGGGACCGGTTTCGGGCTAACAGCCTCCATCAGCCAGGCTAGCTTTAATCCAGTGGCAAAGTGAGCAAGGGACCCACGTCTGGGCATACCCTGCCAACTTAGGGTGAACAAAGCAAACATAAGGAGATGATGGACAGAGCGCTGAAACTTTTCAGACACTCACTCCCAGTCACAGATCTGGGTTGAATCCATCATCGTTCTTTAGCTCACTTCTCCACCCCAGTTCAGACACAGCTATATGCAAATCAGTCATGACCCTGGCCTCATGGGAACAGTCACACCGAACTTCCAAGCCATGTCTTCCCTGGACCGGAAACAAGCATCCTGGGGCCGGTTTCGGGCTAACAGCCCTCATTAGCCAGGCTAGCTTTAATCCAGTGGCAAAGTGAGCAAGGGACCCAGGTCTGGGCATTTGCTGCCAACTTAGGGCAAACAAAGCAAACACAAGGAGATGATGGACGGAGCGATGAATCTTTTCAGACACTCACACCGAGTCACAGATCTGGGTTGAATCCATCATCGTTCTTTATCTCACTTCTCCACCCCAGTTCAGACACAGCTATATGCAAATCAGTCATGACGCTGTGCCTCATGGGAACAGTCCACAGCGAACTGCCAAGCCATGTCTTCCCTGGACTGGAAACAAGCATCCTGGGACCGGTTTCGGGCTAACACCCTTCATCAGCCAGGCTAGCTTGAATCCAGTGGCAAAGTGAGCAAGGGACCCACGTCTGGGCCATACCCTGCCAACTTAGGGTGAAGACCGCCCAGGGCAGCCCGCCTGGGCCGCATGCAGTGAACTCACCTGTACCTGCCGCTGCCGTTCCTACGCCCACGGAGGGGGTGCACTCAGGAACTCCAGACACTCCAACCCTGCAGGTGCAAGTAAGAGTGATTTCAGGCCAGACCTTGACTTTAATACAGAGTTGGTGTGGACGCTTGAGACTCAGACTACGAGTGGGGCTTACCCTGGATGTTGCCTATAGTGAGTTGGGAATAACCACAATTGCTAGAGAGAGGAGGAAGCAAGACACAGGGTACTGCCTACGAAACACTAGAGCCTCGACCTCAGGGGACTGTGTAGTTGTTTGTGAATGTTGTATTTACCTTTGTGACAGTAGCGGTAAAATAAAATACTCTTTTTTCATACAAATTAGTATTTGGCTGGACAATAATGTACTGCTGCTGCTGCCTGTATTCTGAGTTGCCAGCCTGTGTTCGCCCACTGTACCTACCTCCCACCAAGGGAGCCTTGGACTGCTCAGACCACACAATTCCTGAAAGTCAAGTGCTGATGGGGTGCTTGGCCCAGTTGCTCAGGATCCATAGTAGGCCGGGCCCAAGGACATCAGGAGTAAAAGGCCTCAGCCCGAAGGCTGGGCCCAGCAACTCCTGCCTGCCCCGTGGCCCTTTGAAAGGAGTTCTGACACTCTGCATTTCCGTTGTTGTACTACAACATTTCTGGATGAACAGTCCAGGGTGGTGTTTATTCTGTCAGAGATGTAGCTGCCCTAAGACAATTTGATGATGTACGATCATGACTACTTTCCTAAAGTTTCAGACAATAGTCGATAGACGAACAATAGTCCAGTAACAAGTCATTACACGTAAAACAAAGAAATGGGGATATGCAAATTTACTAACCTCTATTTGTTTAATTAATAGAGGAAACTGCCTGGACAGAGGCAAAACATGAATTTCTGATTTACAGGAGGCTGCAAAATGAATAAAAAAGATGTGATAGCACAAACCACAAAGTTGCGTTCTGAAGCCTCAGCCTTATTCAACATAGCATTGCGCTTTGAGTATTGAAAGTCAGCAAAGGGCAAAGATGGGAGTGGTCTTTCAATTCAGAGGGAAAAGAGATGTCCAACTTGTTGTTACAGTTGATTCCGGTGCAACTGGAATAGTTTGTGATTAGATGTCCTCCATTAAGACAGAGTTGACATCCATTTACAAAGCTATTTGTGAACCCATGAATGAGTGTGAGCATGTGCACGCACGTGTGTGTGCTTGTGGATGAGTAGAAATGAGTGAGTGCCAGTGAGGCCGAGTGTGGGAAGCCTTTGTGTCCAAGTGCCATGTACCATCGTACACATGGGACAACCCAGAAAGATTTACTCAGAGACAAGGGGAGATGGCTTAATGCTACACTCCCTCAGAGAAAAGGAAAACAGGCAGGTGTCACTCACTCTTCTCCATAACGAGTGAGGCTATTGGTCTTGGCCCTCTCTGCAAGATCACCCCCAAACCTTTTGCCTACACCCCTCCCATTTTTGCAAAATTTGTTGTAGTTACCTTTAGGACTCTCTGCACTTTACTCCTGCACCTGATTGGCATATTTAATTTATGTATAAGTCCCTAGTAAAGTGGTATACCATATAACCAAGGCCTGTAAATCAAATTCTACTAGTGGGCCTGCAGCAATTATTCTAGCACTCACTTACGTAGTCCTTTAAAACATGTCTCAGGCCTGCCATTGCAGCTTGCTAGCAGTTTTAAACTGTCAATTTGACCTGGCAAAAGAAACCTTTTTCCAGGCCCAAACCTTCCTTTTTAATACATATAAGTCACTCCTAGTGTAGGCCCGAAACAGCCCACAGGGCAGCGTGCATTGTATTTAAAAAGTTGAACATGTACTTTTAAGTTTTACATGTCCTATTAATGAAAACTCCTAAATGCGTTTTTCACTATTGCAAGGCATACCTCTCCCATGGGATAACATTGTTTTTCTTTATTACATCTAATAAGTGATAACTTTAGATTGGGAGCAAGTAGGAAAGCCATGATTGGTGTCTGAGGAATTGTAATTTAAAACCCACAGGATGAGTGGCGGAGTAGACACCTGCCACACCTGCAATTCAATGGGGCTGCCTCAAAACACACACAAAAGACTTCACACTAGCCTATTGTGCCCCCAGACAGCATGAGTCCAGGTAAGGAAGCAGGAAATTCCAGACACCTCTGAAGGGGAAACAGCAAAAGCTTCTCCCACTTCAAAGCTGCAACCATGTAAAAATAGTGGGCCCTCAGACTCAACTCTTTATTACACATATAGAAATGTGAAAGGCTCAGAAGAAGGACTGCTGTGCTACTCTGCTGCCTGAGTAAGATGGACTGGATCTGCATCTTGAACCAAGCACCACCAGAGTGACTACAAGGGCAAGTTGGCTGACCTATTGATCAGAGTTTTAGGGATAGAAAAGGCTCCAACCACTTTGAACCCTGCACCCGGATTCTATCTGCTGTGAGTCCTGACCCCAAGTGGTGCCACCCCAGTGCTGGACCCTTTGACGTGGGCCTGAAGGTGGTCTGCTAGCCCAGCTGTGGTTGTAGTAGTACTGATGCAGATCGGCACATCGCCTCACATCAGAACCGCTGCTGCACAACGCATCCCCTACGCAGGACCTCACAGCTCTTCGGAACTGCCACTGCGCAATGCATGCTCAACACAGGACGTCGCATAGCAGCCCTGCAGCTCCTCGGACACGCCGCTGCGTGATGCTTCTTCAATGCAGGACCTGGCATAGCATCCCTACAGCTCCTCGGACACGCCGTTGTGCGATGCTTCCTCAAAGCAGGACCTGGTATAGCAGCCCTGCAGCTCCTCGGACACTCCGCTGAGCGATGCTTCTTCAATGCAGGACCTGGCATAGCAGCCCTGCAGCTCCTCGGACACTCCGCTGCGTGATGCTTCTCCAATGCAGGACCTGGCAAAGCAGCCCTGCAGCTCCTCGGACACTCCGCTGCGTGATGCTTCTTCAATGCAGGACCTGGCATAGCAGCCCTGCAGCTCCTCGGACACTCCGCTGCATGATGCTTCTTCAATGCAGGACCTGGCATAGCAGCCCTGTAGCTCCTCGGACACTCCGCTGCGTGATGCTTCTTCAACGCAGGACGTTGCATAGCAGACCTGCAGCTCCTCGGACACTACGCTGCACGATGCTTCTTCAATGCAGGACCTGGCATAGCAGCCCTGCAGCTCCTCTGACACTCCGCTGCGCGATGCTTCTTCAATGCAGGACCTGGCATAGCAGCCCTGCAGCTCCTCGGACACTTCGCTGCGTGATGCTTCTTCAATGCAGTACCTGGCATAGCAGGCCTGCAGCTCCTCGGACACTCTGCTGCGTCATGCTTCTTCAATGCAGGACGTCGCATAGCAGCCCTGCAGCTCCTCGGACACTCCGCTGTGTGATGCTTCTTCAATGCAGGACCTGGCATAGCAGCTCTGCAGCTCCTCGGACACTGCGCTGTGTGAAGCTTCTTCAATTCAGGACCTGGCATAGCAGCCCTGCAGCTCCTCGGACACTCCGCTGCGCGATGCTTCTTCAATGCAGGACCTGGCATAGCAGCCCTGCAGCTCCTCGGACACTGCGCTGCGTGATGCTTCTTCAATGCAGGACCTGGCATAGCAGCCCTGTAGCTCCTCGGACACACCGCTGCGCGATGCTTCTTCAATGCAGGACCTGGCATAGCAGCCCTGCAGCTCCTCAGACACTCCGCTGCGCGATGCTTCTTCAATGCAGGACCTGGCATAGCAGCCTACAGCTCCTCTGACACTCCGCTGCGTGATGCTTCTTCAATGCAGGACCTGGCATAGCAGCCCTGCAGCTCCTCGGACACTCTGCTGCGCGATGCTTCTTCAATTCAGGACATCGCATAGCAGCCCTGCAGGTCCTCGGACACTCCGCTGCACGATGCTTCTTCAACGCAGGACGTGGCATAGCAGCCCTGCAGCTCCTCGGACACTCTGCTGCGCGACGCTTCTTCAACGCAGGACGTGGCAAAGCAGCCCTGCAGCTTCTCTGACACTCCGCTGCGCGATGCTTCTTCAATGCAGGACCTGGCATAGCAGCCCTGCAGCTCCTCGGACACTCCGCTGTGTGATGCTTCTTCAACGCAGGACCTGGCATAGCAGCACGGCAGCTCCTCGGACACGCCGCTGCACGATGCTTCTTCAATGCAGGACCTGGCATAGCAGCCCTGCAGCTCCTCGGACACTCCGCTGTGTGATGCTTCTTCAACACAGGACCTGGCATAGCAGCCCTGCAGCTCCTGGGACACTCCGCTGCGTGATGCTTCTTCAATGCAGGACGTCGCATAGCAGCCCAGCAGCTCCTCGGACACGCCGCTGCGCGATGCTTCTTCAATGCAGGACCTGGCATAGCAGCCCTGCAGCTCCTCGGACACTCCGCTGCGTGATGCTTCTTCAACGCAGGACCTGGCATAGCAGCCCTGCAGCTCCTCGGACACTCCGCTGCGTGATGCTTCTTCAATGCAGGACGTCGCATAGCAGCCCTGCAGCTCCTCGGACACTCTGCTGTGTGATGCTTCTTCAATGCAGGACCTGGCATAGCAGCCCTGCAGCTCCTCGGACACTCCGCTGCGTGATGCTTCTTCAAAGCAGGACCTGGCATAGCAGCCCTGCAGCTCCTCGTACACTCCGCTGCGTGATGCTTCTTCAATGCAGGACCTGGCATAGCAGCCCTACAGCTCCTCGGACACTCCGCTGCACGATGCTTCTTCAATGCAGGACCTGGCATAGCAGCCCTGCAGCTCCTCGGACACTCCGTGCGCGATGCTTCTTCCATGCAGGACCTGGCATAGCAGCCCTGCAGCTCCTCGGACACTCCGCTGTGTGATGCTTCTTCAATGCAGGACCTGGCATAGCAGCCCTGCAGCTCCTCAGACACTCCGCTGCGCAATGCTTATTCAACGCAGGACGTTGCATAGCAGCCCTGCAGCTCCTCGGACACCATCCTGCGCGATGCTTCTTCAATGCAGGACCTGGTATAGCAGCCCTGCAGCTCCTCGGACACTCCGCTGCGCAATGCTTATTCAATTCAGGACATCGCATAGCAGCCCTGCAGGTCCTCGGACACTCCGCTGCGCGATGCTTCTTCAACGCAGAACGTGGCATAGCAGCCCTGCAGCTCCTCTGACACTCCGCTGCGCGATGCTTCTTCAATGCAGGACCTGGCATAGCAGCCCTGCAGCTCCTCGGACACTCCGCTGCACAATGCTTTTTCAACGCAGGACGTCACATAGCAGCCCTGCAGCTCCTCGGACACTCCGCTGCGCGATGCTTCTTCAACGCAGGACGTGGCATAGCAGCCCTGCAGCTCCTCGGACACTCTGCTGCACGACGCTTCTTCAACGCAGGACGTGGCAAAGCAGCCCTGCAGCTCCTCGGACACGCCACAGCGTGATGGTTCTTCAATGCATAGCAGCACTGCAGCTCCTCGGACACGCCGCTGCGTGATGGTTCTTCGATGCATAGCAGCCCTGCAGCTCCTCGGACACGCCGCTACATGATGATTCTTCAATGCATAGCAGCCTGCAGCTCCTCGGACACGCCGCTGCGTGATGGTTCTTCGATGCATAGCAGCCCTGCAGCTCCTCGGTCACGCCACTGCGTGATGGTTCTTCAATGCATAGCAGCCCTGTAGCTCCTCGGACACACCGCTGTGTGATGCTTCTTCAATGCAGGACCTGGCGTAGCAGCACTGCAGCTCCTCGGACACTCTGCTGCGTGATGCTTCTTCAATGCAGGACCTGGCATAGCAGCCCTGCAGCTCCTCAGACACTCCGCTGCGCGATGCTTCTTCAATGCAGGACTTCGCACAGCAGTCCTGCAGCTCCTCGGACACTCCGCTGCGCAATGCGTCTTCAATGCAGGACCTGGCATAGCAGCCCTGCAGCTCCTCCGACACTCCGCTGCGTGATGCTTCTTCAATGCATGACCTGGCATAGCAGTCCTGCAGCTCCTAGAACACGCCGCTGCATGATGTTTCTTCAATGCATGACCTGGCACAGCAGCCCTGCAGCTCCTCGGACACTCCGCTGCGCGATGCTTCTTCAATGCAGGACCTGGCATAGCAGCCCTGCAGCTCCTCGGACACTCCGCTGCGCGATGCTTCTTCAATGCATAGCAGCCCTGCAGCTCCTCGGACACACCGCTGCATGATGCTTCTTCAATGCAGGACCTGGCATAGCAGCCCTGCAGCTCCTCGGACACTCCGCTGCGCGATGCTTTTTCAATGCAGGACGTCGCATAGCAGCCCTGCAGCTCCTCGGAACTGTCATTGCACGACATCTCCGGTTCGATTAATTCAATCTTTTGTTGTTTTCGTTTTAAATAATGTATTAAATGTTACTCTATGTTTCTGAATTGGGGTGGTGTTTTTCTTGTGTTGTGTGTTCATTTTATTACTGTTTGTGTGCTGCATAAATACTTTACACATTGCCTCATATAAGGCTGACTGCTTTTGTGCCAAGCTACCAGAGGGTTAAGCACAAGTTAATTTGGGGTTTGCTTGTGTTTCACCCTGAGAAGAAGTGTGGTTAGTGCTTGAGTGGGGTTTCAACCCCCTCAACCAGTAACCCAATTTCCTACAGAGGCCCATCTAGACTTAGAGTGCTACGAGTCAGTCAACCCTGTCGGAGACACTCTTTTCTGCCGGGGGTTATTTGTAGTTGTGCGGACCCTTACACTGATTCTTCATAGTATAGACACACAGAAACTGGTGTTTATAATAATTAGTTATTTGTTATGTACAATCAGTGCACAAACTCTGTGGCTATTAATAACAAGAAGAACCGTTATTATTATTTCACCGGCCATAATATAAAACACAATGGGGCATATTTAAGTTCCCTGGCGCATCCCTGCATATCAGCAGGGATGCGCCAGGGAAAATGCGTCACGCAAGTTTACCCTTGTGCCACGTCCGATGCGCCGCATTTACAATGCGGCGCATCGTGGCGCAAGGATAAGCAGATGCGTGACGCATCTGCCGGCGGAAGGTTGGCGCAGTGCTGAAGTTGTGTCGCAAGCGCGACGCAACTCCAGCACTGTTCCAACCTTCCCTATCCCTAACATGGTGCGTCAATCCTTACGCCTGCTTGAAGCAGGCGTAAGGATTTGACGCACCAGCGTCGGAAAAGTGACTGCGTGAAATCTTGTAGATTTCACTACGTCACTTTTCCGAGGCGTTCCTGCGCCGGAACGCCCCCCCCTGCGCCGGTACGCCCACATGAAACCTGACGCAGGTTTCATGTGGCGCAGGGGTTTACTACGTGACGCATCTCCCTAGATGCGTCACGTTGTAAATATAGCGCAACGCGGCGCATGGTTTGCGTCGCCGCTGCGTCACATGCGTGACGCAACGCCGGCGCAAAAGTGGCGCAAGGGGCTTGTAAATATGCCCCAATGTATATTAGAAAAACCCAGAGTATCATATATCGCACATTCCTACTATCAATAGCAATGAGTCTGAACTCTACCTAACTCTATAGCAATATGATTGTAATTAGCGCCTTTTCTCACTATGACATTGCAAGCCAATCAGGGGCGGTTTCCTACCAAGGGCGTGGGGACTCCGCCCCCCCCTTGTTGCTACCTCATTTTTTTTTAATTAATTAAATGCATCCTACCTACTGCAGTAAATATTGACGGTTCAGCGCAGCTTCTGACCCTCGCTCTGTGCGAGGGTCAGGCTGTCACAGCACTGAGAGATGCATGCACTTACTGCGCATGTGCCACGTCGCAGGGTTTTCAGGGCTTGTGTAATTGCAGCCCTTGCTTCTGTGGCCTGGCTGAGCGTGGGGCCACTCCTCCCCCGTGATGTGCCCCACCCTCGCTCATTGACTGCATTTGGGCGCTTCAAGTTGCGGCCTGTGCTTCCCAAAACAGTGTATCAGTCAGCGAGGGTTCCTCTTCCGCAGCTCGTCACAGCCTGGGGGGTGGGGGGGTCCGCAAAGCTCACTGACCCCAAACCCCTCTTTGGCGAGTTGGGAACGGGCGGCCAGGATTGGAGGCTTAAGGGTTCGGATTTGAGGGCCATGTGGGGGAGCACTGCAAATTGGGAGATAATGTTTGTGTGAATTTGAGACACACATGGAGCCCAGTAGTTCTATTTTTTAAGTTCTGCCCCGTTCCGCCATGACGCATTCGTCTCCACTTATTTGGACAACTTGGGCAAAAAAAAGTTTGTTTAGTCATCCTCGGTATTGTATTGGATCCAGCACAGCCAGGTGTTTGGTAGCTAAGTGGGGGTGCGAGGGTGTCACCTGTTTCTGGATTTCTGCTTCGCATTACAGTCATGTTTTCAAAGCAGCAGCAATGCAACATGGATGAAAGAATTGCTTCAGTATCTGTCCAAATTCTGCCGATTCACGTGAGCTGACATATTGCATTCTTCAAGTGCACCACGGCAGCCTTGCATGTGCATGCCTTGAAAAGTGCATTGCTTTTCAGTAAGTCACCTTCGCTTCTCACAAGTAAGAATAGCGAGCTGGGTAGAGCTTTCATTAAAAAACAAGCATTGGCAAAGCCAATAGGTCCCAGCAATCCTAGAGCTATTGCCTTTGGCAATGTCAATGTAATTTATCCATAGTATAATTAATTGGTCGAAACATCTGTTATGTGTTCCACATTGCTACAATGAATGTTGAATCAAGCTCAATGCAAAACACTAATTATGTGAAAATAAATCAATTGGGAAATTAGGCAACTCATAACCTCTTTCCACAAAAAGTAAACAGGTCATACAGGTAGAAAACACTCCAATAGTATGTATATGAAAAGCAATATTGAAGGTCCAGTAAAGTTAAAAAAATAAAGAAAGAAAATGTCTCCTGCATATTGAATACACTGTGTCAGTGTAAATATCCATGTAATAGACTTGTTGCAAATTAGTATGTTAACAAGTATAAATGTCTACAAAATTTCCGTGAACAGAGGGAGTAGCTTGATGTAACGATTTTATGGTCTTAAGTAAATGTAGATTGTCATGCCGGGACCATAAATGAGAATTAACTAAGAACGGAGTAGCCTCATGTTATAAAGTTACTGTATTGGATGACTGTAGCAATGAGATGAACTGGGGTAAAAGAAAGCATGGAAGAAACAACCTTGTACCAATTTATTGCAGTGCCCGCTTACTTTGAATCCGATTGTGCCCACCAAATGTGTTGCCTTAAGAGCAGAGAAGATTCCGGCAAAGCACAAAGTGGAATCTAACATATAAGGTGGCCCGGGGAGAGAAAAGTATGCGAGCGTGACACCTTATCACATCATAGAGTAACCCATGCATAGAGAAACTGAAGCCTCATGGGAACTGCAGTTTTTACAGGGCAAGTGTGGGATAGATTGTGCATATCAATGTAGTTCATCATAGCACCGAGAGGTGCATATTCACATGGGATTTACATTTTAAATATTATCACTACCACGTAGGAGGATGACATGATTCCCTCTTAAAACAAACAGGTGTCGAGCTGAAAAAGAAAGGTGCGAGGGCTACCAAAGTGCCCGCCATGCTGAAAGATGAAGTGCGGTGGACCTGAAGTGGGTGCTGCGCTTATCAAGGGAAATGCTACCAGTCTACTTGGCTGCCATGCCAGTAACCAGAGCCCCGCACTGCGTAGTAGAGGTGGTGCCGTGCTGGGGTTAGAACAATATACTCGGAGTGAGAAAGCGAGCGCTTGTGTAAAGTGATGCAAATCCCAGAAAAAAGTAGTTCCAAAAACATTTGCTGAAATTGGAGCTAGGGAGGGATAGTCGTAATTGGTCCATGCTCTCAGGGAGGGCTAATCACAGGAAGAGGCATGCATGCGATACACAAATGGGGAGAAGGAATATAATAGCGACGATGGAGCCAGCACATGGGAAGCCTATGGGGGGAGCTGAAGCCCACAAAGTACATACAACATGTCTCTTTGAGACACTGCATGAGCTTTCTAGAACTGCGACCTAAAAAGGTGGTAGTTGTGTTCTCGTTTTGCAGCGTGTCCCCAGCTATTCACATTCAAATCCAACACACGCTGTCTTCAGTCAGAAAACCATAAATACGAGGCAGACCTGAAGGACCTTTATTTTTGTCAACTATGCTTGCCGTAGCAGCTGCCCAGCAAAATCATTTAGGACTGGATTTGTAATGTAATATTCAGTTAAATGCCACATGTTTTTCAGTCCCCACAAAAGTTTATTTCAAATAGTTGGAGTTTATCATCTTAAGTATTTTATGTAATAGACATTGTGCCTCTCATTTGTATGCTTTAATGCAGTACATAGGTAGCTCAAGGCAAATATTGTCTACTTTGATCAGAAACATTATACAAATTGTGAAAGTGGTTTAGTTTAAGTAAGGTGCGCAATATGGTCTTGTACTGTAGAAATATAACCATACGATAGCCCAATGTATCCAAGGGTGCTGCGCTCGACTACTGACAGAGTTTCACAGCTAACGCTTTTGGGGGTTGTCCTTTTGCACTTTTATGGATCCAAGTGAACCGCGTGCCTGTCTCTCTCACGTCTTCATCCATCACACAGCTAAGTGCTGTGTCCCATAACAACATAACCGCACCGCGGCAGGACAACTCTCCCATGGGACCAAAACAAAGTTAACACATTTCCCACCACACACCTTAGAAGGTGTAGCATGCTACCCATATAGGCAGCGCTTCAGTGCCCTGCATAGGTAGTAAGCGCTACATAAATGTTGCAATACAATGCAATAAGTGTGCGGAGGAAAGTGAAGGAAGAGGCAGCAACAGCACAAAAGGAGAGTGATGGAGATAAAGCAGGACAAGGAGAATAAAGGAGAAATAAAGTGATATGTAGAAAAAGGAGAAATTGATACATACAGGGAAGAGAGACAGAAAAAAAAATGGAAATAGATGGAGGAAATGTACTGGAGAATACAAGAGTTACAGAACTTGAAATCTCTGAGGACAGAGGGTGAGAGGGACCAGGGAGGACATGGAAATGGAAAACATGAGGAACTCGATGAGCGAGGAACAGACCAGGCACACAAAGCTAATGATAGGGAAATAAAAGCTACAGAGAGGGCAGAGGGTGTGGAGGGAGAGGGCATGGTGTGGAGTTAGCTAGCTTGCTTTTCCCGGGCATAGAGCATGGAAGGGAGTAATGGAAGGGCACAGAGGGTACAAGCGAGGGGATTTTATTTCTGAATGTCATCCACAAAAGTATTGTGCAACAGGAATAATCTTGGCAGGATATTCAACTGCCAAAATATGTCATGTACGCATATATAGCTGTGTATATATTTACTATTCTTAATTCTAAACCTACATACCTTGAGTCCATGAAGTCCCATGGTGACAGTTGAACTCGCTCACTACACTTGCTTGCACAGTCTAATTCAGGATTTAGTCTTATGCCAACCACATTCAAAATTCACCAGCTGCCACTTTTCAAAATTCACCAGCCGCCCAGGGCCGGACTGGGAACAGAAACCGGCCCTGGCAAACTGCTCAACCGGCCCCCCCTGGGGTGAGGGGGAGTGCGGCCGAGCAGTTTGCTAGGGCCGGTTTCGGCCGATTTTGTTACCGGGGGCGATATTGCCGACCCCCGGTAACAAAAACAGCCCCCAGGGGCCCAAAACCGGCCCCCAACCTAGCGGCCTACCGGGGAAACGCCCGGTGCCCGCTATGGCCAGTCCGGCCCTGCAGCCGCCACTGCAAGCGATGTAGTATATCCGCATAGCTCTAAGAAGCTTCCAGATGTGCCGTCGGAGGTCTGCTCTCCGGCATTCTCCCCAAACGACCATTCTTCCTGGTTGCCACTCCCTCTTTTGTAGTTCTCTTTATACCTTTCTTCTCAATGATTCTCTGTAGAGAGGGGGGGGAGGGGGCAGTTGCGTGTGCAGCTTGTTGCATCCACATTACTGCGTGAACACTGCCTCAGAGACATGTTCGACTGGCGGGAATTGCGTCTGGACACGCTCGCTTCCATATTAGCTCGGTGCTCGGCTAGGCGACCTTACAATGGTGATTAGTGCACGCAGCTTCCTAAACAGCAGAATGTAAGGTTTGTTGCTTTCTGTTTCTTTTGTTAGTGAGACTAATGTCTGCCTGTTTATAAAATAATATGGTGATCTTGCACACTCTGTTAGCTATTAACATTGCTTTCCTAGGCCTTAAGCCTTCCACATACACACACTAAAGGATTAATGCAATCATGTTTACCTAACGATTAGATCTCATTTGCATGTATCATGCACGTCATCAGGAAAAGCTTCTGACATCCCAACCGTGGCAATAACCTGGGATTAAGAGGCCAGGCCACGGCCCCATACCAAGGGTGCCAGCTGAGAGGCCTCTCAGGCCGAATGGGATTTTATCTCGGTTTGAGTGATTGTGCGTGGGAGATGCAGGGCCGTTTTACTAACATCGTTGGCCTTGTGCTTCTTTGCACGAGTTACACACGACCATCCAATGAAGATGTGTATGTATCACTTGACGAGTGTGGGCAGGCTGGGCACTAACATCAGATACCAAGGAGCACATCACTAGTGCAAAGGAGCACATCACTCGTGCAAAGGAGCACATCACTCATGCAAAAGGAGCACAGCACTCGTGCAGAAGAAGCAAATCACTCGTGCACAAGGATCACATCACACGCGCACAAGGAACACATCACTCGTGCAAAGGAGCACATCACTCGTGCACAAGGAACACATCACTCGTGCACAAGGAACACATCACTTGTGTAAAGGAGCACAGCACTCGTGCAAAAGGAGCAAATCACTCGTGCACAAGGATCACATCACTCGTGCACAAGGAGCACATCTCACGTGCACAAGGAGCACATCACTCGTGCACAAGGAACACATCACTCGTGCAAAAGGAGCGCATCACATGTGCACAAGGAGCGCATCACATGCACAAGGAGCACGTCACACATGTATACAAACTAATAGCGCAGGCATGAACCTCAAACATAGAAGGCGCAAGCAAACACAAATCAAACACCTTACACTAACACACTACACCCAGGACCCAACACACGCTCCCCAGCTTCAAACACCTGGCACCATACTCGTGGCAGGTGGTGCATCACACATGAATCACAGCACAGCATATGCACCAATTGTACTAGTGAGGTGAGATCACTCCCTAAAGGCCAGAGTAGGGGTATCCTGGGAGGTTCCTAGGCAGACGGAGTCCAGGTTTGTGCTGGCACCTGGGTGGTCAGTGGGGTTAGAAAGCAGCCGGCGGCAAGCGCACAGTGTGAGCTTGGGACAACTGGCTCATGCACATTCAGCTTTTCATCCTTGCAGTGAGCTATTTTTAATACACGAGATGACAGGTGATGCAACGCGCATTACAATAAGGAAATCGTGCATATGTATTGCAGATACCCCCTGTATTTTAAACTATTAACGTGCCTAGAAACGAGTCAGTATGTGATGTGTGCTATAAAAATGACCTATATTTGCATTACTGGCTAACTCCTAAAGCAGTTCCTCGGAACAGTGGGGAACCCCCTGAACACAGAGCTGTCGTACTGAGCAGCGAAATGCGGGGGCAGTCCCTCTCCCTGCTGTCGCAAATAGCAGACAGAAGGCCACCGCAAGGCGCACAGATGGGCACATATAAAGCTGTCTTATCACTTCCAGCAGGCGCCCGTGAATTATTGAACGTGTCGCCTGCAGCCGTGAGCTGAGGGTGGCGTAAACAAACGGCATGCACGCTTTGTAAATACCTGTCTCTGCGAGGCTCTGCCACACGCCACGAGGAACTGGCTCTGCGCAGCTCCGCCTGAGGGGTGTGCTCTTGGGCGAAACACCTGACCTTGGCGATTGCTCGCCCTGGTTCGAATCCCGCTTTCTGTAAATTGTAAATGTATTTATATAGCGCTTGCGACCCTAATGTGACATTTTCTATGATCGATTTGTGTCATTCAGGGGAAATTACTTCCACTGTGTGTGCCTCAAACTGAATTACAAGTCATAAAAACACGTTTAAATATGGAAGCAACAGCTGTGCCGTGTGCAGTCCCAGTTACACACTCCATCTCCCTCCGCCTCATCTCCCTCCGCCTCATCTCCCTCAGCCTCATCTCCCTCCTGTTTCAGTAATTTGGGCCTCGATTTACAAACATTTGTCTGAATGTTTTTTTATTTTATTATTTATTTACATTTTTGCGTTGGAAAGGAGCATCTAAGTAACGATTGTGTGACTCTGCGTCAAGGGGGCGTTACATAGGTGTACACGTATGTCCCATGCAACCACCCACGAGTTCTTAAGCAAAACCATATCCGCTAAAAATAGCAGACAGGGTTTTGCATCAAAAAATAACGCCACTTTGAAGCAGGATTTAAGAAAGGAGAAAGGCTTTTATTCTTTTCCCATATTCAGCATCTGTGCGGCTTGTACACAACCTGTGCTAGACATGAAGCAGACACCGTCCCTTCCAGACACCGTCCCTTCCAGTACACAACCTGTGCTGGACATGAAGCAGACACCGTCCCTTCCAGTACACAACCTGTGCTGGACATGAAGCAGACACCGTCCCTTCCAGTACACAACCTATGCTGACATGAAGCAGACACCGTCCCTTCCAGTACACAACCTGTGCTGACATGAAGCAGACACCGTCCCTTCCAGTACACAACCTATGCTGACATGAAGCAGACACCGTCCCTTCCAGTACACAACCTGTGCTGACATGAAGCAGACACCGTCCCTTCCAGTACACAACCTGTGCTAGACATGAAGCAGACACCGTCCCTTCCAGTACACAACCTGTGCTGACATGAAGCAGACACCGTCCCTTCCAGTACACAACCTGTGCTAGACATGAAGCAGACACCGTGCCTTTCAGTACACAACCTGTGCTAGACATGAAGCAGACACCGTCCCTTCCAGTACACAACCTGTGCTAGACATGAAGCAGACACCGTCCCTTCCAGTACACAACCTGTGCTAGACATGAAGCAGACACCGTCCCTTCCAGTACACAACCTATGCTGACATGAAGCAGACACCGTCCCTTCCAGTACACAACCTGTGCTGACATGAAGCAGACACCGTCCCTTCCAGTACACAACCTGTGCTGACATGAAGCAGACACCGTCCCTTCCAGTACACAACCTGTGCTAGACATGAAGCAGACACCGTCCCTTCCAGTACACAACCTGTGCTGACATGAAGCAGACACCGTCCCTTCCAGTACACAACCTGTGCTAGACATGAAGCAGACACCGTCCCTTCCAGTACACAACCTGTGCTGACATGAAGCAGACACCGTCCCTTCCAGTACACAACCTGTGCTAGACATGAAGCAGACACCGTCCCTTCCAGTACACAACCTGTGCTGACATGAAGCAGACACCGTCCCTTCCAGTACACAACCTGTGCTAGACATGAAGCAGACACCGTCCCTTCCAGTACACAACCTGTGCTAGACATGAAGCAGACACCGTCCCTTCCAGTACACAACCTGTGCTGACATGAAGCAGACACCGTCCCTTCCAGTACACAACCTGTGCTGACATGAAGCAGACACCGTCCCTTCCAGTACACAACCTGTGCTAGACATGAAGCAGACACCGTCCCTTCCAGTACACAACCTGTGCTGACATGAAGCAGACACCGTCCCTTCCAGTACACAACCTGTGCTAGACATGAAGCAGACACCGTCCCTTCCAGTACACAACCTGTGCTGACATGAAGCAGACACCGTCCCTTCCAGTACACAACCTGTGCTAGACATGAAGCAGACACCGTCCCTTCCAGTACACAACCTGTGCTGACATGAAGCAGACACCGTCCCTTCCAGTACACAACCTGTGCTAGACATGAAGCAGACACCGTCCCTTCCAGTACACAACCTGTGCTGACATGAAGCAGACACCGTCCCTTCCAGTACACAACCTGTGCTAGACATGAAGCAGACACCGTCCCTTTCAGTACACAACCTGTGCTGACATGAAGCAGACACCGTCCCTTCCAGTACACAACCTGTGCTAGACATGAAGCAGACACCGTCCCTTCCAGTACACAACCTGTGCTAGACATGAAGCAGACACCGTCCCTTTCAGTACACAACCTGTGCTGACATGAAGCAGACACCGTCCCTTTCAGTACACAACCTGTGCTGACATGAAGCAGACACCGTCCCTTCCAGTACATAACCTGTGCTAGACATGAAGCAGACACCGTCCCTTCCAGTACACAACCTGTGCTAGACATGAAGCAGACACCGTCCCTTCCAGTACACAACCTGTGCTGACATGAAGCAGACACCGTCCCTTCCAGACACCGTCCCTTCCAGACACCGTCCCTTCCAGACACCGTCCCTTCCAGTACACAACCTGTGCTAGACATGAAGCAGACACCGTCCCTTCCAGTACACAACCTGTGCTGACATGAAGCAGACACTGTCCCTTCCAGTACACAACCTGTGTCGGGTTCTCCTGTGTACTCGGTAGAGTGCCAATTTCCTCGGGAGCGAAGAAGGACCTCCACTCTCCCCCGGGGTATCACCAGATCAGGATATTACCGGATTACTAGTTGTCTACCCACAAGGGAGAGAAGAGACATCTCAGGACCACCAGAGTGAGGGCAAGAGCAAGGTTTTCCACAGGACTCTCAGAAGGGGCAGAGAAGAAGCCTTGAGGTGCTACAACAGAATAGACAAAAGAAATGCAGATGAGTGACAAATGTATGTTCCTATTTTAACCACCCACCTCCTGTTTAGATTATAACCCCTTCACTAGTTGTGTGCGACCCCAGACTCACCAGTATAACAGCCGTTAATCGCCGTAAGTTTAGACCAACTTCTAGCCAGCAGGTATCCTCACCAAGCAACGGTTAAGTTCACAGCGACTCAGTGTCAGGAGTTCAGGCCATCCAGAAGTCCAACTTCCAAGGATCCACTCAATCCAGGAGGTGCAGAGGGTTGAATCCAATTCCAACAGGGTAGGGGGAATTAGTGCGAGGACTGGATACTAATAAACAAAGACCGCTAACTATCTAGTAGCGGTAAAACCTTTCCGGGTTTAGAACACAAAAAATAAGAGGTAGTGCGCGCACACGACACTCATAAAAATTAGGCGAAGGAGAGCCAATAAATCCTGCTCCCTAATAGGAACGATAGTGTAAATATATATCAGAACGTGAGACTCGCGAAACATGAATAACTCTCTCGTCGAACTGCGAGGGAGCCTAGAGAGAGCCGTCCGGTAAAGCAGCAGGCAGGAGAGCGTTCAAACCACGGGAGACCTCAGATAGACAAACACTCGATCTCTATTCCTCGAACAGGAAACAAGGCACAGGTGAAGCAAGGCGTGGTCCAGCAGGTAGAACGATTGCCAAGCACCTGCGCTTGGGAAGGGGCTGTCTTTATCCCCCCACAAGGTCACGTGGTGAGTCTGTGAGCGCACACAATCATTCTCCCTAGTGTTGCATTCTGGGTAATGTAGTGTCTACGGTGTGCCGTGTCTAACCAGGACCCTAAAGTGTAACAGTTCTCCCGCCCAAAGGCCTTCCCACCGGTCTGGGTTTGGAGGGATATAAGGCATGAAACCTTCTCACTAGTAGCGGGGCATGTACGCCTGTAGCCGGTTCCCAGGTTCGATCTTCTGGGCCATACCCTACCCAATCCACTAAATACTGCAATTTCCCTCTGTACCTTCGTGAATCAAGTATGCGTCGTACTTCATACTCTTTTTCCCCGTCAACGAGAAGAGGAGGGGGAGGAGGTTCAGGACAGGACGGAGGAGCATATGGTTTAAGAAGTGAGGTGTGGAAAACTGGATGGACCTGTATCTCTGGGGGGAGTTCTAATTTTACAGCAACAGGGTTGACTTTATGCACGATGGTATAAGGCCCAATGTATCTAGGTTGTAATTTTCTAGGACCAGGCATTCTCAAGTTTTTTGTGGCCAACCAGACTTGATCGCCTTTCTGATACTCAGGGGCAGGTCGTCTATGTGTATCAGCTTGTCTCTTCATCCTTTCCTTGGCTTCTGTTAATTCTTGTATGGCTTGTTTCCATATATGTGTGAGTTGAGTGTGGTGTTCCAACACAGCGGGGATTCGTGAGAGGGAAGGGGGTAAGGAAAGAGGCAGGAATCTAGGATGGTAACCATAGGAGAAAAAGAATGGAGAGACTTTGGAGGAGGCGTGCGTGGAGTTATTATATGCGAACTCTGCCAAAGGCAGTGCCTGTACCCAATCCCCTGTGACCGTGTTTAAGAGGCACCTGAGATATTGCTCTAACGTTTGATTGGTTCGTTCTGTCTGCCCGTCTGTTTGGGGGTGATAGGCTGAGGAGAGGCGTTGATCTATGCGCAAGGCAGTACACACTCCTTGCCAGAACTTGGATATGAATTGTGGGCCTCTGTCAGACACCACTACCAAGGGTACTCCATGTAGTCGTATGATGTGTGTGATGAATATGTCTACTAACTCTTTGGCAGAGGGTATTTTCTTGAGGGGGACGAAATGGCCCATCTTTGACAGCATATCCACCACAACCAATACCGCTGTAAACCCTTGGGACGCAGGGAGATCCGTGATAAAGTCCATACTAATGGACGACCAAGGGGCAGGAGGGATGGGTAAGGGCTGCAATAATCCAGCTGGGGCACAATGCAGTGCTTTCTGACGAGCACAAACCGTACACCCTTTCACGTAATCATACACTTCTGTATTCATTTTGTGCCACCAGAACCATCTCTTGCACAGCCGTAGTGTTTTCTCACCTCCTGGGTGTGCAGCTAAGGGGAGTGCATGACACCAATTTATGATGACTTTCTGTAATTCTTTAGAGGGAATGTATAAGAGAGTATCATGGAAAAACAACCCATTTTCAATCTTGTTCATAGGGTCTGCTAACCACTCTTCTATACTAATGGTCTGGTATGCCGTATGTAGTTTCTCATAAAAAGGTTCATCTGTAATCCCCTCAATTTTACCAACGGCCACCATCTTATTAGCCGGGATCAAGGGTGGGGGAGTGTCAACCATGTATTTGTACTCTTTACCTAGTCGTGATAAAGCGTCAGCTCTTCCTTGTTTGGCTCCTGGTCTAAAGTTAATAAGAAAATCATATTCGCTAAAGAAGGAGACCCATCTCATCTGTCGAGGAGTGAGTGCCTTTGCAGATTTAAAGAACTGTAAATTCTTGTGATCTGAATAAATAGTGATCACATGAGGTGATCCTAATAGGTAGTGTCGCCATTCCTGAAATGCTAACTTAATCGCTAAGAGCTCTCGTTCTCCAATGGTGTAATTTTGTTCCGCGGGGGATAGAGTCTTTGAGAAGTATGCTATTGGATGAAGGGTGCCTGTTCGAAAGTCTCTTTGGGATAAGACCCCCCAACGGCGTATTGTGATGCATCTGCTTCTACAAAATACGGTTGAGTTTCATCCGCGTGTTTTACAATAGGTGCTGTACTAAACTTGTCTTTTAATGCTTGAAAAGATGTTTCTGCATTGTCATCCCAGTTAAAAGTAACTCCCTTTTTAACAATTTGGAGATGGGTGTGATGAGGTCTGAAAAATGATCTATAAAGCGCCTGTAAAAATTGGCGAATCCCAGGAATGATTGCACCTCTTTTACCGAGGTAGGACTAGACCACTTCACAATGGCCGATACCTTGGCGGGGTCCATGTGAATACCTTCTGGTGAAATTACAAACCCTAGGAAATCTACTTTTTGTGTATGGAAGATGCATTTCTCCAGTTTGGCAAACAGATGGTTTTCACATAGGCGTTGAAGTATGAGCTTCACATGAGTGATGTGGTCTTTTTGTTTTGGGAATAAACCAAAATATCGTCGATGTAGACGATGACAAACACATCAAGGTATTCTCTCAATATTTCGTTGATAAAAAACTGGAAGGCTGCGGGTGCATTGCACAACCCGAAAGGCATCACACAATATTCATACAGCCCGTATTTCGTGCGAAATGCCGTCTTCCATTCATCTCCCTCCTTTACCCTAATCAGATGATAAGCTCCTCGTAAATCGAGTTTGGTGAAGATTTTGGCTTTTCGTACTTGGTCTAAGAGCCCGGAAATAAGAGGGAGAGGATATTTGTTTTTTACAGTCACCTTATTCAATGCTCTATAATCCAGGCAGGCTCTCAAACCCCCTTCACGTTTTGGTATAAAAAACAGAGGGGATGAGACAGGCGAGGTGGAATGGCGTATAAAACCCTTTTGCAACATGTCTTGGAGATAGTCATACAAATACTGGCTTTCTGGTTCTGTCAATGCGTATACTCGGCTGACCGGCAAGGTGGCACCTGGTACTAAATCGATACGGCAATCAAAAGGCCTGTGCGGTGGTAATGCTACAGCTTTGGCCTCGTCAAAGACCACTTTATATTCATGGTATTCTGCAGGCAAGGTGGTATTTCCTAAATCCGTGAGCGCGCAACTAAGTGAGGGGCTGACAGGTAAGGAATCATGGTAACAGTGCAACATACAATGAGAGGAACGTAATGTTACCTTTCGGGTAACCCAGTCAATGTGAGGGTTGTGAGTCTGTAACCAGGGCACTCCCAGAATGGCGCCAAAATTGGGTGTATCAATTAAATCAAATCGTATCTTCTCGGTATGCCCGTTATCACAGACCATGGTCAGAGCGGAAGTGTGATAGTGTATTAAGCCAGATGATAACTCTGTGCCATCTACGGCCCTCACCTTTTCAGGGTGAGTTTTCTGTAGGAATTCTATCCCGAGACTTTTTGCCAACGTGATGTCCAAGAAATTCCCAGTTGCCCCAGAGTCTAGCATGATCGATAAGGGGATTCTGCACTGGGACGGCATTACCAATACTACTGAAATCGTAAAATGTTTAGGGACGACCGTGGAGGTATTGGCAAGGAATAAAGAGACCCATGGGGTTTTAGGACTTGAAGAGCTGGTCTCAGATCTCTCCAAGTCTAGTAGTTTTCCGATTGGACTGCGAATCCCATATTCCCCCAGGCAGTCGGGGTCCTACCTTCGGTTTAACACTACAGTCCTTGGCGTAGTGTCCCCCTTTTCCGCAGTAAAGACATAGGTCTAGTCGTCTCCTCTTATCGCGTTCTTCTCGGGACAGTGGGCCACGAATCCCACCTATCTGCATAGGTTCTACACTATCCTTGATTTCCTTCTTCTCAATGCGAGGTACCAGAAAACGAGGGAAATCCCCTTTGTGCGTTCTCCCTTCCGTTCACTCAACCTATGATCCAGTTTAACCACCAAGTCAATAAAAGAAGGACAGTCTTCTGGAGGGGTCACTATCTGTGATAAAACATCCTTCAACTCATCACGCAGCCCTCTATAAAATAAGGAAGTTCGTTTCTCCTCCGGCCATTGCGTTTCAGCCACTAGTCGATTGAAGGTAGTGATATAACTCAACAGATCTTTTGAACCTTGCTTTAATCCTAACAATTCGTTATCACTCGCCTGCATGTAGGAGTGACGAGCAAACAAATTCTTCATGCTGTCCTTGAAGCTTACTAAATCATACAAGACTGGATCATTATTTTCCACCAGCGGCACAGCCCACAAGGCTGCATTACCCGTCAGATAGGAAATGATGAAAGCCACTTTTGCGGCATCGTCGGGAAACGAGGCTGCTCTACACAAAAACTGTAACTGACATTGGTTCATGAATACCGAATATCTAGTATTGTCTCCATTGAATCTCTCAGGCATCGCTAATGGTGTTTGCGGTGGAGTAACCACTGTTACATTCACCGGAGCTGTGGGTGTGCTAGAGGACGCGAAGGAAGTGGGGACAGTAGGAGGGGTAGGACCCGGAAAGCGGGCAGGTTGTATATAGGTCTTTTTGTGCTTGACTGTATTAGCCATGAGGCTGGGGTCATCTTGCGTTTGGGCCTTCACCGTGTTCAGTTCAGCCGTTAATCTAGAATTCTCAGTTTTTACAGCCCTGAGTTCCTGTTGCAAACTGGTTACTACTGCAACTAACTCGTTCATAGTTAATACAGGATTATCAGCGGACATAGCTCCACCCTGGAGCATGTCAAATGTGTCCGCTATGTCCATCTCCGCTCAGGGGAAAAATGAAACGGAGGGCTTGGCAATCTGTCGGGTTCTCCTGTGTACTCGGTAGAGTGCCAATTTCCTCGGGAGCGAAGAAGGACCTCCACTCTCCCCCGGGGTATCACCAGATCAGGATATTACCGGATTACTAGTTGTCTACCCACAAGGGAGAGAAGAGACATCTCAGGACCACCAGAGTGAGGGCAAGAGCAAGGTTTTCCACAGGACTCTCAGAAGGGGCAGAGAAGAAGCCTTGAGGTGCTACAACAGAATAGACAAAAGAAATGCAGATGAGTGACAAATGTATGTTCCTATTTTAACCACCCACCTCCTGTTTAGATTATAACCCCTTCACTAGTTGTGTGCGACCCCAGACTCACCAGTATAACAGCCGTTAATCGCCGTAAGTTTAGACCAACTTCTAGCCAGCAGGTATCCTCACCAAGCAACGGTTAAGTTCACAGCGACTCAGTGTCAGGAGTTCAGGCCATCCAGAAGTCCAACTTCCAAGGATCCACTCAATCCAGGAGGTGCAGAGGGTTGAATCCAATTCCAACAGGGTAGGGGGAATTAGTGCGAGGACTGGATACTAATAAACAAAGACCGCTAACTATCTAGTAGCGGTAAAACCTTTCCGGGTTTAGAACACAAAAAATAAGAGGTAGTGCGCGCACACGACACTCATAAAAATTAGGCGAAGGAGAGCCAATAAATCCTGCTCCCTAATAGGAACGATAGTGTAAATATATATCAGAACGTGAGACTCGCGAAACATGAATAACTCTCTCGTCGAACTGCGAGGGAGCCTAGAGAGAGCCGTCCGGTAAAGCAGCAGGCAGGAGAGCGTTCAAACCACGGGAGACCTCAGATAGACAAACACTCGATCTCTATTCCTCGAACAGGAAACAAGGCACAGGTGAAGCAAGGCGTGGTCCAGCAGGTAGAACGATTGCCAAGCACCTGCGCTTGGGAAGGGGCTGTCTTTATCCCCCACAAGGTCACGTGGTGAGTCTGTGAGCGCACACAATCATTCTCCCTAGTGTTGCATTCTGGGTAATGTAGTGTCTACGGTGTGCCGTGTCTAACCAGGACCCTAAAGTGTAACAACCTGTGCTAGACATGAAGCAGACACCGTCCCTTCCAGTACACAACCTGTGCTGACATGAAGCAGACACCGTCCCTTCCAGACACCGTCCCTTCCAGACACCGTCCCTTCCAGACACCGTCCCTTCCAGACACCGTCCCTTCCAGTACACAACCTGTGCTAGACATGAAGCAGACACCGTCCCTTCCAGTACACAACCTGTGCTGACATGAAGCAGACACCGTCCCTTCCAGTACACAACCTGTGCTAGACATGAAGCAGACACCGTCCCTTCCAGTACACAACCTGTGCTAGACATGAAGCAGACACCGTCCCTTCCAGTACACAACCTGTGCTGACATGAAGCAGACACCGTCCCTTCCAGTACACAACCTGTGCTAGACATGAAGCAGACACCGTCCCTTCCAGTACACAACCTGTGCTGACATGAAGCAGACACCGTCCCTTCCAGTACACAACCTGTGCTAGACATGAAGCAGACACCGTCCCTTCCAGTACACAACCTGTGCTAGACATGAAGCAGACACCGTCCCTTTCAGTACACAACCTGTGCTGACATGAAGCAGACACCGTCCCTTCCAGTACACAACCTGTGCTAGACATGAAGCAGACACCGTCCCTTCCAGTACACAACCTGTGCTAGACATGAAGCAGACACCGTCCCTTTCAGTACACAACCTGTGCTGACATGAAGCAGACACCGTCCCTTTCAGTACACAACCTGTGCTGACATGAAGCAGACACCGTCCCTTCCAGTACATAACCTGTGCTAGACATGAAGCAGACACCGTCCCTTCCAGTACACAACCTGTGCTAGACATGAAGCAGACACCGTCCCTTCCAGTACACAACCTGTGCTGACATGAAGCAGACACCGTCCCTTCCAGACACCGTCCCTTCCAGACACCGTCCCTTCCAGACACCGTCCCTTCCAGTACACAACCTGTGCTAGACATGAAGCAGACACCGTCCCTTCCAGTACACAACCTGTACTGACATGAAGCAGACACCGTCCCTTCCAGTACACAACCTGTGCTAGACATGAAGCAGACACCGTCCCTTCCAGTACACAACCTGTGCTGACATGAAGCTGACACCGTCCCTTCCAGACACCGTCCCTTCCAGACACCGTCCCTTCCAGACACCGTCCCTTCCAGTACACAACCTGTGCTAGACATGAAGCAGACACCGTCCCTTCCAGTACACAACCTGTGCTAGACATGAAGCAGACACCGTCCCTTCCAGTACACAACCTGTGCTGACATGAAGCAGACACCATCCCTTCCAGTACACAACCTGTGCTGACATGAAGCAGACACCGTCCCTTCCAGTACACAACCTGTGCTGACATGAAGCAGACACCGTCCCTTCCAGTACACAACCTGTGCTGGACATGAAGCAGACACCATCCCTTCCAGTACACAACCTATGCTGACATGAAGCAGACACCGTCCCTTCCAGTACATAACCTGTGCTAGACATGAAGCAGACACCGTCCCTTCCAGTACATAACCTGTGCTAGACATGAAGCAGACACCGTCCCTTCCAGTACATAACCTGTGCTAGACATGAAGCAGACACCGTCCCTTCCAGTACATAACCTGTGCTAGACATGAAGCAGACACCGTCCCTTCCAGTACACAACCTGTACTGACATAAAGCAGACACCGTCCCTTCCAGTACACAACCTGTACTGACATGAAGCAGACACCGTCCCTTCCAGTACACAACCTGTGCTAGACATGAAGCAGACACCGTCCCTTCCAGTACATAACCTGTGCTAGACATGAAGCAGACACCGTCCCTTCCAGTACATAACCTGTGCTAGACATGAAGCAGACACCGTCCCTTCCAGTACATAACCTGTGCTAGACATGAAGCAGACACCGTCCCTTCCAGTACACAACCTGTACTGACATGAAGCAGACACCGTCCCTTCCAGTACACAACCTGTACTGACATGAAGCAGACACCGTCCCTTCCAGTACACAACCTGTACTGACATGAAGCAGACACCGTCCCTTCCAGTACACAACCTGTGCTGGACATGAAGCAGACACCGTCCCTTCCAGTACACAACCTATGCTGACATGAAGCAGACACCGTCCCTTCCAGTACACAACCTGTGCTGGACATGAAGCAGACACCGTCCCTTCCAGTACACAACCTATGCTGACATGAAGCAGACACCGTCCCTTCCAGTACACAACCTGTGCTGGACATGAAGCAGACACCGTCCCTTCCAGTACACAACCTATGCTAGCCACGAAGCAGACACCGTCCCTTCCAGTACACAACCTGTGCTGGACATGAAGCAGACACCGTCCCTTCCAGTACACAACCTGTGCTGGACATGAAGCAGACACCGTCCCTTCCAATACACAACCTATGCTGACTTGAAGCAGACACCGTCCCTTCCAGTACACAACCTGTGCTGACATGAAGCAGACACCGTCCCTTCCAGTACACAACCTGTGCTAGACATTAAGCAGACACCGTCCCTTCCAGTACACAACCTGTGCTGACATGAAGCAGACACCGTCCCTTCCAGACACCGTCCCTTCCAGACACCGTCCCTTCCAGACACCGTCCCTTCCAGTACACAACCTGTGCTAGACATGAAGCAGACACCGTCCCTTCCAGTACACAACCTGTGCTGACATGAAGCAGACACCGTCCCTTCCAGTACACAACCTGTGCTAGACATGAAGCAGACACCGTCCCTTCCAGTACACAGCCTGTGCTAGACATGAAGCAGACACCGTCCCTTCCAGTACACAACCTGTGCTGACATGAAGCAGACACCATCCCTTCCAGTACACAACCTGTGCTGACATGAAGCAGACACCGTCCCTTCCAGTACACAACCTGTGCTGACATGAACCAGACACCGTCCCTTCCAGTACACAACCTGATTTGGACATGAAGCAGACACCATCCCTTCCAGTACACAACCTATGCTGACATGAAGCAGACACCGTCCCTTCCAGTACATAACCTGTGCTAGACATGAAGCAGACACCGTCCCTTCCAGTACATAACCTGTGCTAGACATGAAGCAGACACCGTCCCTTCCAGTACATAACCTGTGCTAGACATGAAGCAGACACCGTCCCTTCCAGTACACAACCTGTACTGACATGAAGCAGACACCGTCCCTTCCAGTACACAACCTGTACTGACATGAAGCAGACACCGTCCCTTCCAGTACACAACCTGTGCTAGACATGAAGCAGACACCGTCCCTTCCAGTACATAACCTGTGCTAGACATGAAGCAGACACCGTCCCTTCCAGTACATAACCTGTGCTAGACATGAAGCAGACACCGTCCCTTCCAGTACATAACCTGTGCTAGACATGAAGCAGACACCGTCCCTTCCAGTACACAACCTGTACTGACATGAAGCAGACACCGTCCCTTCCAGTACACAACCTGTACTGACATGAAGCAGACACCGTCCCTTCCAGTACACAACCTGTGCTGGACATGAAGCAGACACCGTCCCTTCCAGTACACAACCTATGCTGACATGAAGCAGACACCGTCCCTTCCAGTACACAACCTGTGCTGGACATGAAGCAGACACCGTCCCTTCCAGTACACAACCTATGCTGACATGAAGCAGACACCGTCCCTTCCAGTACACAACCTGTGCTGGACATGAAGCAGACACCGTCCCTTCCAGTACACAACCTATGCTAGCCACGAAGCAGACACCGTCCCTTCCAGTACACAACCTGTGCTAGACATGAAGCAGACACCGTCCCTTTCAGTACACAACCTGTGCTAGACATGAAGCAGACACCGTCCCTTCCAGTACACAACCTGTGCTAGACATGAAGCAGACACCGTCCCTTTCAGTACACAACCTGTGCTGACATGAAGCAGCACCGTCCCTTTCAGTACACAACCTGTGCTGACATGAAGCAGACACCGTCCCTTCCAGTACATAACCTGTGCTAGACATGAAGCAGACACCGTCCCTTCCAGTACACAACCTGTGCTAGACATGAAGCAGACACCGTCCCTTCCAGTACACAACCTGTGCTGACATGAAGCAGACACCGTCCCTTCCAGACACCGTCCCTTCCAGACACCGTCCCTTCCAGACACCGTCCCTTCCAGTACACAACCTGTGCTAGACATGAAGCAGACACCGTCCCTTCCAGTACACAACCTGTGCTGACATGAAGCAGACACCGTCCCTTCCAGTACACAACCTGTGCTAGACATGAAGCAGACACCGTCCCTTCCAGTACACAACCTGTGCTGACATGAAGCAGACACCGTCCCTTCCAGACACCGTCCCTTCCAGACACCGTCCCTTCCAGACACCGTCCCTTCCAGTACACAACCTGTGCTAGACATGAAGCAGACACCGTCCCTTCCAGTACACAACCTGTGCTGACATGAAGCAGACACCGTCCCTTCCAGTACACAACCTGTGCTAGACATGAAGCAGACACCGTCCCTTCCAGTACACAACCTGTGCTAGACATGAAGCAGACACCGTCCCTTCCAGTACACAACCTGTGCTGACATGAAGCAGACACCATCCCTTCCAGTACACAACCTGTGCTGACATGAAGCAGACACCGTCCCTTCCAGTACACAACCTGTGCTGACATGAAGCAGACACCGTCCCTTCCAGTACACAACCTGTGCTGGACATGAAGCAGACACCATCCCTTCCAGTACACAACCTATGCTGACATGAAGCAGACACCGTCCCTTCCAGTACATAACCTGTGCTAGACATGAAGCAGACACCGTCCCTTCCAGTACATAACCTGTGCTAGACATGAAGCAGACACCGTCCCTTCCAGTACATAACCTGTGCTAGACATGAAGCAGACACCGTCCCTTCCAGTACATAACCTGTGCTAGACATGAAGCAGACACCGTCCCTTCCAGTACACAACCTGTACTGACATGAAGCAGACACCGTCCCTTCCAGTACACAACCTGTACTGACATGAAGCAGACACCGTCCCTTCCAGTACACAACCTGTACTGACATGAAGCAGACACCGTCCCTTCCAGTACACAACCTGTGCTGGACATGAAGCAGACACCGTCCCTTCCAGTACACAACCTATGCTGACATGAAGCAGACACCGTCCCTTCCAGTACACAACCTGTGCTGGACATGAAGCAGACACCGTCCCTTCCAGTACACAACCTATGCTGACATGAAGCAGACACCGTCCCTTCCAGTACACAACCTGTGCTGGACATGAAGCAGACACCGTCCCTTCCAGTACACAACCTATGCTAGCCACGAAGCAGACACCGTCCCTTCCAGTACACAACCTGTGCTGGACATGAAGCAGACACCGTCCCTTCCAGTACACAACCTGTGCTGGACATGAAGCAGACACCGTCCCTTCCAATACACAACCTATGCTGACATGAAGCAGACACCGTCCCTTCCAGTACACAACCTGTGCTGACATGAAGCAGACACCGTCCCTTCCAGTACACAACCTGTGCTAGACATGAAGCAGACACCGTCCCTTCCAGTACACAACCTGTGCTGACATGAAGCAGACACCGTCCCTTCCAGACACCGTCCCTTCCAGCCACCGTCCCTTCCAGACACCGTCCCTTCCAGTACACAACCTGTGCTAGACATGAAGCAGACACTGTCCCTTCCAGTACACAACCTGTGCTGACATGAAGCAGACACCGTCCCTTCCAGTACACAACCTGTGCTAGACATGAAGCAGACACCGTCCCTTCCAGTACACAACCTGTGCTAGACATGAAGCAGACACCGTCCCTTCCAGTACACAACCTGTGCTGACATGAAGCAGACACCATCCCTTCCAGTACACAACCTGTGCTGACATGAAGCAGACACCGTCCCTTCCAGTACACAACCTGTGCTGACATGAAGCAGACACCGTCCCTTCCAGTACACAACCTGTGCTGGACATGAAGCAGACACCATCCCTTCCAGTACACAACCTATGCTGACATGAAGCAGACACCGTCCCTTCCAGTACATAACCTGTGCTAGACATGAAGCAGACACCGTCCCTTCCAGTACATAACCTGTGCTAGACATGAAGCAGACACCGTCCCTTCCAGTACATAACCTGTGCTAGACATGAAGCAGACACCGTCCCTTCCAGTACATAACCTGTGCTAGACATGAAGCAGACACCGTCCCTTCCAGTACACAACCTGTACTGACATGAAGCAGACACCGTCCCTTCCAGTACACAACCTGTACTGACATGAAGCAGACACCGTCCCTTCCAGTACACAACCTGTGCTAGACATGAAGCAGACACCGTCACTTCCAGTACATAACCTGTGCTAGACATGAAGCAGACACCGTCCCTTCCAGTATATAACCTGTGCTAGACATGAAGCAGACACCGTCCCTTCCAGTACATAACCTGTGCTAGACATGAAGCAGACACCGTCCCTTCCAGTACACAACCTGTACTGACATGAAGCAGACACCGTCCCTTCCAGTACACAACCTGTACTGACATGAAGCAGACACCGTCCCTTCCAGTACACAACCTGTACTGACATGAAGCAGACACCGTCCCTTCCAGTACACAACCTGTGCTGGACATGAAGCAGACACCGTCCCTTCCAGTACACAACCTATGCTGACATGAAGCAGACACCGTCCCTTCCAGTACACAACCTGTGCTGGACATGAAGCAGACACCGTCCCTTCCAGTACACAACCTATGCTGACATGAAGCAGACACCGTCCCTTCCAGTACACAACCTGTGCTGGACATGAAGCAGACACCGTCCCTTCCAGTACACAACCTATGCTAGCCACGAAGCAGACACCGTCTCTTCCAGTACACAACCTGTGCTGGACATGAAGCAGACACCGTCCCTTCCAGTACACAACCTGTGCTGGACATGAAGCAGACACCGTCCCTTCCAATACACAACCTATGCTGACATGAAGCAGACACCGTCCCTTCCAGTACACAACCTATGCTGACATGAAGCAGACACCGTCCCTTCCAGTACACAACCTGTGCTGGACATGAAGCAGACACCGTCCCTTCCAGTACACAACCTGTGCTGGACATGAAGCAGACACCGTCCCTTCCAGTA
The DNA here is from genome assembly GCA_963921515.1 of Calotriton arnoldi. Taxonomy (NCBI): domain Eukaryota; kingdom Metazoa; phylum Chordata; class Amphibia; order Caudata; family Salamandridae; genus Calotriton; species Calotriton arnoldi. The sequence goes on along the minus strand of CAWUFW010010362.1, from coordinate 643,573 downwards.
CACAACCTATGCTAGCCACGAAGCAGACACCGTCCCTTCCAGTACATAACCTGTGCTGGACATGAAGCAGACACCGTCCCTTCCAGTACACAACCTATGCTGACATGAAGCAGACACCGTCCCTTCCAGTACACAACCTGTGCTGGACATGAAGCAGACACCGTCCCTTCCAGTACACAACCTATGCTGACATGAAGCAGACACCGTCCCTTCCAGTACACAACCTGTGCTGGACATGAAGAGGACACCGTCCCTTCCAGTACACAACCTATGCTGACATGAAGCAGACACCGTCCCTTCCAGTACACAACCTGTGCTGACATGAAGCAGACACCGTCCCTTCCAGTACACAACCTATGCTGACATGAAGCAGACACCGTCCCTTCCAGTACACAACTGACATGAAGCAGACACCGTCCCTTCCAGTACACAACCTGTGCTGACATGAAGCAGACACCGTCCCTTCCAGTACACAACCTATGCTAGCCACGAAGCAGACACCGTCCCTTCCAGTACACAACCTATGCTGGACATGAAGCAGACACCGTCCCTTCCAGTACACAACCTGTGCTGACATGAAGCAGACACCGTCCCTTCCAGTACACAACTGACATGAAGCAGACACCATCCCTTCCAGTACACAACCTGTGCTGACATGAAGCAGACACCGTCCCTTCCAGTACACAACCTGTGCTAGACATGAAGCAGACACCGTCCCTTTCAGTACACAACCTGTGCTAGACATGAAGCAGACACCGTCCCTTCCAGTACACAACCTGTGCTAGACATGAAGCAGACACCGTCCCTTTCAGTACACAACCTGTGCTGACATGAAGCAGACACCGTCCCTTTCAGTACACAACCTGTGCTGACATGAAGCAGACACCGTCCCTTCCAGTACATAACCTGTGCTAGACATGAAGCAGACACCGTCCCTTCCAGTACACAACCTGTGCTAGACATGAAGCAGACACCGTCCCTTCCAGTACACAACCTGTGCTGACATGAAGCAGACACCGTCCCTTCCAGACACCGTCCCTTCCAGACACCGTCCCTTCCAGACACCGTCCCTTCCAGTACACAACCTGTGCTAGACATGAAGCAGACACCGTCCCTTCCAGTACACAACCTGTGCTGACATGAAGCAGACACCGTCCCTTCCAGTACACAACCTGTGCTAGACATGAAGCAGACACCGTCCCTTCCAGTACACAACCTGTGCTGACATGAAGCAGACACCGTCCCTTCCAGACACCGTCCCTTCCAGACACCGTCCCTTCCAGACACCGTCCCTTCCAGTACACAACCTGTGCTAGACATGAAGCAGACACCGTCCCTTCCAGTACACAACCTGTGCTGACATGAAGCAGACACCGTCCCTTCCAGTACACAACCTGTGCTAGACATGAAGCAGACACCGTCCCTTCCAGTACACAACCTGTGCTAGACATGAAGCAGACACCGTCCCTTCCAGTACACAACCTGTGCTGACATGAAGCAGACACCATCCCTTCCAGTACACAACCTGTGCTGACATGAAGCAGACACCGTCCCTTCCAGTACACAACCTGTGCTGACATGAAGCAGACACCGTCCCTTCCAGTACACAACCTGTGCTGGACATGAAGCAGACACCATCCCTTCCAGTACACAACCTATGCTGACATGAAGCAGACACCGTCCCTTCCAGTACATAACCTGTGCTAGACATGAAGCAGACACCGTCCCTTCCAGTACATAACCTGTGCTAGACATGAAGCAGACACCGTCCCTTCCAGTACATAACCTGTGCTAGACATGAAGCAGACACCGTCCCTTCCAGTACATAACCTGTGCTAGACATGAAGCAGACACCGTCCCTTCCAGTACACAACCTGTACTGACATGAAGCAGACACCGTCCCTTCCAGTACACAACCTGTACTGACATGAAGCAGACACCGTCCCTTCCAGTACACAACCTGTACTGACATGAAGCAGACACCGTCCCTTCCAGTACACAACCTGTGCTGGACATGAAGCAGACACCGTCCCTTCCAGTACACAACCTATGCTGACATGAAGCAGACACCGTCCCTTCCAGTACACAACCTGTGCTGGACATGAAGCAGACACCGTCCCTTCCAGTACACAACCTATGCTGACATGAAGCAGACACCGTCCCTTCCAGTACACAACCTGTGCTGGACATGAAGCAGACACCGTCCCTTCCAGTACACAACCTATGCTAGCCACGAAGCAGACACCGTCCCTTCCAGTACACAACCTGTGCTGGACATGAAGCAGACACCGTCCCTTCCAGTACACAACCTGTGCTGGACATGAAGCAGACACCGTCCCTTCCAATACACAACCTATGCTGACATGAAGCAGACACCGTCCCTTCCAGTACACAACCTGTGCTGACATGAAGCAGACACCGTCCCTTCCAGTACACAACCTGTGCTAGACATGAAGCAGACACCGTCCCTTCCAGTACACAACCTGTGCTGACATGAAGCAGACACCGTCCCTTCCAGACACCGTCCCTTCCAGACACCGTCCCTTCCAGACACCGTCCCTTCCAGTACACAACCTGTGCTAGACATGAAGCAGACACCGTCCCTTCCAGTACACAACCTGTGCTGACATGAAGCAGACACCGTCCCTTCCAGTACACAACCTGTGCTAGACATGAAGCAGACACCGTCCCTTCCAGTACACAACCTGTGCTAGACATGAAGCAGACACCGTCCCTTCCAGTACACAACCTGTGCTGACATGAAGCAGACACCATCCCTTCCAGTACACAACCTGTGCTGACATGAAGCAGACACCGTCCCTTCCAGTACACAACCTGTGCTGACATGAAGCAGACACCGTCCCTTCCAGTACACAACCTGTGCTGGACATGAAGCAGACACCATCCCTTCCAGTACACAACCTATGCTGACATGAAGCAGACACCGTCCCTTCCAGTACATAACCTGTGCTAGACATGAAGCAGACACCGTCCCTTCCAGTACATAACCTGTGCTAGACATGAAGCAGACACCGTCCCTTCCAGTACATAACCTGTGCTAGACATGAAGCAGACACCGTCCCTTCCAGTACATAACCTGTGCTAGACATGAAGCAGACACCGTCCCTTCCAGTACACAACCTGTACTGACATGAAGCAGACACCGTCCCTTCCAGTACACAACCTGTACTGACATGAAGCAGACACCGTCCCTTCCAGTACACAACCTGTGCTAGACATGAAGCAGACACCGTCACTTCCAGTACATAACCTGTGCTAGACATGAAGCAGACACCGTCCCTTCCAGTATATAACCTGTGCTAGACATGAAGCAGACACCGTCCCTTCCAGTACATAACCTGTGCTAGACATGAAGCAGACACCGTCCCTTCCAGTACACAACCTGTACTGACATGAAGCAGACACCGTCCCTTCCAGTACACAACCTGTACTGACATGAAGCAGACACCGTCCCTTCCAGTACACAACCTGTACTGACATGAAGCAGACACCGTCCCTTCCAGTACACAACCTGTGCTGGACATGAAGCAGACACCGTCCCTTCCAGTACACAACCTATGCTGACATGAAGCAGACACCGTCCCTTCCAGTACACAACCTGTGCTGGACATGAAGCAGACACCGTCCCTTCCAGTACACAACCTATGCTGACATGAAGCAGACACCGTCCCTTCCAGTACACAACCTGTGCTGGACATGAAGCAGACACCGTCCCTTCCAGTACACAACCTATGCTAGCCACGAAGCAGACACCGTCTCTTCCAGTACACAACCTGTGCTGGACATCAATCAATCAATCAATCACGGCATTTATAGAGCGCGCTACTCACCCGGGAGGGTCTCAAGGCGCTGGGGGAGGGGGTAAGTTACTGCTCGAACAGCCAGGTCTTGAGCTGCTTCCTGAAGGCGAGATGGTCCTGGGTTCGCCGAAGGTGAGTGGGGAGGGAGTTCCAGGTCTTGGCCGCCAGGTAGGAGAAGGATCTTCCTCCGGCGGTGGTTCTGCGGATGCGTGGTACGGTGGCGAGGGCGTGGCTGGTTGATCGTAGCTGGCGTGTGGGCGTGTAGAAGGACATGCGGTCGTTGAGGTACTTTGGGCCCAGGTCGTGGAGGGCCTTGTGTGCGTGGGTGAGGAGTCTGAACGTGATTCTCTTGCTGACGGGGAGCCAGTGCAGGTCTTTCAGGTGTACGGTGATGTGGCTGTGTCGGGGGATGTCCAGGATGAGTCGTGCGGAGGCGTTCTGGATGCGCTGGAGTCTCTTTTGAAGTTTGGCTGTGGTTCCGGCGTAGAGGGTGTTCCCATAGTCCAGTCGGCTGGTGACGAGTGCCTGGGTGACGGTCTTCCTGGTTTCAGTGGGGATCCATCTGAAGATCTTGCGGAGCATGCGCAGGGTGTTGAAGCATGAAGATGAGACGGCGTTGACTTGTTTGGTCATCGATAGGGAGGAGTCCAGGATGAAGCCCAGGTTGCGTGCGTGGTCCGTTGGCTTGGGTGCGGTGCCCAGGGCCGGGGGCCACCAGGAGTCGTCCCAGGCGGAGGGTGATGAGCCCAGGATGAGGACTTCCGTCTTGTCTGAGTTCAGTTTAAGGCGGCTGTTCCTCATCCAGTCGGCGACGTCTCTCATCCCGTCGTGCAGGTTGGCTCTGGCGGTAGTGGGGTCGTTGGTGAGGGAGAGGATTAGCTGGGTGTCGTCGGCGTAGGAGATGATGTTGAGGTTGTGTCGGCGTGCGATGGCTGCGAGGGGGCTCATGTAGACGTTGAAGAGGGTCGGGCTGAGTGAGGATCCTTGTGGAACGCCGCAGATGACTTCGGTGGCTTCGGATCTGAACGGGGAGAGGCGGACTCTCTGGGTTCTTCCGGCGAGGAACGAGATGATCCATTCCAGTGCTTTCTCTCGGATTCCGATGTTGCTGAGGCGCTTCACTAGGGTGCGGTGGCAGACGGTGTCGAACGCCGCGGAGAGGTCCAGGAGGATGAGGGCAGCTGTTTCCCCGTTGTCGGTTAGGGTTCTGATGTCGTCGGTGGCTGCGATAAGGGCGGTCTCGGTGCTGTGGTTGGCCCGAAACCCGGACTGCGAGGGGTCGAGGGATCCATTCGTCTCGAGGAAGGCGGCAAGCTGTCTGTTGACGGTCTTCTCGATGACTTTGGCCGGAAACGGAAGGAGCGAGATGGGGCGGTAGTTCTTGAGGTCGGTGGGGTCCGCCGTTGGTTTCTTAAGGAGGGCGGTAAGCTCGGCGTGCTTCCAGCTCTCCGGGAAGGTGGCGGTGCGGAAGGAGGAGTTGATGATGTCCCGGAGATGGGGTGCGATGGTGGCGTCGGCTTTGTTGAAGACGTGGTGTGGGCAGGGGTCGGTTGGTGATCCGGAGTGGATGGAGTTCATCGTGCGGGTGGTGTCTTCGGAGTTGATCGGGGTCCAGTTGCAGAGGGTGGTGGTGGCGGGCATTGGTTCGGCGGTAGGGTACGTTGTTTGTGCGTTGAAGCTGTTGTGTATGTCGGTGATCTTGCGGTGGAAGAACGCGGAGAGTGAGTTGCAGAGGTCTTGCGAGGGGGTGATGTCGTTGTTTCCGGCGCTGGGGTTGGAGAACTCTTTGACGATGCTGAAAAGTTCCTTGCTGTCATGGGCGTTGTTGTCCAGTCGTTCTTTGAGTGCCGACTTCTTGGTGGCACGGATCAGCTGGTGGTGTTTGCGGGTGGCGTGCTTGAGGGCGGTCCTGTTGTCTGTGGTCTGGTCGAGTCGCCAGGTTTTCTCGAGAGTGCGGCAGTTCTTCTTGGATTCCTTGAGTTCGTTGGTGAACCAAGGGGTTTTCTTGCTTCCGGGTCTGCTGGGAGGGTTTTTAGTGGTGCGAGGTCGTCGGCGCAGGCGGTCAGCCACTTGGCGAGGTTGCTGGCTGCTTCGTTTGGGTCCGTTGTGTCGGTGGGTGTGTTCTGGCTGAGGGAGGCGGTGAGCTGCTCGGCGGTGATCTTGCTCCAGCTCCGGCGGGGAGCCTGTTGCGGGTGGTGGTGGGTCGCAGTCTTTCTGAAGCTGAAGTGGACGCAGCTGTGGTCGGTCCAGTGGAGTCCGGTGGCGTGGCTGAAGGAGATGTGCTTGCTGGACGAGAAGACGGGGTCAAGCGTGTGGCCGGCGTAGTGGGTGGGCGTGTTCACCAGTTGCTTGAGTCCGAGGTTGGCGAGGTTGTCCAGCAGGGCGGTGGTGTTTCTGTCGTTGTTGTTCTCCAGGTGGAAGTTGAGGTCCCCTAGGAGGATGTAGTCGGCGGAGGGCATGGCGTGCGGGCTGATGAAGTCTGCGATGTCTTCGCTGAATAGTGTGCGTGGTCCCGGGGTCTGTAGATGAGGGTGCCTCGGAGGGTGGTCTTGGGGTCCGTGTGTATCTGGAAGTGTAGGTGTTCGGCGGCGGTGAAGGTCTCGTCGGAGTTAGTCGAGATGCGGATGGTGTTCTTGTGTACGATGGCGATGCCTCCTCCCGTCTGGTTGACGCGGTCCTTCCGGGTGATCTTGTATCCATCCGGGATGGCTATGGCGATGTCAGGCGCTGAGGAGGCGTTCATCCAGGTTTCGGTGAGGAAGGCGATGTCCGGTGCTGTTGCGTCGAGCAGGTCCCAGAGTTCCACGGCGTGCCTGTGGACGGAGCGGGTGTTCAGCAGGATGCATTTCAGGTGGTTGCTGCTGTTGCTCGACTTGGCGGAGGTGGTGCACGTCAGGGGGCAGGTGAATCGGCAGGTTTGGCAGGTGAAGGGTCCGTGGGTGCGTCTCGGTGAGGCTCGGTAGCAGGCAGGGTTCCGGCCGGCATTGAGTGCGGTGAGTGTGGCGGCGTCGTAGGTCCGTCGAGTGGTGTTGCATCGGTGGGATCCAGGGGTTCTGGCGCTGGGCGCGGTCCAGTCGCGGACGGGCGCAGACGGGCTTGCCTTAGGCGCGCCTTCGGCGCGCCAGCGGCGCGCCCGCTGCGCACGTCCGCTGCGCGGCCGTGCAGCGGCCGCCATTTATGGGGAGGTGGGAGGGAGGAGCAGCTGGGAGGCGGGAGGCAGGGGCAGCGAATGGGCAGTCAGGGGGCGGGGCCGCAGGGGACGCAGCGGCGGGAATGGCGATAGGCAGCGAGGGGCACAGAAGGAAAAACGGGGGGAAAGCAGGCAAATCACGGGCACAACAACAGTGGGGCAGCGAGGGGCACAGAAGGAAAAACGGGGGGAAAGCAGGCAAATCACGGGCACAACAACAGTGGGGCAGCGAGGGGCACAGAAGGAAAAACGGGGGGAAAGCAGGCAAATCACGGGCACAACAACAGTGGGGCAGCGGGGGCACAGAAGGAAAAACGGGGGGAAAGCAGGCAAATCACGGGCACAACAACAGTGGGGCAGCGAGGGGCACAGAAGGAAAAACGGGGGGAAGCAGGCAAATCACGGGCACAACAACAGTGGGGCAGCGAGGGGCACAGAAGGAAAAACGGGGGGAAAGCAGGCAAATCACGGGCACAACAACAGTGGGGCAGCGAGGGGCACAGAAGGAAAAACGGGGGGAAAGCAGGCAAATCACGGGCACAACAACAGTGGGGCAGCGAGGGGCACAGAAGGAAAAACGGGGGGAAAGCAGGCAAATCACGGGCACAACAACAGTGGGGCAGCGGGGGCACAGAAGGAAAACGGGGGGAAAGCAGGCAAATCACGGGCACAACAACAGTGGGGCAGCGAGGGGCACAGAAGGAAAAACGGGGGGAAGCAGGCAAATCACGGGCACAACAACAGTGGGGCAGCGAGGGGCACAGAAGGAAAAACGGGGGGAAAGCAGGCAAATCACGGGCACAACAACAGTGGGGCAGCGAGGGGCACAGAAGGAAAAACGGGGGGAAAGCAGGCAAATCACGGGCACAACGACAGTGGGGCAGCGAGGGGCACAGAAGGAAAAACGGGGGGAAAGCAGGCAAATCACGGGCACAACAACAGTGGGGCAGCGAGGGGCACAGAAAGGAAAGGGGAGACAAGCAGACAAAACTGGCACCGGGGCCACAAGCGGAGGGCGATCTTACCTACAGGAGCAGCGGGCAGACAGCACAGGCGGAGCTGTGTGGTGGGGGAGCGACCTACCTGACGGTGTCTGGCATGAAGCAGACACCGTCCCTTCCAGTACACAACCTGTGCTGGACATGAAGCAGACACCGTCCCTTCCAATACACAACCTATGCTGACATGAAGCAGACACCGTCCCTTCCAGTACACAACCTATGCTGACATGAAGCAGACACCGTCCCTTCCAGTACACAACCTGTGCTGGACATGAAGCAGACACCGTCCCTTCCAGTACACAACCTGTGCTGGACATGAAGCAGACACCGTCCCTTCCAGTACACAACCTATGCTAGCCACGAAGCAGACACCGTCCCTTCCAGTACATAACCTGTGCTGGACATGAAGCAGACACCGTCCCTTCCAGTACACAACCTATGCTGACATGAAGCAGACACCGTCCCTTCCAGTACACAACCTGTGCTGGACATGAAGCAGACACCGTCCCTTCCAGTACACAACCTATGCTGACATGAAGCAGACACCGTCCCTTCCAGTACACAACCTGTGCTGGACATGAAGAGGACACCGTCCCTTCCAGTACACAACCTATGCTGACATGAAGCAGACACCGTCCCTTCCAGTACACAACCTGTGCTGACATGAAGCAGACACCGTCCCTTCCAGTACACAACCTATGCTGACATGAAGCAGACACCGTCCCTTCCAGTACACAACTGACATGAAGCAGACACCGTCCCTTCCAGTACACAACCTGTGCTGACATGAAGCAGACACCGTCCCTTCCAGTACACAACCTATGCTAGCCACGAAGCAGACACCGTCCCTTCCAGTACACAACCTATGCTGGACATGAAGCAGACACCGTCCCTTCCAGTACACAACCTGTGCTGACATGAAGCAGACACCGTCCCTTCCAGTACACAACTGACATGAAGCAGACACCATCCCTTCCAGTACACAACCTGTGCTGACATGAAGCAGACACCGTCCCTTCCAGTACACAACCTATGCTAGACATGAAGCGGACACCGTCCCTTCCAGTACACAACCTATGCTAGCCACGAAGCAGACACCGTCCCTTCCAGTACACAACCTATGCTAGCCACGAAGCAGACACCGTCCCTTCCAGTACACAACCTATGCTAGCCACGAAGCAGACACCGTCCCTTCCAGTACACAACCTGTGCTGGACATGAAGCAGACACCGTCCCTTCCAGACACCGTCCCTTCCAGTACACAACCTGTGCTGGACATGAAGCAGACACCGTCCCTTCCAGTACACAACCTATGCTAGACATGAAGCGGACACCGTCCCTTTCAGTACACAACCTGTGCTGGACATGAAGCAGACACCGTCCCTTCCAGTACACAACCTATGCTGACATGAAGCAGACACCGTCCCTTCCAGTACACAACCTATGCTGACATGAAGCAGACACCGTCCCTTCCAGTACACAACCTATGCTAGACATGAAGCAGACACCGTCCCTTCCAGTACACAACCTATGCTGACATGAAGCAGACACCGTCCCTTCCAGTACACAACCTAAGCTAGACATGAAGCAGACACCGTCCCTTCCAGTACACAACCTGTGCTGGACATGAAGCAGACACCGTCCCTTCCAGTACACAACCTGTGCTGACATGAAGCAGACACCGTCCCTTCCAGTACACAACTGACATGAAGCAGACACCGTCCCTTCCAGTACACAACCTGTGCTAACATGAAGCAGACACCGTCCCTTCCAGTACACAACCTGTGCTGGACATGAAGCAGACACCGTCCCTTCCAGTACACAACCTATGCTAGACATGAAGCAGACACCGTCCCTTCCAGTACACAACCTATGCTAGACATGAAGCAGACACCGTCCCTTCCAGTACACAACCTATGCTGACATGAAGCAGACACCGTCCCTTCCAGTACACAACCTGTGCTAGACATGAAGCGGACACCGTCCCTTCCAGTAGACAACCTATGCTAGCCACGAAGCAGACACCGTCCCTTCCAGTACACAACCTGTGCTGGACATGAAGCAGACACCGTCCCTTCCAGTACACAACCTGTGCTGACATGAAGCAGACACCGTCCCTTCCAGTACACAACTGACATGAAGCAGACACCGTCCCTTCCAGTACACAACCTGTGCTGACATGAAGCAGACACCGTCCCTTCCAGTACACAACCTATGCTAGACATGAAGCGGACACCGTCCCTTCCAGTACACAACCTATGCTAGCCACGAAGCAGACACCGTCCCTTCCAGTACACAACCTATGCTAGCCACGAAGCAGACACCGTCCCTTCCAGTACACAACCTATGCTAGCCACGAAGCAGACACCGTCCCTTCCAGTACACAACCTGTGCTGGACATGAAGCAGACACCGTCCCTTCCAGACACCGTCCCTTCCAGTACACAACCTGTGCTGGACATGAAGCAGACACCGTCCCTTCCAGTACACAACCAATGCTAGACATGAAGCGGACACCGTCCCTTTCAGTACACAACCTGTGCTGGACATGAAGCAGACACCGTCCCTTCCAGTACACAACCTATGCTGACATGAAGCAGACACCGTCCCTTCCAGTACACAACCTATGCTGACATGAAGCAGACACCGTCCCTTCCAGTACACAACCTATGCTAGACATGAAGCAGACACCGTCCCTTCCAGTACACAACCTATGCTGACATGAAGCAGACACCGTCCCTTCCAGTACACAACCTATGCTAGACATGAAGCAGACACCGTCCCTTCCAGTACACAACCTGTGCTAGACATGAAGCAGACACCGTCCCTTCCAGTACACAACCTGTGCTAGACATGAAGCAGACACCGTCCCTTCCAGTACATAACCTGTGCTAGACATGAAGCAGACACCGTCCCTTCCAGTACACAACCTGTGCTAGACATGAAGCAGACACCGTCCCTTCCAGTACATAACCTGTGCTAGACATGAAGCAGACACCGTCCCTTCCAGTACACAACCTATGCTGACATGAAGCAGACACCGTCCCTTCCAGTACACAACCTGTGCTAGACATGAAGCAGACACTGTCCCTTCCAGTACATAACCTGTGCTGGACACGAAGCAGACACCATCCCTTCCAGTACACAACCTATGCTAGACATGAAGCAGACACCGTCCCTTCCAGTACATAACCTGTGCTAGACATGAAGCAGACACCGTCCCTTCCAGTACACAACCTATGCTGACATGAAGCAGACACAGTCCCTTCCAGTACACAACCTGTGCTAGACATGAAGCAGACACCGTCCCTTCCAGTACATAACCTGTGCTAGACATGAAGCAGACACCGTCCCTTCCAGTACACAACCTATGCTGACATGAAGCAGACACCGTCCCTTCCAGTACACAACCTATGCTAGACATGAAGCAGACACCGTCCCTTCCAGTACACAACCTATGCTGACATGAAGCAGACACCGTCCCTTCCAGTACACAACCTGTGCTGGACATGAAGCAGACACCGTCCCTTCCAGTACACAACCTATGCTGACATGAAGCAGACACCGTCCCTTCCAGTACACAACCTATGCTGACATGAAGCAGACACCGTCCCTTCCAGTACACAACCTATGCTGACATGAAGCAGACACCGTCCCTTCCAGTACACAACCTGTGCTAGACATGAAGCAGACACCGTCCCTTCCAGTACATAACCTGTGCTAGACATGAAGCAGACACCGTCCCTTCCAGTACACAACCTATGCTGACATGAAGCAGACACCGTCCCTTCCAGTACACAACCTATGCTAGACATGAAGCAGACACCGTCCCTTCCAGTACACAACATATGCTGACATGAAGCAGACACTGTCCCTTCCAGTACACAACCTGTGCTGGACATGAAGCAGACACCGTCCCTTCCAGTACACAACCTATGCTGACATGAAGCAGACACCGTCCCTTCCAGTACACAACCTATGCTGACATGAAGCAGACACCGTCCCTTCCAGTACACAACCTGTGCTGGACATGAAGCAGACACCGTCCCTTCCAGTACACAACCTATGCTAGACATGAAGCAGACACCGTCCCTTCCAGTACACAACCTATGCTAGACATGAAGCAGACACCGTCCCTTCCAGTACACAACCTGTGCTGGACATGAAGCAGACACCGTCCCTTCCAGTACACAACCTATGCTAGACATGAAGCAGACACCGTCCCTTCCAGTACACAACTGACATGAAGCAGACACCGTCCCTTCCAGTACACAACCTGTGCTGACATGAAGCAGACACCTTCCCTTCCAGTACACAACCTGTGCTGGACATGAAGCAGACACCGTCCCTTCCAGTACACAACCTGTGCTAGACATGAAGCAGACACCGTCCCTTCCAGTACACAACCTGTGCTAGACATGAAGCAGACACCGTCCCTTCCAGTACATAACCTGTGCTAGACATGAAGCAGACACCGTCCCTTCCAGTACACAACCTGTGCTAGACATGAAGCAGACACCGTCCCTTCCAGTACATAACCTGTGCTAGACATGAAGCAGACACCGTCCCTTCCAGTACACAACCTATGCTGACATGAAGCAGACACCGTCCCTTCCAGTACACAACCTGTGCTAGACATGAAGCAGACACCGTCCCTTCCAGTACATAACCTGTGCTGGACACGAAGCAGACACCATCCCTTCCAGTACACAACCTATGCTAGACATGAAGCAGACACCGTCCCTTCCAGTACATAACCTGTGCTAGACATGAAGCAGACACCGTCCCTTCTAGTACACAACCTATGCTGACATGAAGCAGACAGCGTCCCTTCCAGTACACAACCTGTGCTAGACATGAAGCAGACACCGTCCCTTCCAGTACATAACCTGTGCTAGACATGAAGCAGACACCGTCCCTTCCAGTACACAACCTATGCTGACATGAAGCAGACACCGTCCCTTCCAGTACACAACCTATGCTAGACATGAAGCGGACACCGTCCCTTCCAGTACACAACCTATGCTGACATGAAGCAGACACCGTCCCTTCCAGTACACAACCTGTGCTGGACATGAAGCAGACACCGTCCCTTCCAGTACACAACCTATGCTGACATGAAGCAGACACCGTCCCTTCCAGTACACAACCTATGCTGACATGAAGCAGACACCGTCCCTTCCAGTACACAACCTATGCTGACATGAAGCAGACACCGTCCCTTCCAGTACACAACCTGTGCTAGACATGAAGCAGACACCGTCCCTTCCAGTACATAACCTGTGCTAGACATGAAGCAGACACCGTCCCTTCCAGTACACAACCTATGCTGACATGAAGCAGACACCGTCCCTTCCAGTACACAACCTATGCTAGACATGAAGCAGACACCGTCCCTTCCAGTACACAACCTATACTGACATGAAGCAGACACTGTCCCTTCCAGTACACAACCTGTGCTGGACATTAAGCAGACACCGTCCCTTCCAGTACACAACCTATGCTGACATGAAGCAGACACCGTCCCTTCCAGTACACAACCTATGCTGACATGAAGCAGACACCGTCCCTTCCAGTACACAACCTGTGCTGGACATGAAGCAGACACCGTCCCTTCCAGTACACAACCTGTGCTAGACATGAAGCAGACACCGTCCCTTCCAGTACACAACCTATGCTAGACATGAAGCAGACACCGTCCCTTCCAGTACACAACCTGTGCTGACATGAAGCAGACACCGTCCCTTCCAGTACACAACCTATGCTAGACATGAAGCAGACACCGTCCCTTCCAGTACACAACCTGTGCTGGACATGAAGCAGACACCGTCCCTTCCAGACACCGTCCCTTCCAGTACACAACCTGTGCTGACATGAAGCAGACACCGTCCCTTCCAGTACACAACCTATGCTAGACATGAAGCAGACACCGTCCCTTCCAGTACACAACCTGTGCTGGACCTGAAGCAGACACCGTCCCTTCCAGACACCGTCCCTTCCAGTACACAACCTGTGCTAGACATGAAGCAGACACCGTCCCTTCCAGTACACAACCTATGCTGACATGAAGCAGACACCGTCCCTTCCAGTACACAACCTGTGCTATACATGAAGCAGACACCGTCCCTTCCAGTACATAACCTGTGCTGGACACGAAGCAGACACCATCCCTTCCAGTACACAACCTATGCTAGACATGAAGCAGACACCGTCCCTTCCAGTACATAACCTGTGCTAGACATGAAGCAGACACCGTCCATTCCAGTACACAACCTATGCTGACATGAAGCAGACACCGTCCCTTCCAGTACACAACCTGTGCTAGACATGAAGCAGACACCGTCCCTTCCAGTACATAACCTGTGCTAGACATGAAGCAGACACCGTCCCTTCCAGTACACAACCTATGCTGACATGAAGCAGACACCGTCCCTTCCAGTACACAACCTATGCTAGACATGAAGCAGACACCGTCCCTTCCAGTACACAACCTATGCTGACATGAAGCAGACACCGTCCCTTCCAGTACACAACCTGTGCTGGACATGAAGCAGACACCGTCCCTTCCAGTACACAACCTATGCTGACATGAAGCAGACACCGTCCCTTCCAGTACACAACCTATGCTGACATGAAGCAGACACCGTCCCTTCCAGTACACAACCTGTGCTGGACATGAAGCAGACACCGTCCCTTCCAGTACACAACCTATGCTAGACATGAAGCAGACACCGTCCCTTCCAGTACACAACCTATGCTAGACATGAAGCAGACACCGTCCCTTCCAGTACACAACCTGTGCTGGACATGAAGCAGACACCGTCCCTTCCAGTACACAACCTGTGCTGACATGAAGCAGACACCGTCCCTTCCAGTACACAACTGACATGAAGCAGACACCGTCCCTTCCAGTACACAACCTGTGCTGACATGAAGCAGACACCGTCCCTTCCAGTACACAACCTGTGCTGGACATGAAGCAGACACCGTCCCTTCCAGTACACAACCTGTGCTAGACATGAAGCAGACACCGTCCCTTCCAGTACACAACCTGTGCTAGACATGAAGCAGACACCGTCCCTTCCAGTACATAACCTGTGCTAGACATGAAGCAGACACCGTCCCTTCCAGTACACAACCTGTGCTAGACATGAAGCAGACACCGTCCCTTCCAGTACATAACCTGTGCTAGACATGAAGCAGACACCTTCCCTTCCAGTACACAACCTATGCTGACATGAAGCAGACACTGTCCCTTCCAGTACACAACCTGTGCTGGACATTAAGCAGACACCGTCCCTTCCAGTACACAACCTATGCTGACATGAAGCAGACACCGTCCCTTCCAGTACACAACCTATGCTGACATGAAGCAGACACCGTCCCTTCCAGTACACAACCTGTGCTGGACATGAAGCAGACACCGTCCCTTCCAGTACACCACCTATGCTAGACATGAAGCAGACACTGTCCCTTCCAGTACACAACCTATGCTAGACATGAAGCAGACACCGTCCCTTCCAGTACACAACCTGTGCTGACATGAAGCAGACACCGTCCCTTCCAGTACACAACCTGTGCTGGACATGAAGCAGACACCGTCCCTTCCAGTACACAACCTGTGCTGACATGAAGCAGACACCGTCCCTTCCAGTACACAACCTATGCTAGACATGAAGCAGACACCGTCCCTTCCAGTACACAACCTGTGCTGGACATGAAGCAGACACCGTCCCTTCCAGACACCGTCCCTTCCAGTACACAACCTGTGCTAGACATGAAGCAGACACCGTCCCTTCCAGTACACAACCTATGCTGACATGAAGCAGACACCGTCCCTTCCAGTACACAACCTGTGCTAGACATGAAGCAGACACCGTCCCTTCCAGTACATAACCTGTGCTGGACACGAAGCAGACACCATCCCTTCCAGTACACAACCTATGCTAGACATGAAGCAGACACCGTCCCTTCCAGTACATAACCTATGCTAGACATGAAGCAGACACCGTCCCTTCCAGTACACAACCTATGCTAGACATGAAGCAGACACCGTCCCTTCCAGTACACAACCTGTGCTGACATGAAGCAGACACCGTCCCTTCCAGTACACAACCTATGCTAGACATGAAGCAGACACCGTCCCTTCCAGTACACAACCTGTGCTGGACATGAAGCAGACACCGTCCCTTCCAGTACACAACCTGTGCTGACATGAAGCAGACACCGTCCCTTCCAGTATACAACCTATGCTAGACATGAAGCAGACACCGTCCCTTCCAGTACACAACCTGTGCTGGACATGAAGCAGACACCGTCCCTTCCAGACACCGTCCCTTCCAGTACACAACCTGTGCTAGACATGAAGCAGACACCGTCCCTTCCAGTACACAACCTATGCTGACATGAAGCAGACACCGTCCCTTCCAGTACACAACCTGTGCTAGACATGAAGCAGACACCGTCCCTTCCAGTACATAACCTGTGCTGGACACGAAGCAGACACCATCCCTTCCAGTACACAACCTATCTAGACATGAAGCAGACACCGTCCCTTCCAGTACATAACCTGTGCTAGACATGAAGCAGACACCGTCCCTTCCAGTACACAACCTATGCTGACATGAAGCAGACACCGTCCCTTCCAGTACACAACCTGTGCTAGACATGAAGCAGACACCGTCCCTTCCAGTACATAACCTGTGCTAGACATGAAGCAGACACCGTCCCTTCCAGTACACAACCTATGCTGACATGAAGCAGACACCGTCCCTTCCAGTACACAACCTATGCTAGACATGAAGCAGACACCGTCCCTTCCAGTACACAACCTATGCTGACATGAAGCAGACACCGTCCCTTCCAGTACACAACCTGTGCTGGACATGAAGCAGACACCGTCCCTTCCAGTACACAACCTATGCTGACATGAAGCAGACACCGTCCCTTCCAGTACACAACCTATGCTGACATGAAGCAGACACCGTCCGTTCCAGTACACAACCTATGCTGACATGAAGCAGACACCGTCCCTTCCAGTACACAACCTGTGCTAGACATGAAGCAGACACCGTCCCTTCCGGTACATAACCTGTGCTAGACATGAAGCAGACACCGTCCCTTCCAGTACACAACCTATGCTGACATGAAGCAGACACCGTCCCTTCCAGTACACAACCTATGCTAGACATGAAGCAGACACCGTCCCTTCCAGTACACAACATATGCTGACATGAAGCAGACACTGTCCCTTCCAGTACACAACCTGTGCTGGACATGAAGCAGACACCGTCCCTTCCAGTACACAACCTGTGCTGGACATGAAGCAGACACCGTCCCTTCCAGTACACAACCTGTGCTGGACATGAAGCAGACACCGTCCCTTCCAGTACACAACCTGTGCTGACATGAAGCAGACACCGTCCCTTCCAGTACACAACTGACATGAAGCAGACACCGTCCCTTCCAGTACACAACCTGTGCTGACATGAAGCAGACACCGTCCCTTCCAGTACACAACCTGTGCTGGACATGAAGCAGACACCGTCCCTTCCAGTACACAACCTGTGCTAGACATGAAGCAGACACCGTCCCTTCCAGTACACAACCTGTGCTAGACATGAAGCAGACACCGTCCCTTCCAGTACATAACCTGTGCTAGACATGAAGCAGACACCGTCCCTTCCAGTACACAACCTATGCTGACATGAAGCTGACACCGTCCCTTCCAGTACACAACCTATGCTGACATGAAGCAGACACCGTCCCTTCCAGTACACAACCTGTGCTGGACATGAAGCAGACACCGTCCCTTCCAGTACACAACCTATGCTAGACATGAAGCAGACACCGTCCCTTCCAGTACACAACCTATGCTAGACATGAAGCAGACACCGTCCCTTCCAGTACACAACCTGTACTGACATGAAGCAGACACCGTCCCTTCCAGTACACAACCTGTACTGACATGAAGCAGACACCGTCCCTTCCAGTACACAACCTGTACTGACATGAAGCAGACACCGTCCCTTCCAGTACACAACCTGTACTGACATGAAGCAGACACCGTCCCTTCCAGTACACAACCTGTACTGACATGAAGCAGACACCGTCCCTTCCAGTACACAACCTGTACTGACATGAAGCAGACACCGTCCCTTCCAGTACACAACCTGTACTGACATGAAGCAGACACCGTCCCTTCCAGTACACAACCTGTGCTGGACATGAAGCAGACACCGTCCCTTCCAGTACACAACCTGTACTGACATGAAGCAGACACCGTCCCTTCCAGTACACAACCTGTACTGACATGAAGCAGACACCGTCCCTTCCAGTACACAACCTGTGCTGGACATGAAGCAGACACCGTCCCTTCCAGTACACAACCTATGCTGGACATGAAGCAGACACCGTCCCTTCCAGTACACAACCTGTGCTGGACATGAAGCAGACACCGTCCCTTCCAGTACACAACCTGTACTGACATGAAGCAGACACCGTCCCTTCCAGTACACAACCTGTACTGACATGAAGCAGACACCGTCCCTTCCAGTACACAACCTATGCTGGACATGAAGCAGACACCGTCCCTTCCAGTACACAACCTGTACTGACATGAAGCAGACACCGTCCCTTCCAGTACACAACCTGTACTGACATGAAGCAGACACCGTCCCTTCCAGTACACAACCTGTACTGACATGAAGCAGACACCGTCCCTTCCAGTACACAACCTGTACTGACATGAAGCAGACACCGTCCCTTCCAGTACACAACCTGTGCTGGACATGAAGCAGACACCGTCCCTTCCAGTACACAACCTGTACTGACATGAAGCAGACACCATCCCTTCCAGTACACAACCTGTACTGACATGAAGCAGACACCGTCCCTTCCAGTACACAACCTGTGCTGGACATGAAGCAGACACCGTCCCTTCCAGTACACAACCTGTACTGACATGAAGCAGACACCGTCCCTTCCAGTACACAACCTGTGCTGGACATGAAGCAGACACCGTCCCTTCCAGTACACAACCTGTACTGACATGAAGCAGACACCGTCCCTTCCAGTACACAACCTGTGCTGGACATGAAGCAGACACCGTCCCTTCCAGTACACAACCTATGCTGACATGAAGCAGACACCGTCCCTTCCAGTACACAACCTGTGCTGGACATGAAGCAGACACCGTCCCTTCCAGTACACAACCTATGCTGACATGAAGCAGACACCGTCCCTTCCAGTACACAACCTGTGCTGGACATGAAGCAGACACCGTCCCTTCCAGTACACAACCTATGCTAGCCACGAAGCAGACACCGTCCCTTCCAGTACACAACCTGTGCTGGACATGAAGCAGACACCGTCCCTTCCAGTACACAACCTGTGCTGGACATGAAGCAGACACCGTCCCTTCCAATACACAACCTATGCTGACATGAAGCAGACACCGTCCCTTCCAGTACACAACCTATGCTGACATGAAGCAGACACCGTCCCTTCCAGTACACAACCTGTGCTGGACATGAAGCAGACACCGTCCCTTCCAGTACACAACCTGTGCTGGACATGAAGCAGACACCGTCCCTTCCAGTACACAACCTATGCTAGCCACGAAGCAGACACCGTCCCTTCCAGTACACAACCTGTGCTGGACATGAAGCAGACACCGTCCCTTCCAGTACACAACCTATGCTGACATGAAGCAGACACCGTCCCTTCCAGTACACAACCTGTGCTGGACATGAAGCAGACACCGTCCCTTCCAGTACACAACCTATGCTGACATGAAGCAGACACCGTCCCTTCCAGTACACAACCTGTGCTGGACATGAAGCAGACACCGTCCCTTCCAGTACACAACCTATGCTGACATGAAGCAGACACCGTCCCTTCCAGTACACAACCTGTGCTGACATGAAGCAGACACCGTCCCTTCCAGTACACAACCTATGCTGACATGAAGCAGACACCGTCCCTTCCAGTACACAACTGACATGAAGCAGACACCGTCCCTTCCAGTACACAACCTGTGCTGACATGAAGCAGACACCGTCCCTTCCAGTACACAACCTATGCTAGCCACGAAGCAGACACCGTCCCTTCCAGTACACAACCTATGCTGGACATGAAGCAGACACCGTCCCTTCCAGTACACAACCTGTGCTGACATGAAGCAGACACCGTCCCTTCCAGTACACAACTGACATGAAGCAGACACCGTCCCTTCCAGTACACAACCTGTGCTGACATGAAGCAGACACCGTCCCTTCCAGTACACAACCTATGCTAGACATGAAGCGGACACCGTCCCTTCCAGTACACAACCTATGCTAGCCACGAAGCAGACACCGTCCCTTCCAGTACACAACCTATGCTAGCCACGAAGCAGACACCGTCCCTTCCAGTACACAACCTATGCTAGCCACGAAGCAGACACCGTCCCTTCCAGTACACAACCTGTGCTGGACATGAAGCAGACACCGTCCCTTCCAGACACCGTCCCTTCCAGTACACAACCTGTGCTGGACATGAAGCAGACACCGTCCCTTCCAGTACACAACCTATGCTAGACATGAAGCGGACACCGTCCCTTTCAGTACACAACCTGTGCTGGACATGAAGCAGACACCGTCCCTTCCAGTACACAACCTATGCTGACATGAAGCAGACACCGTCCCTTCCAGTACACAACCTATGCTGACATGAAGCAGACACCGTCCCTTCCAGTACACAACCTATGCTAGACATGAAGCAGACACCGTCCCTTCCAGTACACAACCTATGCTGACATGAAGCAGACACCGTCCCTTCCAGTACACAACCTATGCTAGACATGAAGCAGACACCGTCCCTTCCAGTACACAACCTGTGCTGGACATGAAGCAGACACCGTCCCTTCCAGTACACAACCTGTGCTGACATGAAGCAGACACCGTCCCTTCCAGTACACAACTGACATGAAGCAGACACCGTCCCTTCCAGTACACAACCTGTGCTAACATGATGCAGACACCGTCCCTTCCAGTACACAACCTGTGCTGGACATGAAGCAGACACCGTCCCTTCCAGTACACAACCTATGCTAGACATGAAGCAGACACCGTCCCTTCCAGTACACAACCTATGCTAGACATGAAGCAGACACCGTCCCTTCCAGTACACAACCTATGCTGACATGAAGCAGACACCGTCCCTTCCAGTACACAACCTGTGCTAGACATGAAGCGGACACCGTCCCTTCCAGTACACAACCTATGCTAGCCACGAAGCAGACACCGTCCCTTCCAGTACACAACCTGTGCTGGACATGAAGCAGACACCGTCCCTTCCAGTACACAACCTGTGCTGACATGAAGCAGACACCGTCCCTTCCAGTACACAACTGACATGAAGCAGACACCGTCCCTTCCAGTACACAACCTGTGCTGACATGAAGCAGACACCGTCCCTTCCAGTACACAACCTATGCTAGACATGAAGCGGACACCGTCCCTTCCAGTACACAACCTATGCTAGCCACGAAGCAGACACCGTCCCTTCCAGTACACAACCTATGCTAGCCACGAAGCAGACACCGTCCCTTCCAGTACACAACCTATGCTAGCCACGAAGCAGACACCGTCCCTTCCAGTACACAACCTGTGCTGGACATGAAGCAGACACCGTCCCTTCCAGACACCGTCCCTTCCAGTACACAACCTGTGCTGGACATGAAGCAGACACCGTCCCTTCCAGTACACAACCTATGCTAGACATGAAGCGGACACCGTCCCTTTCAGTACACAACCTGTGCTGGACATGAAGCAGACACCGTCCCTTCCAGTACACAACCTATGCTGACATGAAGCAGACACCGTCCCTTCCAGTACACAACCTATGCTGACATGAAGCAGACACCGTCCCTTCCAGTACACAACCTATGCTAGACATGAAGCAGACACCGTCCCTTCCAGTACACAACCTATGCTGACATGAAGCAGACACCGTCCCTTCCAGTACACAACCTATGCTAGACATGAAGCAGACACCGTCCCTTCCAGTACACAACCTGTGCTGGACATGAAGCAGACACCGTCCCTTCCAGTACACAACCTGTGCTGACATGAAGCAGACACCGTCCCTTCCAGTACACAACCTGTGCTAACATGAAGCAGACACCGTCCCTTCCAGTACACAACCTGTGCTAGACATGAAGCAGACACCGTCCCTTCCAGTACACAACCTGTGCTAGACATGAAGCAGACACCGTCCCTTCCAGTACATAACCTGTGCTAGACATGAAGCAGACACCGTCCCTTCCAGTACACAACCTGTGCTAGACATGAAGCAGACACCGTCCCTTCCAGTACATAACCTGTGCTAGACATGAAGCAGACACCGTCCCTTCCAGTACACAACCTATGCTGACATGAAGCAGACACCGTCCCTTCCAGTACACAACCTGTGCTAGACATGAAGCAGACACTGTCCCTTCCAGTACATAACCTGTGCTGGACACGAAGCAGACACCATCCCTTCCAGTACACAACCTATGCTAGACATGAAGCAGACACCGTCCCTTCCAGTACATAACCTGTGCTAGACATGAAGCAGACACCGTCCCTTCCAGTACACAACCTATGCTGACATGAAGCAGACACAGTCCCTTCCAGTACACAACCTGTGCTAGACATGAAGCAGACACCGTCCCTTCCAGTACATAACCTGTGCTAGACATGAAGCAGACACCGTCCCTTCCAGTACACAACCTATGCTGACATGAAGCAGACACCGTCCCTTCCAGTACACAACCTATGCTAGACATGAAGCAGACACCGTCCCTTCCAGTACACAACCTATGCTGACATGAAGCAGACACCGTCCCTTCCAGTACACAACCTGTGCTGGACATGAAGCAGACACCGTCCCTTCCAGTACACAACCTATGCTGACATGAAGCAGACACCGTCCCTTCCAGTACACAACCTATGCTGACATGAAGCAGACACCGTCCCTTCCAGTACACAACCTATGCTGACATGAAGCAGACACCGTCCCTTCCAGTACACAACCTGTGCTAGACATGAAGCAGACACCGTCCCTTCCAGTACACAACCTGTGCTAGACATGAAGCAGACACCGTCCCTTCCAGTACACAACCTATGCTGACATGAAGCAGACACCGTCCCTTCCAGTACACAACCTATGCTAGACATGAAGCAGACACCGTCCCTTCCAGTACACAACATATGCTGACATGAAGCAGACACTGTCCCTTCCAGTACACAACCTGTGCTGGACATGAAGCAGACACCGTCCCTTCCAGTACACAACCTATGCTGACATGAAGCAGACACCGTCCCTTCCAGTACACAACCTATGCTGACATGAAGCAGACACCGTCCCTTCCAGTACACAACCTGTGCTGGACATGAAGCAGACACCGTCCCTTCCAGTACACAACCTATGCTAGACATGAAGCAGACACCGTCCCTTCCAGTACACAACCTATGCTAGACATGAAGCAGACACCGTCCCTTCCAGTACACAACCTGTGCTGGACATGAAGCAGACACCGTCCCTTCCAGTACACAACCTATGCTAGACATGAAGCAGACACCGTCCCTTCCAGTACACAACCTGTGCTGGACATGAAGCAGACACCGTCCCTTCCAGTACACAACCTGTGCTGACATGAAGCAGACACCGTCCCTTCCAGTACACAACTGACATGAAGCAGACACCGTCCCTTCCAGTACACAACCTGTGCTGACATGAAGCAGACACCTTCCCTTCCAGTACACAACCTGTGCTGGACATGAAGCAGACACCGTCCCTTCCAGTACACAACCTGTGCTAGACATGAAGCAGACACCGTCCCTTCCAGTACACAACCTGTGCTAGACATGAAGCAGACACCGTCCCTTCCAGTACATAACCTGTGCTAGACATGAAGCAGACACCGTCCCTTCCAGTACACAACCTGTGCTAGACATGAAGCAGACACCGTCCCTTCCAGTACATAACCTGTGCTAGACATGAAGCAGACACCGTCCCTTCCAGTACACAACCTATGCTGACATGAAGCAGACACCGTCCCTTCCAGTACACAACCTGTGCTAGACATGAAGCAGACACCGTCCCTTCCAGTACATAACCTGTGCTGGACACGAAGCAGACACCATCCCTTCCAGTACACAACCTATGCTAGACATGAAGCAGACACCGTCCCTTCCAGTACATAACCTGTGCTAGACATGATGCAGACACCGTCCCTTCTAGTACACAACCTATGCTGACATGAAGCAGACAGCGTCCCTTCCAGTACACAACCTGTGCTAGACATGAAGCAGACACCGTCCCTTCCAGTACATAACCTGTGCTAGACATGAAGCAGACACCGTCCCTTCCAGTACACAACCTATGCTGACATGAAGCAGACACCGTCCCTTCCAGTACACAACCTATGCTAGACATGAAGAGGACACCGTCCCTTCCAGTACACAACCTATGCTGACATGAAGCAGACACCGTCCCTTCCAGTACACAACCTGTGCTGGACATGAAGCAGACACCGTCCCTTCCAGTACACAACCTATGCTGACATGAAGCAGACACCGTCCCTTCCAGTACACAACCTATGCTGAGATGAAGCAGACACCGTCCCTTCCAGTACACAACCTATGCTGACATGAAGCAGACACCGTCCCTTCCAGTACACAACCTGTGCTAGACATGAAGCAGACACCGTCCCTTCCAGTACATAACCTGTGCTAGACATGAAGCAGACACCGTCCCTTCCAGTACACAACCTATGCTGACATGAAGCAGACACCGTCCCTTCCAGTACACAACCTATGCTAGACATGAAGCAGACACCGTCCCTTCCAGTACACAACCTATGCTGACATGAAGCAGACACTGTCCCTTCCAGTACACAACCTGTGCTGGACATTAAGCAGACACCGTCCCTTCCAGTACACAACCTATGCTGACATGAAGCAGACACCGTCCCTTCCAGTACACAACCTATGCTGACATGAAGCAGACACCGTCCCTTCCAGTACACAACCTGTGCTGGACATGAAGCAGACACCGTCCCTTCCAGTACACAACCTATGCTAGACATGAAGCAGACACCGTCCCTTCCAGTACACAACCTATGCTAGACATGAAGCAGACACCGTCCCTTCCAGTACACAACCTGTGCTGACATGAAGCAGACACTGTCCCTTCCAGTACACAACCTATGCTAGACATGAAGCAGACACCGTCCCTTCCAGTACACAACCTGTGCTGGACATGAAGCAGACACCGTCCCTTCCAGACACCGTCCCTTCCAGTACACAACCTGTGCTGACATGAAGCAGACACCGTCCCTTCCAGTACACAACCTATGCTAGACATGAAGCAGACACCGTCCCTTCCAGTACACAACCTGTGCTGGACCTGAAGCAGACACCGTCCCTTCCAGACACCGTCCCTTCCAGTACACAACCTGTGCTAGACATGAAGCAGACACCGTCCCTTCCAGTACACAACCTATGCTGACATGAAGCAGACACCGTCCCTTCCAGTACACAACCTGTGCTATACATGAAGCAGACACCGTCCCTTCCAGTACATAACCTGTGCTGGACACGAAGCAGACACCATCCCTTCCAGTACACAACCTATGCTAGACATGTAGCAGACACCGTCCCTTCCAGTACATAACCTGTGCTAGACATGAAGCAGACACCGTCCATTCCAGTACACAACCTATGCTGACATGAAGCAGACACCGTCCCTTCCAGTACACAACCTGTGCTAGACATGAAGCAGACACCGTCCCTTCCAGTACATAACCTGTGCTAGACATGAAGCAGACACCGTCCCTTCCAGTACACAACCTATGCTGACATGAAGCAGACACCGTCCCTTCCAGTACACAACCTATGCTAGACATGAAGCAGACACCGTCCCTTCCAGTACACAACCTATGCTGACATGAAGCAGACACCGTCCCTTCCAGTACACAACCTGTGCTGGACATGAAGCAGACACCGTCCCTTCCAGTACACAACCTATGCTGACATGAAGCAGACACCGTCCCTTCCAGTACACAACCTGTGCTGGACATGAAGCAGACACCGTCCCTTCCAGTACACAACCTATGCTAGACATGAAGCAGACACCGTCCCTTCCAGTACACAACCTATGCTAGACATGAAGCAGACACCGTCCCTTCCAGTACACAACCTGTGCTGGACATGAAGCAGACACCGTCCCTTCCAGTACACACCCTGTGCTGACATGAAGCAGACACCGTCCCTTCCAGTACACAACTGACATGAAGCAGACACCGTCCCTTCCAGTACACAACCTGTGCTGACATGAAGCAGACACCGTCCCTTCCAGTACACAACCTGTGCTGGACATGAAGCAGACACCGTCCCTTCCAGTACACAACCTGTGCTAGACATGAAGCAGACACCGTCCCTTCCAGTACACAACCTGTGCTAGACATGAAGCAGACACCGTCCCTTCCAGTACATAACCTGTGCTAGACATGAAGCAGACACCGTCCCTTCCAGTACACAACCTGTGCTAGACATGAAGCAGACACCGTCCCTTCCAGTACATAACCTGTGCTAGACATGAAGCAGACACCTTCCCTTCCAGTACACAACCTATGCTGACATGAAGCAGACACTGTCCCTTCCAGTACACAACCTGTGCTGGACATTAAGCAGACACCGTCCCTTCCAGTACACAACCTATGCTGACATGAAGCAGACACCGTCCCTTCCAGTACACAACCTATGCTGACATGAAGCAGACACCGTCCCTTCCAGTACACCACCTATGCTAGACATGAAGCAGACACTGTCCCTTCCAGTACACAACCTATGCTAGACATGAAGCAGACACCGTCCCTTCCAGTACACAACCTGTGCTGACATGAAGCAGACACCGTCCCTTCCAGTACACAACCTATGCTAGACATGAAGCAGACACCGTCCCTTCCAGTACACAACCTGTGCTGGACATGAAGCAGACACCGTCCCTTCCAGTACACAACCTGTGCTGACATGAAGCAGACACCGTCCCTTCCAGTACACAACCTATGCTAGACATGAAGCAGACACCGTCCCTTCCAGTACACAACCTGTGCTGGACATGAAGCAGACACCGTCCCTTCCAGACACCGTCCCTTCCAGTACACAACCTGTGCTAGACATGAAGCAGACACCGTCCCTTCCAGTACACAACCTATGCTGACATGAAGCAGACACCGTCCCTTCCAGTACACAACCTGTGCTAGACATGAAGCAGACACCGTCCCTTCCAGTACATAACCTGTGCTGGACACGAAGCAGACACCATCCCTTCCAGTACACAACCTATGCTAGACATGAAGCAGACACCGTCCCTTCCAGTACATAACCTATGCTAGACATGAAGCAGACACCGTCCCTTCCAGTACACAACCTATGCTAGACATGAAGCAGACACCGTCCCTT
Organism: Calotriton arnoldi; assembly: GCA_963921515.1. Classification (NCBI taxonomy): domain Eukaryota; kingdom Metazoa; phylum Chordata; class Amphibia; order Caudata; family Salamandridae; genus Calotriton; species Calotriton arnoldi. The sequence goes on along the minus strand of CAWUFW010010362.1, from coordinate 616,069 downwards.
CCAGTACACAACCTGTGCTGACATGAAGCAGACACCGTCCCTTCCAGTACACAACCTATGCTAGACATGAAGCAGACACCGTCCCTTCCAGTACACAACCTGTGCTGGACATGAAGCAGACACCGTCCCTTCCAGAACACAACTTGTGCTGACATGAAGCAGACACCGTCCCTTCCAGTACACAACCTATGCTAGACATGAAGCAGACACCGTCCCTTCCAGTACACAACCTGTGCTGGACATGAAGCAGACACCGTCCCTTCCAGACACCGTCCCTTCCAGTACACAACCTGTGCTAGACATGAAGCAGACACCGTCCCTTCCAGTACACAACCTATGCTGACATGAAGCAGACACCGTCCCTTCCAGTACACAACCTGTGCTAGACATGAAGCAGACACCGTCCCTTCCAGTACATAACCTGTGCTGGACACGAAGCAGACACCATCCCTTCCAGTACACAACCTATGCTAGACATGAAGCAGACACCGTCCCTTCCAGTACATAACCTGTGCTAGACATGAAGCAGACACCGTCCCTTCCAGTACACAACCTATGCTGACATGAAGCAGACACCGTCCCTTCCAGTACACAACCTGTGCTAGACATGAAGCAGACACCGTCCCTTCCAGTACATAACCTGTGCTAGACATGAAGCAGACACCGTCCCTTCCAGTACACAACCTATGCTGACATGAAGCAGACACCGTCCCTTCCAGTACACAACCTATGCTAGACATGAAGCAGACACCGTCCCTTCCAGTACACAACCTATGCTGACATGAAGCAGACACCGTCCCTTCCAGTACACAACCTGTGCTGGACATGAAGCAGACACCGTCCCTTCCAGTACACAACCTATGCTGACATGAAGCAGACACCGTCCCTTCCAGTACACAACCTATGCTGACATGAAGCAGACACCGTCCGTTCCAGTACACAACCTATGCTGACATGAAGCAGACACCGTCCCTTCCAGTACACAACCTGTGCTAGACATGAAGCAGACACCGTCCCTTCCGGTACATAACCTGTGCTAGACATGAAGCAGACACCGTCCCTTCCAGTACACAACCTATGCTGACATGAAGCAGACACCGTCCCTTCCAGTACACAACCTATGCTAGACATGAAGCAGACACCGTCCCTTCCAGTACACAACATATGCTGACATGAAGCAGACACTGTCCCTTCCAGTACACAACCTGTGCTGGACATGAAGCAGACACCGTCCCTTCCAGTACACAACCTGTGCTGGACATGAAGCAGACACCGTCCCTTCCAGTACACAACCTGTGCTGGACATGAAGCAGACACCGTCCCTTCCAGTACACAACCTGTGCTGACATGAAGCAGACACCGTCCCTTCCAGTACACAACTGACATGAAGCAGACACCGTCCCTTCCAGTACACAACCTGTGCTGACATGAAGCAGACACCGTCCCTTCCAGTACACAACCTGTGCTGGACATGAAGCAGACACCGTCCCTTCCAGTACACAACCTGTGCTAGACATGAAGCAGACACCGTCCCTTCCAGTACACAACCTGTGCTAGACATGAAGCAGACACCGTCCCTTCCAGTACATAACCTGTGCTAGACATGAAGCAGACACCGTCCCTTCCAGTACACAACCTATGCTGACATGAAGCAGACACCGTCCCTTCCAGTACACAACCTATGCTGACATGAAGCAGACACCGTTCCTTCCAGTACACAACCTGTGCTGGACATGAAGCAGACACCGTCCCTTCCAGTACACAACCTATGCTAGACATGAAGCAGACACCGTCCCTTCCAGTACACAACCTATGCTAGACATGAAGCATACACCGTCCCTTCCAGTACACAACCTGTGCTGGACATGAAGCAGACACCGTCCCTTCCAGTACACAACCTGTGCTGACATGAAGCAGACACCGTCCCTTCCAGTACACAACTGACATGAAGCAGACACCGTCCCTTCCAGTACACAACCTGTGCTGACATGAAGCAGACACCGTCCCTTCCAGTACACAACCTGTGCTGGACATGAAGCAGACACCGTCCCTTCCAGTACACAACCTGTGCTAGACATGAAGCAGACACCGTCCCTTCCAGTACACAACCTGTGCTAGACATGAAGCAGACACCGTCCCTTCCAGTACATAACCTGTGCTAGACATGAAGCAGACACCGTCCCTTCCAGTACACAACCTGTTCTAGACATGAAGCAGACACCGTCCCTTCCAGTACATAACCTGTGCTAGACATGAAGCAGACACCTTCCCTTCCAGTACACAACCTATGCTGACATGAAGCAGACACTGTCCCTTCCAGTACACAACCTGTGCTGGACATTAAGCAGACACCGTCCCTTCCAGTACACAACCTATGCTGACATGAAGCAGACACCGTCCCTTCCAGTACACAACCTATGCTGACATGAAGCAGACACCGTCCCTTCCAGTACACAACCTGTGCTGGACATGAAGCAGACACCGTCCCTTCCAGTACACCACCTATGCTAGACATGAAGCAGACACCGTCCCTTCCAGTACACAACCTATGCTAGACATGAAGCAGACACCGTCCCTTCCAGTACACAACCTGTGCTGACATGAAGCAGACACCGTCCCTTCCAGTACACAACCTATGCTAGACATGAAGCAGACACCGTCCCTTCCAGTACACAACCTGTGCTGGACATGAAGCAGACACCGTCCCTTCCAGTACACAACCTGTGCTGACATGAAGCAGACACCGTCCCTTCCAGTACACAACCTATGCTAGACATGAAGCAGACACCGTCCCTTCCAGTACACAACCTGTGCTGGACATGAAGCAGACACCGTCCCTTCCAGACACCGTCCCTTCCAGTACACAACCTGTGCTAGACATGAAGCAGACACCGTCCCTTCCAGTACACAACCTATGCTGACATGAAGCAGACACCGTCCCTTCCAGTACACAACCTGTGATAGACATGAAGCAGACACCGTCCCTTCCAGTACATAACCTGTGCTGGACACGAAGCAGACACCATCCCTTCCAGTACACAACCTATGCTAGACATGAAGCAGACACCGTCCCTTCCAGTACATAACCTATGCTAGACATGAAGCAGACACCGTCCCTTCCAGTACACAACCTATGCTAGACATGAAGCAGACACCGTCCCTTCCAGTACACAACCTGTGCTGACATGAAGCAGACACCGTCCCTTCCAGTACACAACCTATGCTAGACATGAAGCAGACACCGTCCCTTCCAGTACACAACCTGTGCTGGACATGAAGCAGACACCGTCCCTTCCAGTACACAACCTGTGCTGACATGAAGCAGACACCGTCCCTTCCAGTACACAACCTATGCTAGACATGAAGCAGACACCGTCCCTTCCAGTACACAACCTCTGCTGGACATGAAGCAGACACCGTCCCTTCCAGACACCGTCCCTTCCAGTACACAACCTGTGCTAGACATGAAGCAGACACCGTCCCTTCCAGTACACAACCTATGCTGACATGAAGCAGACACCGTCCCTTCCAGTACACAACCTGTGCTAGACATGAAGCAGACACCGTCCCTTCCAGTACTTAACCTGTGCTGGACACGAAGCAGACACCATCCCTTCCAGTACACAACCTATGCTAGACATGAAGCAGACACCGTCCCTTCCAGTACATAACCTGTGCTAGACATGAAGCAGACACCGTCCCTTCCAGTACACAACCTATGCTGACATGAAGCAGACACCGTCCCTTCCAGTACACAACCTGTGCTAGACATGAAGCAGACAACGTCCCTTCCAGTACATAACCTGTGCTAGACATGAAGCAGACACCGTGCCTTCCAGTACACAACCTATGCTAGACATGAAGCAGACACCGTCCCTTCCAGTACACAACCTATGCTGACATGAAGCAGACACCGTCCCTTCCAGTACACAACCTGTGCTGGACATGAAGCAGACACCGTCCCTTCCAGTACACAACCTATGCTGACATGAAGCAGACACCGTCCCTTCCAGTACACAACCTATGCTGACATGAAGCAGACACCGTCCGTTCCTGTACACAACCTATGCTGACATGAAGCAGACACCGTCCCTTCCAGTACACAACCTGTGCTAGACATGAAGCAGACACCGTCCCTTCCGGTACATAACCTGTGCTAGACATGAAGCAGACACCGTCCCTTCCAGTACACAACCTATGCTGACATGAAGCAGACACCGTCCCTTCCAGTACACAACCTGTGCTAGACATGAAGCAGACACCGTCCCTTCCAGTACACAACATATGCTGACATGAAGCAGACACTGTCCCTTCCAGTACACAACCTGTGCTGGACATGAAGCAGACACCGTCCCTTCCAGTACACAACCTATGCTGACATGAAGCAGACACCGTCCCTTCCAGTACACAACCTATGCTGACATGAAGCAGACACCGTCCCTTCCAGTACACAACCTGTGCTGGACATGAAGCAGACACCGTCCCTTCCAGTACACAACCTATGCTAGACATGAAGCAGACACCGTCCCTTCCAGTACACAACCTATGCTAGACATGAAGCAGACACCGTCCCTTCCAGTACACAACCTGTGCTGGACATGAAGCAGACACCGTCCCTTCCAGTACACAACTGACATGAAGCAGACACCGTCCCTTCCAGTACACAACCTGTGCTGACATGAAGCAGACACCGTCCCTTCCAGTACACAACCTGTGCTGGACATGAAGCAGACACCGTCCCTTCCAGTACACAACCTGTGCTAGACATGAAGCAGACACCGTCCCTTCCAGTACACAACCTGTGCTAGACATGAAGCAGACACCGTCCCTTCCAGTACATAACCTGTGCTAGACATGAAGCAGACACCGTCCCTTCCAGTACACAACCTGTGCTAGACATGAAGCAGACACCGTCCCTTCCAGTACATAACCTGTGCTAGACATGAAGCAGACACCTTCCCTTCCAGTACACAACCTATGCTGACATGAAGCAGACACCGTCCCTTCCAGTACACAACCTGTGCTAGACATGAAGCAGACACCGTCCCTTCCAGTACATAACCTGTGCTGGACACGAAGCAGACACCATCCCTTCCAGTACACAACCTATGCTAGACATGAAGCAGACACCGTCCCTTCCAGTACATAACCTGTGCTAGACATGAAGCAGACACCGTCCCTTCTAGTACACAACCTATGCTGACATGAAGCAGACACCGTCCCTTCCAGTACACAACCTGTGCTAGACATGAAGCAGACACCGTCCCTTCCAGTACATAACCTGTGCTAGACATGAAGCAGACACCGTCCCTTCCAGTACACAACCTATGCTGCCATGAAGCAGACACCGTCCCTTCCAGTACACAACCTATGCTAGACATGAAGCGGACACCGTCCCTTCCAGTACACAACCTATGCTGACATGAAGCAGACACCGTCCCTTCCAGTACACAACCTGTGCTGGACATGAAGCAGACACCGTCCCTTCCAGTACACAACCTATGCTGACATGAAGCAGACACCGTCCCTTCCAGTACACAACCTATGCTGACATGAAGCAGACACCGTCCCTTCCAGTACACAACCTATGCTGACATGAAGCAGACACCGTCCCTTCCAGTACACAACATGTGCTAGACATGAAGCAGACACCGTCCCTTCCAGTACATAACCTGTGCTAGACATGAAGCAGACACCGTCCCTTCCAGTACACAACCTATGCTGACATGAAGCAGACACCGTCCCTTCCAGTACACAACCTATGCTAAACATGAAGCAGACACCGTCCCTTCCAGTACACAACCTATGCTGACATGAAGCAGACACTGTCCCTTCCAGTACACAACCTGTGCTGGACATTAAGCAGACACCGTCCCTTCCAGTACACAACCTATGCTGACATGAAGCAGACACCGTCCCTTCCAGTACACAACCTATGCTGACATGAAGCAGACACCGTCCCTTCCAGTACACAACCTGTGCTGGACATGAAGCAGACACCGTCCCTTCCAGTACACAACCTATGCTAGACATGAAGCAGACACCGTCCCTTCCAGTACACAACCTATGCTAGACATGAAGCAGACACCGTCCCTTCCAGTACACAACCTGTGCTGACATGAAGCAGACACCGTCCCTTCCAGTACACAACCTATGCTAGACATGAAGCAGACACCGTCCCTTCCAGTACACAACCTGTGCTGGAAATGAAGCAGACACCGTCCCTTCCAGTACACAACCTGTGCTGACATGAAGCAGACACCGTCCCTTCCAGTACACAACCTATGCTAGACATGAAGCAGACACCGTCCCTTCCAGTACACAACCTGTGCTGGACATGAAGCAGACACCGTCCCTTCCAGACACCGTCCCTTCCAGTACACAACCTGTGCTAGACATGAAGCAGACACCGTCCCTTCCAGTACACAACCTATGCTGACATGAAGCAGACACCGTCCCTTCCAGTACACAACCTGTGCTAGACATGAAGCAGACACCGTCCCTTCCAGTACTTAACCTGTGCTGGACACGAAGCAGACACCATCCCTTCCAGTACACAACCTATGCTAGACATGAAGCAGACACCGTCCCTTCCAGTACATAACCTGTGCTAGACATGAAGCAGACACAGTCCCTTCCAGTACACAACCTATGCTGACATGAAGCAGACACCGTCCCTTCCAGTACACAACCTGTGCTAGACATGAAGCAGACACCGTCCCTTCCAGTACATAACCTGTGCTAGACATGAAGCAGACACCGTCCCTTCCAGTACACAACCTATGCTGCCATGAAGCAGACACCGTCCCTTCCAGTACACAACCTATGCTAGACATGAAGCGGACACCGTCCCTTCCAGTACACAACCTATGCTGACATGAAGCAGACACCGTCCCTTCCAGTACACAACCTGTGCTGGACATGAAGCAGACACCGTCCCTTCCAGTACACAACCTATGCTGACATGAAGCAGACACCGTCCCTTCCAGTACACAACCTATGCTGACATGAAGCAGACACCGTCCCTTCCAGTACACAACCTATGCTGACATGAAGCAGACACCGTCCCTTCCAGTACACAACCTGTGCTAGACATGAAGCAGACACCGTCCCTTCCAGTACATAACCTGTGCTAGACATGAAGCAGACACCGTCCCTTCCAGTACACAACCTATGCTGACATGAAGCAGACACCGTCACTTCCAGTACACAACCTATGCTAGACATGAAGCAGACACCGTCCCTTCCAGTACACAACCTATGCTGACATGAAGCAGACACTGTCCCTTCCAGTACACAACCTGTGATGGACATTAAGCAGACACCGTCCCTTCCAGTACACAACCTATGCTGACATGAAGCAGACACCGTCCCTTCCAGTACACAACCTATGCTGACATGAAGCAGACACCGTCCCTTCCAGTACACAACCTGTGCTGGACATGAAGCAGACACCGTCCCTTCCAGTACACAACCTATGCTAGACATGAAGCAGACACCGTCCCTTCCAGTACACAACCTATGCTAGACATGAAGCAGACACCGTCCCTTCCAGTACACAACCTGTGCTGACATGAAGCAGACACCGTCCCTTCCAGTACACAACCTATGCTAGACATGAAGCAGACACCGTCCCTTCCAGTACACAACCTGTGCTGGACATGAAGCAGACACCGTCCCTTCCAGACACCGTCCCTTCCAGTACACAACCTGTGCTGACATGAAGCAGACACCGTCCCTTCCAGTACACAACCTATGCTAGACATGAAGCAGACACCGTCCCTTCCAGTACACAACCTGTGCTGGACATGAAGCAGACACCGTCCCTTCCAGACACCGTCCCTTCCAGTACACAACCTGTGCTGGACATGAAGCAGACACCGTCCCTTCCAGTACACAACCTGTGCTGGACATGAAGCAGACACCGTCCCTTCCAGTACATAACCTGTGCTAGACATGAAGCAGACACGGTCCCTTCCGGGACATAACCTATGCTAGACATGAAGCAGACACCGTCCCTTCCAGTACATAACCTGTGCTAGACATGAAGCAGACACCGTCCCTTCCAGTACATAACCTGTGCTAGACATGAAGCAGACACCGTCCCTTCCAGTACACAACCTGTGCTAGACATGAAGCAGACACCGTCCCTTCCAGTACACAACCTATGCTGACATGAAGCAGACACCGTCCCTTCCAGTACATAACCTATGCTGACATGAAGCAGACACCGTCCCTTCCAGTACACAACCTGTGCTGGACATGAAGCAGACACCGTCCCTTCCAGTACACAACCTGTGCTGGACATGAAGCAGACACCGTCCCTTCCAGTACAAAACCTGTGCTAGACATGAAGCAGACACCGTCCCTTCCAGTACACAACCTGTGCTAGACATGAAGCAGACACCGTCCCTTCCAGTACACAACCTATGCTGACATGAAGCAGACACCGTCCCTTCCAGTACACAACCTATGCTAGACATGAAGCAGACACCGTCCCTTCCAGTACACAACCTATGCTGACATGAAGCAGACACCGTCCCTTCCAGTACACAACCTATGCTGACATGAAGCATACACCGTCCCTTCCAGTACACAACCTATGCTGACATGAAGCAGACACCGTCCCTTCCAGTACACAACCTATGCTAGACATGAAGCAGACACCGTCCCTTCCAGTACACAACCTGTGCTGGACATGAAGCAGACACCGTCCCTTCCAGACACCATCCCTTCCAGTACACAACCTGTGCTGACATGAAGCAGACACCGTCCCTTCCAGTACACAACCTATGCTAGACATGAAGCAGACACCGTCCCTTCCAGTACACAACCTGTGCTGGACATGAAGCAGACACCGTCCCTTCCAGTACACAACCTGTGCTGACATGAAGCAGACACCGTCCCTTCCAGTACACAACCTATGCTAGACATGAAGCAGACACCGTCCCTTCCAGTACACAACCTGTGCTGGACATGAAGCAGACACCGTCCCTTCCAGACACCGTCCCTTCCAGTACACAACCTGTGCTAGACATGAAGCAGACACCGTCCCTTCCAGTACACAACCTATGCTGACATGAAGCAGACACCGTCCCTTCCAGTACACAACCTGTGCTAGACATGAAGCAGACACCGTCCCTTCCAGTACTTAACCTGTGCTGGACACGAAGCAGACACCATCCCTTCCAGTACACAACCTATGCTAGACATGAAGCAGACACCGTCCCTTCCAGTACATAACCTGTGCTAGACATGAAGCAGACACCGTCCCTTCCAGTACACAACCTATGCTGACATGAAGCAGACACCGTCCCTTCCAGTACACAACCTGTGCTAGACATGAAGCAGACACCGTCCCTTCCAGTACATAACCTGTGCTAGACATGAAGCAGACACCGTCCCTTCCAGTACACAACCTATGCTGCCATGAAGCAGACACCGTCCCTTCCAGTACACAACCTATGCTAGACATGAAGCGGACACCGTCCCTTCCAGTACACAACCTATGCTGACATGAAGCAGACACCGTCCCTTCCAGTACACAACCTGTGCTGGACATGAAGCAGACACCGTCCCTTCCAGTACACAACCTATGCTGACATGAAGCAGACACCGTCCCTTCCAGTACACAACCTATGCTGACATGAAGCAGACACCGTCCCTTCCAGTACACAACCTATGCTGACATGAAGCAGACACCGTCCCTTCCAGTACACAACCTGTGCTAGACATGAAGCAGACACCGTCCCTTCCAGTACATAACCTGTGCTAGACATGAAGCAGACACCGTCCCTTCCAGTACACAACCTATGCTGACATGAAGCAGACACCGTCCCTTCCAGTACACAACCTATGCTAGACATGAAGCAGACACCGTCCCTTCCAGTACACAACCTATGCTGACATGAAGCAGACACTGTCCCTTCCAGTACACAACCTGTGCTGGACATTAAGCAGACACCGTCCATTCCAGTACACAACCTATGCTGACATGAAGCAGACACCGTCCCTTCCAGTACACAACCTATGCTGACATGAAGCAGACACCGTCCCTTCCAGTACACAACCTGTGCTGGACATGAAGCAGACACCGTCCCTTCCAGTACATAACCTATGCTAGACATGAAGCAGACACCGTCCCTTCCAGTACACAACCTATGCTAGACATGAAGCAGACACCGTCCCTTCCAGTACACAACCTGTGCTGACATGAAGCAGACACCGTCCCTTCCAGTACACAACCTATGCTAGACATGAAGCAGACACCGTCCCTTCCAGTACACAACCTGTGCTGGACATGAAGCAGACACCGTCCCTTCCAGACACCGTCCCTTCCAGTACACAACCTGTGCTGACATGAAGCAGACACCGTCCCTTCCAGTACACAACCTATGCTAGACATGAAGCAGACACCGTCCCTTCCAGTACACAACCTGTGCTGGACATGAAGCAGACACCGTCCCTTCCAGACACCGTCCCTTCCAGTACACAACCTGTGCTGGACATGAAGCAGACACCGTCCCTTCCAGTACACAACCTGTGCTGGACATGAAGCAGACACCGTCCCTTCCAGTACATAACCTGTGCTAGACATGAAGCAGACACCGTCCCTTCCAGTACATAACCTATGCTAGACATGAAGCAGACACCGTCCCTTCCAGTACATAACCTGTGCTAGACATGAAGCAGACACCGTCCCTTCCAGTACATAACCTGTGCTAGACATGAAGCAGACACCGTCCCTTCCAGTACACAACCTATGCTAGACATGAAGCAGACACCGTCCCTTCCAGTACACAACCTGTGCTGACATGAAGCAGACACCGTCCCTTCCAGTACACAACCTATGCTAGACATGAAGCAGACACCGTCCCTTCCAGTACACAACCTGTGCTGGACATGATGCAGACACCGTCCCTTCCAGACACCGTCCCTTCCAGTACACAACCTGTGGTGACATGAAGCAGACACCGTCCCTTCCAGTACACAACCTATGCTAGACATGAAGCAGACACCGTCCCTTCCAGTACACAACCTGTGCTGGACATGAAGCAGACACCGTCCCTTCCAGACACCGTCCCTTCCAGTACACAACCTGTGCTGGACATGAAGCAGACACCGTCCCTTCCAGTACACAACCTGTGCTGGACATGAAGCAGACACCGTCCCTTCCAGTACATAACCTGTGCTAGACATGAAGCAGACACGGTCCCTTCCGGGACATAACCTATGCTAGACATGAAGCAGACACCGTCCCTTCCAGTACATAACCTGTGCTAGACATGAAGCAGACACCGTCCCTTCCAGTACATAACCTGTGCTAGACATGAAGCAGACACCGTCCCTTCCAGTACACAACCTGTGCTAGACATGAAGCAGACACCGTCCCTTCCAGTACACAACCTATGCTGACATGAAGCAGACACCGTCCCTTCCAGTACATAACCTATGCTGACATGAAGCAGACACCGTCCCTTCCAGTACACAACCTGTGCTGGACATGAAGCAGACACCGTCCCTTCCAGTACACAACCTGTGCTGGACATGAAGCAGACACCGTCCCTTCCAGTACAAAACCTGTGCTAGACATGAAGCAGACACCGTCCCTTCCAGTACACAACCTGTGCTAGACATGAAGCAGACACCGTCCCTTCCAGTACACAACCTATGCTGACATGAAGCAGACACCGTCCCTTCCAGTACACAACCTATGCTAGACATGAAGCAGACACCGTCCCTTCCAGTACACAACCTATGCTGACATGAAGCAGACACCGTCCCTTCCAGTACACAACCTATGCTGACATGAAGCATACACCGTCCCTTCCAGTACACAACCTATGCTGACATGAAGCAGACACCGTCCCTTCCAGTACACAACCTATGCTAGACATGAAGCAGACACCGTCCCTTCCAGTACACAATCTGTGCTGGACATGAAGCAGACACCGTCCCTTCCAGACACCATCCCTTCCAGTACACAACCTGTGCTGACATGAAGCAGACACCGTCCCTTCCAGTACACAACCTATGCTAGACATGAAGCAGACACCGTCCCTTCCAGTACACAACCTGTGCTGGACATGAAGCAGACACCGTCCCTTCCAGTACACAACCTGTGCTGACATGAAGCAGACACCGTCCCTTCCAGTACACAACCTATGCTAGACATGAAGCAGACACCGTCCCTTCCAGTACACAACCTGTGCTGGACATGAAGCAGACACCGTCCCTTCCAGACACCGTCCTTCCAGTACACAACCTGTGCTAGACATGAAGCAGACACCGTCCCTTCCAGTACACAACCTATGCTGACATGAAGCAGACACCGTCCCTTCCAGTACACAACCTGTGCTAGACATGAAGCAGACACCGTCCCTTCCAGTACTTAACCTGTGCTGGACACGAAGCAGACACCATCCCTTCCAGTACACAACCTATGCTAGACATGAAGCAGACACCGTCCCTTCCAGTACATAACCTGTGCTAGACATGAAGCAGACACCGTCCCTTCCAGTACACAACCTATGCTGACATGAAGCAGACACCGTCCCTTCCAGTACACAACCTGTGCTAGACATGAAGCAGACACCGTCCCTTCCAGTACATAACCTGTGCTAGACATGAAGCAGACACCGTCCCTTCCAGTACACAACCTATGCTGCCATGAAGCAGACACCGTCCCTTCCAGTACACAACCTATGCTAGACATGAAGCGGACACCGTCCCTTCCAGTACACAACCTATGCTGACATGAAGCAGACACCGTCCCTTCCAGTACACAACCTGTGCTGGACATGAAGCAGACACCGTCCCTTCCAGTACACAACCTATGCTGACATGAAGCAGACACCGTCCCTTCCAGTACACAACCTATGCTGACATGAAGCAGACACCGTCCCTTCCAGTACACAACCTATGCTGACATGAAGCAGACACCGTCCCTTCCAGTACACAACCTGTGCTAGACATGAAGCAGACACCGTCCCTTCCAGTACATAACCTGTGCTAGACATGAAGCAGACACCGTCCCTTCCAGTACACAACCTATGCTGACATGAAGCAGACACCGTCACTTCCAGTACACAACCTATGCTAGACATGAAGCAGACACCGTCCCTTCCAGTACACAACCTATGCTGACATGAAGCAGACACTGTCCCTTCCAGTACACAACCTGTGCTGGACATTAAGCAGACACCGTCCATTCCAGTACACAACCTATGCTGACATGAAGCAGACACCGTCCCTTCCAGTACACAACCTATGCTGACATGAAGCAGACACCGTCCCTTCCAGTACACAACCTGTGCTGGACATGAAGCAGACACCGTCCCTTCCAGTACATAACCTATGCTAGACATGAAGCAGACACCGTCCCTTCCAGTACACAACCTATGCTAGACATGAAGCAGACACCGTCCCTTCCAGTACACAACCTGTGCTGACATGAAGCAGACACCGTCCCTTCCAGTACACAACCTATGCTAGACATGAAGCAGACACCGTCCCTTCCAGTACACAACCTGTGCTGGACATGAAGCAGACACCGTCCCTTCCAGACACCGTCCCTTCCAGTACACAACCTGTGCTGACATGAAGCAGACACCGTCCCTTCCAGTACACAACCTATGCTAGACATGAAGCAGACACCGTCCCTTCCAGTACACAACCTGTGCTGGACATGAAGCAGACACCGTCCCTTCCAGACACCGTCCCTTCCAGTACACAACCTGTGCTGGACATGAAGCAGACACCGTCCCTTCCAGTACACAACCTGTGCTGGACATGAAGCAGACACCGTCCCTTCCAGTACATAACCTGTGCTAGACATGAAGCAGACACCGTCCCTTCCAGTACATAACCTATGCTAGACATGAAGCAGACACCGTCCCTTCCAGTACATAACCTGTGCTAGACATGAAGCAGACACCGTCCCTTCCAGTACATAACCTGTGCTAGACATGAAGCAGACACCGTCCCTTCCAGTACACAACCTGTGCTAGACATGAAGCAGACACCGTCCCTTCCAGTACACAACCTATGCTGACATGAAGCAGACACCGTCCCTTCCAGTACATAACCTATGCTAGACATGAAGCAGACACCGTCCCTTCCAGTACACAACCTGTGCTGGACATGAAGCAGACACCGTCCCTTCCAGTACACAACCTGTGCTGGACATGAAGCAGACACCGTCCCTTCCAGTACAAAACCTGTGCTAGACATGAAGCAGACACCGTCCCTTCCAGTACACAACCTGTGCTAGACATGAAGCAGACACCGTCCCTTCCAGTACACAACCTATGCTGACATGAAGCAGACACCGTCCCTTCCAGTACACAACCTATGCTAGACATGAAGCAGACACCGTCCCTTCCAGTACACAACCTATGCTGACATGAAGCAGACACCGTCCCTTCCAGTACACAACCTAGGCTGACATGAAGCATACACCGTCCCTTCCAGTACACAACCTATGCTGACATGAAGCAGACACCGTCCCTTCCAGTACACAACCTATGCTAGACATGAAGCAGACACCGTCCCTTCCAGTACACAACCTGTGCTGGACATGAAGCAGACACCGTCCCTTCCAGACACCATCCCTTCCAGTACACAACCTGTGCTGACATGAAGCAGACACCGTCCCTTCCAGTACACAACCTATGCTAGACATGAAGCAGACACCGTCCCTTCCAGTACACAACCTGTGCTAGACATGAAGCAGACACCGTCCCTTCCAGTACATAACCTGTGCTAGAATGAAGCAGACACCGTCCCTTCCAGTACACAACCTGTGCTAGACATGAAGCAGACACCGTCCCTTCCAGTACATAACCTGTGCTAGACACGAAGCAGACACCGTCCCTTCCAGTACACAACCTGTGCTAGACATGAAGCAGACACCGTCCCTTCCAGTACATAACCTGTGCTAGACATGAAGCAGACACCGTCCCTTCCAGTACACAACCTATGCTGACATGAAGCAGACACCGTCCCTTCCAGTACACAACCTGTGCTGGACATGAAGCAGACACCGTCCCTTCCAGTACACAACCTGTGCTGGACATGAAGCAGACACCGTCCCTTCCAGTACACAACCTATGCTAGACATGAAGCAGACACCGTCCCTTCCAGTACACAACCTGTGCTGACATGAAGCAGACACCGTCCCTTCCAGTACACAACCTGTGCTGACATGAAGCAGACACCGTCCCTTCCAGTACACAACCTGTGCTGGACATGAAGCAGACACCGTCCCTTCCAGTACACAACCTATGCTAGAAATGAAGCAGACACCGTCCCTTCCAGTACACAACCTATGCTAGACATGAAGCAGACACCGTCCCTTCCAGTACACAACCTGTGCTGGACATGAAGCAGACACCGTCCCTTCCAGTACACAACCTGTGCTGACATGAAGCAGACACCGTCCCTTCCAGTACACAACCTATGCTAGACATGAAGCAGACACCGTCCCTTCCAGTACACAACCTGTGCTGGACATGAAGCAGACACCGTCCCTTCCAGTACACAACCTGTGCTAGACATGAAGCAGACACTGTCCCTTCCAGTACACAACCTATGCTGACATGAAGCAGACACCGTCCCTTCCAGTACATAACCTGTGCTAGACATGAAGCAGACACCGTCCCTTCCAGTACACAACCTATGCTGACATGAAACAGACACCGTCCCTTCCAGTACACAACCTGTTCTGGACATGAAGCAGACACCGTCCCTTCCAGTACACAACCTATGCTGACATGAAGCAGACACCGTCCCTTCCAGTACACAACCTGTGCTGACATGAAGCAGACACCGTCCCTTTCAGTACACAACCTATGCTGACATGAAGCAGACACCGTCCCTTCCAGTACACAACCTGTGCTGGACATGAAGCAGACACCGTCCCTTCCAGTACACAACCTATGCTGACATGAAGCAGACACCGTCCCTTCCAGTACACAACCTGTGCTAGACATGAAGCAGACACCGTCCCTTCCAGTACATAACCTGTGCTAGACATGAAGCAGACACCGTCCCTTCCAGTACACAACCTATGCTGACATGAAGCAGACACCGTCCCTTCCAGTACACAACCTGTGCTAGACATGAAGCAGACACCGTCCCTTCCAGTACATAACCTGTGCTGGACACGAAGCAGACACCATCCCTTCCAGTACACAACCTATGCTAGACATGAAGCAGACACCGTCCCTTCCAGTACATAACCTGTGCTAGACATGAAGCAGACACCGTCCCTTCCAGTACACAACCTATGCTGACATGAAGCAGACACCGTCCCTTCCAGTACACAACCTGTGCTAGACATGAAGCAGACACCGTCCCTTCCAGTACATAACCTGTGCTAGACATGAAGCAGACACCGTCCCTTCCAGTACACAACCTATGCTGACATGAAGCAGACACCGTCCCTTCCAGTACACAACCTATGCTAGACATGAAGCAGACACCGTCCCTTCCAGTACACAACCTATGCTGACATGAAACAGACACCGTCCCTTCCAGTACACAACTTGTTCTGGACATGAAGCAGACACCGTCCCTTCCAGTACACAACCTATGCTGACATGAAGCAGACACCGTCCCTTCCAGTACACAACCTGTGCTGACATGAAGCAGACACCGTCCCTTTCAGTACACAACCTATGCTGACATGAAGCAGACACCGTCCCTTCCAGTACACAACCTGTGCTGGACATGAAGCAGACACCGTCCCTTCCAGTACACAACCTATGCTGACATGAAGCAGACACCGTCCCTTCCAGTACACAACCTGTGCTAGACATGAAGCAGACACCGTCCCTTCCAGTACATAACCTGTGCTAGACATGAAGCAGACACCGTCCCTTCCAGTACACAACCTATGCTGACATGAAGCAGACACCGTCCCTTCCAGTACACAACCTGTGCTAGACATGAAGCAGACACCGTCCCTTCCAGTACATAACCTGTGCTGGACACGAAGCAGACACCATCCCTTCCAGTACACAACCTATGCTAGACATGAAGCAGACACCGTCCCTTCCAGTACATAACCTGTGCTAGACATGAAGCAGACACCGTCCCTTCCAGTACACAACCTATGCTGACATGAAGCAGACACCGTCCCTTCCAGTACACAACCTGTGCTAGACATGAAGCAGACACCGTCCCTTCCAGTACATAACCTGTGCTAGACATGAAGCAGACACCGTCCCTTCCAGTACACAACCTATGCTGACATGAAGCAGACACCGTCCCTTCCAGTACACAACCTGTGCTGGACATGAAGCAGACACCGACCCTTCCAGTACACAACCTATGCTGACATGAAGCAGACACCGTCCCTTCCAGTACACAACCTATGCTGACATGAAGCAGACACCGTCCCTTCCAGTACACAACCTGTGCTGGACATGAAGCAGACACCGTCCCTTCCAGTACACAACCTATGCTAGACATGAAGCAGACACCGTCCCTTCCAGTACACAACCTATGCTAGACATGAAGCAGACACCGTCCCTTCCAGTACACAACCTGTGCTGACATGAAGCAGACACCGTCCCTTCCAGTACACAACCTATGCTAGACATGAAGCAGACACCGTCCCTTCCAGTACACAACCTGTGCTGGACATGAAGCAGACACCGTCCCTTCCAGACACTGTCCCTTCCAGTACACAACCTGTGCTGACATGAAGCAGACACCGTCCCTTCCAGTACACAACCTATGCTAGACATGAAGCAGACACCGTCCCTTCCAGTACACAACCTGTGCTGGACATGAAGCAGACACCGTCCCTTCCAGACACCGTCCCTTCCAGTACACAACCTGTGCTGGACATGAAGCAGACACCGTCCCTTCCAGTACACAACCTATGCTAGACATGAAGCAGACACCGTCCCTTCCAGTACACAACCTATGCTAGACATGAAGCAGACACCGTCCCTTCCAGTACACAACCTGTGCTGACATGAAGCAGACACCGTCCCTTCCAGTACACAACCTATGCTAGACATGAAGCAGACACCGTCCCTTCCAGTACACAACCTGTGCTGGACATGAAGCAGACACCGTCCCTTCCAGACACTGTCCCTTCCAGTACACAACCTGTGCTGACATGAAGCAGACACCGTCCCTTCCAGTACACAACCTATGCTAGACATGAAGCAGACACCGTCCCTTCCAGTACACAACCTGTGCTGGACATGAAGCAGACACCGTCCCTTCCAGACACCGTCCCTTCCAGTACACAACCTGTGCTGGAGATGAAGCAGACACCGTCCCTTCCAGTACACAACCTGTGCTGGACATGAAGCAGACACCGTCCCTTCCAGTACATAACCTGTGCTAGACATGAAGCAGACACCGTCCCTTCCAGTACATAACCTATGCTAGACATGAAGCAGACACCGTCCCTTCCAGTACATAACCTGTACTAGACATGAAGCAGACACCGTCCCTTCCAGTACACAACCTATGCTGACATGAAGCAGACACCGTCCCTTCCAGTACACAACCTGTGCTAGACACGAAGCAGACACCGTCCCTTCCAGTACATAACCTGTGCTAGACATGAAGCAGACACCGTCCCTTCCAGTACACAACCTGTGCTAGACATGAAGCAGACACCGTCCCTTCCAGTACACAACCTATGCTGACATGAAGCAGACACCGTCCCTTCCAGTACATAACCTATGCTGACATGAAGCAGACACCGTCCCTTCCAGTACACAACCTGTGCTGGACATGAAGCAGACACCGTCCCTTCCAGTACACAACCTGTGCTGGACATGAAGCAGACACCGTCCCTTCCAGTACAAAACCTGTGCTAGACATGAAGCAGACACCGTCCCTTCCAGTACATAACCTGTGCTAGACATGAAGCAGACACCGTCCCTTCCAGTACACAACCTATGCTGACATGAAACAGACACCGTCCCTTCCAGTACACAACCTGTTCTGGACATGAAGCAGACACCGTCCCTTCCAGTACACAACCTATGAGGACATGAAGCAGACACCGTCCCTTCCAGTTCACAACCTGTGCTGACATGAAGCAGACACCGTCCCTTTCAGTACACAACCTATGCTGACATGAAGCAGACACCGTCCCTTCCAGTACACAACCTGTGCTGGACATGAAGCAGACACCGTCCCTTCCAGTACACAACCTATGCTGACATGAAGCAGACACCGTCCCTTCCAGTACACAACCTGTGCTAGACATGAAGCAGACACCGTCCCTTCCAGTACATAACCTGTGCTAGACATGAAGCAGACACCGTCCCTTCCAGTACACAACCTATGCTGACATGAAGCAGACACCGTCCCTTCCAGTACACAACCTGTGCTAGACATGAAGCAGACACCGTCCCTTCCAGTACATAACCTGTGCTGGACACGAAGCAGACACCATCCCTTCCAGTACACAACCTATGCTAGACATGAAGCAGACACCGTCCCTTCCAGTACATAACCTGTGCTAGACATGAAGCAGACACCGTCCCTTCCAGTACACAACCTATGCTGACATGAAGCAGACACCGTCCCTTCCAGTACACAACCTGTGCTAGACATGAAGCAGACACCGTCCCTTCCAGTACATAACCTGTGCTAGACATGAAGCAGACACCGTCCCTTCCAGTACACAACCTATGCTGACATGAAGCAGACACCGTCCCTTCCAGTACACAACCTATGCTAGACATGAAGCAGACACCGTCCCTTCCAGTACACAACCTATGCTGACATGAAACAGACACCGTCCCTTCCAGTACACAACTTGTTCTGGACATGAAGCAGACACTGTCCCTTCCAGTACACAACCTATGCTGACATGAAGCAGACACCGTCCCTTCCAGTACACAACCTGTGCTGACATGAAGCAGACACCCTCCCTTTCAGTACACAACCTATGCTGACATGAAGCAGACACCGTCCCTTCCAGTACACAACCTGTGCTGGACATGAAGCAGACACCGTCCCTTCCAGTACACAACCTATGCTGACATGAAGCAGACACCGTCCCTTCCAGTACACAACCTGTGCTAGACATGAAGCAGACACCGTCCCTTCCAGTACATAACCTGTGCTAGACATGAAGCAGACACCGTCCCTTCCAGTACACAACCTATGCTGACATGAAGCAGACACCGTCCCTTCCAGTACACAACCTGTGCTAGACATGAAGCAGACACCGTCCCTTCCAGTACATAACCTGTGCTGGACACGAAGCAGACACCACCCCTTCCAGTACACAACCTATGCTAGACATGAAGCAGACACCGTCCCTTCCAGTACATAACCTGTGCTAGACATGAAGCAGACACCGTCCCTTCCAGTACACAACCTATGCTGACATGAAGCAGACACCGTCCCTTCCAGTACACAACCTGTGCTAGACATGAAGCAGACACCGTCCCTTCCAGTACATAACCTGTGCTAGACATGAAGCAGACACCGTCCCTTCCAGTACACAACCTATGCTGACATGAAGCAGACACCGTCCCTTCCAGTACACAACCTATGCTAGACATGAAGCAGACACCGTCCCTTCCAGTACACAACCTATGCTGACATGAAGCAGACACCGTCCCTTCCAGTACACAACCTGTGCTGGACATGAAGCAGACACCGACCCTTCCAGTACACAACCTATGCTGACATGAAGCAGACACCGTCCCTTCCAGTACACAACCTATGCTGACATGAAGCAGACACCGTCCCTTCCAGTACACAACCTGTGCTGGACATGAAGCAGACACCGTCCCTTCCAGTACACAACCTATGCTAGACATGAAGCAGACACCGTCCCTTCCAGTACACAACCTATGCTAGACATGAAGCAGACACCGTCCCTTCCAGTACACAACCTGTGCTGACATGAAGCAGACACCGTCCCTTCCAGTACACAACCTATGCTAGACATGAAGCAGACACCGTCCCTTCCAGTACACAACCTGTGCTGGACATGAAGCAGACACCGTCCCTTCCAGACACTGTCCCTTCCAGTACACAACCTGTGCTGACATGAAGCAGACACCGTCCCTTCCAGTACACAACCTATGCTAGACATGAAGCAGACACCGTCCCTTCCAGTACACAACCTGTGCTGGACATGAAGCAGACACCGTCCCTTCCAGACACCGTCCCTTCCAGTACACAACCTGTGCTGGAGATGAAGCAGACACCGTCCCTTCCAGTACACAACCTGTGCTGGACATGAAGCAGACACCGTCCCTTCCAGTACATAACCTGTGCTAGACATGAAGCAGACACCGTCCCTTCCAGTACATAACCTATGCTAGACATGAAGCAGACACCGTCCCTTCCAGTACATAACCTGTACTAGACATGAAGCAGACACCGTCCCTTCCAGTACACAACCTATGCTGACATGAAGCAGACACCGTCCCTTCCAGTACACAACCTGTGCTAGACACGAAGCAGACACCGTCCCTTCCAGTACATAACCTGTGCTAGACATGAAGCAGACACCGTCCCTTCCAGTACACAACCTGTGCTAGACATGAAGCAGACACCGTCCCTTCCAGTACACAACCTATGCTGACATGAAGCAGACACCGTCCCTTCCAGTACATAACCTATGCTGACATGAAGCAGACACCGTCCCTTCCAGTACACAACCTGTGCTGGACATGAAGCAGACACCGTCCCTTCCAGTACACAACCTGTGCTGGACATGAAGCAGACACCGTCCCTTCCAGTACAAAACCTGTGCTAGACATGAAGCAGACACCGTCCCTTCCAGTACACAACCTGTGCTAGACATGAAGCAGACACCGTCCCTTCCAGTACACAACCTATGCTGACATGAAGCAGACACCGTCCCTTCCAGTACACAACCTATGCTAGACATGAAGCAGACACCGTCCCTTCCAGTACACAACCTATGCTGACATGAAGCAGACACCGTCCCTTCCAGTACACAACCTATGCTGACATGAAGCAGACACCGTCCCTTCCAGTACACAACCTATGCTGACATGAAGCAGACACCGTCCCTTCCAGTACACAACCTATGCTAGACATGAAGCAGACACCGTCCCTTCCAGTACACAACCTGTGCTGGACATGAAGCAGACACCGTCCCTTCCAGACACCGTCCCTTCCAGTACACAACCTGTGCTGACATGAAGCAGACACCGTCCCTTCCAGTACACAACCTATGCTAGACATGAAGCAGACACCGTCCCTTCCAGTACACAACCTGTGCTAGACATGAAGCAGACACCGTCCCTTCCAGTACATAACCTGTGCTAGACATGAAGCAGACACCGTCCCTTCCAGTACACAACCTGTGCTAGACATGAAGCAGACACCGTCCCTTCCAGTATATAACCTGTGCTAGACACGAAGCAGACACCGTCCCTTCCAGTACACAACCTGTGCTAGACATGAAGCAGACACCGTCCCTTCCAGTACATAACCTGTGCTAGACATGAAGCAGACACCGTCCCTTCCAGTACACAACCTATGCTGACATGAAGCAGACACCGTCCCTTCCAGTACACAACCTGTGCTGGACATGAAGCAGACACCGTCCCTTCCAGTACACAACCTGTGCTGGACATGAAGCAGACACCGTCCCTTCCAGTACACAACCTATGCTAGACATGAAGCAGACACCGTCCCTTCCAGTACACAACCTGTGCTGACATGAAGCAGACACCGTCCCTTCCAGTACACAACCTGTGCTGACATGAAGCAGACACCGTCCCTTCCAGTACACAACCTATGCTGGAGATGAAGCAGACACCGTCCCTTCCAGTACACAACCTGTGCTGGACATGAAGCAGACACCGTCCCTTCCAGTACACAACCTATGCTGACATGAAGCAGACACCGTCCCTTCCAGTACACAACCTATGCTGACATGAAGCAGACACCATCCCTTCCAGTACACAACCTGTGCTGGACATGAAGCAGACACCGTCCCTTCCAGTACACAACCTATGCTAGACATGAAGCAGACACCGTCCCTTCCAGTACACAACCTATGCTAGACATGAAGCAGACACCGTCCCTTCCAGTACACAACCTGTGCTGGACATGAAGCAGACACCGTCCCTTCCAGTACACAACCTGTGCTGACATGAAGCAGACACCGTCCCTTCCAGTACACAACCTATGCTAGACATGAAGCAGACACCGTCCCTTCCAGTACACAACCTGTGCTGGACATGAAGCAGACACCGTCCCTTCCAGTGCACAACCTGTGCTAGACATGAAGCAGACACAGTCCCTTCCAGTACACAACCTATGCTGACATGAAGCAGACACCGTCCCTTCCAGTACATAACCTGTGCTAGACATGAAGCAGACACCGTCCCTTCCAGTACACAACCTATGCTGACATGAAGCAGACACCGTCCCTTCCAGTACACAACCTGTGCTGGACATGAAGCAGACACCGTCCCTTCCAGTACACAACCTATGCTGACATGAAGCAGACACCGTCCCTTCCAGTACACAACCTGTGCTGACATGAAGCAGACACCGTCCCTTTCAGTACACAACCTATGCTGACATGAAGCAGACACCGTCCCTTCCAGTACACAACCTGTGCTGGACATGAAGCAGACACCGTCCCTTCCAGTACACAACCTATGCTGACATGAAGCAGACACCGTCCCTTCCAGTACACAACCTGTGCTAGACATGAAGCAGACACCGTCCCTTCCAGTACATAACCTGTGCTAGACATGAAGCAGACACCGTCCCTTCCAGTACACAACCTATGCTGACATGAAGCAGACACCGTCCCTTCCAGTACACAACCTATGCTAGACATGAAGCAGACACCGTCCCTTCCAGTACACAACCTGTGCTGGACATGAAGCAGACACCGTCCCTTCCAGACACCGTCCCTTCCAGTACACAACCTGTGCTGGAGATGAAGCAGACACCGTCCCTTCCAGTACACAACCTGTGCTGGACATGAAGCAGACACCGTCCCTTCCAGTACATAACCTGTGCTAGACATGAAGCAGACACCGTCCCTTCCAGTACATAACCTGTACTAGACATGAAGCAGACACCGTCCCTTCCAGTACACAACCTATGCTAGACATGAAGCAGACACCGTCCCTTCCAGTACACAACCTATGCTGACATGAAGCAGACACCGTCCCTTCCAGTACACAACCTATGCTGACATGAAGCAGACACCGTCCCTTCCAGTACACAACCTATGCTGACATGAAGCAGACACCGTCCCTTCCAGTACACAACCTATGCTAGACATGAAGCAGACACCGTCCCTTCCAGTACACAACCTGTGCTGGACATGAAGCAGACACCGTCCCTTCCAGACACCGTCCCTTCCAGTACACAACCTGTGCTGACATGAAGCAGACACCGTCCCTTCCAGTACACAACCTATGCTAGACATGAAGCAGACACCGTCCCTTCCAGTACACAACCTGTGCTAGACATGAAGCAGACACCGTCCCTTCCAGTACATAACCTGTGCTAGACATGAAGCAGACACCGTCCCTTCCAGTACACAACCTGTGCTAGACATGAAGCAGACACCGTCCCTTCCAGTATATAACCTGTGCTAGACACGAAGCAGACACCGTCCCTTCCAGTACACAACCTGTGCTAGACATGAAGCAGACACCGTCCCTTCCAGTACATAACCTGTGCTAGACATGAAGCAGACACCGTCCCTTCCAGTACACAACCTATGCTGACATGAAGCAGACACCGTCCCTTCCAGTACACAACCTGTGCTGGACATGAAGCAGACACCGTCCCTTCCAGTACACAACCTGTGCTGGACATGAAGCAGACACCGTCCCTTCCAGTACACAACCTATGCTAGACATGAAGCAGACACCGTCCCTTCCAGTACACAACCTGTGCTGACATGAAGCAGACACCGTCCCTTCCAGTACACAACCTGTGCTGACATGAAGCAGACACCGTCCCTTCCAGTACACAACCTATGCTGGACATGAAGCAGACACCGTCCCTTCCAGTACACAACCTGTGCTGGACATGAAGCAGACACCGTCCCTTCCAGTACACAACCTATGCTGACATGAAGCAGACACCGTCCCTTCCAGTACACAACCTATGCTGACATGAAGCAGACACCATCCCTTCCAGTACACAACCTGTGCTGGACATGAAGCAGACACCGTCCCTTCCAGTACACAACCTATGCTAGACATGAAGCAGACACCGTCCCTTCCAGTACACAACCTATGCTAGACATGAAGCAGACACCGTCCCTTCCAGTACACAACCTGTGCTGGACATGAAGCAGACACCGTCCCTTCCAGTACACAACCTGTGCTGACATGAAGCAGACACCGTCCCTTCCAGTACACAACCTATGCTAGACATGAAGCAGACACCGTCCCTTCCAGTACACAACCTGTGCTGGACATGAAGCAGACACCGTCCCTTCCAGTGCACAACCTGTGCTAGACATGAAGCAGACACAGTCCCTTCCAGTACACAACCTATGCTGACATGAAGCAGACACCGTCCCTTCCAGTACATAACCTGTGCTAGACATGAAGCAGACACCGTCCCTTCCAGTACACAACCTATGCTGACATGAAGCAGACACCGTCCCTTCCAGTACACAACCTGTGCTGGACATGAAGCAGACACCGTCCCTTCCAGTACACAACCTATGCTGACATGAAGCAGACACCGTCCCTTCCAGTACACAACCTGTGCTGACATGAAGCAGACACCGTCCCTTTCAGTACACAACCTATGCTGACATGAAGCAGACACCGTCCCTTCCAGTACACAACCTGTGCTGGACATGAAGCAGACACCGTCCCTTCCAGTACACAACCTATGCTGACATGAAGCAAACACCGTCCCTTCCAGTACACAACCTGTGCTAGACATGAAGCAGACACCGTCCCTTCCAGTACATAACCTGTGCTAGACATGAAGCAGACACCGTCCCTTCCAGTACACAACCTATGCTGACATGAAGCAGACACCGTCCCTTCCAGTACACAACCTGTGCTAGACATGAAGCAGACACCGTCCCTTCCAGTACATAACCTGTGCTGGACACGAAGCAGACACCATCCCTTCCAGTACACAACCTATGCTAGACATGAAGCAGACACCGTCCCTTCCAGTACATAACGTGTGCTAGACATGAAGCAGACACCGTCCCTTCCAGTACACAACCTATGCTGACATGAAGCAGACACCGTCCCTTCCAGTACACAACCTGTGCTAGACATGAAGCAGACACCGTCCCTTCCAGTACATAACCTGTGCTAGACATGAAGCAGACACCGTCCCTTCCAGTACACAACCTATGCTGACATGAAGCAGACACCGTCCCTTCCAGTACACAACCTATGCTAGACATGAAGTAGACACCGTCCCTTCCAGTACACAACCTATGCTGACATGAAGCAGACACCGTCCCTTCCAGTACACAACCTGTGCTGGACATGAAGCAGACACCGTCCCTTCCAGTACACAACCTATGCTGACATGAAGCAGACACCGTCCCTTCCAGTACACAACCTATGCTGACATGAAGCAGACACCGTCCCTTCCAGTACACAACCTATGCTGACATGAAGCAGACACCGTCCCTTCCAGTACACAACCTGTGCTAGACATGAAGCAGACACCGTCCCTTCCAGTACATAACCTGTGCTAGACATGAAGCAGACACCGTCCCTTCCAGTACACAACCTATGCTGACATGAAGCAGACACCGTCCCTTCCAGTACACAACCTATGCTAGACATGAAGCAGACACCGTCCATTCCAGTACACAACCTATGCTGACATGAAGCAGACACTGTCCCTTCCAGTACACAACCTGTGCTGGACATGAAGCAGACACCGTCCCTTCCAATACACAACCTATGCTGACATGAAGCAGACACCGTCCCTTTCATTACACAACCTATGCTGACATGAAGCAGACACCGTCCCTTCCAGTACACAACCTGTGCTGGACATGAAGCAGACACCGTCCCTTCCAGTACACAACCTATGCTAGACATGAAGCAGACACCGTCCCTTCCAGTACACAACCTATGCTAGACATGAAGCAGACACCGTCCCTTCCAGTACACAACCTGTGCTGACATGAAGCAGACACCGTCCCTTCCAGTACACAACCTATGCTAGACATGAAGCAGACACCGTCCCTTCCAGTACACAACCTGTGCTGGACATGAAGCAGACACCGTCCCTTCCAGACACCGTCCCTTCCAGTACACATCCTGTGCTGACATGAAGCAGACACCGTCCCTTCCAGTACACAACCTATGCTAGACATGAAGCAGACACCGTCTCTTCCAGTACACAACCTATGCTGGACATGAAGCAGACACCGTCCCTTCCAGTACACAACCTGTGCTGGACATGAAGCAGACACCGTCCCTTCCAGTACATAACCTGTGCTAGACATGAAGCAGACACCGTCCCTTCCAGTACATAACCTATGCTAGACA
Organism: Calotriton arnoldi; assembly: GCA_963921515.1. Taxonomy (NCBI): domain Eukaryota; kingdom Metazoa; phylum Chordata; class Amphibia; order Caudata; family Salamandridae; genus Calotriton; species Calotriton arnoldi. The sequence continues at coordinate 588,569 of CAWUFW010010362.1, read as the reverse complement.
TGAAGCAGACACCGTCCCTTCCAGTACATAACCTGTGCTAGACATGAAGCAGACACCGTCCCTTCCAGTACACAACCTATGCTGACTTGAAGCAGACACCGTCCCTTCCAGTACACAACCTGTGCTAGACACGAAGCAGACACCGTCCCTTCCAGTACATAACCTGTGCTAGACATGAAGCAGACACCGTCCCTTCCAGTACACAACCTATGCTGACATGAAGCAGACACCGTCCCTTCCAGTACACAACCTGTGCTAGACACGAAGCAGACACCGTCCCTTCCAGTACATAACCTGTGCTAGACATGAAGCAGACACCGTCCCTTCCAGTACACAACCTGTGCTAGACACGAAGCAGACACCGTCCCTTCCAGTACATAACCTGTGCTAGACATGAAGCAGACACCGTCCCTTCCAGACACCGTCCCTTCCAGTACACAACCTGTGCTGGACATGAAGCAGACACCGTCCCTTCCAGTACACAACCTGTGCTGGACATGAAGCAGACACCGTCCCTTCCAGTACATAACCTGTGCTAGACATGAAGCAGACACCGTCCCTTCCAGTACATAACCTATGCTAGACATGAAGCAGACACCGTCCCTTCCAGTACATAACCTGTGCTAGACATGAAGCAGACACCGTCCCTTCCAGTACACAACCTATGCTGACATGAAGCAGACACCGTCCCTTCCAGTACACAACCTGTGCTAGACACGAAGCAGACACCGTCCCTTCCAGTACATAACCTGTGCTAGACATGAAGCAGACACCGTCCCTTCCAGTACACAACCTGTGCTAGACATGAAGCGGACACCGTCCCTTCCAGTACACAACCTATGCTGACATGAAGCAGACACCGTCCCTTCCAGTACATAACCTATGCTGACATAAAGCAGACACCGTCCTTCCAGTACACAACCTGTGCTGGACATGAAGCAGACACCGTCCCTTCCAGTACACAACCTATGCTGGACATGAAGCAGACACCGTCCCTTCCAGTACAAAACCTGTGCTAGACATGAAGCAGACACCGTCCCTTCCAGTACACAACCTGTGCTAGACATGAAGCAGACACCGTCCCTTCCAGTACACAACCTATGCTGACATGAAGCAGACACCGTCCCGTCCAGTACACAACCTATGCTAGACATGAAGCAGACACCGTCCCTTCCAGTACACAACCTATGCTGACATGAAGCAGACACCTTCCCTTCCAGTACACAACCTATGCTGACATGAAGCAGACACCGTCCCTTCCAGTACACAACCTATGCTGACATGAAGCAGACACCGTCCCTTCCAGTACACAACCTATGCTAGACATGAAGCAGACACCGTCCCTTCCAGTACACAACCTGTGCTGGACATGAAGCAGACACCGTCCCTTCCAGACACCGTCCCTTCCAGTACACAACCTGTGCTGACATGAAGCAGACACCGTCCCTTCCAGTACACAACCTATGCTAGACATGAAGCAGACACCGTCCCTTCCAGTACACAACCTGTGCTAGACATGAAGCAGACACCGTCCCTTCCAGTACATAACCTGTGCTAGACATGAAGCAGACACCGTCCCTTCCAGTACACAACCTCTGCTAGACATGAAGCAGACACCGTCCCTTCCAGTACATAACCTGTGCTAGACACGAAGCAGACACCGTCCCTTCCAGTACACAACCTGTGCTAGACATGAAGCAGACACCGTCCCTTCCAGTACATAACCTGTGCTAGACATGAAGCAGACACCGTCCCTTCCAGTACACAACCTATGCTGACATGAAGCAGACACCGTCCCTTCCAGTACACAACCTGTGCTAGACACGAAGCAGACACCGTCCCTTCCAGTACATAACCTGTGCTAGACATGAAGCAGACACCGTCCCTTCCAGTACACAACCTGTGCTAGACACGAAGCAGACACCGTCCCTTCCAGTACATAACCTGTGCTAGACATGAAGCAGACACCGTCCCTTCCAGACACCGTCCCTTCCAGTACACAACCTGTGCTGGACATGAAGCAGACACCGTCCTTCCAGTACACAACCTGTGCTGGACATGAAGCAGACACCGTCCCTTCCAGTACATAACCTGTGCTAGACATGAAGCAGACACCGTCCCTTCCAGTACATAACCTATGCTAGACATGAAGCAGACACCGTCCCTTCCAGTACATTACCTGTGCTAGACATGAAGCAGACACCGTCCCTTCCAGTACACAACCTATGCTGACATGAAGCAGACACCGTCCCTTCCAGTACACAACCTGTGCTAGACACGAAGCAGACACCGTCCCTTCCAGTACATAACCTGTGCTAGACATGAAGCAGACACCGTCCCTTCCAGTACACAACCTGTGCTAGACATGAAGCGGACACCGTCCCTTCCAGTACACAACCTATGCTGACATGAAGCAGACACCGTCCCTTCCAGTACATAACCTATGCTGACATAAAGCAGACACCGTCCCTTCCAGTACACAACCTGTGCTGGACATGAAGCAGACACCGTCCCTTCCAGTACACAACCTATGCTGGACATGAAGCAGACACCGTCCCTTCCAGTACAAAACCTGTGCTAGACATGAAGCAGACACCGTCCCTTCCAGTACACAACCTGTGCTAGACATGAAGCAGACACCGTCCCTTCCAGTACACAACCTATGCTGACATGAAGCAGACACCGTCCCGTCCAGTACACAACCTATGCTAGACATGAAGCAGACACCGTCCCTTCCAGTACACAACCTATGCTGACATGAAGCAGACACCTTCCCTTCCAGTACACAACCTATGCTGACATGAAGCAGACACCGTCCCTTCCAGTACACAACCTATGCTGACATGAAGCAGACACCGTCCCTTCCAGTACACAACCTATGCTAGACATGAAGCAGACACCGTCCCTTCCAGTACACAACCTGTGCTGGACATGAAGCAGACACCGTCCCTTCCAGACACCGTCCTTCCAGTACACAACCTGTGCTGACATGAAGCAGACACCGTCCCTTCCAGTACACAACCTATGCTAGACATGAAGCAGACACCGTCCCTTCCAGTACACAACCTGTGCTAGACATGAAGCAGACACCGTCCCTTCCAGTACATAACCTGTGCTAGACATGAAGCAGACACCGTCCCTTCCAGTACACAACCTGTGCTAGACATGAAGCAGACACCGTCCCTTCCAGTACATAACCTGTGCTAGACACGAAGCAGACACCGTCCCTTCCAGTACACAACCTGTGCTAGACATGAAGCAGACACCGTCCCTTCCAGTACATAACCTGTGCTAGACATGAAGCAGACACCGTCCCTTCCAGTACACAACCTATGCTGACATGAAGCAGACACCGTCCCTTCCAGTACACAACCTGTGCTGGACATGAAGCAGACACCGTCCCTTCCAGTACACAACCTATGCTAGACATGAAGCAGACACCGTCCCTTCCAGTACACAACCTGTGCTGACATGAAGCAGACACCGTCCCTTCCAGTACACAACCTGTGCTGACATGAAGCAGACACCGTCCTTCCAGTACACAACCTATGCTGGACATGAAGCAGACACCGTCCCTTCCAGTACACAACCTGTGCTGGACATGAAGCAGACACCGTCCCTTCCAGTACACAACCTATGCTGACATGAAGCAGACACCGTCCCTTCCAGTACACAACCTATGCTGACATGAAGCAGACACCGTCCCTTCCAGTACACAACCTGTGCTGGACATGAAGCAGACACCGTCCCTTCCAGTACACAACCTATGCTAGACATGAAGCAGACACCGTCCCTTCCAGTACACAACCTATGCTAGACATGAAGCAGACACTGTCCCTTCCAGTACACAACCTGTGCTGGACATGAAGCAGACACCGTCCTTCCAGTACACAACCTGTGCTGACATGAAGCAGACACCGTCCCTTCCAGTACACAACCTATGCTAGACATGAAGCAGACACCGTCCCTTCCAGTACACAACCTGTGCTGGACATGAAGCAGACACCGTCCCTTCCAGTACACAACCTGTGCTAGACATGAAGCAGACACTGTCCCTTCCAGTACACAACCTATGCTGACATGAAGCAGACACCGTCCCTTCCAGTACATAACCTGTGCTAGACATGAAGCAGACACCGTCCCTTCCAGTACACAACCTATGCTGACATGAAGCAGACACCGTCCCTTCCAGTACACAACCTGTGCTGGACATGAAGCAGACACCGTCCCTTCCAGTACACAACCTATGCTGACATGAAGCAGACACCGTCCCTTCCAGTACACAACCTGTGCTGACATGAAGCAGACACCGTCCCTTTCAGTACACAACCTATGCTGACATGAAGCAGACACCGTCCCTTCCAGTACACAACCTGTGCTGGACATGAAGCAGACACCGTCCCTTCCAGTACACAACCTATGCTGACATGAAGCAGACACCGTCCCTTCCAGTACACAACCTATGCTAGACATGAAGCAGACACCGTTGCATGAGGGTGCAAAGGTGTGTGCGTGACGCTGACAGCCTGATTGTGCGCCGGCGCTTGGGAGAGAGCAGGATAGTGACGTATCCCAGTAGGTACAGCACTTTCCTTCTGTCTCCCTCTCACGCAATGCAGCGCAGCAACCTTGTCTGCTGTGCTGCATTGTGTGGCACCTTTGTAAATCTGGGCTATGATCTCACCCAGACTCCCGACTCCTCGCTGTACGGAACCTCACGTGTCACATGTTTTTTACCCGCATGACTAGTATTTTTATGTTCCAGCAGGTACAGAAATTATGAAAATCACCTGAAGCCAGTATTTTTTCCTCTTATCAGTACATACTTGAAATATAAGAAGAAACCATTTTAAGATGTGCTCTACCGCTGCCTGAATTATCACTGACTGACTTAAAGTAACCAAAGACATAAAGCCATGGAAACATGAATCCAGAAGATGGAATATAAAGTTCTATTTAAGCTTCATGTCTGGGCCTTTGCAGAATCTTAAAATGTGAACAAATGGTCGGTATTTTTCTCTGGGAAAGGTGACAGCCCTAATGCCAATGGAGTGGGGTTGGTGGCCCTAACACATGACCTGCAGCCATCACCCACATGCTCCCAGTACATGTCATCTGGCCTGGGCTCCCTTCAACTCCTCCTCATCCTCTGCAGCCCCAAGCCTCGTGAAGAAGATCTAGAGACCAGGATTGTCCTGGGGGACCAGCCTGGCGGCAGCTCAGATCTCTCCTTGCACCACACCATCCGTCCTTGGTTTTCAGTGTGTCCTGTCGATCATAGGGGAGACTCATCACTGCCCGCGACCTCTCAAGAGGCATCACCTGTCCGTTGGCCTCTTGCACCCAAGCTGCCTCTCAGCTCCAGCAGAAGTCTAACGTAAACCAATTAGAACACTCTCACCTCTCCTGCTATCGAACACGCCTCTTCCGGGTCTCGCCCAATCACATATCTGCAGGCACCGTCAATCATCCTGACTCTGCCCAGCCATAAACAGCGACCTCACCTTCCTTCCTAACAAATGGATTACAATGTACTTCTCCGCCTCCTGGCTCAAGGGCATGCGCGAGCACTGCACAACCACTACCAAACAAGAGACCTAACAACCATGCACACTCTATGCAAACTACGTCAGAGTGTAAGGAGGAGGTCCCTACAAAGTATGCATGTCCAACAGCCCTACTGATGCGAACAGCAGGCGTCTGCTTTTGCGACAACCATACAGTGTACAGATTCTTCTGAGCGGTGCTACTGCACTTAGAGAAGACACAGATTGGACTTATGAAGAAAGAGTTCAGTGAGTAGGAAAGGAAATCAAAACAGCCCTCTGAAGGTCTTGGAGTTTTCCAACAAATGCCTTGGGCCCACTGCCCAGATAACTAACGGACAACTATGAAAGGCCCAGGTATATCTGCTAATGATGAGGTTAATGCAGGGCACAGAGCTCAAACGACACCAATGTACGTACACTGGGTAACACCTGGCCAATCGACTTACGATGTCCACTCAAGCGGTGACTGTTGTATAAAGGGCGAGGCCACCAGAGTTCATCAACTGTATGGAAAAGACAAAGGGCCTTATTACCATGTCGGTCGGAGTTGCCTCTGACCAACAGCATCTCAGTGTGGGAACCGGCTGACCATAGGTTGGCGGTTCCGCGCACCGAATTAGGATGCGAAGCACCATGGGACCTTGTGCAGCGGGCGGAAACCGCCCGCAGCCCAATCTCCCATTGAGAAATAGGAGTTTGTGAAAATCCCTGCGGTGCCTGCCACACAGTGCAGGGATTTTCAGGCAGGCACTATAGGTGCCCCCCAGGATCACAACGGAGGGCCAGAGGGAAGGGGGCCCTGCTAGGGCCCCCCAAAGTTGCTTTCCGACATGGAAAGGCTGTTGGAAACCGACATCATGATACCGACGGCAGAAACGCCGTCCCTAAGGGATTACGAGCCCATTCCGACTGTCCGATGGGCTCCTTGAGCCCGTCAGAACCAAGTCGATTCCCCCAGCCGGTTTACACTCTGACCGCCGTCATTGAAATACGGCGGTCGGAGTGTAAACCTCCAATTTTGGCTGGAAAGCCTCCGACCAGCAGTTGGAGGCTTTCTGACCGACATTGTAGTCAGGCCCTTAGTAGGGGAGTTTGCCAAAATACGTGGATTCATAACCTACTGAGAACTAGTCAGAACTAGCCATGGACCCAGGTTTACAAGACCTGCCAAGGAGGAAGAGCCTTTGAAATCAGGGGTTAGGAGGACCAAACCCTCAGTAACTTGACAACTGGGAAGATGATACCATTTTGGAAAGTCACCAAGAGTTAGCTTCTGTAACCGAAGTTTCGTTTTCTGATGCGTGTTGAGCACCGTGAGCCACTGGCGAGAACCTAAATAAATGTATGGCACATCACTATATACCATATCACAACAGAATAACGGTTATGGTTTAAATTTCACCTGCACACCGTCTGTCCCTAATGTCTTAAAAGTGCTCACTCTTTTTGGTCAACCGAAAAAACCCAAATCTATACATATAACTACACAAATTGTGTAGTTACATCACTATATACCACATCACACTACAGCGGACAGCAATACATGGCATCATACAGCATCACATGCATGCCAAAAGCTTGTGCAGGGCCTGAGTCAATAAAGTAGATACAAGGCCATCTTCTTCCATTTATGCCAGGTGACATGAGCACCTGATTAAAAGTATAAATACATTTTAAATAATCTCCTAGATATAAAAATAGAAAATATGCTATCGACAGCATGTTGCGCAATCTAATGATATGGTTAGCTGCTTCATCGTCAATTAAACAATTGAAAAATTCGGTTCTGGCTTTGGACATCAAAAAACATATTTGTTAGGGTGGAGCGCGGGTCCTGCAAAAGAATAGGGCCTGGAGAATAATGGCCCCTCACCTTCTCTTTGTGATGGTCGTGACCACACTGCACCACACATCAACACAACAGACCTCAGCACGATGAAACACAATGCCTGCAATGCAGAGAACCGCACCACAGCGTAGGATACCACATTGCACCGCACCACACTGCCCTACACAGCAGCACACACCACCGTGCAGCATAATTGTGCTGTAGCCAGAATAAAACTCATTGAATGCAAACAGCACTTCTTCAAACACTGACTACACCCTCAAAGGCACAGATTTCGGTGGGTTATTTGTGGGCTGTGTTTGCTTCTGGGTGTTTAGCTGATGTCCTCTCTCGGAGGAAAGTACCAGTGTGTTAAAAACAAAGGCATTTATTGCAATTCTGAGCCTCTTACTCGAGGCTCAGGCACTCAGATCACCAAGACAAAGTGCTCTGCGAGCCAAATCCTGCCGCTTACTACGTGTAATTTCATTATTACAGCGAAGCCATCAGTGTTATTGCAATCTTCGCAGTCCGTGTCACCAGTGCAGCCTGTGCTGTCCGCTCACATACAAATGGCGACTTAGGGACCGATTCAGTGTGTGAAAATGTGAAACATTCATTACCACCCGAGAAGGAACACCAAGGCCTCTCTCAGAGGGTCAGTATGTCCAGTATAAAGAAAAAAGGCCCCTACTGTACATCGTATATGGGTAAGGAACCACCTGCAATACCTTATAAGGATATAATATCAATCAATAAGGAGGTTTTAAGCGTGCTACTCACCCGTGAGGGTCTCAAGGCACTGGGGCAGGGGGGGCAGCTCCGGTAAGTCGAAGAGCCAGGTCTTGAGGGTCTTCCTGAAGATGTGCAGGGTGGGGGCATGTCTGATGTCTATCGGGAGCTCGTTCCAGGTCTTGGCTGCGATGTAGGAGAAGGATCTTCCACCCATTCTTGCTCTGCGGATGCACGGGGTTTCGGCGAGGGCGAGGTTGGCGGATCCGAGGTTCCTCTTGGGTACGTGGAAGGAGATTCTGTCATTGAGATATTGGGGTCTGGTGTTGTGTAGGCATTTGTAGGCGTGGGTGAGTATCTTGAAAGTTACTCTCCTTCCGATTGGGAGTCAGTGGAGGCTGCGCAGGTGTTGGGAGATGTGTTCGTGTCAAGGGATGTCGAGGATGAGTCCCGCTGCGGTGTTCTGTATGGTCTGGAATTTGTGGAGCAGAGACTTGTTGATTCCGGCATAGAGGGCGTTTCTGTAGTCCTGTCTGCTGGTTTTGAGTGCGTGGGTGATGGTCTTTCTTGATTCCGGGGGGATCCATTTGAAGATCTTACGGAGAATGCGGAGTGTCTTGAAGCAGGTGGAGGTGACGGCGTTGACCTGTCGGGTCATGGAGAGGGAGGAGTCGAGTACGATGCCGAGGTTCTGGGCGTGGTCCATGGGGGTGCTGGGGCTGCCGAGGGCGGAGGGCCACTAGGTGTTGTCCCATGCAGAGGGGGAGGGTCTGAGGACGAGGACCTCTGTCTTCTCTGAGTTTAGCTTCAGGCAGCTGCTGCTCATCCAGGATGCGACGTCCTTCATTCCTTCCTGGAAGTTGAGTCTGGTGGTGAGGGGGTTCTTGGTGAGGGAGAGGATGAGCTGGGTGTCGTCGGCGTAGGATACTATGCTGAGTCCGTGCTGTCTGACAATGGCGGCGAGGGGGGCCATGTAGATATTGAAGAGCGTAGGGCTGAGCAACAACCCTTGGGGTACTCCGCAGTTGATCTCTGTGGGTCCGGAGAGGAAGGGTGAGAGTCTGATTCTTTGGGTTCTGCCAGTGAGGAAGGAGCGGAGCCAGTCATGGGCGGTTCCCTGTATGCCGGCTTCATGGAGTCTGGCGGTGAGTGTGCAGTGAGAGACGGTGTTGAAGGCTGCAGAGAGGTCGAGAATGATCAGGGCTGCGGTGTGTCCTTGGTCAAGGAGGGTACAAATGTCGTCTGTGGCGGCGAGTAGAGCGGTCTCAGTGCTGTGGTTGCTGCGGAATCCGGATTGGTAGGGGTCAAGGATGGAGTTATCTTTGATGAATTTCGTTAGTTGGACATTGACAGTCTTCTTGGTGACTTTGGCCGCGAACGGGAGGAGGGAGATGGTTCGGTAGTTCTTGAGGTCCGTGGGATCTGCTGAGGGCTTCTTGAGTAGGGTCTGACTTCAGCGCGTTTCCAGTCATCGGGAAAGATGCCGGTTTTGAAGGTGGCGTTGATGGTATGTGGTAGTTCCGGTGCGATGGCGGCGGTGGCGCTGTGGAAGATGTGCTGGGGGCAGGGGTCCATGGGGGCTCCTGAGTGGATGCTTTTCATGGTCGATGTGGTGCCTTCAGCGGTGACTGGTGTCCAGGAGGAGATGGTGGGCAGGCTGGCATTGCTGGAGGCGAGAGTGGTGTTGGCGTCCAGTGTCTGGTCGTTGAAGTTGCAGTAGAGGCCCTTGATTTTCAGATGGAAAAAGGAGCAGAGCTTGTTGCAGAGGTCCTGGGAGGGGATGATGTCTATGTTTTCGCTGGAGGGTTTGGTGAATTCCTGAATGACGCTGAAGAGTTCCTTAGAGTCGCAGGAGTTGGTGAGGATCTTGTTCTCGATGAATGTCCTTTTGCTGGATCTGATGCGTTGGTGGTATTCTGTCATGGTGTTCTTGTAGGCGGTGCAGTCTTCCGAGGGATTTGCTGTTTCCCCAGTTCTTCTCGAGACGTCTGCAAGTGCGTCTGGATTCTTGGAGGTCAGCAGTGAACCAGGTGGCTTTTCTGGGGTGCTGTCTGTCGGTGTTACATAGGGGTGCGAGATCGTCTGCGCAATTGGTAATCCATCTGTGGAGTTCTTTTGCTGCGAGGTTGGCGTCGGCCAAGATGGCAGGGGCGGCACTGTTGAGGGTGGAGGGTGGATGCGATTTTGCAATCCTACATAAAAATCTGTCTCTAATTTCTTTATAATAGGTGACTTGTGACACACCCAGTTACCTATTATAAAGAAATGACGTTCTGATATGACAATGCCTCTGCCTGTGGCAGGTCAGGTCTGAAATGTGGCTGTTCTCACCTCTGCTCTGTTTTTCTAGCTCTACAATGATAAGCAGTGAGGAAATATTTATGACAACATGTTTATTTTTTGTACTCCATAGGTAAGTATAGAAAACATAGCGGGGCATATTCACAAGGTGCTATCGCTGAATTAACGGCACTTTATCGCAGCCAAAGTCGTGATAAATTTACCTCCCCATTCATCGCCACAGAGGACCCCCGCAAATATCGCTAATGAGATGCAGAGTAGGCGTTCCCGTGCCAAAAGCCGAGACAACAGCACACCTCAACATTCACAACAACCAGCCACATCGGCGATAAAAACACAAAACAGGCGATAAGGCGCGTTAGCACCAGGAAATTTACATCTGCTCTGACCTGGTGTAAAGTCGGACGGCAGCCAGCACCACAAAGGGAGCACAGCCCAGGGCCACATCCGAAGTGCAACAGATGCCATGGAGCCACCCATCATGCGGCCCGGACACCCAAGAGGGCCACAACACCCACCTCCACCACCCCAGGACCCCAACCCACACCCGGAACACCACAGACGCAGCGCAGACAAAGACAGCGGAACCCCAGGAAACATACCAGCCGCACAGACCCAACATCTGACAATGTCACCGTCCACAACAGGCTGAAAGGGACAACCACCCTACGCATCCTGACCATCATCGCCTAACAGGCCTACGGCACCAACACAGCGGACAACCAACATCCCACCCCACACAAAGCTGACGGCTTGGCTGCACCTGTTGGCCCCTGGTGCCCCCCAAACAACACCCCCCAGAGTCAGAGGAGTCACACAGCCAGCCACATCCAAGTCCCCCACACCTGTCCTGGACATCACCATCACCCTGGTACCCCAGTCCCCATACGTACAACACAATGCGCAGGATCCGCTGGAGACCAAGCAAGGACCATACGCCATAGCAGGATGCACGCACGTGTTGGGGGCAATCCACAGCACACATGTACTACCTGTGCCCCCTGGTGGCACAGCACACAATCACCTCAACAGGAAGCACACGTCTCACATCAATGTGCAGGCAACAACAGAACACCGTGGAACCCTCAACAATGTCGCCTTCCAATACACAGCCAGTGTGCATGATACCTTCATCCTCCGACAGCCCATCATCAACCAGAGTTCCCAGGATGGCAACAAGGGAAATGCACACCCCCTTGGCAAGTCCGAAATGAACACCCCACACCTCAACTCCACAACCATGCAACTCATAACTCTGGCAAAGCACACGCCACAAAATCACAACCAACATGCACAACAACATGACCACCCACCAGACACGACAGAACAACTTAGAATGGTAACCTGGGCAAGCCCTGAACATGAGCCATCAACGGCATGGCACCCCAGCCACATAATAGCCGAATGTGAGGAGAGGTGGCAACCAGGCATGTGTGAAGGATGCAGTAGAGCTATGATCGGGAAAGCACACAATGCCAAGAGTGGCGGAGATGTGCTGGACAGGCCGCAGTATGCAGAACACTCCCATATCCATGGCGACATACACCTCTGGTGTATGGAGTGCAGTGGACAGTGGACGCAACCATGCCACCCCAGCCAGTGGGGGAACTCGCGGAAATGTTGCCTGTGACGCCACCCCCTAAGCGTCACCGGAGTGGGATGGCCTGGCGTAGGCCACGCAGCGTAGGGCTGTGAATAAAAAGCACATAGGCCTGGGCGTGGTCCTCTCCCGGAAAGCCCCACGTCTCTGCCAGGGCGGCGCCTCCCACCCTGCCACGAGGCCGACGCCGTCCTCGTGAGCGTAGTTGCCTGCGATGCTGTGCGCCTGCCGGACCCCGGCAAGCTGGACCACGAACCCGTCAGGCCCGCCCCTGCGCAGCCAGGCCACACTGATCACCTGCTGACACCGGCATGTGTCAAGGAGGGCCCACCACGTGCCGGCGCAAGCTCCAAGCCCGAGTCCCGCAACCTTGGCAGCCACATCAGACCATCACGGCCTCCATGACACAGGCCCACTTTATTACCTTTTCGTTGACGTACTCCACTGCCGCCTTCGGCCTACTCTTCGGACCAGTAGGTCCTATATGTGAAACTGTGTCCTGAGTCATGAATGGAAGTGACCCCAAATCCCGGCCAGCGGCCACAGCACCAGACCCCCCCCGATCAGTGAGGCATAGTTCCATATGGGCATCTTGCGACAGGTGGTGCCACTAACCCTGTACAACGCCAGCCGGCTACACGTGGTGCCACTAACCCTGTTCAATGCCAGCCGGCTACACGTGGTGCCACTAACCCTGTTCAATGCCAGCCTGCTACATGTGGTGCCACTAACCCTGTTCAACGCCAGCCGGCTACACGTGGTGCCACTGAACGTGAACAACGCAGGCAGGTGGGGCCATCCAACCTATGCCGGCGACACTCGGTGAATGGGCCGTGCTGACCGCTGCCTCAGGCCTACACCACGGTCAGGTAGGTCACACATTTGGAACTGAGTCTTGATTACACCATGGCAGTGAACATCATTTAAGGCAGAGAACAATTCACTATACTCCCTTCGATGTGGTGCCAACAAGTCTGTGCATGGCATCACAACCACACGTGTCTGTGGGCCTACGCGGACCACTGCCCTGGGCCTACGCTGCGCACGAGTGGGATCACAGATTTGGAACTGAACATCGGTAATTCAAAAGGCAGAATACATATCATCGCACGCACGGAGAGGCGTAAGAGGATGACGGGTTGCAGTCCGGCGGGAACAGGATCATCGTTACGGAGGTGATTTAACACTACCAGCAACTGCCACTGTGTCACTAACTCTGTGCCTCGCGAGCCAACGATACGTGGCTGTGGGCCACTGCTGACCGCTGCCTCCGGCCTACACTGCGGTCCAGTAGGTCACAGAGTCTTGATTTGGCAATGTTGGAGTTCACATCTGTGTACCGGCATCATCGCAGAATGCATCCCCTCTCAGCACCTGTGCCACTAAGTGTGTTCCCCGACATTCATGGACACTCACTGGTCGTACATTGGTGGCGTTTGAGTCTATGGACTAGGGGCTCGTTTTCATCCTCATGTAGCTGGTACAGAATTGTTGGTGAAAACGAGGGTTGCGCTTTCCACTCCTCCATTTGCTGCTTCCAGATAACATCAGACCTTCCGCATCATGCCCTGGAGGACACCTTCCACTGTCCCCCGCAACCCTCCGCAACATACACCTCAGACATTGATGGGCACCCGCTGAGGTCGCATGGCCCATCTGACTGCATCGCAAGTCACCGTCCCGTGGCTGGGTGCCTGTGCCGGCCGCAGTGCATCCGGGGCCACTAACTCTGTGCTGCTCAGGCCTGGGACCCCTTCTTCTGAGACATTGAATGGCCTCTGTAGCGATGGTCTTGGGGTCATCAACGCCATGTGTCTGTGGCCTTGCGCTGTCCGCAACCTCCGGCCTCATCTGCGGGCCACCAGGGCCCACACATAGCATCGAGTCTTGACCGGCCCGGACGTCGCATCACCGCAGGAGGCACACGCCACCACCGCAAGGACCACCTCCAACCGCCATCTGCCAGAGTCGAAACGGTGGTCCTGACAGACCTACGGAGTTGCTCAGACCTGTCGTGGATGCCATCATCGGCCTGATAGCCTGCTCAGCACTCCAGTTGCCAGTGACTCAGTGCACCGCAAGCCATTGTCCGTTACTGATTGAGTCTTGTGCTGTTGTGAGGTTGCGCAGCAATGTCACCTCATGCAGTGGGGTAGACCTGGGACTATGATGAGGAAGATGTGTCATGTGTGCGGACAGGAGAAGGCACAGACAATGTGAGGGCAGGAGGCAACGGCCCCAAGGCAGGAATGCAGACTGGTGGTGGTAGTCAAGCTACACACCCGGATCTATTACTGGGTATTGCGCTGTGGACTGCGGACGCAACTGTCACCTCAGGCAGTGTGGGAGACCTGGGACGTTGATGAGGAAGTTGATGCAGGTGTAACACACCCTACTGCATCTGCATCAGGACTAACCAGAAAGGACACAATCCTAGCAATTTCCTCACATGAGCGCGCTCTTCTCTAGTGCCCCTACCTCAGTGCACTGCAACTCACGGAACCTCCTGACTGAATATTGGGTGACCTCTGTCCTTACTCCGGATCCCTCCATGTTGCTCTGCATTTGACTCTGTTATGCTGGTGTTTTCTGTTTCCATTACACTGGTGTCCACTGTTCAGGTTGTTGCCAGCACCAAGCACTCCGTGCGGGCTGGCTTATACTCACCCCACACACATCCAGCACAGGCGTCACTGTACATGTGGCCCTGCCAATAAAGGGGCCGGGCGCACGTGCCCGTAGCCAGTTCAACATGATATGTGCATGTGTCCCTGTGGTCTTGTTGTATGCATGGGGGCCCTGGGCCCTACGACATTACATTGTGCTGTGTACAGCGGACGCAGACATGTCACCGCAGGCAGTGGGCTAGAACCTGGACATGTAGCTTTGTCGCCACCCACTCAATTCGTAAGGGGAGTGGTTTGTGCCGTCATACGCAAAGCCAACGTGGGTGTGTGACTGATATGTGCGTGCCCCTGGGCGTGGTTCTGTACTGGGTATGTGCATCTTCATGTGTCTCTATGGTAGTGTGGGTCTCCTTTGTGGGGTGTAGGTGGTCCCTGAAGGGTATTGGACACCCACGTATGTGTTCTAGTTCGCATTCCATGGGTTGGGCAACACCCGCACCTGTTGGGCCACCTCCTTTTGACGTTCTGACACCTGGCATTGGGGTGCCATGTGTGGGTCGGTGAAGTGTTGTGAGCCAGCCGTGATTGCGGGTGCTTCATGCTGTGTGGTCTGTTGCAGGGGCTGGGTTCTCCTCTGAGTAGCTTGTCTGCCCTGGTCCTGGTGGTGGGTTGTGTGGGATGTCCATGGGCTGTTGTAGTGCATCGGTGTCGAAGGTGTGGTGTTCGTCTGGGGCATCACTGATGGGTTGTCTGTTCTGACCTGCTGGAGGTGTTGTTTGTCCCTCTGCATTGTGAAGGGGAGGTGCATGTTGGCATTGTGTTGGCGCCTTGTTCTTGTCGACATGCAGACTGTGTGACAATGTACATTGTGACTGTTTGGGCGGTGGTGGCTATTTGAGTAGGGACAGTGTACATTTGGCCTACATGGCTGATGTGGGGTTGTAGCCGTAGATATGCATCTCACAGTTCCATGCTCTGTCCAATGTGATTGTTCTGTTTCTGTGCCTGAGCGGACCCAGTTGTGTCCCCTGTTCTGCAGTGTGGATGTTGCACTTTGTGCCACATTGTCATGGTATGTGCTGTGATTGCTATGTGTGTGTGCTGCAGTGTGCCAGGGGGATGGGGGACATGTCCCTGGGTAATTGTGGGTGTGCAGTGTGCTACACCTCGTTGTGCATGTGTGCCATTGTGCCCATCACACCCCGTCCCCCCAGTCCCTGTTGGATCCTCACCCTGTTGTTGTTGTGTCGGGTCCTGTCGAGCTGTGCCCGTACTCCCACCTCCTTGCACCGTCTCCACACTGACTGTGGCCTGGGTTTCCTCCAGCTACTCCTGTGGCGCAGGACTGCCACCTCCTGTCGCCGTTGCTGCTGATGGAGCAGGGAAAATAAAAAATTTAACCCCTAACAAATTTTATAAATTATTAATAAAATGTTCGTTTAAATGTATTAATCAACACTGTATGTGTGGGAATGGTAATATGCCAATGTGTGTGCTAAATAATCTATTAATAAATGTCCGTGTGTCTAAATTATAACGTAAAAATAAATGCGTACTAATAAAAATAAATGCATGTTATTGGGCTTCATAGAAATAAAACGTGTCGTTGCAAAAACAAATAGTGATGGTAAGTAAGGAACAGCTTAAATGTTGCTTTCTGCTAGGTAACAACTAATTGGGGTACGTAGACGGGAGGGAAACGAAAGGGATATTTTTCTCTATTTTAATTATGTTTTGTTTGCCTCAAATTAGTGCTTCTAAAGTATAACCGAGTGGCGAGATAAAATGGCCGCCAATGGGAAGATGTGCGCAGGCGCAAGGGAACACATGACACGGGATGAAATTGGAGAAAGCTCAACCTCGTGATGTTTCTGAGAGGCTAGGATGCAAGAAATGGTCAAGGCTGGTGTGACCTAATTGAACTGATAGTGTGCCATGATGATCAGCAGAGAGCCCGTGGGAAACAAGTCTAAGAGAAAGGACAATGACTGCGGAGTTCTCGAATGTGTCGAAAGAAGTTACAAATGAACTGATCGAATCGGATGGAAATGTTTAAGCGTATGGGAAAGGAAATGATCCAAGGACCCTTGAATCCAAGAGAACTTGATTAAAGAATGAATAAGCTGACATGCATGGACCAATGAAAGAAAAGCGTGATATTAATGTTGCAACAGTTAGTTAGCAAAGTTAGAATTAGGGTATAAGAGGGCCTACTCTTAGTGGGAGGGGGTCAGTTGATGTCAGTCGTGGTTGCAGGCACAGTCAGGAGAGGAGTTGAAGAGTCGTATTGGTGGCTTCCAGTGCTGGGTGGTCCTGATCGATCCCTTACTGAGCGGGAGATGCTGAAAGACTGTTAGAGGAGACGGGTTGCAGGTAGCTGATGCTGACGAGCTGAAGTTGCTGTTGCTGTCTTTATTTTACAGTTGAGTATGAGAATCAGGCTATTTCTAATTCCTAACTTAGGTTAGAAATCATTAGGCTAAATTAGGAAGCTAGGCAGGTAATTAGGGTTTTGGCTTCATGACAAATTTTCCTTTCTGCAATAAATTGATTATGCTTAATAAAAATTGTGAATTTAAGAATGAATAATTGAATAAAGTATTAAAATTCTTTTCATGCTTTTTAAATTATATAAAATTTAAGATTCTTTAAACACAAAATGACTCAGTGGTTATTTTCCTAAATGATTGTGACATAAGTAATTGGTTATTGTGATTCAGCTGGTCTTAATCACTATGAACTAATTTCTTAAATGAATGATTCATCGACAAACAATAAGCAGGAATATCTTAAGAAATAACTAAAAGAAAGGGACAAAATAAGGTAATAAGATATCCTGGCTCTTCCAGCGGTACATAAAATGGTGTTCTCCATTTAGTTCTCATGCTTCTCCTAGGAGTACAGAATTTCACAAAGGTGTAAAGGAAATCCAGGAGTGTGCGTGTGTGTTAGACGATGTTTATGGGCCCCATCGTCATGTGGATATGAGAAATATAGTTTGCCCCTGGATGACCTATAAGTAACCTAGGAGGAGGATAGTTTTTATTGTACGCGCTGCATCAGATTTTTTGGTAGCAGAGTTATGGTTTTCTATAGATTAGTTTAGTGATTATTGTTTATTGATTATTGATTATTTTTGATGACTAACACTTTATGTTGAGTCGCGTTATGTTATATGTAAGTTTTCACGCTTCTGGGATGTAGGAAGTGGAACACGTGTGGCAAGAGAAGTCACATGGAATTTGGTACATGGTCTGAATTCATTTTTGGTTATAACGCAGGTTGTGTTATGTTAGGGATTTCTGTGTGAAAAGTGTGTAAACGAAATAGCAAATCACGTTTACTTGTGAAACTTTGGCCTTAATTCTCAGGAGCCTAGTCTCCACATGTGTCTTATCCCCAGAGAAACGAGTAAATTGTTTGTTTGAAAGAAGGGTAAGGTAGAGGGAAGTGCTACTTTATCGGTGAGAGTAAATAATTCTGTGGTAGGGTAGAGGTAAGCGCTGCCTACTGGAAAAACAGGATTCTTGTGTAAAAGGACAAGGCTGTCACTTTGTTTAGCGAATCAGACTATGGAATTGTTTATTTGTTGTAACTAACGAAGAAAACAGTGAAAAGAAAATTGCCGATAAATTTTGTAAAGGAGGGGTAAAGAGTAGAAGTGACGTGGAAAAGTGCCGCGCTAGGATTGGATAGTGCGCTAGTCACGTGAACACAGAGCAGGAGTGACGTAGAAAAGTGCCGCGCTAGGATTGGTTGGTTCGCGGACGGTGGGAATTGTTCTGATTGGTACTTTAGTGTGAGTCGCGCTGTAATTGGTCGAAGTTCGGTACACAGAAACAGCGTTAGAGTAAAGAGAAAACAAATAGAAAACATGCCGTATTACGAGTATGAAAGGGAGAGAACGTCATGGACGACGAAATTGAAGAATTTCTTTAAGAAAGACAAAAAGGTTGTGACTAGAGAGGGACAAGTAATTCCTCCGCCGAAATCAGCAGCTTCACACATGATGCTGAAATATGGATATCATACGTGCATATGGTTGGACAATTGGGTAAAATATACAAAGAATGATGGAGCATTGGCTTTCCCTGAAAATGGTTCTTTTAATGTAGCGGTTTTACGGAATTTAAGAGAAAAGATGTTTAAATTGGAACCTAGACCTAGACCGACACAGTTTGAGGCTTTAACAGAATGGGAAGATGAGATGTACGAGCGAGAAAGATTCAGAGGAATGAAAGGTTATGAGTTTGTGCCCGGAAGATTGTGGGGAATGAATCATGAGGACAGAATAAAACGATGGAGATGTGCTAACATGACAGGAGGTTTGTTTCCAGCTTTTACAGTTGAGGAGGGGACTAAGAAAAACGGACTGAGAAAAAGAAACATATAGAGAGAGAAAAGTATATGCATGAGAGCGAAACGGATGACGAATTGCTGGAAGATATATTAAATAGAAATCCACCTCCGTATCAGCAGAGTTCTACAGTGGTGACACCAAATGCGCCACCAATAGAGACTATGCGAAATAAAAGTCCGGAAAAGAGGAATGAGGTAAATAGGTCACAAGAACAAATGAGAACTTCTCAAAATGAGGGAATAGAAAGCGAAAATGCAAGCGAATTGGCAAGGACAACAAAAGAACTAACTGAGAAAATTAGAGAATTAACGAAAAATATGGAAGCAGTTACTGTGCCTGTAACAATAGGTCCAGTAATACCAGTTTTTGAGAATCAGAAAATTGATGAACGATCTTTGGTGATTCCCTTGAGTTCACAATTTCAGAGAGAAAAGGAAAGAATGGAAACAAGTCCAGGTACAAGCAATTTGGCTAGTGCTTACAGACCAAGTCCACCTGAAAATTTGACAATAAATGAGTGTAACGGTAGAAAAATACCTATGGTAACTGAATCTGCAACAGTGACACCTGAAAAGAGTGGAAATTGGACAGAAATAAATAGTACTCCCATAGGTCCGACTCCTGATGAGTTAAATGAGTGGATGAAAGCTTTTAAAATAAAAGAAACAGAAGAAAAACCATTAGATGTGATCAGATTGAAAATAGATATGGAAGAATTAATTCTAGGAACGATTGGTACTGAAAAGATAAAAAATTATCAGGATGATGAAATAATGTTTCTGTGCAAAAGTATAACATGGAGGGCAAAGAATTTACATGACAAATTAGAAGAAGTGGCTAGTGAGATCGGGATAGATTTTGCAAAAGTAAAAACATTGCAGAAACCATACAGAGTAGACTTTTGTGAAAAAGATATTGAAAATTTGAATACAGCAGGAAGGCTGACACAGATAAAGGAGTTGATTGTGTTGTTGAGAAAATGGGGTGATGTGGACAGGTGGAAGGTTAGATGGACAAAGAAGAATGAGAAAAGTATAGACAAAGGTTCATTGGCTTTTATGATAACAGAAAAAGAACCTGTTGTTAAAGAATACCCTATGAGAGAAACTCCAGGTGGTAGTTACGTGCATGTTCCCTGGACTAGGCAGGACATCCTGTCATTTACAAATGATTTTCCAAAGTTAAGAGAGAAGCCAGTTGAGTGGTACCGACAAGTAGAAAGGTTTGTAAAGGTCTCAAAAGTGTTGTGGATAGATTTGGATGGATTGTTTGACATAGTGGTACCAACGGATCTGTGGTCAGAATGTAAGATTACGGTTGACTGGCCAACTACAGAATATCCAAGAGATCCTAAGACAGGAGCTCCAGGACCAGATGTGATGAAGAAATACGACAAGGTGATTACCTTTTTGAAGAATAAGATTCCTCCCAAAGAGACAGATTGGGTTAAGATTGATAGAACTACACAGGAAAGTAAGGAGTCTGTACATGCATATTATGAGCGATTGTTATTGGTTTTCAAGCAGTATAGTGGTTATGAGGAATTGAGTGAAAAGGACATGAGTCATTTTGTATACCGATTTGTGTTTGGCCTGAAACAAGAAATAAGCGATATGATTAAGCAACATATGATAAACTGGCAGAATGGAAGTGTAGATGAGGTGCTGAGGTATGCTAAGTATTGTAGTGATGAAATAGAGAGTAAACAGCGTAAGTTGAAAGAAAAGGCAATGTGGGCACAAGTGAAAGTGGCAGAAAAACAAGAAGCCCAATTGGACAATAATAATGGAAACGATTCAGGACAGAATAAGATGCGACCAAACATAGGTAAAGGAAAAGGTCAAGTGAGTCTAGAAGAGGCAAAGAAGAAATGGCCATGTCATAATTGCGGAAAATTAGGGCATTGGAGAAATGAGTGTAAGTTCCCACCTAAACCTAATCCGGAACATCAATCATTAACTCCACAGGTGCAGAATGAGGTAGTTGTTCAACAAAGTCAGGTGCCACAACCACCACTTCCCAACACTGTTAACCAGCAAAGATACAGTACAGAAACAGGATTCTACGGAGGAGAGCAGGTAACACAGTTGCCGCGAGCAGCTAACATTTCTCAGTATTGGTTGCGTCAGAGTGAGGATGACCCGGATGAAAGTTTCTGACGGTGCGCAGGAGAGGGGAAAGAGTGCGTGCTTGGCGCAACTCTAGAGGTAGATCAGTCTGGTCCCTTTGTGGATGGAGAAGTGAATGGTGCAAACGTAACATTCCTTGTCGATACTGGAGCTACCCGTTCTACTGTTAGATCAGTGGAAATTCCAAACCTTCCTCTCTCAGGTGAATACATCCAAGTGGTAGGAGTAGCCAATCAGCAGATTAAAACCCCACTTACTGAATTGGTGGAAGTAAAAATTGGTTCTTTTAGCAAAATGCATAAATTTGTAGTGTGCGATTGTAGTCCTGTAAATCTTTTAGGTCGTGACCTTTTGTGCAAAATGAATTGCACAATTTATTGTACGCCAGATGGAATAGGTTTCCAGACTTCAGATGAAGATGTTTTGTATAAAGTAACTTTGATGAATCAAGAACCTGAAACGAATGGTTTATTTCCTGCATTTGATGCAGAAAAACTTCCAGAAGAACTGAAAAGTACAGTAAAAGAAAGTGTGTGGGATTTTACAGGAGAGGACATTGGATTAATGAGAGAAGTTGATCCCGTAAAAGTAACAGTGAAAGAAGGGATAATTTATCCAAACACGCCACAGTACAAATTAACTCCAGAAATAATTGAAGGAATAACTCCTGTGATAAATAAGATGATTGAACAGGGGATTCTGAAAGAAATCATGAGCAGTCCATGTAATTCACCTATTATGGGACTGAAAAAGCCAAATGGAACATATAGAATAGTACAGGATTTGAGAAAGATCAACAAAATAGTTGTACCATGTTGTCCAATAGTGCCAAACCCTGCAGTAATTCTATATCAAATCCCACATGAAGCTGAGTGGTACACTGTGATAGATTTGTGTCACGCATTTTTCTCTATTCCTTTGCATCCAGATAGCCAGCCATTATTTGCATTCCGGTTCGGAGAGCGTATTTTGGCATGGTGCCGAATTCCACAGGGGTATACAGAAAGCCCCTCAATTTTTAATCAGATTCTAAAGAAATCTCTGGAAGATTTAAAAATGCCAGAAAAATCAGTGATGGTGCAGTATATCGATGACCTATTGGTGGCATCGAAAACTAAAGAAGCATGTGTAAGTGACACAATTGCTTTACTGAACCATTTGGAGAAAAGAGGACATAAAGTGTCCCCTTCAAAATTGCAGTTTTGTCAGAAAGAAGTCCAGTATTTAGGGCATAAAATTGAGAAAGGAGTGCGGAAAATAGCGACAGAAAGAGTAAGAATGATTCAAGGAATGAGAGCACCAATGACTCAAAGAGAGGTAAGAATGTTTTTGGGAATGGTTGGATATTGTCGACAGTGGATAAGTGGATTTTCTTTGATTGCAAAACCCTTACAAAAATTGACAAAGAAAGATGTAAAGGACCCTTTTGAGTTAAACAAAGAAGAAATGAAATCTTTCAAAGAATTGAAAAAGAAACTGTGTGAGGCCCCTGCTTTAGGCATGCCTGATTATGAGAAGGATTTTGAGTTGTACTGCAGTGAAAGAGATGGATGTGCATTTTCAGTACTGGTACAAAAACACGGGACCATGAAAAGGCCAATCGCTTACTTTTCAGCTGTTTTAGATCCTATAGCAAAAGCATTGCCTGGGTGTCTGAAAGCAGTTGCTGCTACTTGTGTAAGTCTGGAACAAAGTGAAGGTATAGTGATGGGGTATCCACTGAGAGTGTATGTTCCCCATTCAGTAGAAATTCTTTTGACAAGAACAAAAACACAGTACATGACACATAGTCGGCTGACTAAGTACGAAAAAGTCATCTTGAGTGCTGAAAATGTGACCATAGACAGATGCATAAATGTAAATCCTTCTACATCATTGCCAGATGAAGAGAGTATAATTGAACAAGACGAAGTAGATCATGATTGTCTGAATGTGCTGGAATATTGCACAAAACCAAGAGCTGACATAAAAGATGAACCGTTAAAGGAATCGGATTATGTCATGTTTGTAGATGGTTCATGTTTACGCACAAAAGAAGGAGTGTTAAGCGCAGCTTACGCAGTATGCACAGTGGCAACTGTGATGGAAGCGTCTTGTCTGAAAGGAGTTAGGTCTGCCCAAGTTGCAGAACTAATTGCTTTGATTCAAGCATGTAAATTGGGGAAAAATGTACGAATCACGATTGTGACCGATAGCCAATATGGTTTCGGCATCGTACACGATTTCGGACAGATTTGGTCACAAAGAGGATTTCTGACATCTGCAGGAACACCTATTAGAAATGGAGATTATGTTAAAAAACTGCTTGAGGCGATACAGTTGCCTAAACAAATAGCTGTAGTGAAGTGCAAGGCGCATAAGAAAAACGAAGACTACATAGCGGTCGGCAATAATTATGCTGATGAGATCGCTAGATATTGTGCGGAAAACATGGCGTCACTGAACAAAAATAGAGAAAGGGAACATGTCTCTTGTCCTTTGCTTTTCACTAATACAGTCGAAACATGGGATGAAGTAAGGCAGTTACAAGAAACAGCAAGAGATGAGGAAAAAGATTACTGGATAAAAGCAGGATGTAGAAGACAGGAAAATAATGGTGTGTGGGTATACAGAGATGAAAGACCAGTTATGCCTGATAGCATGATTGCAGACATGGCACGGATGTACCATGGACAAGCTCATATTGGGAGAGATGCAATGATTAGACTTTTTAGACAAACCTGGTATAACCCAAAATTCAGAGCCATTGCTGAAAGTCTTTGTCAAAGATGTCTTATTTGTCAACAGTTTAACCCAGGAAGAAAAACAGTAGTGAGTCTAGGAACAATAGGACGAGAAGGAGGTCCATTCACAAGAATGCAGTTGGACTTTATTGAGATGCCCCCTAGTAACAGATTAAGATATGTTCTAGTGGTTGTCTGTTTGTTCTCTCGTTGGGTGGAGGCATACCCCACAAGAAGGAATGATGGAACAACAGTGGCAAAACTTATGCTGCGAGAGTTCATTCCAAGGTATGGTTTTCCAGTCACGGTTGAGACAGATAGAGGAACACATTTCCAAAATGAGTTGATCCAATTGATTTGTGAAGCACTGAGTATTAAACAAAAACTACATTGTGCTTACAGACCAGAGGCTTCTGGGGTAGTAGAGCAGATTAATGGAACAATTAAAAACAGGTTAGGAAAAATGTGTCAAGCTACAGGACTCAAATGGCCAGATGCACTGCCTCTTGTTCTGATGACAATCAGAAGCATCCCTGAAAAGAAAACTGGACTCAGTCCCCACGAGATGATTATGGGACGAGCAATGAGACAAGCACACGTACCCGTCAACAAGTTATTAACTATAACTGATGATCTAGTACTGGATTATTGCAAGGGACTGGCTGATGTGGTGCGTTCTGTGTTTCATCAGGTTGGACCGGATGCGACCACTCTTGAAAGAAAACCAGCTCACGACTTGAATCCAGGAGACTGGGTCCGCATAAAAGTCCACAGGAGAAGAAACTGTCTAGTTCCGCGTTGGGACGAGCCAAGACAGGTAATCCTAGTGACAACGACTGCCGTCAAGTGTGCAGGAGTGAAGAACTGGGTTCATGCCAGCCACACAATCAGAGTTCCAGAACCTACAGATCGACATGTGAGTCGGCGTCTGGAAGTGTGGGATAAAAGTTTAACGGCTGGGACAACAAAGATAAAGGAAAGGGTGCCAGAACTTGAAGATCGACCTGAAAGTCGACATCTGGAAACCCCAACGGCAAACACCTCTAGAGAAGAAGAGGAACAAGAAGAAGAAGAAGAAAGAAATTCAGAAATTCCAGAACTTGAAGATCGACCTGTAAGTCGACATCTGGAAATATCTGACACAACTTCAGGATCTGATGATTCAGCTGCAAACTGGGAAGAATTCCGAAAGAGAACTTGGGGTTATAAACCAATTAGAGAAGAAACTGAGCAAGAAATTGAGTTAGATGAACAACCAGGTACAAGTTATGGTGGAACTCCTTCAGAAACAATATTAATAGATGAAGTAGGGAAAGAAGTACACAAAAGATTAGAAAATCGAGAAGAACCCCGAGGAGCAATAGGGACAGATAGAGAAATAGAAGAACAGGGAAATTTAGAAACAGAAAAGGAGGAAAACACCAAATCGGAAAAACACCGAGGAGGGACAGTAATAAGGGAAAACCAAAAGGAGAAGACAGATCCACCAGTAGGAGATGACGAGATTATAAGTTTCAAAATAAGAGACAATAGTGAGACAGTTGAAACAGAAACAGAAGAAAGTGGAGGAGAGGAAAAAGCAAAGACTGAATCAAGAAAAAGAAATTGGAAATCAGAAAGAGAAGAAAGAGAAGGTGAAGCCAAAAGGCCAAGAAAAGGAGATAATTGGCCCAACAGCTATGTAAGAAAATTGAGATATAGAATAATAAGAGCGGAAGACGAAGGTGCTGAACAAGTAAATGAAGTAACAAGTCAAAAGGGACAAGAAAAACCCAGTGGAAAAAGATTACAAAAGTCCAAAAGGACAAAGAAAGTGAATTCAAAATTTAAGTCACCTGAGTGGCTGTATATTGCACTAACTGATTACAAAGAAGAAGAAGAAAACACTCACGGAAACCAGAGACTGAGAAGTCGGATGGGAAAAGGTGAGATGCAACAAAACTGAAGTGAAGACTTATAGTGCTTCTGCCGGACATGACAATTTTACTGGATGTGACAAATCACCGGATGTGACAACGAAAGAATTCTGGAGAGAATTAAAAGAAAGTACCAAGCAAAGACTTTTTGAAAGCAGAGTGGCATCTAAGTCATTTCTGAGGTGTAGTGACACAATTTTCTGAAACTTAACAAATAGAAAAAGAAAAATGGAAAATAATAGGGATAGAAGAGATAAATGTGAATTTATAAAGAGATGGTGCAAAATGTGCTGCTTTTGTACAGGGTTATTAATGACCATATGGATAGTTTTAGCAATCACAATCCCTATTAGTGTAGCTGTGATAGAAGCAAAAAATGATACTAAACTAGAAAAAGAAACTAGTATTAAAGAACCAGTTATTTTAAGAAGTAGTGCAGAGTTGCATAAGGATAGGTCAGTAACAGATTTTTCAAAGAATGTTTTTACAAAGTTGTTGTATGAGTACGTAGAAACAATGGACGTAAGAGATTGTTATGTTTGTATGCAATTGCCTGCATCAGTATCAGAAGGTGTGACTTATCATCACCTACCTCTGACTTATGGAATAACATGTAGTGTAATAGCGAGCTTATTTTATAAAACAGGTAGATTAGAATCTTATTATACTGATATAGATAAGATTTTTGCAAACATTCCAGTAATACCAGAACTTAACAAAGTAAAACTAGCAAAAGTTTTAGGAGAATTCTTTTTAGAACATAGAAAATTAACGTTAGAAGAAATAATTAGTAACAACCTTACCTGTGAGTTAAAGAAAGAAGAAAAAGTATTTTTAGAAATGGTTGAAGAAAGAAGAATGAAATTTCAAAAAGAAGCAATAAAAGAGGAAGGAAAACGCTTATGGACGTTTGAGGAAGGAAATCATGAAGGGAAAAAGATAAATGCAGCAATGACATTAGACTGGCCGCAAACAGGAAAGTTGTGCATTAGGAGAAATAAGACAGTCTATGACAATTACTTTGTAGGTTCCAGTATCTGCCATGACAATTATCAAATTCTGGGAGGTTGGGGATTCAAAGGTGGAAAGGACCCAATATTTCCAGGTATCTATTATATTTGTGGGAATAGAGCTTATTACAGGTTACCGGACCATTGGTATGGAACCTGCTATGTAGGCCTGGTCTTTCCAAAAAATTTCACATGGACAGAGAAGAAAAGGGAACATACAAGATGATTAATAGATTTACACGTAGAAAGAGGGAAAGTTTTTCAGAAATTGTAGGTGATATTTTTGGAGCATTGATACCAGCAGTGGGAATATCTTTGAATGCATTTAAAATTCGGAAGTTATCCACAGTAGTAGATCGTTTGTCTACAGATACTGCGGGAGGGTTCTTAATGGTAAATACCGAAATGGTTGCCATGAGAGCTATGGTGATGCAAAATCGGCTTGCCCTTGATATTCTTTTGGCAAAAGAGGGTGGAGTCTGTGGAATGTTGAAAGTCCAACATTGTTGTACTTACATTCCTGATAACAGTGAAAATATACAGAAGTATATTACAAATATTACAAGTTTGCACAAAGAATTAGTTCCACTGGAGGTTGAAAGTGTTTTGGGAAAACTTGGTAGAGGGTTTTCCTCAGTAGCGAATTGGTTAACTAGGATGAGTAGACTAGTGATAGGGAAAGTTATAATAGTAGCAACAATAGTAATATTGTTAGCCATGATATTGAAAATAGTAATAACATGTATAAAGAGAAAAGTAAGACAGAATAAGATAAGAAGAAATAACAGATTAATGAGAGAAAGAGAGAGAAATGGGTGAAATTGAGTTGGAGAAAATGAAAGAAAGCATGTACAAAGAGACTAAAAGGCAAGATGAAGAAGAAACAGATGTATAAATAACAGAAAGCAAAGGATGAAAGACATGCTGCCTGAAAAGAAGTATGACTTGGGTTTTATGTGGTGATTTAAAAATCACCAAAGGGGGGATTGATGGAGCAGGGAAAATAAAAAAATGTAACCCCTAACAAATTTTATAAATTATTAATAAAATGTTCGTTTAAATGTATTAATCAACACTGTATGTGTGGGAATGGTAATATGCCAATGTGTGTGCTAAATAATCTATTAATAAATGTCCGTGTGTCTAAATTATAACGTAAAAATAAATGCGTACTAATAAAAATAAATGCATGTTATTGGGCTTCATAGAAATAAAACGTGTCGTTGCAAAAACAAATAGTGATGGTAAGTAAGGAACAGCTTAAATGTTGCTTTCTGCTAGGTAACAACTAATTGGGGTACGTAGACGGGAGGGAAACGAAAGGGATATTTTTCTCTATTTTAATTATGTTTTGTTTGCCTCAAATTAGTGCTTCTAAAGTATAACCGAGTGGCGAGATAAAATGGCCGCCAATGGGAAGATGTGCGCAGGCGCAAGGGAACACATGACACGGGATGAAATTGGAGAAAGCTCAACCTCGTGATGTTTCTGAGAGGCTAGGATGCAAGAAATGGTCAAGGCTGGTGTGACCTAATTGAACTGATAGTGTGCCATGATGATCAGCAGAGAGCCCGTGGGAAACAAGTCTAAGAGAAAGGACAATGACTGCGGAGTTCTCGAATGTGTCGAAAGAAGTTACAAATGAACTGATTGAATCGGATGGAAATGTTTAAGCGTATGGGAAAGGAAATGATCCAAGGACCCTTGAATCCAAGAGAACTTGATTAAAGAATGAATAAGCTGACATGCATGGACCAATGAAAGAAAAGTGTGATATTGCGTGATATTGCAACAGTTGCAACAGTTAGTTAGCAAAGTTAGAATTAGGGTATAAGAGGGCCTACTCTTAGTGGGAGGGGGTCAGTTGATGTCAGTCGTGGTTGCAGGCACAGTCAGGAGAGGAGTTGAAGAGTCGTATTGGTGGCTTCCAGTGCTGGGTGGTCCTGATCGATCCCTTACTGAGCGGGAGATGCTGAAAGACTGTTAGAGGAGACGGGTTGCAGGTAGCTGATGCTGACGAGCTGAAGTTGCTGTTGCTGTCTTTATTTTACAGTTGAGTATGAGAATCAGGCTATTTCTAATTCCTAACTTAGGTTAGAAATCATTAGGCTAAATTAGGAAGCTAGGCAGGTAATTAGGGTTTTGGCTTCATGACAAATTTTCCTTTCTGCAATAAATTGATTATGCTTAATAAAAATTGTGAATTTAAGAATGAATAATTGAATAAAGTATTAAAATTCTTTTCATGCTTTTTAAATTATATAAAATTTAAGATTCTTTAAACACAAAATTTCTCAGTGGTTATTTTCCTAAATGATTGTGACATAAGTAATTGGTTATTGTGATTCAGCTGGTCTTAATCACTATGAACTAATTTCTTAAATGAATGATTCATCGACAAACAATAAGCAGGAATATCTTAAGAAATAACTAAAAGAAAGGGACAAAATAAGGTAATAAGATATCCTGGCTCTTCCAGCGGTACATAAAATGGTGTTCTCCATTTAGTTCTCATGCTTCTCCTAGGAGTACAGAATTTCACAAAGGTGTAAAGGAAATCCAGGAGTGTGCGTGTGTGTTAGACGATGTTTATGGGCCCCATCGTCATGTGGATATGAGAAATATAGTTTGCCCCTGGATGACCTATAAGTAACCTAGGAGGAGGATAGTTTTTATTGTACGCGCTGCATCACTGCCTTCCTGTTGGCAGCGGGTTTGTACCTGGTTTAGGTTGTCACGTCCTGCCGGCGCCTCTTGGCCTCCTGTATTGGCCTCCTCGGCACTCCGACTGCATTCCAGGTGGTCTGCTTGTGGGTCAGTTGCTGGTAGTGTTCTGTCACCTCCGTGACGCTGGTCTTGTTTTCCTGCGGTCTGCACCCCGTCTTCCTCTCCCTTTTCTCCTTGGCCTTCCCCGACCCCGTTGTTCCTTGCTGGTGGTCTGTGGAGGTTGTGGGGTTCGCGTTGGCCTCTGCGCTGGGTCAGGGTGCATCCATGTTGCTACGTGCTTTGGCTTGTTTCTGGTGTGTTGTTTCTGTGGTTTTTATGGTGCAATTTCCCGCCAGACGCGTGGGATTTGCAGGGCTGTGGCTGCTTTTCGCTACTTTTTGTACCGCGATTGGCCTCATCGCATGATTTCTCGCGTTCGCGTTTTGCATTTTTTCGGCGTGGCGTTGATTTTCACGCTGACATTTGACGCGTTATCTGGTGACTATCACATGCTACCGCCTTGTTGTGAATTCCACGTTGACACGGGGTTATTTTCCCGCGATGGGCTGTGATATTGAAAGTTGCGTTACGCTACTCTTGCGGTAGTTATCACACGTTCTTGTGAATATACCCCAGAGTCTTTCTACGTTTCTACACATTCTCAGCTATTGTGCCTTTTTTATAAAAAAAAGACTTGCATTAAATGGATTCTAGTATCTTTTTGCAACAAATATCTGACGCTTTTTGATGTGTTTAATTTTGCAGAAGAGATTCTATTTTTATAGTTCATGTTTGAAAACATGCTCTCTTTCATATGAAAGAGCCAAGCACCAAGGATGTGGGTGGTTTGTAGAAAAGGTGATGGTGTGACCATGGTCTTGTGAAGAAGCTCAGCCTTCGGGCGCTCGCTCCTCTCTACGGTCCCAGAACTCCTCCGTGACTTCCAAGATCCTTATCAGGTACTTTCCTCCATTTATAGTAAGACACCAGGGAATTAGGGGGTAGTTTACTCCAGGTAGCAGGCAGTGACCCCTACCTGTGTTTGGTCTCTTGGGATCCCAGATGCAAGGGTTCTGCTTGCAAAATGTGGTAAAGTGAATTATATTTACAGTGAAACGTAATACCCATCTTGCCAAGCCCATGCTTTAAGGAAAATGTGAAACTTTTTATTTTGACACCATAGTTGCCAAAGTTCCGGATAAGTAGCCTTTCTCTGTCATGTCGGTTACAAGATATATACCATGTCACTTTCACTTATGCATAGTTTCTATACATTGCTAAATGTTTTTCGATACGTAGTATTGCTCACTCTAACCACCGCTGCCTACAGGGAACACGTATGCAGACTTTTTGGGGCATATTTACAAGCCCCTTGCGCCACTTTTGCGCCGCCGTTGCGTCACTCATGTGACGCAGCAGCAACGCAAACCATGCGCCACGTTGCGCAATATTTACAATGTGACGCATCTAGGGAGATGCGTCACGATGTAAACCCCTGCGCCACATGAAACCTGCGTCAGGTTTCATGTGGGCGTTCCAGCGCAGGGTGGGCGTTCCCTCGCAGGTACGCCACGTAAAAGTGACGCAGTGAAATCTACAAGATTTCACTGAGTCACTTTGCGCCCATGCTGCATCAAAACCCTGCGCCTGCTTGAAGCAGGCGTAAGGATTGACGCACCATGTTAGGGATAGGGCACCCCGAGCATTGCTGGAGCTGCGTCGCGCTTGCGGCGCGACTCCAGCAATGCGCCGCCTTTCCGTCGGGGGATGCGACACTCATCTGCCATTCTGTGCGCCACGGCGCGCCGCATTGTAAATGCGGCGCATCGGCGGTGGCGCAAGGGCAAACTTGCGTGTCGCATCTTCCCTGGCGCATCCCTGCTGATTTGCAGGGATGCGCCAGGGAACGTAAATATGCCCCTTTGTCTACAAGATTATGTTCTGCACGTCCAACGTGCATTGTTGCACGTTGTGCACACCTGCACAGAGGCAACCGAGGACCAGTGACAGGAAGCTTTGCTGTCTCCCTGTCCGACTACATCCTGGGAAAGAACCAGAGACGTCTGACAGCATGGGCAAAGTGGGCCATTGCCCAGGGGCCCCACCTTCCAAGGCCCCCCCCCCCCGGAAACTGAGCATTTTAGTAGACCTCTGTCTATTTCACTTTCTAAGCCACCTGGTCTCCTCTTGAGTCTGTTTGTGGTTCCGGGCAAAACATATTAAAATTACTTTTGTGTGACTCCGTTTCTGAAAGTTTAACATATAATTCTGTATAGTTTGGGATTATGCCGGCTTGATGTCCATGTTGCTCCAAACAGGGGCCCCAAACGTGTCTTGCCCGGACCCCACAATCCTGAAGATGCAACTGAAAGAAACTTTGCTTTTCTGCTTCTGAAGAGCCCAGGAGGAGGACCACCCTGCGAGGACAAGAAGTGTCCTGCTCAGGACATGCAGAGGCCAGAGCAGGGAGTCTGCAGTGAATGCATCTCTCTTAAGTGATGGTTCTGAAGCTGACGCGCCCCTCCCTGCTGCTGCTGTGTGATCTTGTGCCTACATGGTGCCAGTGACTCTGTGAGGCCTGCATGCTTGCACCCTGAATGTGCGGCACAAGGTTTATCTGTGTGGTGCCAAGACACCTCCGGGCAATCGAGCGCTTTACGAACTTAAAATCGAATCAAATCAAATTATTGTGTGGATGACTCTGTGGGACCCATGTGTCTGCACCCTGCCTTTGCTGCACATGTGTTTCTCCTCATGGTGTCATTGACTGTGAGGCCTGCGTGCCTGCACCCTGTATTTGCTGCATAAGGCTTTCTCCTTATGCTGTCATTGACTGTGAGGCCTGCGTGCCGGCACCCTGCCGTTGCTGCACAAGTGTTTCTCCTTATGGTGTCATTGACTGTGAGGCCCGCGTGCCTGCACCCTGCCTTTGCTGCACAAGTGTTTCTCATTATGGTGTCATTGACTGTGAGGCCCGCGTGCCGGCACCCTGCATTTGCTGCACGTGTGTTTCTCCTTATGGTGTCATTGACAGTGAGGCCCGCGTGCCGGCACCCTGCCTTTGCTGCACGTGTCTTTCTCCTTATGGTGTCATTGACTGTGAGGCCCGCATGTTTGCACCCAGCATTTGCTGCACAAGTGTTTCTCCTTATGGTGTCATTGACTGGGAGGCCCGCGTGCCAGCCCCCTGCATTTGCTGCACATGTGTTTCTCCTTATGGTGTCATTGATTGTGGGGCCCGCATGCCTGCACCCTGCCTTTGCTGCACAAGTGTTTCTCCTTATGGTGTAATTGACTGTGAGGCCCGCGTGCCTGCACCCTGCATTTGCTGTACAAGTGTTTCTCCTTATGGTGTCATTGACTGTGAGGCCCGCGTGCCAGCACCCTGCATTTGATGCAAGTGTGTTTCTCCTTATGGTGTCATTGACTGTGAGGCCCGCGTGCCGGCACCCTGCCTTTGCTGCACGTGTGTTTCTCCTTATGGTGTCATTGACTGTGAGGCCCGCGTGCCGGCACCCTGCCTTTGCTGCACGTGTGTTTTTCCTTATGGTGTCGTTGACTGTGAGGCGTGTGTGCCTGCACCCTGCCTTTGCTGCACAAGTGTTTCTCCTTATGGTGTCATTGACTGTGAGGCCCGCGTGCCGGCACCCTGCATTTGCAGCATAAGGGTTTCTCCTTATGGTGTCATTGACTGTGAGGCCCGCATGCCTGCACCCTGCCTTTGCTGCACAAGTGTTTCTCCTAATGGTGTCATTGACTGTGAGGCCCGCGTGCCGGCACCCTGCATTTGCAGCATAAGGGTTTCTCCTTATGGTGTCATTGACTGTGAGGCCCGCATGCCTGCACCCTGCCTTTGCTGCACAAGTGTTTCTCCTAATGGTGTCATTGACTGTGAGGCCCGCGTGCCGGCACCCTGCATTTGCAGCATAAGGGTTTCTCCTTATGGTGTCATTGACTGTGAGGCCCGCATGCCTGCACCCTGCCTTTGCTGCACAAGTGTTTCTCCTTATGGTGTAATTGACTGTGAGGCCAGCGTGCCGGCACCCTGCATTTGCTGCACGTGTGTTTCTCCTTATGGTGTCATTGACAGTGAGGCCCGCGTGCCGGCACCCTGCCTTTGCTGCACGTGTGTTTCTCCTTATGGTGTCATTGACTGTGAGGCCCGCATGTCTGCACCCAGCATTTGCTGCACAAGTGTTTCTCCTTATGGTGTCATTGACTGTGAGGCCCGCGTGCCAGCCCCCTGCATTTGCTGCACATGTGTTTCTCCTTATGGTGTCATTGATTGTGGGGCCCGCATGCCTGCACCCTGCCTTTGCTGCACAAGTGTTTCTCCTTATGGTGTAATTGACTGTGAGGCCCACGTGCCTGCACCCTGCATTTGCTGTACAAGTGTTTCTCCTTATGGTGTCATTGACTGTGAGGCCCGCGTGCCAGCACCCTGCATTTGCTGCACGTGTGTTTCTCCTTATGGTGTCATTGACTGTGAGGCCTGCGTGCCGGCACCCTGCCTTTGCTGCACGTGTGTTTCTCCTTATGGTGTCATTGACTGTGAGGCCCGCGTGCCGGCACCCTGCCTTTGCTGCACGTGTGTTTTTCCTTATGGTGTCGTTGACTGTGAGGCATGCGTGCCTGCACCCTGCCTTTGCTGCACAAGTGTTTCTCCTTATGGTGTCATTGACTGTGAGGCCCGCGTGCCGGCACCCTGCATTTGCAGCATAAGGGTTTCTCCTTATGGTGTCATTGACTGTGAGGCCCGCATGCCTGCACCCTGCCTTTGCTGCACAAGTGTTTCTCCTTATGGTGTCATTGACTGTGAGGCCCGCGTGCCAGCACCCTGCATTTGCAGCATAAGGGTTTCTCCTTTTGGTGTCATTGACTGTGAGGCCCGCATGCTTGCACCCTGCCTTTGCTGCACAAGTGTTTCTCCTTATGGTGTTATTGACAGTGAGGCCAGCGTGCCGGCACCCTGCCTTTGCTGCACGTGTGTTTCTCCTTATGGTGTCATTGACTGTGAGGCCTACATGTCTGCAACCAGTATTTGCTGCACAAGTGTTTCTCCTTATGGTGTCATTGACAGTGAGGCCCGCGTGCCAGCCCCCTGCATTTGCTGCACATGTGTTTCTCCTTATGGTGTCATTGATTGTGGGGCCCGCATGCCACCACCCTGCCTTTGCTGCACAAGTGTTTCTCCTTATGGTGTCATTGACTGTGAGGCCCGCGTGCCGGCCCCCTGCATTTGCTGCACGTGTCTTTCTCCTTATGGTGTCATTGACTGTGAGGCCCGCATGTTTGCACCCAGCATTTGCTGCACAAGTGTTTCTCCTTATGGTGTCATTGACTGGGAGGCCCGCGTGCCAGCCCCCTGCATTTGCTGCACATGTGTTTCTCCTTATGGTGTCATTAATTGTGGGGCCCGCATGCCTGCACCCTGCCTTTGCTGCACAAGTGTTTCTCCTTATGGTGTAATTGACTGTGAGGCCCGCGTGCCTGCACCCTGCATTTGCTGTACAAGTGTTTCTCCTTATGGTGTCATTGACTGTGAGACCCGCGTGCCAGCACCCTGCATTTGATGCAAGTGTGTTTCTCCTTATGGTGTCATTGACTGTGAGGCCCGCGTGCCGGCACCCTGCCTTTGCTGCACGTGTGTTTCTCCTTATGGTGTCATTGACTGTGAGGCCCGCGTGCCGGCACCCTGCCTTTGCTGCACGTGTGTTTTTCCTTATGGTGTCGTTGACTGTGAGGCGTGTGTGCCTGCACCCTGCCTTTGCTGCACAAGTGTTTCTCCTTATGGTGTCATTGACTGTGAGGCCCGCGTGCCGGCACCCTGCATTTGCAGCATAAGGGTTTCTCCTTATGGTGTCATTGACTGTGAGGCCCGCATGCCTGCACCCTGCCTTTGCTGCACAAGTGTTTCTCCTAATGGTGTCATTGACTGTGAGGCCCGCGTGCCGGCACCCTGCATTTGCAGCATAAGGGTTTCTCCTTATGGTGTCATTGACTGTGAGGCCCGCATGCCTGCACCCTGCCTTTGCTGCACAAGTGTTTCTACTAATGGTGTCATTGACTGTGAGGCCCGCGTGCCGGCACCCTGCATTTGCAGCATAAGGGTTTCTCCTTATGGTGTCATTGACTGTGAGGCCCGCATGCCTGCACCCTGCCTTTGCTGCACAAGTGTTTCTCCTTATGGTGTAATTGACAGTGAGGCCAGCGTGCCGGCACCCTGCATTTGCGGCACGCGTGTTTCTCCTTATGGTGTCATTGACAGTGAGGCCCGCGTGCCGGCACCCTGCCTTTGCTGCACGTGTGTTTCTCCTTATGGTGTCATTGACTGTGAGGCCCGCATGTCTGCACCCAGCATTTGCTGCACAAGTGTTTCTCCTTATGGTGTCATTGACTGTGAGGCCCGCGTGCCAGCCCCCTGCATTTGCTGCACATGTGTTTCTCCTTATGGTGTCATTGATTGTGGGGCCCGCATGCCTGCACCCTGCCTTTGCTGCACAAGTGTTTCTCCTTATGGTGTAATTGACTGTGAGGCCCACGTGCCTGCACCCTGCATTTGCTGTACAAGTGTTTCTCCTTATGGTGTCATTGACTGTGAGGCCCGCGGTGCCAGCACCCTGCATTTGCTGCACGTGTGTTTCTCCTTATGGTGTCATTGACTGTGAGGCCTGCGTGCCGGCACCCTGCCTTTGCTGCACGTGTGTTTCTCCTTATGGTGTCATTGACTGTGAGGCCCGCGTGCCGGCACCCTGCCTTTGCTGCACGTGTGTTTTTCCTTATGGTGTCGTTGACTGTGAGGCATGCGTGCCTGCACCCTGACTTTGCTGCACAAGTGTTTCTCCTTATGGTGTCATTGACTGTGAGGCCCGCGTGCCGGCACCCTGCATTTGCAGCATAAGGGTTTCTCCTTATGGTGTCATTGACTGTGAGGCCCGCATGCCTGCACCCTGCCTTTGCTGCACAAGTGTTTCTCCTTATGGTGTCATTGACTGTGAGGCCCGCGTGCCAGCACCCTGCATTTGCAGCATAAGGGTTTCTCCTTTTGGTGTCATTGACTGTGAGGCCCGCATGCTTGCACCCTGCCTTTGCTGCACAAGTGTTTCTCCTTATGGTGTTATTGACAGTGAGGCCCGCGTGCCGGCACCCTGCCTTTGCTGCACGTGTGTTTCTCCTTATGGTGTCATTGACTGTGAGGCCTACATGTCTGCAACCAGTATTTGCTGCACAAGTGTTTCTCCTTATGGTGTCATTGACAGTGAGGCCCGCGTGCCAGCCCCCTGCATTTGCTGCACATGTGTTTCTCCTTATGGTGTCATTGATTGTGGGGCCCGCATGCCACCACCCTGCCTTTGCTGCACAAGTGTTTCTCCTTATGGTGTCATTGACTGTGAGGCCCGCGTGCCGGCCCCCTGCATTTGCTGTACAAGTGTTTCTCCTTATGGTGTCATTGACTGTGAGGCCCGCCGTGCCGGCACCCTGCATTTGCTGCACGTGTGTTTCTCCTTATGACGTCATTGACTGTGAGGCCCGCGTGCCTGCACCCTGCATTTGCTGCATGTGTGTTTCTCCTTATGGTGTCATTGACTGTGAGGCCTGCATGCCTGCACCCTGCCTTTGCTGCACGTGTGTTTTTCCTTATGGTGTCGTTGACTGTGAGGCATTCGTGCCTGCACCCTGCCTTTGCTGCACATGTGTTTCTCCTTATGGTGTCATTGACTGTGAGGCATGCGTGCCTGCACCCTGCCTTTGCTGCACATGTGTTTCTCCTTATGGTGTCCTTGACTGTGAGGCATGCGTGCCTGCACCCTGCTTGCTGCACATGTGTTTCTCCTTATGGTGTCATTGACTGTGAGGCCCGCGTGCCTGCACCCTGCCTTTGCTGCACAAGTGTTTCTCCTTATGGTGTCATTGACTGTGAGGCCCGCGTGCCTGCACCCTGCCTTTGCTGCACAAGTGTTTCTCATTATGGTATCATTGACTGTGAGGCCCGCGTGCCTGCACCCAGCATTTGCTGCACACGTTTTTTTCCTTATGGTGTCATTGACTGTGAGGCCCACGTGCCGGCACCCTGCATTTGCTGCACATGTGTTTCTCCTTATGGTGTCATTGATTGTGAGGCCCGCGTGCCGGCACCCTACAGTTGCTGCACAAGTGTTTCTCCTTATGGTGTCATTGACTGTGAGGCCCGCGTGCCTTTACCCTGCCTTTGCTGCACAAGTGTTTCTCATTATGGTATCATTGACTGTGAGGCCCGCGTGCCTTTACCCTGCCTTTGCTGCACAAGTGTTTCTCCTTATGGTGTCATTGACTGTGAGGCCCGCGTGCCTTTACCCTGCCTTTGCTGCACAAGTGTTTCTCCTTATGGTGTCATTGACTGTGAGGCCCGCATGTCTGCACCCAGCATTTGCTGCACAAGTGTTTCTCCTTATGGTGTCATTGACTGTGAGGCCCGCGTGCCTGCACCCTGCCTTTGCTGCACAAGTGTTTCTCCTTATGATGTAATTGACTGTGAGGCCCACGTGCCTGCACCCTGCATTTGCTGTACAAGTGTTTCTCCTTATGGTGTCATTGACTGTGAGGCCCGCGTGCCAGCACCCTGCATTTGCTGCACGTGTGTTTCTCCTTATGGTGTCATTGACTGTGAGGCCCGCGTGCCGGCATCCTGCCTTTGCTGCACGTGTGTTTCTCCTTATGGTGTCATTGACTGTGAGGCCCGCGTGCCGGCACCCTGCCTTTGCTGCACGTGTGTTTTTCCTTATGGTGTCGTTGACTGTGAGGAGTGCGTGCCTGCACCCTGCCTTTGCTGCACAAGTGTTTCTCCTTATGGTGTCATTGACTGTGAGGCGTGCGTGCCTGCACCCTGCCTTGCTGCACATGTGTTTCTCCTTATGGTGTCATTGACTGTGAGGCCCGCGTGCCTGCACCCTGCCTTTGCTGCACAAGTGTTTCTCCTTATGGTGTCATTGACTGTGAGGCCCGCGTGCCAGCACCCTGCATTTGCAGCATAAGGGTTTCTCCTTTTGGTGTCATTGACTGTGAGGCCCGCATGCTTGCACCCTGCCTTTGCTGCACAAGTGTTTCTCCTTATGGTGTTATTGACAGTGAGGCCCGCGTGCCGGCACCCTGCCTTGCTGCACATGTGTTTCTCCTTATGGTGTCATTGACTGTGAGGCCTGCATGTCTGCAACCAGCATTTGCTGCACAAGTGTTTCTCCTTATGGTGTCATTGACTGTGAGGCCTGCGTGCCAGCCCCCTGCATTTGCTGCACATGTGTTTCTCCTTATGGTGTCATTGATTGTGGGGCCCGCATGCCTCCACCGTGCCTTTGCTGCACAAGTGTTTCTCCTTATCGTGTCATTGACTGTGAGGCCCGCGTGCCGGCACCCTGCATTTGCTGTACAAGTGTTTCTCCTTATGGTGTCATTGAATGTGAGGCCCGCGTGCCGGCACCCTGCATTTGCTGCACGTGTGTTTCTCCTTATGACGTCATTGACTGTGAGGCCCGCGTGCCTGCACCCTGCATTTGCTGCACGTGTGTTTCTCCTTATGGTGTCATTGACTGTGAGGCCTGCATGCCTGCACCCTGCCTTTGCTGCACGTGTGTTTTTCCTTATGGTGTCGTTGACTGTGAGGCATTCGTGCCTGCACCCTGCCTTTGCTGCACATGTGTTTCTCCTTATGGTGTCATTGACTGTGAGGCATGCGTGCCTGCCCCCTGCCTTTGCTGCACATGTGTTTCTCCTTATGGTGTCCTTGACTGTGAGGTGTGCGTGCCTGCACCCTGCCTTGCTGCACATGTGTTTCTCCTTATGGTGTCATTGACTGTGAGGCCCGCGTGCCTGCACCCTGCCTTTGCTGCACAAGTGTTTCTCCTTATGGTGTCATTGACTGTGAGGCCCGCGTGCCTGCACCCTGCCTTTGCTGCACAAGTGTTTCTCATTATGGTATCATTGACTGTGAGGCCCGCGTGCCTGCACCCAGCATTTGCTGCACACGTTTTTTTCCTTATGGTGTCATTGACTGTGAGGCCCACGTGCCGGCACCCTGCATTTGCTGCACATGTGTTTCTCCTTATGGTGTCATTGATTGTGAGGCCCGCGTGCCGGCACCCTACAGTTGCTGCACAAGTGATTCTCCTTATGCTGTCATTGACTGTGAGGCCCGCGTGCCGGCACCCTGCCTTTGCTGCACGTGTGTTTCTCCTTATGGTGTCATTGACTGTGAGGCCTGCGTACCGGCACCCTGCCTTTGCTGCACAACTGTTTCTCCTTATAGTGTCATTGACCGTGAGGCCCGCGTGCCTGCACCCAGCATTTGCTGCACAAGGGTTTCTCCTTATGGTGTCATTGACTGTGAGGCCCCCATGCCTGCACCCTGCCTTTGCTGCACACGTTTTTTTCCTTATGGTGTCATTGACTGTGAGGCCCACGTGCCGGCACCCTGCATTTGCTGCACATGTGTTTCTCGTTATGGTCTCATTGATTGTGAGGCCCGCGTGCCGGCACCCTACAGTTGCTGCACAAGTGTTTCTCCTTATGGTGTCATTGACTGTGAGGCCCCCATGCCTGCACCCTGCCTTTGCTGCACGT
Source organism: Calotriton arnoldi (assembly GCA_963921515.1). NCBI lineage: Eukaryota > Metazoa > Chordata > Amphibia > Caudata > Salamandridae > Calotriton > Calotriton arnoldi. The sequence goes on along the minus strand of CAWUFW010010362.1, from coordinate 548,495 downwards.
GTGTTTTTCCTTATGGTGTCGTTGACTGTGAGGCGTGCGTGCCTGCACCCTGCCTTTGCTGCACAAGTGTTTCTCCTTATGGTGTCATTGACTGTGAGGCCTGCGTGCCAGCCCCCTGCATTTGCTGCACATGTGTTTCTCCTTATGGTGTCATTGATTGTGGGGCCTGCATGCCTGCACCCTGCCTTTGCTGCACAAGTGTTTCTCCTTATGGTGTAATTGATCTGTGAGGCCCGCGTGCCGGCACCCTGCATTTGCTGTACACGTGTTTCTCCTTATGGTGTCATTGACTGTGAGGCCCGCGTGCCAGCACCCTGCCTTTGCTGCACGTGTGTTTCTCCTTATGGTGTCATTGACTGTGAGGCCCACGTGCTGGCACCCTGCCTTTGCTGCACGTGTGTTTTTCCTTATGGTGTCGTTGACTGTGAGGCGTGCGTGCCTGCACCCTGGCTTTGCTGCACAAGTGTTTCTCCTTATGGTGTCATTGACTGTGAGGCCCGCGTGCCGGCACCCTGCATTTGCAGCATAAGGGTTTCTCCTTATGGTGTCATTGACTGTGAGGCCCGCATGCCTGCACCCTGCCTTTGCTGCACAAGTGTTTCTCCTTATGGTGTCATTGACTGTGAGGCCCGCGTGCCGGCACCCTGCATTTGCAGTATAAGGGTTTCTCCTTATGGTGTCATTGACTGTGAGGCCCGCATGCCTGCACCCTGCCTTTGCTGCACAAGTGTTTCTCCTTATGGTGTCGTTGACTGTGAGGCGTTCGTGCCTGCACCCTGCCTTTGCTGCACATGTGTTTCTCCTTATGGTGTCATTGACTGTGAGGCGTGCGTCCCTGCACCCTGCCTTTGCTGCACATGTGTTTCTCCTTATGGTGTCATTGACTGTGAGGCCTGCGTGCCTGCACCCTGCCTTTGCTGCACAAGTGTTTCTCCTTATGGTGTCATTGACTGTGAGGCCCGCGTGCCTGCACCCTGCCTTTGCTGCACAAGTGTTTCTCCTTATGGTATCATTGACTGTGAGGCCCGCGTGCCTGCACCCAGCATTTGCTGCACAATTTTTTCCTTATGGTGTCATTGACTGTGAGGCCCACGTGCCGGCACCCTGCATTTGCTGCACATGTGTTTCTCCTTATGGTGTCATTGATTGTGAGGCCCGCGTGCCGGCACCCTACAGTTGCTGCACAAGTGTTTCTCCTTATGGTGTCATTGACTGTGAGGCCCGCGTGCCGGCACCCTGCCTTTGCTGCAAGTGTGTTTCTCCTTATGGTGTCATTGACTGTGAGGCCTGCGTACCGGCACCCTGCCTTTTCTGCACAAGTGTTTCTCCTTATGGTGTCATTGACTGTGAGGCCCGCGTGCCTGCACCCAGCATTTGCTACACAAGGGTTTCTCCTTATGGTGTCATTGACTGTGAGGCCCCCATGCCTGCACCCTGCCTTTGCTGCACACATTTTTTCTTTATGGTGTCATTGGCTGTGAGGCCCACGTGCCGGCACCCTGCATTTGCTGCACATGTGTTTCTCCTTATGGTGTCATTGATTGTGAGGCCCGCGTGCCGGCACCCTACAGTTGCTGCACAATGGTTTCTCCTTATGGTGTCATTGACTGTGAGGCCCCCATGCCTGCACCCTGCCTTTGCTGCACACATTTTTTTCCTTATGGTGTCATTGACTGTGAGGCCCGCGTGCCAGCACCCTGATTTTGCTGCACGTGTGTTTCTCCTTATGGTGTCATTGATTGTGGGGCCCGCATGCCTGCACCCTGCCTTTGCTGCACAAGTGTTTCTCCTTATGGTGTAATTGACTGTGAGGCCTGCGTGCCTGCACCCTGCCTTTGCTGCACAAGTGTTTCTCCTTATGGTGTCATTGACTGTGAGGCCCGCGTGCCGGCACCCTGCATTTGCTGCACGTGTGTTTCTCCTTATGGTGTCACTGACAGTGAGGCCCGCGTGCCGGCACCCTGCCTTTGCTGCACGTGTGTTTCTCCTTATGGTGTCATTGACTGTGAGGCCCGCATGTCTGCACCCAGCATTTGCTGCACAAGTGTTTCTCCTTATGGTGTCATTGACTGTGAGGCCCGCGTGCCAGCCCCCTGCATTTGCTGCACATGTGTTTCTCCTTATGGTGTCATTGATTGTGGGGCCCGCATGCCTGCACCCTGCCTTTGCTGCACAAGTGTTTCTCCTTATGGTGCAATTGACTGTGAGGCCCGCGTGCCGGCACCCTGCATTTGCTGTACACGTGTTTCTCCTTATGGTGTCATTGACTGTGAGGCCCGCGTGCCAGCACCCTGCATTTGCTGCACGTGTGTTTCTCCTTATGGTGTCATTGACTGTGAGGCCCGCATGCCTGCACCCTGCCTTTGCTGCACAAGTGTTTCTCCTTATGGTGTCGTTGACTGTGAGGCGTTCGTGCCTGCACCCTGCCTTTGCTGCACATGTGTTTCTCCTTATGGTGTCATTGACTGTGAGGCCTGCATGCCTGCACCCTGCCTTTGCTGCACGTGTGTTTTTCCTTATGGTGTCGTTGACTGTGAGGCATTCGTGCCTGCACCCTGCCTTTGCTGCACATGTGTTTCTCCTTATGGTGTCATTGACTGTGAGGCATGCGTGCCTGCACCCTGCCTTTGCTGCACATGTGTTTCTCCTTATGGTGTCCTTGACTGTGAGGCATGCGTGCCTGCACCCTGCTTGCTGCACATGTGTTTCTCCTTATGGTGTCATTGACTGTGAGGCCCGCGTGCCTGCACCCTGCCTTTGCTGCACAAGTGTTTCTCCTTATGGTGTCATTGACTGTGAGGCCCGCGTGCCTGCACCCTGCCTTTGCTGCACAAGTGTTTCTCATTATGGTATCATTGACTGTGAGGCCCGCGTGCCTGCACCCAGCATTTGCTGCACACGTTTTTCCTTATGGTGTCATTGACTGTGAGGCCCACGTGCCGGCACCCTGCATTTGCTGCACATGTGTTTCTCCTTATGGTGTCATTGATTGTGAGGCCCGCGTGCCGGCACCCTACAGTTGCTGCACAAGTGTTTCTCCTTATGGTGTCATTGACTGTGAGGCCCGCGTGCCTTTACCCTGCCTTTGCTGCACAAGTGTTTCTCATTATGGTATCATTGACTGTGAGGCCCGCGTGCCTGCACCCAGCATTTGCTGCACACGTTTTTTTCCTTATGGTGTCATTAACTGTGAGGCCCACGTGCCGGCACCCTGCCTTTGCTGCACGTGTGTTTCTCCTTATGGTGTCATTGACTGTGAGGCCCGCATGTCTGCACCCAGCATTTGCTGCACAAGTAATTCTCCTTATGGTGTCATTGACTGTGAGGCCCGCGTGCCTGCACCCTGCCTTTGCTGCACAAGTGTTTCTCCTTATGATGTAATTGACTGTGAGGCCCACGTGCCTGCACCCTGCATTTGCTGTACAAGTGTTTCTCCTTATGGTGTCATTGACTGTGAGGCCCGCGTGCCAGCACCCTGCATTTGCTGCACGTGTGTTTCTCCTTATGGTGTCATTGACTGTGAGGCCCGCGTGCCGGCATCCTGCCTTTGCTGCACGTGTGTTTCTCCTTATGGTGTCATTGACTGTGAGGCCCGCGTGCCGGCACCCTGCCTTTGCTGCACGTGTGTTTTTCCTTATGGTGTCGTTGACTGTGAGGAGTGCGTGCCTGCACCCTGCCTTTGCTGCACAAGTGTTTCTCCTTATGGTGTCATTGACTGTGAGGCGTGCGTGCCTGCACCCTGCCTTGCTGCACATGTGTTTCTCCTTATGGTGTCATTGACTGTGAGGCCCGCGTGCCTGCACCCTGCCTTTGCTGCACAAGTGTTTCTCCTTATGGTGTCATTGACTGTGAGGCCCGCGTGCCAGCACCCTGCATTTGCAGCATAAGGGTTTCTCCTTTTGGTGTCATTGACTGTGAGGCCCGCATGCTTGCACCCTGCCTTTGCTGCACAAGTGTTTCTCCTTATGGTGTTATTGACAGTGAGGCCCGCGTGCCGGCACCCTGCCTTTGCTGCACATGTGTTTCTCCTTATGGTGTCATTGACTGTGAGGCCTGCATGTCTGCAACCAGCATTTGCTGCACAAGTGTTTCTCCTTATGGTGTCATTGACTGTGAGGCCTGCGTGCCAGCCCCTGCATTTGCTGCACATGTGTTTCTCCTTATGGTGTCATTGATTGTGGGGCCCGCATGCCTCCACCGTGCCTTTGCTGCACAAGTGTTTCTCCTTATCGTGTCATTGACTGTGAGGCCCGCGTGCCGGCACCCTGCATTTGCTGTACAAGTGTTTCTCCTTATGGTGTCATTGAATGTGAGGCCCGCGTGCCGGCACCCTGCATTTGCTGCACGTGTGTTTCTCCTTATGACGTCATTGACTGTGAGGCCCGCGTGCCTGCACCCTGCATTTGCTGCACGTGTGTTTCTCCTTATGGTGTCATTGACTGTGAGGCCTGCATGCCTGCACCCTGCCTTTGCTGCACGTGTGTTTTTCCTTATGGTGTCGTTGACTGTGAGGCATTCGTGCCTGCACCCTGCCTTTGCTGCACATGTGTTTCTCCTTATGGTGTCATTGACTGTGAGGCATGCGTGCCTGCCCCCTGCCTTTGCTGCACATGTGTTTCTCCTTATGGTGTCCTTGACTGTGAGGCGTGCGTGCCTGCACCCTGCCTTGCTGCACATGTGTTTCTCCTTATGGTGTCATTGACTGTGAGGCCCGCGTGCCTGCACCCTGCCTTTGCTGCACAAGTGTTTCTCCTTATGGTGTCATTGACTGTGAGGCCCGCGTGCCTGCACCCTGCCTTTGCTGCACAAGTGTTTCTCATTATGGTATCATTGACTGTGAGGCCCGCGTGCCTGCACCCAGCATTTGCTGCACACGTTTTTTTCCTTATGGTGTCATTGACTGTGAGGCCCACGTGCCGGCACCCTGCATTTGCTGCACATGTGTTTCTCCTTATGGTGTCATTGATTGTGAGGCCCGCGTGCCGGCACCCTACAGTTGCTGCACAAGTGATTCTCCTTATGCTGTCATTGACTGTGAGGCCCGCGTGCCGGCACCCTGCCTTTGCTGCACGTGTGTTTCTCCTTATGGTGTCATTGACTGTGAGGCCTGCGTACCGGCACCCTGCCTTTGCTGCACAACTGTTTCTCCTTATAGTGTCATTGACCGTGAGGCCCGCGTGCCTGCACCCAGCATTTGCTGCACAAGGGTTTCTCCTTATGGTGTCATTGACTGTGAGGCCCCCATGCCTGCACCCTGCCTTTGCTGCACACGTTTTTTTCCTTATGGTGTCATTGACTGTGAGGCCCACGTGCCGGCACCCTGCATTTGCTGCACATGTGTTTCTCGTTATGGTCTCATTGATTGTGAGGCCCGCGTGCCGGCACCCTACAGTTGCTGCACAAGTGTTTCTCCTTATGGTGTCATTGACTGTGAGGCCCCCATGCCTGCACCCTGCCTTTGCTGCACGTGTGTTTTTCCTTATGGTGTCGTTGATCTGTGAGGCGTGCGTGCCTGCACCCTGCCTTTGCTGCACAAGTGTTTCTCCTTATGGTGTCATTGACTGTGAGGCCTGCGTGCCAGCCCCTGCATTTGCTGCACATGTGTTTCTCCTTATGGTGTCATTGATTGTGGGGCCTGCATGCCTGCACCCTGCCTTTGCTGCACAAGTGTTTCTCCTTATGGTGTAATTGACTGTGAGGCCCGCGTGCCGGCACCCTGCATTTGCTGTACACGTGTTTCTCCTTATGGTGTCATTGACTGTGAGGCCCGCGTGCCAGCACCCTGCCTTTGCTGCACGTGTGTTTCTCCTTATGGTGTCATTGACTGTGAGGCCCACGTGCTGGCACCCTGCCTTTGCTGCACGTGTGTTTTTCCTTATGGTGTCGTTGACTGTGAGGCGTGCGTGCCTGCACCCTGGCTTTGCTGCACAAGTGTTTCTCCTTATGGTGTCATTGACTGTGAGGCCCGCGTGCCGGCACCCTGCATTTGCAGCATAAGGGTTTCTCCTTATGGTGTCATTGACTGTGAGGCCCGCATGCCTGCACCCTGCCTTTGCTGCACAAGTGTTTCTCCTTATGGTGTCATTGACTGTGAGGCCCGCGTGCCGGCACCCTGCATTTGCAGTATAAGGGTTTCTCCTTATGGTGTCATTGACTGTGAGGCCCGCATGCCTGCACCCTGCCTTTGCTGCACAAGTGTTTCTCCTTATGGTGTCGTTGACTGTGAGGCGTTCGTGCCTGCACCCTGCCTTTGCTGCACATGTGTTTCTCCTTATGGTGTCATTGACTGTGAGGCGTGCGTCCCTGCACCCTGCCTTTGCTGCACATGTGTTTCTCCTTATGGTGTCATTGACTGTGAGGCCTGCGTGCCTGCACCCTGCCTTTGCTGCACAAGTGTTTCTCCTTATGGTGTCATTGACTGTGAGGCCCGCGTGCCTGCACCCTGCCTTTGCTGCACAAGTGTTTCTCCTTATGGTATCATTGACTGTGAGGCCCGCGTGCCTGCACCCAGCATTTGCTGCACAATTTTTTTTCCTTATGGTGTCATTGACTGTGAGGCCCACGTGCCGGCACCCTGCATTTGCTGCACATGTGTTTCTCCTTATGGTGTCATTGATTGTGAGGCCCGCGTGCCGGCACCCTACAGTTGCTGCACAAGTGTTTCTCCTTATGGTGTCATTGACTGTGAGGCCCGCGTGCCGGCACCCTGCCTTTGCTGCAAGTGTGTTTCTCCTTATGGTGTCATTGACTGTGAGGCCTGCGTACCGGCACCCTGCCTTTTCTGCACAAGTGTTTCTCCTTATGGTGTCATTGACTGTGAGGCCCGCGTGCCTGCACCCAGCATTTGCTACACAAGGGTTTCTCCTTATGGTGTCATTGACTGTGAGGCCCCCATGCCTGCACCCTGCCTTTGCTGCACACATTTTTTTCTTTATGGTGTCATTGGCTGTGAGGCCCACGTGCCGGCACCCTGCATTTGCTGCACATGTGTTTCTCCTTATGGTGTCATTGATTGTGAGGCCCGCGTGCCGGCACCCTACAGTTGCTGCACAATGGTTTCTCCTTATGGTGTCATTGACTGTGAGGCCCCCATGCCTGCACCCTGCCTTTGCTGCACACATTTTTTTCCTTATGGTGTCATTGACTGTGAGGCCCGCGTGCCAGCACCCTGATTTTGCTGCACGTGTGTTTCTCCTTATGGTGTCATTGATTGTGGGGCCCGCATGCCTGCACCCTGCCTTTGCTGCACAAGTGTTTCTCCTTATGGTGTAATTGACTGTGAGGCCTGCGTGCCTGCACCCTGCCTTTGCTGCACAAGTGTTTCTCCTTATGGTGTCATTGACTGTGAGGCCCGCGTGCCGGCACCCTGCATTTGCTGCACGTGTGTTTCTCCTTATGGTGTCACTGACAGTGAGGCCCGCGTGCCGGCACCCTGCCTTTGCTGCACGTGTGTTTCTCCTTATGGTGTCATTGACTGTGAGGCCCGCATGTCTGCACCCAGCATTTGCTGCACAAGTGTTTCTCCTTATGGTGTCATTGACTGTGAGGCCCGCGTGCCAGCCCCCTGCATTTGCTGCACATGTGTTTCTCCTTATGGTGTCATTGATTGTGGGGCCCGCATGCCTGCACCCTGCCTTTGCTGCACAAGTGTTTCTCCTTATGGTGCAATTGACTGTGAGGCCCGCGTGCCGGCACCCTGCATTTGCTGTACAAGTGTTTCTCCTTATGGTGTCATTGACTGTGAGGCCCGCGTGCCAGCACCCTGCATTTGCTGCACGTGTGTTTCTCCTTATGGTGTCATTGACTGTGAGGCCCGCATGCCTGCACCCTGCCTTTGCTGCACAAGTGTTTCTCCTTATGGTGTCGTTGACTGTGAGGCGTTCGTGCCTGCACCCTGCCTTTGCTGCACATGTGTTTCTCCTTATGGTGTCATTGATCTGTGAGGCGTGCGTGCCTGCACCCTGCCTTTGCTGCACATGTGTTTCTCCTTATGGTGTCATTGATCTGTGAGGCGTGCGTGCCTGCACCCTGCCTTTGCTGCACATGTGTTTCTCCTTATGGTGTCATTGACTGTGAGGCCTGCGTGCCTGCACCCTGCCTTTGCTGCACAAGTGTTTCTCCTTATGGTGTCATTGACTGTGAGGCCCGCGTGCCTGCACCCTGCCTTTGCTGTACAAGTGTTTCTCCTTATGGTGTCATTGACTGTGAGGCCCGCGTGCCAGCACCCTGCATTTGCTGCACGTGTGTTTCTCCTTATGGTGTCATTGACTGTGAGGCCCGCATGCCTGCACCCTGCCTTTGCTGCACAAGTGTTTCTCCTTATGGTGTCGTTGACTGTGAGGCGTTCGTGCCTGCACCCTGCCTTTGCTGCACATGTGTTTCTCCTTATGGTGTCATTGACTGTGAGGCGTGCGTGCCTGCACCCTGCCTTTGCTGCACATGTGTTTCTCCTTATGGTGTCATTGACTGTGAGGCGTGCGTGCCTGCACCCTGCCTTTGCTGCACAAGTGTTTCTCCTTATGGTGTCATTGACTGTGAGGCGTGCGTGCCTGCACCCTGCCTTTGCTGCACATGTGTTTCTCCTTATGGTGTCATTGACTGTGAGGCCCGCGTGCCTGCACCCTGCCTTTGCTGCACAAGTGTTTCTCCTTATGGTATCATTGACTGTGAGGCCCGCGTGCCTGCACCCAGCATTTGCTGCACAATTTTTTTCCTTATGGTGTCATTGACTGTGAGGCCCACGTGCCGGCACCCTGCATTTGCTGCACATGTGTTTCTCCTTATGGTGTCATTGATTGTGAGGCCCGCGTGCCGGCACCCTACAGTTGCTGCACAAGTGTTTCTCCTTATGGTGTCATTGACTGTGAGGCCCGCGTGCCGGCACCCTGCCTTTGCTGCACGTGTGTTTCTCCTTATGGTGTCATTGACTGTGAGGCCTGCGTACCGGCACCCTGCCTTTGCTGCACAAGTGTTTCTCCTTATGGTGTCATTGACTGTGAGGCCCGCGTGCCTGCACCCAGCATTTGCTACACAAGGGTTTCTCCTTATGGTGTCATTGACTGTGAGGCCCCCATGCCTGCACCCTGCCTTTGCTGCACACATTTTTTTCCTTATGGTGTCATTGGCTGTGAGGCCCACGTGCCGGCACCCTGCATTTGCTGCACATGTGTTTCTCCTTATGGTGTCATTGATTGTGAGGCCCGCGTGCCGGCACCCTACAGTTGCTGCACAATGGTTTCTCCTTATGGTGTCATTGACTGTGAGGCCCCCATGCCTGCACCCTGCCTTTGCTGCACACATTTTTTCCTTATGGTGTCATTGATCTGTGAGGCCCGCGTGCCAGCACCCTGTTTTTGCTGCACGTGTGTTTCTCCTTATGGTGTCATTGATTGTGGGGCCCGCATGCCTGCACCCTGCCTTTGCTGCACAAGTGTTTCTCCTTATGGTGTAATTGACTGTGAGGCCCGCGTGCCTGCACCCTGCCTTTGCTGCACAAGTGTTTCTCCTTTTGGTGTCATTGACTGTGAGGCCCGCGTGCCGGCACCCTGCACTTGCTGCACGTGTGTTTCTCCTTATGGTGTCACTGACAGTGAGGCCCGCGTGCCGGCACCCTGCCTTTGCTGCACGTGTGTTTCTCCTTATGGTGTCATTGACTGTGAGGCCCGCATGTCTGCACCCAGCATTTGCTGCACAAGTGTTTCTCCTTATGGTGTCATTGACTGTGAGGCCCGCGTGCCAGCCCCTGCATTTGCTGCACATGTGTTTCTCCTTATGGTGTCATTGATTGTGGGGCCCGCATGCCTGCACCCTGCCTTTGCTGCACAAGTGTTTCTCCTTATGGTGTAATTGACTGTGAGGCCCGCGTGCCGGCACCCTGCATTTGCTGTACAAGTGTTTCTCCTTATGGTGTCATTGACTGTGAGGCCCGCGTGCCAGCACCCTGCATTTGCTGCACGTGTGTTTCTCCTTATGGTGTCATTGACTGTGAGGCCTGTGTGCCGGCACCCTGCCTTTGCTGCACGTGTGTTTCTCCTTATGGTGTCATTGACTGTGAGGCCCGCGTGCCGGCACCCTGCCTTTGCTGCACTTGTGTTTTTCCTTATGGTGTCGTTGACTGTGAGGCGTGCGTGCCTGCACCCTGCCTTTGCTGCACAAGTGTTTCTCCTTATGGTGTCATTGACTGTGAGGCCCGCGTGCCTGCACCCTGCCTTTGCTGCACAAGTGTTTCTCCTTATGGTATCATTGACTGTGAGGCCCGCGTGCCTGCACCCAGCATTTGCTGCACAATTTTTTTTCCTTATGGTGTCATTGACTGTGAGGCCCACATGCCGGCACCCTGCATTTGCTGCACATGTGTTTCTCCTTATGGTGTCATTGATTGTGAGGCCCGCGTGCCGGCACCCTACAGTTGCTGCACAAGTGTTTCTCCTTATGGTGTTATTGACAGTGAGGCCCGCGTGCCGGCACCCTGCCTTTGCTGCACGTGTGTTTCTCCTTATGGTGTCATTGACTGTGAGGCCTGCATGTCTGCAACCAGCATTTGCTGCACAAGTGTTTCTCCTTATGGTGTCATTGACTGTGAGGCCCGCGTGCCAGCCCCCTGCATTTGCTGCACATGTGTTTCTCCTTATGGCAGAGGTCTTCAAACATTTGTAGGCTGAGCCCCCCCCAGCTGAATTTTTTTAAATGTTGGGCCCCCCTCCACCTGACAGAAATTTCTGGAATCTCGTACACCACATAATCGTCCGCCACCCACATATCCCGGGCCATATCCGGCAAATAATGTTCAACACAGTAAGTGTGTTTAGTTAACTGCAGTTTTGTGAGTGGGTGTGGTTAAATGACAGAGGCTTATTACACAGCTCAAAACTCAATTTTCCCGCTGGTACATTAGTCACCAGACACTGGTGAACCACACCTGAATATAAGTGATGATGCTTTTATTGTTGCCTAAAAACTGCTGGATATACAAGGTACTTTGCAGTGTCAGCCCCCAGTAACAAAACCAACCCCACCTTTCCAGCCTCCCAGGGAAACGCCTGATACCTGGAGCAGCCAGTCCGGCCTTGCTACCACCCAATGGTGCCCCTCATCTTCGCATAGACTGCTTCTGATGTGTATTTGATTTCTTTTATAGTGCTACTCGTCCCAAGTGTGTATGGCAGAGTGTTGGAGTGCGTTACATCACACACATATTATATAAAGACAATGACTCATATAAATGTGAAAGTCAATGTACTTAAGATAATGGGGGCTACAAGGTGTAATCAGTCTTTCATCCATCATTCAGTCTTTCACCATTCATTCATTTCACCATGTCCTTCCATCTGTGTGCCCAACCATAGCCACACATATTCAACCATTTGCAAACCTATCCATCATATATCCTTCAATCCATCATTTCACTCATCCATCCACCCTTTCACTCATCCATCCCTCCATCCACCCTTTCACCCTATCCATCCGTACACTTGTCCATCCATACAGCCAATTACCCTTACACCCATCCAGCCATTCTTTAACTTACTCATCCACCCACCCAGTCACTCACTCTTCCACCCATTCACCCTTTTAGTCATCCATCCATCCTCCCTTTCTCTCTCCATTCCCTTTCTCTTAGCCATCCATCCTTCCATCCACCCACCCATCTACTCATCCACTCATGAATCCAACCATTGACCCCATCACTCATCCATCCTTTCACTCATCCATCCACCCCTTCACTCATCTACCCATCCTTTTGTCCATCTACCCTCCCTTTCACTCACTCATCCATCCTTACATCCACCCTTTCATTCATCTGTCCATCCACCCTTTCACTTATCAATCCATCCATCCATCCATCATTTTACTCACCAATCCACCCATTCACTCGCACATCATCCACCCTTTCACTCATCCATCCACCCTTCCACTCATACATTCATCTATTTACCTTTTCTCTCATCCATCCTCCCACTCACTCACCCATCCATCCTTTCTCTCATTATCCATCCATTTACCCAAATAATATATACAAACAGCAGATCTCCAAGTGACAGCAACAGGATTTTCCAGATGTAGACTTAGAATATCCCCTAAGCATGAATGGTGTTCGAACTTTCATATTCACTATTCTATGTCAGAATGACAGTTGAAATAAACAAAATTGAATGTAGTTATTAGCTTTGTGCATTTTTTCCATGTAGGCATACACGGGTTAACAGCCCAGTGGATGAGAAGGCAGAGGTAGCTAATCAGATACATTTGCCAGCATCTCACTGCTAATGGGTTCACATGTGTGAAAAACAAAAGACATTATTCACCAAACCAATGCGTGAAGTTGCAGGTAGATGTGACTGGAGACACGGAGAATGATAAAAGAATGACCTGTCACCCCCTCTTTTCAAGCACACCGTCAGCCGAGAAGTTGCTGCAGTTTAGTTAGAGAATGTACAAAAAACACTGCAGGTGCTGCCCACGAGGACCGCCAGTGCATGCCCTGTTATGTCACAGCCTACAGCGGACGTTCATTCCTAAACTCTGAGGAATACATTTTGTGTTCCTGCGACCGGTGTCTGTGCTGTGGGTATGGTGTAAGTTCCAGGCGGGCAACGGGGGGGGGAGGAGGGGGTGAAAAAGATTTCGGGGGTGGGTGGCTAATTCTTCCGGCCATAGGCAGAGCGGCTCTAAAGAAGGGGTGAAAACAGAACAAAAGCCTCATTAACAAGTAGATGGTCTTTTAAAGACCTTTGAAGTACTCGGGTGCGGCTGCAATTAGACATCGCCAGCCCTCGAAGCTGTCTCAGCCGGGCTGACTCACACGACGGCGGGAGGGGGTGAGCCCAATGGGTGTTGCGCACCTGGTAAGTGCATAATTGCGGGAAATTCACCAGAACAAGAACAACTCGAAATTAATGAGATTGTGCAGAGTTTAGGATGGAGTGCGCGCCCCCCTTGAGAGGGTGTTGCGCCCCCCCAGGGGGGCGCACCCCACAGTTTGAAGAACTCTGCCTTATGGTGTCATTGATTGTGGGGCCCGCATGCCTCCACCCTGCCTTTGCTGCACAAGTGTTTCTCCTTATGGTGTAATTGACTGTGAGGCCCGCGTGCCGGCACCCTGCATTTGCTGCACGTGTGTTTCTCCTTATGACGTCATTGACTGTGAGGCCCGCGTGCCTGCACCCTGCATTTGCTGCACGTGTTTTTCTCCTTATGGTGTCATTGACTGTGAGGCCTGCATGCCTGCACCCTGCCTTTGCTGCACGTGTGTTTTTCCTTATGGTGTCGTTGACTGTGAGGCATTCGTGCCTGCACCCTGCCTTTGCTGCACATGTGTTTCTCCTTATGGTGTCATTGACTGTGAGGCATGCGTGCCTGCACCCTGCCTTTGCTGCACATGTGTTTCTCCTTATGGTGTCATTGACTGTGAGGCGTGCGTGCCTGCACCCTGCCTTGCTGCACATGTGTTTCTCCTTATGGTGTCATTGACTGTGAGGCCCGCGTGCCTGCACCCTGCCTTTGCTGCACAAGTGTTTCTCCTTATGGTGTCATTGACTGTGAGGCCCGCGTGCCTGCACCCTGCCTTTGCTGCACAAGGGTTTCTCATTATGGTATCATTGACTGTGAGGCCCGCGTGCCTGCACCCAGCATTTGCTGCACACGTTTTTTTCCTTATGGTGTAATTGACTGTGAGGCCTGCGTGCCTGCACCCTGCCTTTGCTGCACAAGTGTTTCTCCTTATGGTGTCATTGATTGTGAGGCCCGCGTGCCGGCACCCTACAGTTGCTGCACAAGTGTTTCTCCTTATGGTGTCATTGACTGTGAGGCCCGCGTGCCGGCACCCTGCCTTTGCTGCACGTGTGTTTCTCCTTATGGTGTCATTGACTGTGAGGCCTGCGTGTCGGCACCCTGCCTTTGCTGCACAACTGTTTCTCCTTATAGTGTCATTGACCGTGAGGCCCGCGTGCCTGCACCCAGCATTTGCTGCACAAGGGTTTCTCCTTATGGTGTCATTGACTGTGAGGCCCCCATGTTTGCACCCTGCCTTTGCTGCACACGTTTTCTTCCTTATGGTGTCATTGACTGTGAGGCCCACGTGCCGGCACCCTGCATTTGCTGCACATGTGTTTCTCCTTATGGTCTCATTGATTGTGAGGCCCGCGTGCCGGCACCCTGCATTTGCTGCACATGTGTTTCTCCTTATGGTCTCATTGATTGTGAGGCCCGCGTGCCGGCACCCTACAGTTGCTGCACAAGTGTTTCTCCTTATGGTGTCATTGACTGTGAGGCCCCCATGCCTGCACCCTGCCTTTTCTGCACGTGTGTTTTTCCTTATGGTGTCGTTGACTGTGAGGCGTGCGTGCCTGCACCCTGCCTTTGCTGCACAAGTGTTTCTCCTTATGGTGTCATTGACTGTGAGGCCCGCGTGCCGGCACCCTGCATTTGCTGTACACGTGTTTCTCCTTATGGTGTCATTGACTGTGAGGCCCGCGTGCCAGCACCCTGCCTTTGCTGCACGTGTGTTTCTTCTTATGGTGTCATTGACTGTGAGGCCCGCGTGCTGGCACCCTGCCTTTTCTGCACGTGTGTTTTTCCTTATGGTGTCGTTGACTGTGAGGCGTGCGTGCCTGCACCCTGGCTTTGCTGCACAAGTGTTTCTCCTTATGGTGTCATTGACTGTGAGGCCCGCATGCCTGCACCCTGCCTTTGCTGCACAAGTGTTTCTCCTTATGGTGTCGTTGACTGTGAGGCGTTCGTGCCTGCACCCTGCCTTTGCTGCACATGTGTTTCTCCTTATGGTGTCATTGACTGTGAGGCGTGCGTGCCTGCACCCTGCCTTTGCTGCACATGTGTTTCTCCTTATGGTGTCATTGACTGTGAGGCGTGCGTGCCTGCACCCTGCCTTTGCTGCACATGTGTTTCTCCTTATGGTGTCATTGACTGTGAGGCCTGCGTGCCTGCACCCTGCCTTTGCTGCACAAGTGTTTCTCCTTATGGTGTCATTGACTGTGAGGCCCGCGTGCCTGCACCCTGCCTTTGCTGCACAAGTGTTTCTCCTTATGGTATCATTGACTGTGAGGCCCGCGTGCCTGCACCCAGCATTTGCTGCACAATTTTTTTTCCTTATGGTGTCATTGACTGTGAGGCCCACGTGCCGGCACCCTGCATTTGCTGCACATGTGTTTCTCCTTATGGTGTCATTGATTGTGGGGCCCGCATGCCTGCACCCTGCCTTTCCTGCACAAGTGTTTCTCCTTATGGTGTCATTGACTGTGAGGCCCGCGTGCCGGCACCCTGCATTTGCTGTACAAGTGTTTCTCCTTATGGTGTCATTGACTGTGAGGCCCGCGTGCCAGCACCCTGCATTTGCTGCACGTGTGTTTCTCCTTATGGTGTCATTGATTGTGGGGCCCGCATGCCTGCACCCTGCCTTTGCTGCATAAGTGTTTCTCCTTATGGTGTAATTGACTGTGAGGCCCGCGTGCCTGCACCCTGCATTTGCTGCACAAGTGTTTCTCCTTATGGTGAAACTCACAAAAATTAATGGGACGCTAATAATTGCAACAAAAACTACAGATTATGTGTATGGAGAAAAGGGAAGTCATTATCTTAAAGACGAGAACCCTCACTCACCCAAGGGTGACATGCTTCATCATTGGGTCCCCTCTTACACACTGCGACCGCAAGGTACACAGTATGGGCTACAGCTCTCCCTCTGGAGAGGAGCGTGAGGTGTTTTCTGGTATTCCCAATGTAGGCAATTGGGGTGAGGGGCAGAGTGCAAAAGAAAAACTAACAGTGTATTAAAACTAGCTCATGGGTGACTAAACTCAATTTATTCCATGTCCCCATAGACTAGAGTTAAAAAGGTCAGTGATATATAGGACTAAAAGAATGTCCTATTCGTCAAAGGTCAACATGTTTCTGCCAAATGACCAACAAGGTTCGCGGCTTTCATCAGGACCTAAAGTCATGTCACTCTGCTGAACTTAGATAAAATAAAATGATTATACACCATACTTAATTGTCATGGTTATTCTGACATGGTACCAGCTGCAGTCCGGTCCAATGTCTAGAAAAGACAAACAATCATGTCAGTTTCATCATTATAGTATACCGATATAACACCTTAAACACCACACACGTGTGATAGAACCACACACGGAAACAAAAGCGTACTGTAGCACTACTAAATAGAATTGCATAGACTCACCTAGGCGGTAATATAATTTTACCTCCACCTTATGGGAGTTTCTACCTTAGATCACAGATTTCTAAAAAATATAAAAACTGGAATTAAAACTCTGATTTCAACATTGCATCATGTAAAGTTACTATCTGTCTCTTAGCTGTTAGAGATGTAATGTGTTAAAACCAATAGTCTTGTATCAACAGTACATTATACAGAGCTGCTTTCTGCCTCTTAGCTGCTATATATATATAAAAAAACAGGGATATATTGTATAAAATAGGTATTTCTACCATACCCAGTGTTTCTTGAAACTCAGAATGTCCACAATACCATGCAAAGTAGTTAACTACACTAGTATCCTCCTTATTAGTGTTTCACGCACAGTAGTTACACGGGGCATACATTCTTCCTGCATGGCAAAACTCAAGTGTCCATTACAAGAACACTCCATACAAGCGTCCACATTTTTAAATTTCACGAGCAGAAGTTACACCGAACACGAAACATGGCCACGAGTTAACATAGCGAAATATGCAAACAAGCATATGTATCCCGAAGGTGGCAAAACTCGAGTATCACATACACACACACTCAATCCAGTGCAATGAATAAACTACCATAGAGCATAAACTCCCCTTTACCTCTAGTTCCTCTGTGTCCTCAAATAAGCGGCAGAAATCCAGATGGAAAAGAACGTTTAACCGCGCTGTGTTTATAAGGGGTAGAGCGTCGATGTAAAAGTGTCCTCCCCCGGAAGGAACCATACAGCTTCCGGGTCAAGTGGCTCATGGGAATTGTAGTGTGCACTAATCCCGATGTCTGTGTATAACCAATTGGCACATATGCGTGTCACATAACAGCATGCGTATACAGTGGCATGCAAATGATGTATACTCAGAACCTGTCTCTTCTCTAAAAAGGGGGACTCGCTATAACTTAAAACACACACATATATCACAGAGAGCGTCGATGTAAACGTATCCTACCCCGTAAGTAGCCATACAAATTTCCGGGTCAAATGGCTCCATGGTGTCGTTGACTGTGAGGCCTGCGTGCTGGCACTCTGCCTTTGCTGCACGTATGTTTCTCCTTATGGTGTCATTGACTGTGAGGCCCGCGTGCCGGCACCCTGCATTTGCTGCACAAGTGTTTCTCCTTATGGTGTCATTGACTGTGAGGCCCACGTGCCGGCACCCTGCATTTTCTGCACATGTGTTTCTCCTTATGGTGTCGTTGACTGTGAGGCCTGCGTGCTGGCACTCTGCCTTTGCTGCACGTATGTTTTTCCTTATGGTGTCGTTGACTGTGAGGCGTGCATGCCTGCACCCTGCCTTTGCTGCACGTGTGTTTCTCCTTATGGTGTCATAGACTGTGAGGCCTACATGGCTGCACCCTGCCTTTGCTGCACATGTGTTTCTCCTTATGGTGTCATTGACTGTGAGGCCCGCGTGCCTGCACCCTGCCTTTGCTGCACAAGTGTTTCTCCTTATGGTATCATTGACTGTGAGGCCCGCGTGCCTGCACCCAGCATTTGCTGCACACGTTTTTTTCCTTATGGTGTCATTGACTGTGAGGCCCACGTGGCGGCACCCTGCATTTGCTGCACATGTGTTTCTCCTTATGGTGTCATTGATTGTGAGGCCCGCGTGCCGGCACCCTACAGTTGCTGAACAAGTGTTTCTCCTTATGGTGTCATTCACAGTGAGGCCCGCGTGCCGGCACCCTGCCTTTGCTGCACGTGTGTTTCTCCTTATGGTGTCATTGACTGTGAGGCCCGCATGTCTGCACCCAGCATTTGCTGCACAAGTGTTTCTCCTTATGGTGTCATTGACTGTGAGGCCCACGTGCCAGCCCCCTGCATTTGCTGCACGTGTTTCTCCTTATGGTGTCATTGATTGTGGGGCCCGCATGCCTGCACCCTGCCTTTGCTGCACAAGTGTTTCTCCTTATGGTGTCATTGACTGTGAGGCCCGCGTGCCGGCACCCTGCATTTGCTGTACAAGTGTTTCTCCTTATGGTGTCATTGACTGTGAGGCCCACGTACCGGCACCCTGCATTTGCTGCACGTGTGTTTCTCCTTATGGTGTCATTGACTGTGAGGCCCGCATGCCGGCACCCTGCCTTTGCTGCACATGTGTTTTTCCTTATGGTGTCGTTGACTGTGAGGCGTGCGTGCCTGCACCCTGCCTTTGCTGCACGTGTGTTTCTCTTTCTGGTGTCATTGACTGTGAGGCCTACATGCCTGCCTTTGCTGCACATGTGTTTCTCCTTATGGTGTCATTGACTGTGAGGCCTACGTGCCTGCACCCTGCATTTGCTGCACATGTATTTCTCCTTATGGTGTCATTGACTGTGAGGTCTGCGTGCCAGCACCCTGCCTTTGCAGCACGTGTGTTTCTCCTTATGGTGTCATTGACTGTGAGGCCTGCGTGCCTGCACCCTGCCTTTGCTGCACATGTGTTTCTCCTTCTGGTGTCATTGACTGTAAGGCCGGCATGCCTGCACCCTGCCTTTGCTGCACATGTGTTTCTCCTTATGGTGTCATTGACTGTGAGGCCTGCGTGCCTGCACCCTGCCTTTGCTGCACATGTGTTTCTCCTTATGGTATCATTGACTGTGAGGCCCGCATGCCTGCACCCAGCATTTGCTGCACACGTTTTTTTCCTTATGGTGTCATTGACTGTGAGTCCCACGTGCCGGCACCCTGCATTTGCTGCACATGTGTTTCTCCTTATGGTGTCATTGATTGTGAGGCCCGCGTGCCGGCACCCTACAGTTGCTGCACAAGTTTTTCTCCTTATGGTGTCATTGACTGTGAGGCCCGCTTGCCGGCACCCTGCCTTTGCTGCACGTGTGTTTCTCCTTATGGTGTCATTGACTGTGAGGCCCGCGTGCCGGCACCCTGCCTTTGCTGCACATGTGTTTCTCCTTATGGTGTCGTTGACTGTGAGGCCTGCGTGTCGGCACCCTGCATTTGCTGCACATGTGTTTCTCCTTATGGTGTCATTGACTGTGAGGCCTGCGCGCCTGCACCCTGCCTTTGCCTCACATGTGTTTCTCCTTATGGTGTCACTGACTGTGAGGCCTGCGTGCCTGCACCCTGCATTTGCTGCACATGTGTTTCTCCTTATGGTGTCATTGACTGTGAGGCCCGCATGCCGGCACCCTGCCTTTGCTGCACATGTGTTTCTCCTTATGGTGTCATTGACTGTGAGGCCCGCGTGCCGGCCCCCCTCCTTTGCTGCACATGTGTTTCTCCTTATGGTGTTGTTGACTCTGAGGCCTGCGTGCCGGCACACTGCCTTTGCTGCACGTGTTTTTCCTTATGGTGTCGTTGACTGTGAGGCCCGCGTGCCGGCACCCTGCCTTTGCTGCACATGTGTTTCTTCTTATGGTGTTGTTGACTGTGAGGCGTCCGTGCCTGCACCCTGCCTTTGCTGCACATGTGTTTCTCCTTATGGTGTCATTGACTGTGAGGCGTGCGTTCCGGCACCCTGCCTTTGCTGCACGTGTGTTTCTCCTTATGGTGTCATTGACTGTGAGGCTTGCGTGCCTGCACCCTGCCTTTGCTGCACATGTGTTTCTTCTTATGGTGTCATTGACTGTGAGGCCTGCATGCCTGCACCCTGCCTTTGCTGCACATGTGTTTCTCCTTATGGTGTCATTGACTGTGAGGCGTGCGTGCCTGCACCCTGCCTTTGCTGCACATGTGTTTCTCCTTATGGTGTCATTGACTGTGAGGCCTGCATGCCTGCACCCTGCCTTTGCTGCCCATGTGTTTCTCCTTATGGTGTCATTGACTGTGAGACCTGCGTGCCTGCATCCTGCATTTGCTGCACATTTGTTTCTCCCTGTGCTGCCAATAACCCTGTGTGGCCCAAGTACTTGCCCCTGCATTTGCCACCACTGCTTCTCCACAAGGTGCATATGACTCTGTGTGGCCTGTGTGCAAGCGCCCTGCATCTGATGCAAAACCTTTCTTCGAGCAATGCCCAGGGACCAAAAAGGTCCATAACTCTGCAAGCCTCTTCCCGCACATTATTACATAAAGTTGTGTGTCCTCTGTGTATGAAGAGAATGCTTTCACCCAGCATCACCACTGGAAAATCTCACTCCTATGTGAATGACTGCCCGAACGCCCTGGTCAGCACACCGCCATAAGCCTCTCGTTCCATTGAATTCCTTACATCTGAAAACTGCTCTTGTTCCCAGCTTCCCCCAACCAGCTGGCAGTCACAGGCTGTGCAACCACTGCCAGCAGTCACAGGCTCAGCGAACACTGCCGGCAGTCACAGGCTATGCAGCAACTGCTGGCAGGCACAGCCTGTGCAACCACTGTCAGCAGTCACAGACTGTGCAACAACTGCCAGGAGTCACAGGCTGTGCAAACACTGTCAGCAGTCACAGGCTGTTATGTTATGTTATGTTATGTTATGTTACAACAACTTTTATAGCGCGCTAATACCCATAGGTGTCTAGGCGCTTAAGGACCGCATACTGTAGGGAGAATTAGTTTTTAAAAAGCCATGTTTTAAGATTCTTCCTGAACTCAATCAAAGAAGATATCTTCCTAAGAGCGAGCGGAAGGGAGTTCCATAGCCTAATAGCACCATGTCTGAAACTCATCCCCCCCCAGTTCATTGTCCTGACTCTGGAGGTGAGCATCAGGAAAGCATTAGCCGATCGAAATTGTCTGCTGGGGGAGTACCAACTAAAGGCATGCCATAGAAATCGTGGACCTACTCTATAAAGTGCCTTGTGCACTATACAAAGTGCCTTGAATTTCACGCGCTGGGCAACTGGCAGCCAATGCAACTTCTGTATCCCGGCCCTAATTGACTGATGCTTAGGGACATCTAGCACCAGTCTGGCAGCAGCATTCTGTGCCACTTGTAATCTTCTAAGTTGATTAGACTGTAAATTCATATATAAGGCATTACAGTAATCCAACTTAGATAAGACCAAGGAAGTTAAAACAGTTTTTCTAGTGTTAATCGGAATGAAAGGAAGAATCTTGCGCACGGTTTTAATGGTGAAGAAAGCAGAAGATACCACCTTAGAGACCTGCGATTTAAAATTCAACTTCTCGTCTATTATGACCCCCAGATTTTTAGCTTTAGCTACTGGTGTTGGAAGGGGGCCCAGTGTACTTGGCCACCAAATTGGTGACCAAAGGGGAGCAAGGTTTCCAAAAAGCACCACCTCGGTTTTGCTCAAATTAAGCTTCAGACAGTGCCTGCTCATCCACAAGCTCAGGGAGACCATGCAATCATGTAGTTTGTTAGAAAAATCAACATCCTTGTCTATGGTAGAAATAACCAATTGGGTGTCATCAGCATACAAGGTCGGAATTAGATCAAAGCTTCTAATCAAAGGTGCTAATTCGGACACGTATATGTTAAAAAGTGTGGGACTCAAGGAAGAGCCCTGTGGCACCCCACAAGGCAAAATAAAAGGCGTAGATTTAAAATCGCCCAGTTGCACTGTCTGCACTCTATCTGCTAAAAAAGATGTTAAAAACAACAGGGCCTTTCCTCCTAGACCAATAGTTTTCAGCCGTTCTATCAGTAGGTTGTGGTCCACAGTTTCAAATGCCGCGGACAGGTCAAGGAGGATCAGAGCTGCTGATCCGCCGCCATCTAGTGCGGTACGAATTTCCTCCGTAGTCTTGATTAAAGCTGTCTCGGTGCTGTGGCATGATCGAAAACCAAATTGGCTGTGGTCTAAGACGTTGTTATCTAGAATAAATGTGGAAAGTTCCATATTAACAATTTTCTCAATTATTTTTGCAGGCAACAGAAGTCTAGCAATCGGTTTATAATTGGCCGGGTCCGTTACATCCAGATTGGGCCTTTTTAGTAATGGTAATATACAGGCCTGTTTCCACATTGTTAGGAAGGATCCTTGTGAGAGCATTTGATTAAAAATGCAAGATAACTGGGGACTGATAATATGACTAATATTATGCAGTATCCTCGGTGGACAAGGATCATCCGGAGACCCAGATTTAGTCTTTATGAGAAGAGTGGCAATCTGCTCTGGAGAGGTAGAGGTAAAATTTAAAAAAAGTTTTGTGGCCTTAACTTCCTGATCTATGCCAGCATTGTGAGGAATATGTGAGGCAAATTGATCATAGATTTGATCGACCTTTGCTTTAAACGCCTGGGCCAATGTGTTGCAGAAGTCTTGAGTGTAATTCACCGTAGCTTCCTTTTTCGCAGTTGTCAGATTATTTATGACTGAAAAAAGTTCCTTGCTTGAGTTGCCCGCCATCTCTATTTTCAGCGTAAAATATTGGCTCTTCTCAATAATTATTTTTTTCTTATAGTCTGCTAGCATAAGCTTATATTGTGCTTTTTCAGCCACATTATAGTTTTTCCGCCATGTTCTCTCTTGCCTCCTACAGGCTTGTTTGTCTAGTCTTAGGGCTTCAGAGAACCATGGAGCAGATGGAGTTTTTCTATTTCTAATTGCCTCCGTTACAGGGGCTAGTTTAGCAAAATTAGAATCTAGCCAGAAAGTATAGCTTCTAGCTAATCCCTCTGCATCCAACTCTGAAACCGGAATGCTTTGTAAAAGCTGTGTTTCTAATACACCTGAGTCAATATTGTGCCAGGCTCTCCTAGCGAGTTTAATGCTAGTCGTATTATTAGTTATGGAGCCAGGCAGGTCCCAATGAAATAAAACAGCGTGGTGATCGGACCACGTAAGGGGGAGAATAGATGTAATAGATAGGGCTGCATTATTTGTAAACACACCATCCAAGGTATGACCTGCTTGGTGTGTAGAGCCTTCAACTAAGCTGTTCAACAACTGCCGGCAGTCACAGGCTCTGCAACCACTGCCGACAGTCACAGGCTCTGCAACCACTGCCGACAGTCACAGGCTGTGCAATCACTGACGACAGTCACAGGCTGTACAATCACTGCGGCAGTCACAGGTTATGCAAAAACTGGTGGCAGTCACAGGCTGTGCAACCACGGTCAGCGGTCATAGGTTATGCAGCAACTGCCAGCAGTCACAGACTGTGCAACCACTGCTGACTGTCACAGGCTGTGCAACCACTGCCAACAGTCACAGGCTGTGCAAAACTGCCAGCAGTCACAGGCTGTGCAACAACTGCCGGAGGTCACAGGCTGTGCAATCACTGCCAACAGTCACAGGGTGTGCAACAACTGTCGGCAGTCACAGGCTGTGCAACCACTGATGACAGTCACAGGCTGTGCAACCACTGCCAGCAGACAGTCACAGGCTGTGCAACCACTGACGACAGTCACAGGCTGTGCCACCACTGACAACAGTCACAGGCTCTAAAACCAGTGCAGACAGTCACAGGCTGTGCAACGACTGCCGGCAGTCACAGGCTGTGCAACCACTGAAGGCAGTCACAGGCTGTACAACCACTGTTGAAAGGGCCCAGGTTGTGCAACCACTATCGACAGTGACAGGCTTTGCAACAACTGCTGGCAGTCAAAGGCTGTAAAACCACTGTCAACAGTCACAGGCTGCGCAACCACTGCCAGCAGTCACAGGCTGTGCAACGTATGAGTACTCGCATTTTTAGTCTGTGTTATTTATGTAAAGGCATATGTACTAAAAGATAATGCTATCACAGTATTATTTATTCTACTGCTCACACTGTACATTATTTATCTCGCATACTGTCTTGTGATCGTAACAGCACATTTTACTTACACCAGAAACAAGACTGTTCAATAAATCTTTTATTGAAACGCCCGTCTGTTCTTTCTGTGTAACTTGGAGAAAACTAAGCATGCACGATTGAGCTGAGTGAAATAGTTATCTATTGTTTCCACGACTCTGGGACACGTTCTGATTCTAAAGGGAAACAAAGTGGTCATGTTTTGCGGCTACCAGAAACTACTCCCTTCTTGTTATCCAAGGAGTTTCTAGTGGCCTCTGAGCTAGCTGGCACAAGTAATTAAGTTTAATATACTCGATAGGGACATACTGACCTTAGTCCTATGTCAAACCTATAGGATATATTATTCCAATGCGCAGAGCCCATTAGGGAAATAGGAGCTACACTACATGGCACCCAACGGTTTGGTAAGGCGGTAATTCAACGTTAGATACTGAGTAACTCAGCCGTGCTTTTCTCTCAAGAGACCCCTACCCATATACTCCAAAAGACGTCTGGAGTGGGCAGGGTTAAGTATCCACCACGGCTACATAGGGAAATACCCTATATATTTAGCTGTTTGGTTTGCTCAACGTTGAAGGATACAGTGTTCCAAAATATTGTGCACCTTATCTTTGTTTCCTTGAAACTTGTTCTACATTTTTCAAAAAACAAAAATGCCTGGCTCCGACAATGACGCCGGAAACGGTGGAGCTGCGGCTGATCTAGCCCAAGCAGCAGTTTTTAACATTACAGGTTTAAATGAAACCGAGGAGGGTGTCATAAACATCGCTCCAAACTTAAGAAGAGCCATCACTCTAAAACTTATAAAACAGGGCCTACCACCAAGAGGCGGCAGAGCAGTTTTTGTGATAGATGCACATGAATCCTTTCAGACAGAGGTTTTCTATTCATGGGTAATATTTCCTGAATCCAATTCAGTAACACACATGTTTCACTTCTACAAAGAAGATGATCCACCAGAGGAATATATTCCTTTCGAGGATATTGAAATTCCATTAACATACCAGGAGCATCAGCTCTGGTTTAAAGGCGCCCTAAAACATCACAAAAACATTACTAGGCTCGGTCCACTAGGTAGACCAGGAGCAACATGGCCGATTCTAGCCGGCTACACACCTCATCCTGACATTGAAGAGATGTCAGACGAGGATTTACTTACTCAACTCACAGAGTTAATAAAAATTTACAGACAATTGGTCCAATATGTCATGCAGACTTTCACAGTCCAGCAACCATTAACAATTCCAAATCAAACTCCTCACCAGGGCAATACACTAAAAATTACACCACAGACTCTATACGCAGTCATGGGTAAAATGCCTACAAAACGTGAGCAAATTCCATTCTGGATAGCTCAAAAATTACTCAAATCGAAGCAGTATTTTCAAATACTAGCCCGTATCAGAAACACAGAATACTGACAATCAGTTTACCAATGGGGATCACACCACAACTGGAAGACTGCACCACTTGGGGCTCAGTCTTTGCTGCCATCTATACTAAAACACATGGTATTCCGTCAATTGCGGTAATACCTGATGTCCTGAAACAAATTCAAAACGAATACGGGGCAGAGCCTGCTCTAAATTTAGGTATGAAGTTACTGAAAAATTTCGACCAGGTCTCAACAATGATATTATCTAATATTAAAGGGGAGGCAGCAGCAGTGGCGATCCGCCAAAAATTAAGGGAATTCGATGTTACCGAACATCAAACAGAGCTACCCAGAATAATTGAACAATCTTATACAGAATTAGGCAGAGATAGTTTGGGTGGAAGACCAGTGAAGCCGAAGCTATCTGAAAGTCCTGAGAAGGACTCTATTAAACAAACCCCTACATCTTCTAAAAAGAAGTGGGAGACTAATAAACAAAATTCAAATGAGAAACGTTCTCAATCCCGAGGTAGGTCTCCTCAAAAGGAGCCCTCTGAAAGGAGGTATAACCTCAGGAATAGGGATAATTTGAGAAAACCTGACAGGTATCAAGATACTGATACACGTTCCTCTCGTCCCTTTCAGATCTCATCACAGACTTCGGAAAGAAGAGGACGAGCGGAACATAGAGAAGAACGCGTGAAATCGAAAGACGACAAATACGCTCCAAAAAATAAAACAAAACCTCAATTCTCCAAAAAGAAAGTAGCAGGTCTAAAGATCAGACATGCCGAGGATACTGAGAACACAACTCAAGAACGGAGAATGGGCTCAGACAATGCTGGACAGTGCAGCAGAAGTCACAATAGTTCGCCAGAACGTGAAGGAACTTCTGGAGATAGTGGACTTGAATGAGTACATTAAAGTATAGACTGTAGACACCAGGGTTAGTACTTCACAAAAGTTATATGAAATAACTCTCCGGATGGAGGGAGACAAACCTAGACAGGTGAAAGCACTTTTTTGGGAAAGACTATCAAAGGGCTATAACATACTTCTAGCAGAAAAAGACTGGCCACCACAATTTGTCAGGGAGTGCCCACACGGCGAGGACATTATTATGCCTGCCTTCTCTAACCATATTCCAATTTATCTAAAATATACATATGCCAGGAAAGGTATGACCTGCTTGGTGTGTAGAGCCTTCAACTAAGCTGTTCAACAACTGCCGGCAGTCACAGGCTCTGCAACCACTGCCGACAGTCACAGGCTCTGCAACCACTGCCGACAGTCACAGGTGGTGCAATCACTGACGACAGTCACAGGCTGTACAATCACTGCGGCAGTCACAGGTTATGCAAAAACTGGTGGCAGTCACAGGCTGTGCAACCACGGTCAGCGGTCATAGGTTATGCAGCAACTGCCAGCAGTCACAGGCTGTGCAACCACTGCTGACTGTCACAGGCTGTGCAACCACTGCCAACAGTCACAGGCTGTGCAAAACTGCCAGCAGTCACAGGGTGTGCAACAACTGTCGGCAGTCACAGGCTGTGCAACCACTGATGACAGTCACAGGCTGTGCAATCACTGCTAGCAGACAGTCACAGGCTGTGCAACCACTGACGACAGTCACAGGCTGTGCCACCACTGACAACAGTCACAGGCTCTAAAACCAGTGCAGACAGTCACAGGCTGTGCAACGACTGCCGGCAGTCACAGGCTGTGCAACCACTGAAGGCAGTCACAGGCTGTGCAACCACTGCTGAAAGGGCCCAGGTTGTGCAACCACTATCGACAGTGACAGGCTTTGCAACAACTGCTGGCAGTCAAAGGCTGTAAAACCACTGTCAACAGTCACAGGCTGCGCAACCACTGCCAGCAGTCACAGGCTGTGCAACAACTGTCGGCAGTCATAGGCTGCGCAATCACTGCCAACAGTCACAGGGTGTGCAACAATTGTCGGCAGTCACAGGCTTTGCAACCACTGATGACAGTCACAGGCTGTGCAACCACTGACAACAGTCACAGGCTCTAAAAGCAGTGCAGACAGTCACAGGCTGTGCAACAACTGCCGGCAGTCACAGGTTGTGCAACCACTGAAGGCAGTCACAGGCTGTGTAACCACTGCTGAAAGGGCCCAGGTTGTGCAACCACTGTCGACAGTCAAAGGCTGTAAAGCCACTGTCAACAGTCGCAGGCTGCGCAACCACTGCCAGCAGTCACAGGCTGCGCAACCACTGCCGACAGTCACAGACAGTGCAACCACTGCCGACAGTCACAGACTGTGCAACCACTGCCGACAGTCACAGGCTGTGCAACCACTTCTGACCATGATGTGTGGACACAAATTTGTGAGTAGTCGTTCAAATACAATCATCACAGAATGAAACAAAGTATCAACACTGGTGCACAGATGTGATAATGAGGTCAAGTTGGGACATGGGGTCAAAGGTTATGTATTTATTTCAAATATTTCTATTGTTGTGGTCTGCATCAAACTTGCTGTGATGCAGTTAGGCCAAATTTATCTGGTGTGGATTGCAATGATGTGATAATTAGTTGAGATTTGACTGGTCGCTTGGATGTGGCCGACTGCCTGAGGATTTTATATATGTTTTGATATGCAAATTACCGGTTTTGGATCCTGAAGACTCCTAGCTGCTACTGGTACTAAACGGCTGGTGATGACGGCTCCATGACACGCATGACCTCATTGCGAGGACATCCAGGTCTCAGTGCTTCAAAGGGTCAGTCTTCCCTGTCGGGTTGAGAGCCCTCGACTGACAGGGCCACCCCCCTTTTGGAGACAATGCCAAGCCTCTGCCCCTTATGCCAGGCATGCCACAGTAGAGGTGCATTCGGGCTGCCCCAAGGGCAGCACATGGTGCTGCTCTACCCTCTCTAGGACCAGCTCGCGACTCCACTACCATTGCCTCCTCGAAAGGTCTTTTCACACACATTGATGCATGTTCATCGAGCCCTTCACGAAATGCACATCCCCAAACTATGCGAGAACCCATTACCCCATTCAAACTTGCATCAATCCTTTTTTCTTGGCAGAGATGCGTTGTTTTCTTCTTTCACTGTCCCCAGACAAGAGGCTTATCTGGTGCTCTGCAAACAAGGCGCCTGCGATAGTGAATCAACAGTAACCTGGACACTCACATGTACCTATAGGCAAGGGCACTGGTGCTCTTCTGTGGATTTCAAGTATGGACGGTAAATTCAAGAGGGGTAGGTGTACTGGTTCTCGTCTGTAGAGTGCTAGTATGGACGGTAAGTTCAGGAGGGGTAAGTGTAATGCTTCTCTGTAGAGTGCTAGTATGGACGGTAAACTCAGGGGGCAGGTGCAGTGGTTCTCTTCTGTAGAGTGCTAGAGTAGACAGCAAGTTTAGGAGGGGTAGGTGTAATGGTTCTGTTCTGTACAGTGCATGAATGGTTGGTAAGCTGGGAGGGCAGGTGTAATGGTTCTGTTCTGTAAAGTGCTAGTAAGGACGGTAAGTTCAGGAGGGGCAGGTGTAATGGTTCTTCTCTGTCGAGTGCTAGTAAGGCGGTAAGTTCAGGAGGGGCAGGTGTAATGGTTCTTCTCTGTAGAGTGCATGAATGGTTGGTAAGCTGGGGGGGCAGGTGTAATGGTTCTGTTCTGTAGAGTACTAGTATGCACGGTAAGTTCAGGAGGGGCTGGTGTAATGGTTCTCGTCTGTAGAGTGCATGAATGGTTGGTAAGCTGGGGGGCAGGTGTAATTGTTCTGTTCTGTAGAGTACTAGTATGGACGGTAAGTTCAGGAGGGGCAGGTGTAATGGTTCTTGTCTGCAGAGTGCATGAATGGTTGGTGAGCTGGGGGGGCAGATGTAAGGGTTCTGTTCTGTAGAGTACTAGTATGGACGGTAAGTTCAGGAGGGGCAGGTGTAATGGTTCCCTTCTGTAGAGTGCATGAATGGTTGGTAAGCTGGGGGGGCAGGTGTAATGGTTCTGTTCTGTAGAGTGCATGAATGGTTGGTAAGCTGGGGGCAGGTGTAATGGTTTTGTTCTGTAGAGTGCATGAATGGTTGGTAAACTGGGGGCAGGTGTAATGGTTCTGTTCTGTAGAGTACTAGTATGGACGGTAAGTTCAGGAGGGGCAGGTGTAATGGTTCTCGTCTGTAGAGTGCATGAATGATTGGTAAGCTGGGGGGCAGATGTAATGGTTCTGTTCTGTAGAGTACTAGTATGGACGGTAAGTTCAGGAGGGGCAGGTGTAATGGTTCCCTTCTGTAGAGTGCATGAATGGTTGGTAAGCTGGGGGGGCAGGTGTAATGGTTCTGTTCTGTAGAGTGCATGAATGGTTGGTAAGCTGGGGGGCAGGTGTAATGGTTCTGTTCTGTAGAGTGCATGAATGGTTGGTAAGCTGGGGGGCAGGTGTAATGGTTCTCCTTTGTAGAGTGCATGAATGGTTGGTAAGCTGGGGGCAGGTGTAATGGTTCCCTTCTGTAGAGTGCATGAATGGTTGGTAAGCTGGGGGGAGGGTGTAATGGTTCTCTTTTGTAAAGTGCATGAATGGTTGGTAAGCTGGGGGTCAGCTGTAATGGTTCTCGTCTATAGAGTGCATGAATGGTTGGTAAGCTGGGGGGACAGCTGTAATGGTTCACTTCTGTAGAGTGCATGAATGGTTGGTAAGCTGGGGGCAGGTGTAATGGTTCTGTTCTGTAGAGTGCATGAATGGTTGGTAAGCTGGGGGCAGGTGTAATGGTTCTGTTCTGTAGAGTGCATGAATGGTTGGTAAGCTGGGGGCAGGTGTAATGGTTCTGTTCTGTAGAGTGCATGAATGGTTGGTAAGCTGGGGGCAGGTGTAATGGTTCTCATCTGTAGAGTGCATGAATGGTTGGTAAGCTGGGGGGCAGGTGTAATGGTTCCCTTCTGTAGAGTGCAGGAATGGTTGGTAAGCTGGGGGCAGGTATAATGGTTCCCTTCTGTAGAGTGCATGAATGGTTGGTAAGCTGGGGGCAGGTGTAATGGTTCTCCTCTGTAGAGTGCATGAATGGTTGGTAAGCTGGGGGGGTGTAATGGTTCTCCTTTGTAGAGTGCATGAATGGTTGGTAAGCTGGGGGCAGCTGTAATGGTTCACTTCTGTAGAGTGCATGAATGGTTTGTAAGCTGGGGGCAGGTGTAATGGTTCCCTTCTGTAGAGTGCATGAATGGTTGGTAAGCTGGGGGGCAGGTGTAATGGTTCTGTTCTGTAGAGTGCATGAATGGTTGGTAAGCTGGGGGGCAACTGTAATGGTTCACTTCTGTAGAGTGCATGAATGGTTGGTAAGCTGGGGGCAGGTGTAATGGTTCCCTTCTGTAGAGTGCATGAATGGTTGGTAAGCTGGGGGGGCAGGTGTAATGGTTCTGTTCTGTAGAGTGCATGAATGGCTGGTAAGCTGGGGGCAGGTGAAATGCTTCTCGTCTGTAGAGTGCATGAATGGTTGGTAAGCTGGGGGAGCTGTAATGGTTCTCTTCTGTAGAGTGCATGAATGGTTGGTAAGCTGGGGGGCAGGTGTAATGGTGTTGTATTCCTCTTAGGGTGTCCATAAACGGGCTTTCCAGTATCATGTCCTTATATAGGCACAATTCTCCCTGCCCTTATATAGGCATAAAATCCCAGCACTTATTTAGGCATTAAACCGTGCACTCCAAATACAGGCATGGTCTCCGACATCCGTCCACCCTAACTTCACAACGAGTTCATGAAGAACAGACCCTTAGGCTGCGGGAGTTTCCCTAGCCCAGGACTATTGATTTCTTCAAGGACTCATATATTATGCATGAACCATTATTCCTTAGGGGTTCATTCATGACGTCTTCCGCTGTCCGATCCACGTCAATGCTAACATTCTGAGGTACCTCTCAGGTATAAATATACCTTCCCTAGCCCTTGTAAACTAGAGGAGACCTCGACTTCAGAGGAGCCCGTTTCCCGGCCTGACGCACTGAGAAGACGATGTCATCCCTGCACGCAGAGAGTCCAGCTTCCAGTGATCTGACTTCCCTTGCGGGGTGTTGGAGTTCGAGTCTGGCAAAGAGATTCCTACCCCTCTCATTCTTCAGGTATGGAGCTGACAAGAACCTAGAGGGACTCTTGGCATATTAGGCATACTAGACTTAACATACTCTTAGTATACCATAGTAAGGAATACTTCACCTACTTCATACCTCTCCTTACACCTAGGTTAGGTTAGGTACATTGGGGTAGAACTAGATTAGAAACGCATCGTATGAGTACTCGCATTTTTAGTCTGTGTTATTTATGTAAAGGCATATGTACTAAAAGATAATGCTATCACAGTATTATTTATTCTACTGCTCACACTGTACATTATTTATCTCGCATACTGTCTTGTGATCGTAACAGCACATTTTACTTACACCAGAAACAAGACTGTTCAATAAATCTTTTATTGAAACGCCCGTCTGTTCTTTCTGTGTAACTTGGAGAAAACTAAGCATGCACGATTGAGCTGAGTGAAATAGTTATCTATTGTTTCCACGACTCTGGGACACGTTCTGATTCTAAAGGGAAACAAAGTGGTCATGTTTTGCGGCTACCAGAAACTACTCCCTTCTTGTTATCCAAGGAGTTTCTAGTGGCCTCTGAGCTAGCTGGCACAAGTAATTAAGTTTAATATACTCGATAGGGACATACTGACCTTAGTCCTATGTCAAACCTATAGGATATATTATTCCAATGCGCAGAGCCTATTAGGGAAATAGGAGCTACACTACATGGCGCCCAACGGTTTGGTAAGGCGGTAATTCAACGTTAGATACTGAGTAACTCAGCCGTGCTTTTTCTCTCAAGAGACCCCTACCCATATACTCCAAAAGACGTCTGGAGTGGGCAGGGTTAAGTATCCACCACGGCTACATAGGGAAATACCCTATATATTTAGCTGTTTGGTTTGCTCAACGTTGAAGGATACAGTGTTCCAAAATATTGTGCACCTTATCTTTGTTTCCTTGAAACTTGTTCTACATTTTTCAAAAAACAAAAATGCCTGGCTCCGACAATGACGCCGGAAACGGTGGAGCTGCGGCTGATCTAGCCCAAGCAGCAGTTTTTAACATTACAGGTTTAAATGAAACCGAGGAGGGTGTCATAAACATCGCTCCAAACTTAAGAAGAGCCATCACTCTAAAACTTATAAAACAGGGCCTACCACCAAGAGGCGGCAGAGCAGTTTTCGTGATAGATGCACATGAATCCTTTCAGACAGAGGTATTCTATTCATGGGTAATATTTCCTGAATCCAATTCAGTAACACACATGTTTCACTACTACAAAGAAGATGATCCACCAGAGGAATATATTCCTTTCGAGGATATTGAAATTCCATTAACATACCAGGAGCATCAGCTCTGGTTTAAAGGCGCCCTAAAACATCACAAAAACATTACTAGGCTCGGTCCACTAGGTAGACCAGGAGCAACATGGCCGATTCTAGCCGGCTACACACCTCATCCTGACATTGAAGAGATGTCAGACGAGGATTTACTTACTCAACTCACAGAGTTAATAAAAATTTACAGACAATTGGTCCAATATGTCATGCGGACTTTCACAGTCCAGCAAACATTAACAATTCCAAATCAAACTCCTCACCAGGGCAATACACTAAAAATTACACCACAGACTCTATACGCAGTCATGGGTAAAATGCCTACAAAACGTGAGCAAATTCCATTCTGGATAGCTCAAAAATTACTCAAATCGAAGCAGTATTTTCAAATACTAGCCCGTATCAGAAACACAGAATACTGACAATCAGTTTACCAATGGGGATCACACCACAACTGGAAGACTGCACCACTTGGGGCTCAGTCTTTGCTGCCATCTATACTAAAACACATGGTATTCCGTCAATTGCGGTAATACCTGATGTCCTGAAACAAATTCAAAACGAATACGGGGCAGAGCCTGCTCTAAATTTAGGTATGAAGTTACTGAAAAATTTCGACCAGGTCTCAACAATAATATTATCTAATATTAAAGGGGAGGCAGCAGCAGTGGCGATCCGCCAAAAATTAAGGGAATTCGATGTTACAGAACATCAAACAGAGCTACCCAGAATAATTGAACAATCTTATACAGAATTAGGCAGAGATAGTTTGGGTGGAAGACCAGTGAAGCCGAAGCTATCTGAAAGTCCTGAGAAGGACTCTATTAAACAAACTCCTACATCTTCTAAAAAGAAGTGGGAGACTAATAAACAAAATTCAAATGAGAAACGTTCTCAATCTCGAGGTAGGTCTCCTCAAAAGGAGCCCTCTGAAAGGAGGTATAACCTCAGGAATAGGGATAATTTGAGAAAACCTGACAGGTATCAAGATACTGATACACGTTCCTCTCGTCCCTTTCAGATCTCATCACAGACTTCGGAAAGAAGAGGACGAGCGGAACATAGAGAAGAACGCGTGAAATCGAAAGACGACAAATACGCTCCAAAAAATAAAACAAAACCTCAATTCTCCAAAAAGAAAGTAGCAGGTCTAAAGATCAGACATGCCGAGGATACTGAGATCACAACTCAAGAACGGAGAATGGGCTCAGACAATGCTGGACAGTGCAGCAGAAGTCACAATAGTTCGCCAGAACGTGAAGGAACTTCTGGAGATAGTGGACTTGAATGAGTACATTAAAGTATAGACTGTAGACACCAGGGTTAGTACTTCACAAAAGTTATATGAAATAACTCTCCGGATGGAGGGAGACAAACCTAGACAGGTGAAAGCACTTTTTTTGGGAAAGACTATCAAAGGGCTATAACATACTTCTAGCAGAAAAAGACTGGCCACCACAATTTGTCAGGGAGTGCCCACACGGCGAGGACATTATTATGCCTGCCTTCTCTAACCATATTCCAATTTATCTAAAATATACATATGCCAGGAAAGGTATGACCTGCTTGGTGTGTAGAGCCTTCAACTAAGCTGTTCAACAACTGCCGGCAGTCACAGGCTCTGCAACCACTGCCGACAGTCACAGGCTCTGCAACCACTGCCGACAGTCACAGGCTGTGCAATCACTGACGACAGTCACAGGCTGTACAATCACTGCGGCAGTCACAGGTTATGCAAAAACTGGTGGCAGTCACAGGCTGTGCAACCACGGTCAGCGGTCATAGGTTATGCAGCAACTGCCAGCAGTCACAGGCTGTGCAACCACTGCTGACTGTCACAGGCTGTGCAACTGCTGCCAACAGTCACAGGCTGTGCAAAACTGCCAGCAGTCACAGGCTGTGCAACAACTGCCGGAGGTCACAGGCTGTGCAATCACTGCCAACAGTCACAGGGTGTGCAACAACTGTCGGCAGTCACAGGCTGTGCAACCACTGATGACAGTCACAGGCTGTGCAATCACTGCCAGCAGACAGTCACAGGCTGTGCAACCACTGACGACAGTCACAGGCTGTGCCACCACTGACAACAGTCACAGGCTCTAAAACCAGTGCAGACCGTCACAGGCTGTGCAACGACTGCAGGCAGTCACAGGCTGTGCAACCACTGAAGGCAGTCACAGGCTGTGCAACCACTGCTGAAAGGGCCCAGGTTGTGCAACCACTATCGACAGTGACAGGCTTTGCAACAACTGCTGGCAGTCAAAGGCTGTAAAACCACTGTCAACAGTCACAGGCTGCGCAACCACTGCCAGCAGTCACAGGCTGTGCAACAACTGCCGGCAGTCATAGGCTGCGCAATCACTGCCAACAGTCACAGGGTGTGCAACAATTGTCGGCAGTCACAGGCTTTGCAACCACTGATGACAGTCACAGGCTGTGCAACCACTGACAACAGTCACAGGCTCTAAAAGCAGTGCAGACAGTCACAGGCTGTGCAACAACTGCCGGCAGTCACAGGCTGTGCAACCACTGAAGGCAGTCACAGGCTGTGTAACCACTGCTGAAAGGGCCCAGGTTGTGCAACCACTGTCGACAGTCAAAGGCTGTAAAGCCACTGTCAACAGTCGCAGGCTGCGCAACCACTGCCAGCAGTCACAGGCTGCGCAACCACTGCCGACAGTCACAGACAGTGCAACCACTGCCGACAGTCACAGACTGTGCAACCACTGCCGACAGTCACAGGCTGTGCAACCACTTCTGACCATGATGTGTGGACACAAATTTGTGAGTAGTCGTTCAAATACAATCATCACAGAATGAAACAAAGTATCAACACTGGTGCACAGATGTGATAATGAGGTCAAGTTGGGACATGGGGTCAAAGGTTATGTATTTATTTCAAATATTTCTATTGTTGTGGTCTGCATCAAACTTGCTGTGATGCAGTTAGGCCAAATTTATCTGGTGTGGATTGCAATGATGTGATAATTAGTTGAGATTTGACTGGTCGCTTGGATGTGGCCGACTGCCTGAGGATTTTATATATGTTTTGATATGCAAATTACCGGTTTTGGATCCTGAAGACTCCTAGCTGCTACTGGTACTAAACGGCTGGTGATGACGGCTCCATGACACGCATGACCTCATTGCGAGGACATCCAGGTCTCAGTGCTTCAAAGGGTCAGTCTTCCCTGTCGGGTTGAGAGCCCTCGACTGACAGGGCCACCCCCCTTTTGGAGACAATGCCAAGCCTATGCCCCTTATGCCAGGCATGCCACAGTAGAGGTGCATTCGGGCTGCCCCAAGGGCAGCACATGGTGCTGCTCTACCCTCTCTAGGACCAGCTCGCGACTCCA
Source organism: Calotriton arnoldi (assembly GCA_963921515.1). Classification (NCBI taxonomy): domain Eukaryota; kingdom Metazoa; phylum Chordata; class Amphibia; order Caudata; family Salamandridae; genus Calotriton; species Calotriton arnoldi. The sequence continues at coordinate 512,565 of CAWUFW010010362.1, read as the reverse complement.
CTACCATTGCCTCCTCGAAAGGTCTTTTCACACACATTGATGCATGTTCATCGAGCCCTTCACGAAATGCACATCCCCAAACTATGCGAGAACCCATTACCCCATTCAAACTTGCATCAATCCTTTTTCTTGGCAGAGATGCGTTGTTTTCTTCTTTCACTGTCCCCAGACAAGAGGCTTATCTGGTGCTCTGCAAACAAGGCGCCTGCGATAGTGAATCAACAGTAACCTGGACACTCACATGTACCTATAGGCAAGGGCACTGGTTCTCTTCTGTGGATTTCAAGTATGGACGGTAAATTCAAGAGGGGTAGGTGTACTGGTTCTCGTCTGTAGAGTGCTAGTATGGACGGTAAGTTCAGGAGGGGTAAGTGTAATGCTTCTCTGTAGAGTGCTAGTATGGACGGTAAGTTCAGGAGGGGTAAGTGTAATGCTTCTCTGTAGAGTGCTAGTATGGACGGTAAACTCAGGGGGCAGGTGCAGTGGTTCTCTTCTGTAGAGTGCTAGAGTAGACAGCAAGTTTAGGAGGGGTAGGTGTAATGGTTCTGTTCTGTACAGTGCATGAATGGTTGGTAAGCTGGGAGGGCAGGTGTAATGGTTCTGTTCTGTAGAGTGCTAGTAAGGACGGTAAGTTCAGGAGGGGCAGGTGTAATGGTTCTTCTCTGTCGAGTGCTAGTAAGGCGGTAAGTTCAGGAGGGGCAGGTGTAATGGTTCTTCTCTGTAGAGTGCATGAATGGTTGGTAAGCTGGGGGGGCAGGTGTAATGGTTCTGTTCTGTAGAGTACTAGTATGCACGGTAAGTTCAGGAGGGGCTGGTGTAATGGTTCTCGTCTGTAGAGTGCATGAATGGTTGGTAAGCTGGGGGGGCAGGTGTAATTGTTCTGTTCTGTAGAGTACTAGTATGGACGGTAAGTTCAGGAGGGGCAGGTGTAATGGTTCTCGTCTGCAGAGTGCATGAATGGTTGGTGAGCTGGGGGGGCAGATGTAAGGGTTCTGTTCTGTAGAGTACTAGTATGGACGGTAAGTTCAGGAGGGGCAGGTGTAATGGTTCCCTTCTGTAGAGTGCATGAATGGTTGGTAAGCTGGGGGGGGCAGGTGTAATGGTTCTGTTCTGTAGAGTGCATGAAGGGTTGGTAAGAGGGGGGGGCAGGTGTAATGGTTCTGTTCTGTAGAGTGCATGAATGGTTGGTAAGCTGGGGGGCAGGTGTAATGGTTCTGTTCTGTAGAGTACTAGTATGGACGGTAAGTTCAGGAGGGGCAGGTGTAATGGTTCTCGTCTGTAGAGTGCATGAATGATTGGTAAGCTGGGGGGCAGATGTAATGGTTCTGTTCTGTAGAGTACTAGTATGGACGGTAAGTTCAGGAGGGGCAGGTGTAATGGTTCCCTTCTGTAGAGTGCATGAATGGTTGGTAAGCTGGGGGGGCAGGTGTAATGGTTCTGTTCTGTAGAGTGCATGAATGGTTGGTAAGCTGGGGGGGCAGGTGTAATGGTTCTGTTCTGTAGAGTGCATGAATGGTTGGTAAGCTGGGGGACAGGTGTAATGGTTCTCCTTTGTAGAGTGCATGAATGGTTGGTAAGCTGGGGGCAGGTGTAATGGTTCCCTTCTGTAGAGTGCATGAATGGTTGGTAAGCTGGGGGAGGGTGTAATGGTTCTCTTTTGTAAAGTGCATGAATGGTTGGTAAGCTGTGGGTCAGCTGTAATGGTTCTCGTCTATAGAGTGCATGAATGGTTGGTAAGCTGGGGGGACAGCTGTAATGGTTCACTTCTGTAGAGTGCATGAATGGTTGGTAAGCTGGGGGGCAGGTGTAATGGTTCTGTTCTGTAGAGTGCATGAATGGTTGGTAATCTGGGGGGCAGGTGTAATGGTTCTGTTCTGTAGAGTGCATGAATGGTTGGTAAGCTGGGGGCAGGTGTAATGGTTCTGTTCTGTAGAGTGCATGAATGGTTGGTAAGCTGGGGGGCAGGTGTAATGGTTCTCGTCTGTAGAGTGCATGAATGGTTGGTAAGCTGGGGGGCAGGTGTAATGGTTCCCTTCTGTAGAGTGCAGGAATGCTTGGTAAGCAGGGGGCAGGTATAATGGTTCCCTTCTGTAGAGTGCATGAATGGTTGGTAAGCTGGGGGGCAGGTGTAATGGTTCTCGTCTGTAGAGTGCATGAATGGTTGGTAAGCTGGGGGGTGTAATGGTTCTCCTTTGTAGAGTGCATGAATGGTTGGTAAGCTGGGGGGCAGCTGTAATGCTTCACTTCTGTAGAGTGCATGAATGGTTTGTAAGCTGGGGGCAGGTGTAATGGTTCCCTTCTGTAGAGTGCATGAATGGTTGGTAAGCTAGGGGGGCAGGTGTAATGGTTCTGTTCTGTAGAGTGCATGAATGGTTGGTAAGCTGGGGGGCAACTGTAATGGTTCACTTCTGTAGAGTGCATGAATGGTTGGTAAGCTGGGGGCAGGTGTAATGGTTCCCTTCTGTAGAGTGCATGGATGGTTGGTAAGCTGGGGGGCAGGTGTAATGGTTCTGTTCTGTAGAGTGCATGAATGGCTGGTAAGCTGGGGGGCAGGTGAAATGCTTCTCGTCTGTAGAGTGCATGAATGGTTGGTAAGCTGGGGGGGGGGAGCTGTAATGGTTCTCTTCTGTAGAGTGCATGAATGGTTGGTAAGCTGGGGGGGCAGGTGTAATGGTGTTGTATTCCTCTTAGGGTGTCCATAAACGGGCTTTCCAGTATCATGTCCTTATATAGGCACAATTCGCCCTGCCCTTATATAGGCATAAAATCCCAGCCCTTATTTAGGCATTAAACCGTGCACTCCAAATACAGGCATGGTCTCCGACATCCGTCCACCCTAACTTCACAACGAGTTCATGAAGAACAGACCCTTAGGCTGCGGGAGTTTCCCTAGCCCAGGACTATTGATTTCTTCAAGGACTCATATATTATGCATGAACCATTATTCCTTAGGGGTTCATTCATGACGTCTTCCGCTGTCCGATCCACGTCAATGCTAACATTCTGAGGTACCTCTCAGGTATAAATATACCTTCCCTAGCCCTTGTAAACTAGAGGAGACCTCGACTTCAGAGGAGCCCGTTTCCCGGCCTGACGCACTGAGAAGACGCTGTCATCCCTGCACGCAGAGAGTCCAGCTTCCAGTGATCTGACTTCCCTTGCGGGGTGTTGGAGTTCGAGTCTGGCAAAGAGATTCCTACCTCTCTCATTCTTCAGGTATGGAGCTGACAAGAACCTAGAGGGACTCTTGGCATATTAGGCATACTAGACTTAACATACTCTTAGTATACCATAGTAAGGAATACTTCACCTACTTCATACCTCTCCCTACACCTAGGTTAGGTTAGGTACATTGGGGTAGAACTAGATTAGAAACGCATCGTATGAGTACTCGCATTTTTAGTCTGTGTTATTTATGTAAAGGCATATGTACTAAAAGATAATGCTATCACAGTATTATTTATTCTACTGCTCACACTGTACATTATTTATCTCGCATACTGTCTTGTGATCGTAACAGCACATTTTACTTACACCAGAAACAAGACTGTTCAATAAATCTTTTATTGAAACGCCCGTCTGTTCTTTCTGTGTAACTTGGAGAAAACTAAGCATGCACGATTGAGCTGAGTGAAATAGTTATCTAGTGTTTCCACGACTCTGGGACACGTTCTGATTCTAAAGGGAAACAAAGTGGTCATGTTTTGCGGCTACCAGAAACTACTCCCTTCTTGTTATCCAAGGAGTTTCTAGTGGCCTCTGAGCTAGCTGGCACAAGTAATTAAGTTTAATATACTCGATAGGGACATACTGACCTTAGTCCTATGTCAAACCTATAGGATATATTATTCCAATGCGCAGAGCCTATTAGGGAAATAGGAGCTACACTACATGGCGCCCAACGGTTTGGTAAGGCGGTAATTCAACGTTAGATACTGAGTAACTCAGCCGTGCTTTTTCTCTCAAGAGACCCCTACCCATATACTCCAAAAGACGTCTGGAGTGGGCAGGGTTAAGTATCCACCACGGCTACATAGGGAAATACCCTATATATTTAGCTGTTTGGTTTGCTCAACGTTGAAGGATACAGTGTTCCAAAATATTGTGCACCTTATCTTTGTTTCCTTGAAACTTGTTCTACATTTTTCAAAAAACAAAAATGCCTGGCTCCGACAATGACGCCGGAAACGGTGGAGCTGCGGCTGATCTAGCCCAAGCAGCAGTTTTTAACATTACAGGTTTAAATGAAACCGAGGAGGGTGTCATAAACATCGCTCCAAACTTAAGAAGAGCCATCACTCTAAAACTTATAAAACAGGGCCTACCACCAAGAGGCGGCAGAGCAGTTTTCGTGATAGATGCACATGAATCCTTTCAGACAGAGGTATTCTATTCATGGGTAATATTTCCTGAATCCAATTCAGTAACACACATGTTTCACTACTACAAAGAAGATGATCCACCAGAGGAATATATTCCTTTCGAGGATATTGAAATTCCATTAACATACCAGGAGCATCAGCTCTGGTTTAAAGGCGCCCTAAAACATCACAAAAACATTACTAGGCTCGGTCCACTAGGTAGACCAGGAGCAACATGGCCGATTCTAGCCGGCTACACACCTCATCCTGACATTGAAGAGATGTCAGACGAGGATTTACTTACTCAACTCACAGAGTTAATAAAAATTTACAGACAATTGGTCCAATATGTCATGCGGACTTTCACAGTCCAGCAAACATTAACAATTCCAAATCAAACTCCTCACCAGGGCAATACACTAAAAATTACACCACAGACTCTATACGCAGTCATGGGTAAAATGCCTACAAAACGTGAGCAAATTCCATTCTGGATAGCTCAAAAAATTACTCAAATCGAAGCAGTATTTTCAAATACTAGCCCGTATCAGAAACACAGAATACTGACAATCAGTTTACCAATGGGGATCACACCACAACTGGAAGACTGCACCACTTGGGGCTCAGTCTTTGCTGCCATCTATACTAAAACACATGGTATTCCGTCAATTGCGGTAATACCTGATGTCCTGAAACAAATTCAAAACGAATACGGGGCAGAGCCTGCTCTAAATTTAGGTATGAAGTTACTGAAAAATTTCGACCAGGTCTCAACAATAATATTATCTAATATTAAAGGGGAGGCAGCAGCAGTGGCGATCCGCCAAAAATTAAGGGAATTCGATGTTACAGAACATCAAACAGAGCTACCCAGAATAATTGAACAATCTTATACAGAATTAGGCAGAGATAGTTTGGGTGGAAGACCAGTGAAGCCGAAGCTATCTGAAAGTCCTGAGAAGGACTCTATTAAACAAACTCCTACATCTTCTAAAAAGAAGTGGGAGACTAATAAACAAAATTCAAATGAGAAACGTTCTCAATCCCGAGGTAGGTCTCCTCAAAAGGAGCCCTCTGAAAGGAGGTATAACCTCAGGAATAGGGATAATTTGAGAAAACCTGACAGGTATCAAGATACTGATACACGTTCCTCTCGTCCCTTTCAGATCTCATCACAGACTTCGGAAAGAAGAGGACGAGCGGAACATAGAGAAGAACGCGTGAAATCGAAAGACGAAAAATACGCTCCAAAAAATAAAACAAAACCTCAATTCTCCAAAAAGAAAGTAGCAGGTCTAAAGATCAGACATGCCGAGAATACTGAGATCACAACTCAAGAACGGAGAATGGGCTCAGACAATGCTGGACAGTGCAGCAGAAGTCACAATAGTTCGCCAGAACGTGAAGGAACTTCTGGAGATAGTGGACTTGAATGAGTACATTAAAGTATAGACTGTAGACACCAGGGTTAGTACTTCACAAAAGTTATATGAAATAACTCTCCGGATGGAGGGAGACAAACCTAGACAGGTGAAAGCACTTTTTTGGGAAAGACTATCAAAGGGCTATAACATACTTCTAGCAGAAAAAGACTGGCCACCACAATTTGTCAGGGAGTGCCCACACGGCGAGGACATTATTATGCCTGCCTTCTCTAACCATATTCCAATTTATCTAAAATATACATATGCCAGGAAATGGGCAGTGGCCCAGGCCCCAGCATTATATAAAAATCATGTAGGATGGGATGAGGATTCACCTCACCATAAAATACATCTGAAACATGAACCAACTGCACAACGGCAGTACCCAATAAAGCAAGAAGCTAAAAAACAGGTGAGGGAGATCTTAGATCAACTTGAATATCAAGGGGTGATTGAAACATGCACCTCCTCAATGAACAATCCTTTGTTTCCTGTCTCCAAACCAGACAATACATATCGTCTAGTGTTGGACTACAGACACCTAAACACTTGTTCTAAAACTTTTGCAGTGCAAAATGCACATAGCACAGCATTAATGAATAACATTGTGCGTAAAAAATATAAAACAACATTGGTTTCTTTTGTCAAAACATAGCACCTGAAAGCAGGTACTTAACAGCATTCTCCATAATGGGGACCCAGCGTCACTTTTGTCGACTCCCACAAGGGTTCAAGAACAGCCCAGGTTTATTCTCAGCGAGGGTAACGGAGTTACTACAAATTTATGACAATGAGGCATTGTCCTATGTCGATGACATCTATCTAACAGACGATGACCTGGACAAACACTTGAACAGGGTGAGCACCATTATACTGGGTTTCGCCTCTGAGGGCTACAAGTTCAACTTTAAAAAGTCCAGAATTGCCCATCTCAATGTCCTGTTTCTAGGATACGAGCTTTCAAGTGAAGGCAAGAGCTTGGCAGCTAACTTTTAGAAAAGTGTGCGCTGCTCCAACCTCCAAAAACGCTAAAAACTTACAATCCATCCTGGGTTTCCTAAACTTTGGAAGAACATACATTCTAAATTACGCAGAAAGGGTTAAACCTCTCTACGCATTAATCAAACCTGATTTTTCGATCAGAAACTGGACACAGGAACACACAGAAATCTTGCGTTGACTCCAGGCTAACATGTTAGCAACAAATCACTTACAAACACGCGTAAGTCAACGCAATTTGGTGATCCGAATAATTTTGGGTCAATGCGGATTCACCTACTTAACATTTAATGAGGGTGAGAAAATACCAATCGCATACAAATCTCATTTGTACACACAAGCGGAAATGCGCTTCAGTTAAACTGAAAAAATTCTAACAGCAGTTCAAACCGCTGTAGCAAAAGAAAGAGCCTTAGCCCAAGGGAAACACATTATTGTCGTAACCCCAGTACCGGCTTTAGAAGCGGTCACAAAAGCGAGCATTCCAAATGCTAAAGCATTACATCCAAGATGGATACAATGGGTTAATTCTCTTGCTGCAACAGATGTTGAATATGTTTTTGATCCAGATTTAAAAACACAAGCATTCCTGCAATATGAACAAGAATGTCCTCTGCCTACTGAAATTCTGCCTCTAGATCAGTACGAATTCATAATTTACACTGACGGATCCGCACAGCCCGCAACAGGGAGTAAGCAAGCTTACAGTGCAGCGTGTGCTATCGTTAAAGGTCGCATGCGAAATGGCATCTTCAGACCTATGGTCACAAAAACTCAGTCTCTAGGAGATTGTACAGCTCAGCGAGCTGAACTACAAGCATTCAAACTGGCACTTGAAAGTACAGATTGAGAATTCCCCACACTGATAGTGTGCGATTCCTTTTACTGTGTTCAGTCGTATAATGAATATATACAAAACTGGCTTGAAAATGGTTTCAAAGATGCGAAAGGTGGCACAATAAAGCACAAAATGCTTTGGGAACAAGTAGTTCAGTTGAAAAACGAACTACCAAAGGCTCACATGATACAAGCACTGAGTCATCAACGTGATGGCGTTCACGTTGCAGGGAATTCATTGGCTGATGAAGCCGCAAAGGGGGCTGTGCAGATGGCTTCCGTAGCTGCGATCACTCGTTCAAAAACAAAAATAGACGGTGAGATAATGTTGGCTGTCAATGCTTCAAGCAAGGGCAGCAGTGCAGCGTTACCAAAAAAGTTTCCACTCAAGTACTCTTATGTAATTGATGTGAACAACGTTCCTTTTGCTCGAATCCCTGGAGTGGGGGATAGGGTAATTCCAAACATGGAACGTAGAGCAGCCTTGATTTATGAAACACATTTGGGGGAGGGTCTGTCACATCAAGGGATCTCTAAAACAATTTTGACGTTAAAAGAGATGTACTGGTGGCCTGGAATGAATACAGAAATTCACATATTCATCAACAACTGCTTAGACTGTAAATTACAGCGAGAGAGCCACCAGACACCATGCTGCGAATGCGGCAACCCAGTACCGACACCATTGTTAGACAGCATTAGACTATCTATGCACCTGCGTCCTACTGGACAAAGGCATTCCCACAAATAATGAATCTAGGTTCCTATGGTTATGGCCTCAGCGCTCAGCTGACACTAGAACTGTTATAAAAGATTTGCGAGTCTTTATCGGCACATACGCAATAGGCACGCTACATTCTGACCAGGGTCCTGCGTTTAGCTCTCGGGCTTACAAAGAAGCCATGGCCAGTCTGGGCGTTGCATTGCGGTACTCCTCTCCATTCCATCCTGAGGGAAATTCGGTTGTGGAAAGGAAAAACCGGGACATAAAGCAGTCTATAACAGCTAGGGTATTAGGTTCGGGTGATGGGTGGGTCAAACACCTTAATGGGGTCCAACGCTCATTGAACAATCTGCCAAGAAGTTCTCTAGGGGGGGTCACTCCATATGGGGTCCTATTTGGGACAAGAATGTGGGTACCAGACCTTGAACACGTAGGCACAGTGGTGGAAAATAAACCATTTGATATCAAAGATCGTTTGGCTGTTTTACAGGAACTCAATGAGTTAAGAACGAAACAAAGCAACGTATTCCTACAGCCAACCACCACTGGGGAAAAATCGGCGGTCCCAGCAAGGCATATCTGGATTCCAAAAGTTGGGGATCTAGTCAGAGAAAAGATTGCGGACAAGAAGGAATTTGGACCTTCTTACAGACAACCAGTACCTGTCCTAGCAGTTCAAGGAACAAGAACAGTACTTCTGCCGCCCCTTGCTGGAAAAAAGGAGAAAAGATTTGTGTCCATCGACCTGATCAAACCACAGTATGTGGCCAATACTAAATAGTAGACCTTGTGGACTCCGACCTAGTAGCAGACGCACTCCTCTCGCTACTATCCAAGAGGTTCAGACTGAAAGACTGATAACAATCGAGAATTCAGCTGTAACAGATGGAGGACTAAGCAACAACGCTATGGAACTCATCCCTCTTGAAACTCAAGTAACAGTTCGTCTACACCAATGTGGCAAGTGATGAACTGGTTCCAGTGATTTCTACAAATCCTGATGCAATTGCAACAATTGATAGAACTGCTTCTGGCTATTTCATTAACTTTGATACGTTCTCAGAAGATCCCAGTGAACCTGAAACGACGCCAGCATCATTCAAATTCAAGCAGCAAGTACAAGACTTTCTTCACTTTCTGAAAAAGACTTATTTGGTTTCTCCATGGATTGAACTCTGGATTATATCTGGACTCTTTGTTTTCCTGCTCTGGCTAGCTTTGGTTACAACTGTGAGCGTGCTTATAAGTGGCAGATACATCCATGTTAATACTGAAAGAAAAGGCGTGAACGTACTTTTGAAACCTCATAAATCCTCCCATCGTGAAGCAAGAGACTTGTCATCAGTGAACATCACAGCTGTTCCTATACAGGATGGTATAGTGTGGGACAAAACAGATTTTGACATCTTCAGCCCGACGGAACAATTGAACATTCCACATTTGTTTAAAATTTCACTAAGTGATCTAATTTCGTCCAGTACCTATTCTGATGATTGGGACTTTGAGACTGTTAACGACATAATGTATGACCTAGAAAAATCTGCCGCATTTTCTAAAAATGAATATTTAGAGGGTTCATCAGACTATGAACAACTGTATTGTTATAACCACTATGGTCATCATTATTTGCATAAAACTGCATATCCAAGAAATGTGTTTATGTTTAACCAATGGGAACATTGTCCTACACCACCTAAAGGTAGTTCAAAAACATTTGCTAGTAAGTTTCCATATTTTTCAGGTTACAATACATCTGATCCAGAAATGTTTTACTATAAAAATGTAAACAAGACAGGACTGAAAATTATGTTAACAAATACAAAACAGATTTATTCTGCATTATTTAATGCCCAACTGTCTAGACAGGGTTTCGACTTTTGGAAAGACACAATAGACACAAAAACTGTCTGGGGTACTAAAGATTGGCAAGTGCAGGGGACAGAAGCTTTATTTAGAGCCTGTATCATCCCTGAACAAATAATGTTTTTGAATGAAACCATCCAACAAACATCTTGTCTTGGACTAGCCAAGATCAAAGTGATGAACACACCTTCTGTACCAACACCTGCAAGTGATAACGATACACAGGCAGCGGTGACAGTTTACAATATACTACAACTCAACAGATCTAATCCTGTTTGGAAAAAATGGTTGATCTGGCCCACAGACTAAGCCTGGGCAAAGCACTACGCTACGCTCGCGTAGTTTGCGAAGTTTGCGCTACTTCACACTACGCGAATTGCACGTAGCACAGTGCAAACACGCGTAGCGGTCATTTTGCTTGCTCGCGGTCCTCAACGTCAAGTTGGCGACCGCGAGCAAGCAAAATGACATCCCGGCGAGACTTTTCCTCGTTCGCGATCAGCAACATCAAGTTGCCGATCGCGAGCGTGGAAAATAAACCTCCCGGCGAGATTCTCAACGCGGGGAGGTCAGGTTTCTCATTGCGAGTGGTTGCGCATGCTCGCGACCGCTCGCGATGAGAAACTACCAGTCCGCGTTGAGAAAGCTGCCGCTTGAGTAAAAATCTACTCGAGCGGCAGTAAAAGACAGCTCGCACTGTGCAAGATGCCGTTTTCAATGATTGCACAGTGCGGGCAAGCATCCGGCACTGTGCAATCATTGCGAACAGTGCACTACGCAGTTCGCGTAGTGCTACGCGTAGCTCGCGTAGTGCGAACTGCACTTTGCGTAGCTTCGCGTAGCGTTACTTCGCGGACTACGCCCAGGGTTACCACAGACACGAATAACTGTCAGGAAAGATTCCTGAATAAAACTCAGGGCTTTACTATTAATAGGCCAGACCCAAGATACGTCCAAAGACAACATCCGGGGGTAGTAACAACATACAGTGTAGGAAAATTATGCCTCGATTGGCTGCATAGGTCTACACTACAGGATGTGAAACAACACTTAACCTTACTTGAAAAGGACGCAGACCTTAGGGAATTCTTGCTTGGACCAAGAAAACCGCGTCAAAAACGTTTCATATATGCCGGCATTTATGCTGCCTATAATGAAGCATGGAAAGTATCACAGATGGAGGCCGCAGAACGAATACGTGAACTTGATCGTATTAATTTAGAGAAAACACTCTCTGTGGTCGACAATGGGTTAACAACTTTGTCCTCCAGAATATATTCATTGGATGGCATTGTATCCTCTGCTATCGACATACTAGAACAAGATTTGGCGATGTTACAACAAGGCCAGTCTCAATTACGTTCTATTGTGTTATTAAGCTGGACGCTGCAATCTTTGCGAGCGGGCTATGTGCCTTGGCGTTTTATCAACACAACGGCTCTGTTTGCAGAATACAATCTCACTGATAAACAGATCGAAATGGCACAAAGAGGAGCAAGGTATACAGTGCTGAGCATTGAAAAACTGGAAAAGTTACCATTCACAGTGGCAGAAAAACCAGCTACAGAATGGCTTATTCATGGCAAAATAACATTACCTGTGACTACTTTTCAGTTTCAGTATTGCCTAAGACAAATGCAAGCAGGCAAATATGAAAGGTTGGGTAAGGAATACATTAAGACATCTTGGGATTTACCGTATACATATAGATGTTGGAGTGGGGATCGTGAAGTGTTTTTGAGCGGTACACACTATAAACGTGCACTGAGCGGTTCACTTATATGTCAGGACATTTCTTTGCACAGGGCTTGTAATGGTTCTGTGGCAAATTTGTCTTGCCATCAGCAGGGTACACCAGCTGCTGTGATTAATCCAACGTTTGGACAACTTTCTAATGGGAGTTACCTCATGTTGAATGATCAAAGTTGCTGCGGTATGTTGCCAGGCATCCCATATCTAGTAACGGTCAACTCCAGGGTCACTTGCTGTATGCAAGTATTGTTTGCCCAATAGACACAGTCAGGGAGTCGCCTCTAAGGCCTTCGCTGAACGTCTCTTTTATAAGATTTGATACTTTGAGCAGAATGAAAGCCATGCTTTTACAGCAAACAGTGCCTTTGACCTCGGCCAAAGAAACCTATGATCTACAAGTAGCAAGGACTTCGGCTGAGATACAGACTTTAATACGTACAAACTGCCCTATACATTTCGTAGAAATGATAGGACGTATCTTCAATATGTCTGATACAACCGGAATTGTACATGTATTTAAGAGCATCTGCTCCGGTCTGTTAGCACCTTTCCAGGCAATACTCGGAATCATTCCGAACTTTGCACATTCGGTGTTTGGTGGCATACCATTAATTCTAGCACTTGTTGCCAGAATTCTATTTCTCTTCCTGCTATTGCGCTATGGCCAGCCTATTCGCAGACATCACTCCGAGCGAAATGGAGAAAGCTCTCCTTGAACGAAAGTGCCGTGAGCGAATAGTACAGCTTTTGGGCATGACTCGTCTACGGGAACTTAATACCACGTGGTTCCTGTCATCCAGACCAATCTGGCAAGATTGCATCTTACCTGTTCTACGATGCCTGCTATGCGGTGAAGAATGCGTGTTGGACACCTGTCTAACATTTCCATCAGCTACGCCAAACGATGTCGATACTCTGCTGGACCCGATAACGGCCCATGCTCTGTGTTGTCCCCAGAGGCTACCAATCCTGATGTCAGCATTCATTGAGATCTCACAGACGCTTCCGGCTGCTGCTGAGGTACGAGAAAGATCTACAGGCACACAGGTAACAACGGACGCGAACATTGCTGAGGCAACCTATGCTGGAAGCGATGCTTCTCATCTCTGTGCAATTAATCTACTACACGAGGTGTTCCAACTGACACCAACTACAGTGGATGATGTTTTGTCTATAGAAATAGATGATCTCATGTTTACACCAGACCCGTAAACTGACTCTGATTCAGCATACAGTGTTCCAGAGATGCAGTAACAATTTGGCCTTCATTTTCAAAACAACTTGGAACTCTACCAAAATTGAACTTTTTTCCCCCATTTTTTCGAACGAAAATGGCACTACAATCTGCTTAAAGTAGAACTATCCTTATAATACAGACTTCAAGGTAATTCCACGGACACTTAGTCATCTTGTGTGTCTAAAACAGTTCATTAATTTTTATGACATGAAATGACTTTGATTTTTTGAACAACCTATCGATCATTTTCCGTCACATGTAAATATTACTGCTTATTTCATTCCAATTGCATTTATTTTCGAACTTTATGCCTGAAATTAAAAGCATTTGCTTCAAATGTACAGTACCTTTTGCATTTTTACTATGTTTTTTTAATGCTTTTAAGAAATATTTTTAAATATGCGGTACTCCATTTAATGTTTAGCATTTTAGTATTATCGTACACACGAAAGTGGAGTGGGTGTTGTATTCCTCTTAGGGTGTCCATAAACAGGCTTTCCAGTATCATGTCCTTATATAGGCACAATTCTCCCTGCCCTTATATAGGCATAAAATCCCAGCCCTTATTTAGGCATTAAACCGTGCACTCCAAATACAGGCATGGTCTCCGACATCCGTCCACACTAACGTCACAACGAGTTCGTGAAGAACAGACCCTTAGGCTGCGGGAGTTTCCCTAGCCCAGGACTATTGATTTCTTCAAGGACTCATATATTATGCATGAACCATTATTCCTTAGGGGTTCATTCATGACGTCTTCCGCTGTCCGATCCACGTCAATGCTAACATTCTGAGGTACCTCTCAGGTATAAATATACCTTCCCTAGCCCTTGTAAACTAGAGGAGACCTCGACTTCAGAGGAGCCCGTTTCCCGGCCTGACGCACTGAGAAGACGCTGTCATCCCTGCACGCAGAGAGTCCAGCTTCCAGTGATCTGACTTCCCTTGCGGGGTGTTGGAGTTCGAGTCTGGCAAAGAGATTCCTACCTCTCTCATTCTTCAGGTATGGAGCTGACAAGAACCTAGAGGGACTCTTGGCATATTAGGCATACTAGACTTAACATACTCTTAGTATACCATAGTAAGGAATACTTCACCTACTTCATACCTCTCCCTACACCTAGGTTAGGTTAGGTACATTGGGGTAGAACTAGATTAGAAACGCATCGTATGAGTACTCGCATTTTTAGTCTGTGTTATTTATGTAAAGGCATATGTACTAAAAGATAATGCTATCACAGTATTATTTATTCTACTGCTCACACTGTACATTATTTATCTCGCATACTGTCTTGTGATCGTAACAGCACATTTTACTTACACCAGAAACAAGACTGTTCAATAAATCTTTTATTGAAACGCCTGTCTGTTCTTTCTGTGTAACTTGGAGAAAACTAAGCATGCACGATTGAGCTGAGTGAAATAGTTATCTATTGTTTCCACGACTCTGGGACACGTTCTGATTCTAAAGGGAAACAAACTGGTCATGTTTTGCGGCTACCAGAAACTACTCCCTTCTTGTTATCCAAGGAGTTTCTAGTGGCCTCTGAGCTAGCTGGCACAAGTAATTAAGTTTAATATACTCAATAGGGACATACTGACCTTAGTCCTATGTCAAACCTATAGGATATATTATTCCAATGCGCAGAGCCTATTAGGGAAATAGGAGCTACACTACAATGGTTCTGTTCTGTAGAGTGCATGAATGGTTGGTAAGCTGGGGGGCAGCTGTAATGGTTCCCTTCTGTAGAGTGGCAGCATAGTCGGTAAGCTCGGGCAGGGGGGTTAGACGTTGCTATAGATTTGAATAAAAATTGCTCTCGGTGACTTGCAGAGAGGGAGAGAACTCAAGTGTCTGTCATTGGTGAAGGGAAGATTTGGTGTCCCCAGGGGATGTTTATTACTTTTATTGATAATCTTAATGACTGACTGCCACAGCAGGTGAATGAGCCAAAGTACCCGGATTATCAGCACCCTTGAAGGAGCCAGAGAACTCTCTAAGCTACGAATGAGATACTCACAGTACAGTCCCGAGTGTGTGAGGCCTCCATTGAAGGAAGAGCTTTGAAGTCAGGGGGTCAGAGTGCTTAACCTCAGGCAAGTTGAGGGTTGGTCAACTGATGGCACTTTGGAAAGCCACCAAGACTCGGCAGTTTTGGAAATACTTGTGTAACAGATGGTGTGTTTTCTGGTGTTTGATGAGCGCTGGTGAGTGTGTGAAATAAATGCATAGTACACCTTTCTGTGCCACCCTGGAGCACAGCACACATCATAGCAGTACACAGCACCATACAGTAGCACAGCACACCACAGACCACCAACACCTCCCCACACTGCAAGGCACCACACCACAGTGCACCATACAGCGCCTGTCTGCTGCAGTGCACAATTCACAACCACCCAGTGCTGGAATGAAGGGGGATCCAGCCGGCTCACACATCTGGCAGCTGTTATTGAGCCGGATCGGAGATCCTCCTGGCCCCAATGAAATATGTGGAATTTGTCCCAGTGTCATTTGGCAACACCAGGACACAACTCAGCAGCGCCCCCACGTTGTCCCCTTCTGTTCAGAACAGCACCATGCAAGTGACTAGGGGCTTTCTTACTATATATTCCAGCTGGGCGCAAAACAAAGGATCAAATCAATCAATCAATCAGGGGTTTGTTAAAGCGCGACTACTCACCCGTAAGGGTCTCAAGGCGCTAGGGGTGGGGGGGTGCAGGTTCCATCCATAAAGGAGGGGGTCTGTCGAAGAGCCAGGTTTTGAGGTTTCTTGCGAAGATGGGGAGCGATGTTGTCTGTCTGAGGTGGAGCGGAAGGGCGTTCCATGCTTTGGCCGCGAGGAAGGAGAAGGAGCGGCCTCCCGATCTGGTCTTTCCGGTGCGGGGGACCACGGCGTAGGAGAGCTGGGCTGATCGTAGGGTCCTTTGGGGTGCGTGGAATTTGAGTCGGCTGTTCAGGTATGCTGGTCCGATGCCGTGGAGGGCCTTGTGTGCGTGGGTGAGCATCTTGAAGGTGATTCTCGCCTCGACAGGGAGCCAGTGGAGTGTGCGCAGGTGCTGGGAGATGTGGCAGTGTTTTGGCAGGTTGAGGACCAGTCTTGCGGCGGCGTTCTGGATGTTCTGTAGCTTGCGGGTGAGGTTTTTGTTTATTCCGGCGTAGAGTGCGTTGCCGTAGTCGAGTCTGCTGGTGACCAGGGCGTGAGTGACGGTCTTTCGGTGTTCGAGGGGGATCCATTTGAAGGTCTTACGAAGGAGGCGGAGGGTGTGGAAGCAGGAAGACGAGACAGAGTTGATCTGGCGGTCCATTTTGAGCTCGGAGTCCAGGATGATTCCCAGGTTGCGTGCGTGGTCCGTGGGGGTTGGCGGGTTTCCGAGGGCGGGGGGCCACCAGGTGTCGCTCCAGGCATCGGGGTTTGGGCCCATGATGAGTACTTCTGTTTTGTTGGTGTTTAGTTGTAGGCAGCTGTTTTTCATCCATTTGGCGACGGCTTCCATGCCTTCTCGAAAGTTGCGCCTGGCGGTGTTGGGCTCGTTGGATAGGGAGAGGATGAGTTGGGTGTCGTCTGCGTATGACACAATGTTGAGTCCTTAGGTTCTGACGATGGGGGCGAGTGGAGCCATGTAGACGTTGAAGAGCGTCGGGCTGAGGGAGGAGCCCTGGGGGACTCCGCAGGTGGTAGGTGTGGGGTCCGAGAGGAAAGGGGGGGAGTCTGACCCACTGCGTCCTGCCGGAGAGGAAGGAGCGGATCCAGTCGAGGGCCTTGTCCTGGCTTCCTGCGTCGTAGAGTCTGCGTATTAGGGTGCGGTGGGAGACTGTGTCGAACGCCGCTGATAGGTCGAGGAGGATGAGGGCTACTGTTTCTCCTTTGTCCAGTAGGGTGCGGATGTCGTCTGTTGCGGCGAGGAGGACGGTTTCCGTACTGTGGTTTTTTCTGAAGCCGGATTGGGAGGAGTCGAGGATGTTGTGTTCTTCAATGAATGTGGCGAGCTGGCTGTAGATGGCTTTCTCGATGACTTTCGCTGGGAACGGGAGCAGGGAGATGGGTCTGTAGTTTTTGAGGTCGGTGGGGTCCGCTGAGGGTTTCTTTAGGAGGGGGTTGACCTCGGCGTGTTTCCAGTCGTCGGGGAACGAGGCGGTCGCCAGGGAGCGGTTGATGGTGTGGCGGAGCATGGGTGCGATGGTGTCGGCGGCTCTGTTGAAGATGTGGTGGGGGCAGGGGTCCGTGGTGGCCCCTGAGTGGATTGACTTCATTGTCTTCAGTGTGTCTTCGGTGGTGAGGGCTGTCCAGTCGTCAATCGCTGGTTTCCGGGTGTCAGGGGTGGTTGGTGAGGGTTCAGTGTGTTGGTTGTCTTCGTCGAAGTTGTCGTAGATGCTCTTGATTTTGTGGTGGAAAAAGGTGCTGAGTTTGTCGCAGAGGTCTTGTGAGGGAGGGATGTCGGTAGACTCGCTAGTGGGTTGGGCGAACTCCTTGATGATGCTGAAGAGTTCCTTGCTGTTGTGCGCGTGGGTGGAGATTCTGTCTTCAATCGCTTTTTTCCTTGTTTCTCTGATGAGTTGATGGTGGGCGTTGGTGGCGGCTCTGAAGTTGTTGTGGGCTTCTGTGGATTTGGTGTTCCTCCAGGCCTTTTCGAGGCGGCGGCATGTGCTTCTGGACTCTCGAAGTTCGGTGGTAAACCATCTGGCTTTCTTGGCGCGGGTATTGTTGTTTTTCTTGAGGGGGGCTATGGTGTTGGT
Organism: Calotriton arnoldi; assembly: GCA_963921515.1. Taxonomy (NCBI): domain Eukaryota; kingdom Metazoa; phylum Chordata; class Amphibia; order Caudata; family Salamandridae; genus Calotriton; species Calotriton arnoldi. The sequence goes on along the minus strand of CAWUFW010010362.1, from coordinate 494,630 downwards.
GCTGTCCGAGATCCATCTATGCAGGGTTCGGGCTGCGGTGTTAGGGTCGTCGTTTTCCGCGATGGTTGGGGTGGAGTTGTTGAGTGAGGAGGTGAGCTGGTCGTCGGTGATTTTGGTCCAATTTCTTCGTGGAAGCAGGTGCTGGTGTCTGTGGATGGTGGGTGTTCTGAAGGTGAAGTGGACGCAACAATGGTCGGTCCATGGGAGTTCGGTGGTGTGGCTGAAGGTGATGGAGTTTCCTGTAGTGAAGAGGGGGTCGAGGGTGTGTCCTGCTGAGTGCGTGGGCTCGGTCACGATCTGGCGCAGTCCAATGTTGTGGAGGTTGTCCAGGAGGGATTTGGTGTTGGGGTCCAGTTGGTTGTTGAGGTGGAAGTTGAGGTCTCCCAGCAGGGTGTAGTTGGTGGATGCGATGGCCTGCGGGGAGATAATGTCCGTGATGGAGTTGGCGAAGGGTCCGCGGGGTCCAGGGGGTCGGTAGATGAGGGTTCCTTGGAGGGTGGCGGTGGGGCTGGCCAGTATCTTGATGTGAAGGTGTTCCATCAGTTCTGTGGGCTCGTCAGGGAGTGTGCTCAGGCGGAGGCTGGATTTGTGGACAATGGCGATTCCTCCTCCTGGGCGGGTAGGGCGGTCCTTCATGGAGATCTTGTATCCTTGGGGGATGGCGATGGCGATGTCCGGTCCCGAGGTGGTGTTGGTCCAGGTTTCGGTGAAGAACGCTACGTCCGGGGTGGTGCTGTCGAGGAGGTCCCAGATTTCTGTGGCGTGTTTGTGGAGGGATCGGACGTTGAGGAGGATGCATTGCAGGGTCTTCGGTTCGGTTGTGTTCTTGTGGGCGGGTTGTGCTGGATCCGTGTTCTTGGCGGTGCTGCAGGTGTGCCGGCAGCGGTGACAGCTGAAGGGTCCTTGGGAGTCGGCTGGTGATGCTAGCTTGCAGTTGTTGTTGCGGCCTGGGTTGAGTGCGTGGAGTGCTGCTGGGTCGTAGCGTTGGCGGGGCGGAGGTCCAGGGTTCCTGGCGCTGGTCGCGGTCGGGTCGCGGACGGGCGCAGGCGGGCTTGCCTTTGACGCGCCTTCGACGCGCCAGCGGCGCGTCCGCGGCCCGCGGCCGCACAGTGGCCGCCATTAAGTAGGGGTCGGGGAGGGCTGGACAGCTGGGAGGCGGGGAGGGGAGCTGTATTGGGCCGGTCGCGCTGGGGGGGAGGGGCCGCGGGGGCAGCAGCGGCGGGGAAAGGTAAAGGGAGGAAATAAGGGATAAAGAAAAAAGGGAAAATAGGCAGAAATAAGGCACAAAAGAGCAGAGATGCAGAAAGGTGAAAGATAAAAGAGGGTAGAAAAACGAGTGAAAACTAGTGAAAGGGCAGAGCGAGAGGAAGGGAAAATGAGCAGAAATAAGGCACAAAAGAGCAGAGATGCAGAAAAGTGCAGACTGGTGAAAGATAAAAGAGGGTAGAAAAACGAGTGAAAACAAGTGAAAGGGCAGAGCGAGAGGAAGGGAAAATGAGCAGAAATAAGGCACAAAAGAGCAGAGATGCAGAAAAGTGCAGAAAGGTGAAAGATAAAAAGGGTAGAAAAACAAGTGAAAGAGCAGAGTTAGAGGAAGGAGACAGAGGTCCACTGGACCACCAGGGATGAGGCGCAGGGAAACCTGCGGGTGGAGGAGGGCCTCGATCACCAACACTCGAGAGTGCAGGGGCAGGCCTCACTTAATGGTGGAGCTGCGAGGGTGGGAGAGCAATTTCACTGACAATGAGTCAGTGGTCTTGCTCGCCTGTCCCCGCAGTGGCCGCCATTAAGTAGGGGTCGGGGAGGGCTGGACAGCTGGGAGGCAGGAGCGGGGAGGGGAGCTGGATTGGGCCGGTCGCGCTGGGGGAGGGGCCGCGGGGGCAGCAGCGGCGGGGAAAGGTAAAGGGAGGAAATAAGGGATAAAGAAAAAGGGAAAATAGGCAGAAATAAGGCACAAAAGAGCAGAGATGCAGAAAGGTGAAAGATAAAAGAGGGTAGAAAAACGAGTGAAAACTAGTGAAAGGGCAGAGCGAGAGGAAGGGAAAATGAGCAGAAATAAGGCACAAAAGAGCAGAGATGCAGAAAAGTGCAGAAAGGTGAAAGAGGGTAGAAAAACGAGTGAAAACAAGTGAAAGGGCAGAGCGAGAGGAAGGGAAAATGAGCAGAAATAAGGCACAAAAGAGCAGAGATGCAGAAAAGTGCAGAAAGGTGAAAGATAGAAAAGGGTAGAAAAACGAGTGAAAGAGCAAAGTGAGAGGAAGGAGACAGAGGTCCACTGGACCACCAGAGATGAGGCGCAGGGAAACCTGCGGGTGGAGGAGGGCCTCGATCACCAACACTCGAGAGTGCAGGGGCAGGGGCAGGCCTCACTTAATGGTGGAGCTGCGAGGGTGGGAGAGCAATTTCACTGACAATGAGTCAGTGGTCTTGCTCGCCTGTCCCCGCAGTGGCCGCCATTAAGTAGGGGTCGGGAGGGCTGGACAGCTGGGAGGCAGGAGCGGGGAGGGGAGCTGGATTGGGCCGGTCGCGCTGGGGGGAGGGGCCGCGGGGGCAGCAGCGGCGGGGAAAGGTAAAGGGAGGAAATAAGGGATAAAGAAAAAAGGGAAAATAGGCACAAATAAGGCACAAAAGAGCAGAGATGCAGAAAGGTGAAAGATAAAAGAGGGTAGAAAAACGAGTGAAAACTAGTGAAAGGGCAGAGCGAGAGGAAGGGAAAATGAGCAGAAATAAGGCACAAAAGAGCAGAGATGCAGAAAAGTGCAGAAAGGTGAAAGAGGGTAGAAAAACGAGTGAAAACAAGTGAAAGGGCAGAGCGAGAGGAAGGGAAAATGAGCAGAAATAAGGCACAAAAGAGCAGAGAAGCAGAAAAGTGCAGAAAGGTGAAAGATAGAAAAGGGTAGAAAAACGAGTGAAAGAGCAGAGTGAGAGGAAGGAGACAGAGGTCCACTGGACCACCAGGGATGAGGCGCAGGGAAACCTGCGGGTGGAGGAGGGCCTCGATCACCAACACTCGAGAGTGCAGGGGCAGGGGCAGGCCTCACTTAATGGTGGAGCTGCGAGGGTGGGAGAGCAATTTCACTGACAATGAGTCAGTGTTCTTGCTCGCCTGTCCCCGCAGTGGCCTCCATTAAGTAGGGGTCGGGAGGGCTGGACAGCTGGGAGGCAGGAGCGGGGAGGGGAGCTGGATTGGGCCGGTCGCGCTGGGGGGAGGGGCCGCGGGGGCAGCAGCGGCGGGGAAAGGTAAAGGGAGGAAATAAGGGATAAAGAAAAAAGGGAAAATAGGCAGAAATAAGGCACAAAAGAGCAGAGATGCAGAAAGGTGAAAGATAAAAGAGGGTAGAAAAACGAGTGAAAACTAGGTGAAAGGGCAGAGCGAGAGGAAGGGAAAATGAGCAGAAATAAGGCACAAAAGAGCAGAGATGCAGAAAAGTGCAGAAAGGTGAAAGAGGGTAGAAAAACGAGTGAAAACAAGTGAAAGGGCAGAGCGAGAGGAAGGGAAAATGAGCAGAAATAAGGCACAAAAGAGCAGAGATGCAGAAAAGTGCAGAAAGGTGAAAGATAGAAAAGGGTAGAAAAACGAGTGAAAGAGCAGAGTGAGAGGAAGGAGACAGAGGTCCACTGGACCACCAGAGATGAGGCGCAGGGAAACCTGCGGGTTGAGGAGGGCCTCGATCACCAACACTCGAGAGGGCAGGGGCAGGCCTCACTTAATGGTGGAGCTGCGAGGGTGGGAGAGCAATTTCACTGACAATGAGTCAGTGGTCTTGCTCGCCTGTTCCCGCAGTGGCCGCCATTAAGTAGGGAGTCGAGGAGGGCTGGACAGCTGGGAGGCAGGAGCGGGGAGGGGAGCTGGATTGGGCCGGTCGCGCTGGGGGGAGGGGCCGCGGGGGCAGCAGCGGCGGGGAAAGGTAAAGGGAGGAAATAAGGGATAAAGAAAAAAGGGAAAATAGGCACAAATAAGGCACAAAAGAGCAGAGATGCAGAAAGGTGAAAGATAAAAGAGGGTAGAAAAACGAGTGAAAACTAGTGAAAGGGCAGAGTGAGAGGAAGGGAAAATGAGCAGAAATAAGGCACGAAAGAGCAGAGATGCAGAAAAGTGCAGAAAGGTGAAAGAGGGTAGAAAAACGAGTGAAAACAAGTGAAAGGGCAGAGCGAGAGGAAGGGAAAATGAGCAGAAATAAGGCACAAAAGAGCAGAGAAGCAGAAAAGTGCAGAAAGGTGAAAGATAGAAAAGGGTAGAAAAACGAGTGAAAGAGCAGAGTGAGAGGAAGGAGACAGAGGTCCACTGGACCACCAGGGATGAGGCGCAGGGAAACCTGCGGGTGGAGGAGGGCCTCGATCACCAACACTCGAGAGTGCAGGGGCAGGGGCAGGCCTCACTTAATGGTGGAGCTGCGAGGGTGGGAGAGCAATTTCACTGACAATGAGTCAGTGGTCTTGCTCGCCTGTCCCCGCAGTGGCCGCCATTAAGTAGGGGTCGGGGAGGGCTGGACAGCTGGGAGGCAGGAGCAGGGAGGGGAGCTGGATTGGGCCGGTCGCGCTGGGTGGGAGGGGCCGCAGGGGCAGCAGCGGCGGGGAAAGGTAAAGGGAGGAAATAAGGGATAAAGAAAAAAGGGAAAATAGGCAGAAATAAGGCACAAAAGAGCAGAGATGCAGAAAAGTGCAGAAAGGTGAAAGAGGTTAGAAAAACGAGTGAAAACAAGTGAAAGGGCAGAGCGAGAGGAAGGGAAAATGAGCAGAAATAAGGCACAAAAGAGCAGAGATGCAGAAAAGTGCAGAAAGGTGAAAGATAAAAGAGGGTAGAAAAACGAGTGAAAACAAGTGAAAGGGCAGAGCGAGAGGAAGGGAAAATGAGCAGAAATAAGGCACAAAAGAGCAGAGATGCAGAAAAGTGCAGAAAGGTGAAAGATAGAAAAGGGTAGAAAAACGAGTGAAAGAGCAGAGTGAGAGGAAGGAGACAGAGGTCCACTGGACCACCAGAGATGAGGCGCAGGGAAACCTGCGGGTGGAGGAGGGCCTCGATCACCAACACTCGAGAGGGCAGGGGCAGGCCTCACTTAATGGTGGAGCTGCGAGGGTGGGAGAGCAATTTCACTGACAATGAGTCAGTGGTCTTGCTCGCCTGTCCCCGCAGTGGCCGCCATTAAGTAGGGGTCGGGGAGGGCTGGACAGCTGGGAGGCAGGAGCGGGGAGGGGAGCTGGATTGGGCCGGTCGCGCTGGGGGGGATGGGCCGCGGGGGCAGCAGCGGCGGAGAAAGGTACAGGGAGGAAATAAGGGATAAAGAAAAAAGGGAAAATAGGCAGAAATAAGGCACAAAAGAGCAGAGATGCAGAAAGGTGAAAGATAAAAGAGGGTAGAAAAACGAGTGAAAACTAGTGAAAGGGCAGAGCGAGAGGAAGGGAAAATGAGCAGAAATAAGGCACAAAAGAGCAGAGATGCAGAAAAGTGCAGAAAGGTGAAAGATAAAAGAGGGTAGAAAAACGAGTGAAAACAAGTGAAAGGGCAGAGCGAGAGGAAGGGAAAATGAGCAGAAATAAGGCACAAAAGAGCAGAGATGCAGAAAAGTGCAGAAAGGTGAAAGATAGAAAAGGGTAGAAAAACGAGTGAAAGAGCAGAGTGAGGGAGACAGAGGTCCACTGGACCACCAGGGATGAGGCGCAGGGAAACCTGCGGGTGGAGGAGGGCCTCGATCACCAACACTCGAGAGGGCAGGGGCAGGCCTCACTTAATGGTGGAGCTGCGAGGGTGGAGAGCAATTTCACTGACAATGAGTCAGTGGTCTTGCTCGCCTGTCCCCGCAGTGGCCGCCATTAAGTAGGGGTCGGGGAGGGCTGGACAGCTGGGAGGCGGGAGCGGGGAGGGGAGCTGGATTGGCCGGTCGCGCTGGCGGGGAGGGGCCGCGGGGGCAGCAGCGGCGGGGAAAGGTAAAGGGAGGAAATAAGGGATAAAGAAAAAGGGAAAATAGGCAGAAATAAGGCACAAAAGAGCAGAGATGCAGAAAGGTGAAAGATAAAGAGGGTAGAAAAACGAGTGAAAACTAGTGAAAGGGCAGAGCGAGAGGAAGGGAAAATGAGCAGAAATAAGGCACAAAAGAGCAGAGATGCAGAAAAGTGCAGAAAGGTGAAAGATAAAAGAGGGTAGAAAAACGAGTGAAAGAGCAGAGTGAGAGGAAGGAGACAGAGGTCCACTGGACCACCAGGGATGAGGCGCAGGGAAACCTGCGGGTGGAGGAGGGCCTCGATCACCAACACTCGAGAGTGCAGGGGCAGGCCTCACTTAATGGTGGAGCTGCGAGGGTGGGAGAGCAATTTCACTGACAATGAGTCAGTGGTCTTGCTCGCCTGTCCCCGCAGTGGCCGCCATTAAGTAGGGGTCGGGGAGGGCTGGACAGCTGGGAGGCAGGAGCGGGGAGGGGAGCTGGATTGGGCCGGTCGCGCTGGGGGGGAGGGGCCGCGGGGGCAGCAGCGGCGGAGAAAGGTTAAGGGATAAAGAAAAAAGGGAAAATAGGCAGAAATAAGGCACAAAAGAGCAGAGATGCGGAAAGGTGAAAGATAAAAGAGGGTAGAAAAACGAGTGAAAACTAGTGAAAGGGCAGAGCGAGAGGAAGGGAAAATGAGCAGAAATAAGGCACAAAAGAGCAGAGATGCAGAAAAGTGCAGAAAGGTGAAAGAGGGTAGAAAAACGAGTGAAAACAAGTGAAAGGGCAGAGCGAGAGGAAGGGAAAATGAGCAGAAATAAGGCACAAAAGAGCAGAGATGCAGAAAAGTGCAGAAAGGTGAAAGATAGAAAAGGGTAGAAAAACGAGTGAAAGAGCAGAGTGAGAGGAAGGAGACAGAGGTCCACTGGACCACCAGAGATGAGGCGCAGGGAAACCTGCGGGTGGAGGAGGGCCTCGATCACCAACACTCGAGAGTGCAGGGGCAGGGGCAGGCCTCACTTAATGGTGGAGCTGCGAGGGTGGGAGAGCAATTTCACTGACAATGAGTCAGTGGTCTTGCTCCTGAGAAAGGAAGAATTTAAAGGGCCAACAGCCCTTCTATTGTTCGAATATAAACCGGGTTGTGAGCTATTTGGAACCTAACACCTAGACCCGATGCAATGGAAGGAAACAAAGGTGCACAGCTTGTTACCACTTCACAAGCACTTAAGAGAAACTACGATTTGGAGTCGAGCGTTCGACTTTGTTCTGTCCCTGAATATAAGAGATGCACCTACAGTAAGGAAGTCAGATGTGTGTGTCTGGAACAGTATTTACACAAAGTACAATTGAAATAACACCCATTTTTTTAATATAATTATTTTATAACGCCACTCATCCTAAAGGAGGGTTTCTGAGCGCTCTACGTCACCTGCACATATTATGCACTGATCATTTTTGTGTAAATGTGTAAATCAATATACAGGATGTTACATAAGACAATGAGGGTTTCAGAGGGCAGGAGTCATACATCATCTTTACTGCTGGGGGTTATATCTTAAGATGCATGGCCTGGAGAAACACAAAGTCAGGATTTAAAACTTAACACGGTTGTCTCTACTCATAAAGGATTTCTGTCTTGAAAGCAGTAACCCGTTTACCTGTCGACATAAAATAATAACCTGTCTTCTGCATGTCACAAGACGTGCTTTGCAGGAGACACATTAACCCTCTATGCTACTTTATGAGGCAAAGCTGTGACAAGACAAACCACAGATCTCTCCAGCAAGTGCATTAACCACTAGAGTTACCTTACCATTAAAACTATTTCATGAGATTTACTGGGCACACAAAGCTCTCTGCAGAAGGTGTTTTACCCCCATAGGACAGTTTAAAAAGCATCCTTTGCATCGAATTAGCTAGAACAGATTTACTCTCATGTTTTTCCTTGTTACCAATTTCTTTTAAAAAAATAAAAGTATACATTGACTGTCAGACTGTTTTTCATGACTCCACCCCTCATGTTTGCACCCCCTTTTTGTTGGCCCACTTTCATCCCAAAGTATAGTTTTCCCAACTCCAGCACTGCAACCACACTGTGCCACAGACCTCATCACCCCACAGTGCACCACACCGAACCCTACACCACACCTTCAGTGTAGCTGTAGCACTAGGCTCTGGCAGTGGATTTAGAAGCTGTTTTTGCCTCTGGATGTTTAGCTCACATCCTCGTCTTAGGAAAGCGCGAGTAATTTAAAAGGCATTTAGCGCAATTCTGAGCCTCTTACTCAGGCTCAGGCGCTCAGACACTAAGACAAAGTGCTCCGTGTGCCAAATCCAGCTCCTTATTGTCTGTAATTTCATTATTAAAGTGAATCCATCAGTGATATTGCAATCTCCACACTGTGTCTCGCGAGTGCGATCTGCACTGCCCGCTCACGGTTCAGTGTGAGGTAAGTATCAGACAATCCCGTCCACCTGAGAAGAAACACACCTGTACCCTTCAAAGGGCAGTATGTCAAGTATAGGAAAAAGTACCCCGACTGTACACTATATATGTGATAATGTACCACCTTCTGTTCATCATAAGGATATTGCAAGTCACCGAGGGGTTCCATGGCCATATGGAGGAATGAGGTCTGGTCCCTTATAAGGCTCTGCAACGTTAAGGTGACTAGCAACATCCTTGTAATATACTCCTGGGAGTACTCTATTCCTTATAATATATGGTCATGACATCACCTTTTCCACAAACCAGTTAAGTCCTTGGTGTGTAGTTCTTTCATGAGAAGGATAAAGCATGTTTGCAAACATGAAGAATAAAAAGAGAATCTCTTTTTCAAAATTAAGCACATCAAAAAAGATGTTAGATATTCATTGCAAAAAAATAGTAGAGCTGGTTTAATGTAATTAGGGGCCTGGCTTAAAGCATGGCATACTGTTAGTGACCCCCTACGGGCTGCAGGCAGGGCTTTAAGTGGGATAAAAAACTGGGGGTCTCTCAAAGGGTCGTGGCCAATGTAATTAAGGGCGTGGCTTAAAAACACGTAAGCTAAAAATCTGTGCTTAGCATAGTGTGCCGCCCAAATTGTATTTTGCTGTTTCTGTCATTGCGTATAGATATATGATACAACAAGTGACATCATACCTACAACAAGTCAGGACTATTGTTTTTGTCAATGGTTGTTAGTTGCATAAGATAAATAAGCAGCAACTATGGCTTGTACATAATATTGAAAAAGCTTCCACTCAAAGCCATGGTGACACCACGACAATGTTGCTGCTCCTTAGTTTCAAAAAGAGAAGGGAAATCCAGAGAGAATTACTTTCAAAGGATTCCCCTTCCCCTACAACGCTGACCTGACAGGACGTCATGCCGCAACTTCTCTACTAGTGAGAAGTGAGCAGTGTGACCACGCGCACATCGATGTGCCTACTGTCACTGCAGTCCGGAAAAAACGGACCGCCTGTGCCAGGGTACAAAACAGAGCCCGATAGAGACCCGTTTCAAGGCCCCCTTTAAAAAACTGCCGGTGCTCAGCACCAGTGAGACCCGGCCCACTTAAAGCCCTGCCTGTGTCCTCCCCTCCTCACCACTCCCTACCTCCGATCAGTGCAGGCCAGCGCTGGTATGTCCTTGCGAGCTATGCCCAGTGCCAGACCGCGGATCCTGTTGCCAGGTTCCCTGGCTGCCTGCGATAGAGCCCCAGCAGGGATAGTTCTACATTGCATAATGCCTGTGTTAGAAAGTCATCCTTTTGCCCTGTTCACCCCGGTTTTTTTGATGAATGATACTGGTGTTAACCTGAGCTCTGCTAACCCAGCCCAGAGCCAGTGCTATGTGTAAAAAGGTACATGTAATAGGGTACACTTACAATTGGCAATGACAGACCCTATAAGTCCCTAGTAGATAACAGGGCCAGGGGGTGTAATCTACCCAGTGGCGGTTGGTGACATTTGAAAGTGGTGAGCCGTAAAACAAATGTCGTACTGCACTGTGGCGAGCGAGCGCAGCGAGCGAGCCCGAACCACCTCCGGTGGGTTCGGGGGGATTGTCCCACCAAGAAAATTTTGAAAAAAGAGTGGGCAAATTGTGCATTTTCAAGCAAATTTGAGAAAGCAGGAAGGTGTCAACCACTCTGAGGTCTGATGACCCCGTCCAGTCCCCGGTCCAGCCCCTCCACACCCCGCACCCTGTGGGTCCTACTAAGGCCAGTTGGACCATGGTAATGCCACTAGTAGAACTCAGAAGGCAGGCTATTCCACAAAACGACTCCCCCAGACCATTATCTCTTGAGTTACATGGTTGGAAAAGAATTGAAACAATTCCATACATCATGAAAGGAACCAAGACACATATACAGTGGAGTTATTGGCTTACACTGGCATACAGAAACCAAAGTCAAATCAACAGCCAAATTGCCATACTGAGGGAAAAGATTTAAAACAAGGCATGTTGCTCACTCACACCAACCCCACAGTTGCCTACATTACCTACATGAGAGTGTTAGGCCCTCATTAAGAATTGGGCAATAAATCTGCTCTGTACAACTGCACATTTACCAGGCAAGTCTCCACACCCACTAATACAGAGTGCAGAAACACACCTCTTAATTCTATGTGTGTCTCCATGTGTGGAAACACACCCAGAATCACCTCACCCAGTATTTCAGGGTGTGGTAATTGAAAATGCCATTATGCGTTGTAGTTGACCCTGTCTAAAGTGTGGATTTGCCACCAAAAAATCTCCACCAGGTTTGAATAGGTCTTAAACTGTACCACATTATACCAAATGAAATTCAAAGATAAAAGACAATGAAAGCACCACTACTGACACAAATAAAGTGTGCAGCGGGGAAAAAACACCCACATCAAATTTACCCATGAAAACATAGCCATCATCATTTTTGCAGGTTAATCCAATTTCCCAAGCTGATCAGTATAAATGGCCACACCTTAGGACACACTCAGGCTGCCAAACAACACAATACATGAATTTCAACCGGAGATCTGCAACTGCAGATTGTTGTGTCACTGCAGTGGTGATGGGTTGGGGTGTTGCCTTCCATTTTCTAGCCGCACATGTGGGTGGAGGTGAATGGATAGTTGTCACCTATGATATTCAGTTTCCTTATAGAATATGGAGCTGAGAAGACAGGTCACCGGAAAGGGGGAAAACACTTTGGCACCAATTTCTGAGAAACACCAAAACCTCTGAAAGACAAGTGATATCTGGCAGGACGTTGATTGTAAAGAAATGAATATATACAGATCATTGGAAAACAATGTTAACTCATCAGTGTTGGACCGTAGTTATGAAAGGGCCTAGAGGGGGGAGCATGCAGATTGCAGAATATACTGGTAAGTATTACAAACACTGACAAACTAAATAATAGCTAGGAACGCTATCAATAAGCAAAGAAACAAAATTAGGTATCGAAAAAGTGTACAAAAATGCCTGCTGCTATGAAAAGGGAGGTCGGATGCACGAACGGCCGGAAGCAGGAAACCCACCTGCAATAAAGTATTGCCACAATATGTCTGGAAAAGAGCAGACATACAGTGTAGGCGCTTATGCGGTATCTTTTAACATTTGCATATGCGGCTTAAAACATCCCAGGTGCTCCTTTCAAGCATTTCTCGCCCAGAGGTTTTTGTTGTGGTTCTGAATACAAATGATAGTTTCATCCAGAACACAGTGACTCAGGCCGGCTTTGTACTGCCATAACTTAAACAGCGGTAGCAAATCCTGATAACAAGAGGCGCAGGCAAACCATTTGCAGATTTTGTACATTTAAAACGCAAATCCTGCACTTTTCTACAACTCAGCCATGGTAATGCCATCCAGCCATTCCGTGACAAAGAAAGAAAACCCTAATGGAGTAGATGTGGGCTCAGTAGGTGAGTTTGTGAGTGTTCCAGAGAGAGCATATGAGCAAAACTAGATGAGCACCACACACTTGTAAGTTTGTCTGTATTCATTTACATCATGCAGGTACTTTCCTACGTGTAAAGATTCTAAAATGTTCTCCTGTAAAGCACTGTATTTCTCAGTGCACGAATAGGAAGAAAACCCCCCACATTTAGCTGGGGCTTAAGGGATTAGATTTCTCCATAGGGAAAATATTTTTGGAGTTGAGAAATAAAAAAAAATCTTTAATTTGAAAATGCACACGTGTCAATTTTCCGTACCTGGAAATTTCCACATGGTGGAATTCCTGCCTGCGCACACATTTGATTACTCGAGAAAACTACACATTTTGTAATTTTCCAGGACTCCTCGTAGAAATTGGAATTCTTTAAACATTGCATAAAAGTCAGAAATGTGCGTCATTCTTTGGATTAATTATATGAGAGGAAAAGTCTGCCTTTTTTTTATCGAAGTGAACGAGCACAGCAAACAACAAACTGGCCTGGGACAGATGAAATGCTCCGTCAGCCCTACCAGCATTTTAACCTGCCCTCGGCAGCATACAGCGGGAACTCCAGAGTGCATCAACCCAACAATCCATGAATGGTTCGATGCATTCCTCCCGGCCACGCTTCACACTTTTCATTGTAAGCACAAGTAATGGTGCAAATTAAATGTCTGTCACGGTCGGCATTTTGTAAATAGCTCTTTTCATACATATTAAGGATTCTCGCATAGATGGCTCCAACACCTGAAACTTGAACCAGAGAGGGCCTGCAAACCTACGATGCCAGAAACCTTAAAAAAGCACACAACTAAAAACGCAGCGGCAAAAGAGAGACCTACTCGAAGCTGACGAGGAAATCTCTGAAAAAAAATAGCAGCAATGGACAAGCAAAAAGTGTACGCAGTGAAAGCCAAATGATAACCTATAGCCAAGGAACTTTAGATTAATATTCCTACATAATAAGCTGGGGCAAATCTGGAGACCAAACATGCAGGAAAGGGTTAACTCTACCCCACCTCCCGAGGCCAACGTCCCCACCTGTAATGCAAATGACTGACAAAGGAGGGCACCAAGTAAGCAGTGGTAAGGCTGGAGACCATGTATGAGCGATGGTGGCGCACGGAGTCCGAGCTGTCAAAGACCTGGGAGGCAGGCGGCAACAGGAATGAGTGCAGAGAGGTAACGCTGGAAACTGTTTAGCATCGGAGCGTAATGAGGTGGCAGGAATGAGTAGACTCAGGGCTTTAAGTGGGCCGGGTCTGTCCGGGTCTGAGCACCGGCAGTTATTTTTAGGGGGCCTCGAAACGGGTCTCTATCGGGCTCTATTTTCGGGCCTCGCACAGGTAGTCCGTTTTCTTTTTTTTTTAATTGGACTGCAGTGAGAGCATGCACATCGCTCACTACTGAGAAGTGGAGACGTCATGCCAGGTGAGCCGCATTGTAAGGGAAGGGAAATCCTTTAAAGAGAGCCATTTTCTCTCAGGATTTCCCTTCTCTTTTTAAAACGCAGGAGCAACATCATCGTGGGATGATTAGGAGAGAGACGACCAGGCGCGCAACGCCCATTGCCCCGGGCTGAAACAGCTTCCCGGGCGCACACACGAGTACTTCACAGGTCTTTAAAAGACCATTTGCTTGTAAATGAGGCTCTGTTGTTTTTCACCCCTTTTTAGAGCCCCTGCATCCCCACTCTGCCTATTGCTGGAAGAATTAGCCTCCCCCCAAATTTGGCTCTAGTTGCGCCTCTGGAGACGACCACAGGCAGCCAACTCCAGCACGACCCTGCTCTGACCTTTCACAGTGTCTTGTTTTAGTGCTACGAAAACACACGCTTTGCCTGGCTCACTTAGGGGCATATTAACAAGCCGGCGATAAAAAATTATCGCCGCTTTAGCGTCTGTTTTCAGACGAAAAGCGGCGATAATTTTATCACTGTATTAGCAAGGTCACGCTATCGCGTGAATCCTTGCCCTATCGCCCTTTCCCATAACGCCCATCCTGCATCTCTAATGAGATGCAAGGTGGGCGTTACTGAGCGTACCCCAGATGGGCTACGTTGTAAATATCGCCGATGTGCACATCGCGATATTTACAAGGCAGCCCACAGGATGATAGCAGACGTTAGATTTTGGCGAAAACTGCAGTTTTCGCCAAAATCTAACATCTGCTATTATCCCGACTTAGCCATCCCTAACATAGGGGGTGGATTGTGCTGATACGACCACAGGGTCGTATCAGCAGAAGTTATCGCTGTTTGTAGGGAACATCGCTGGAAAACCAGCGATGTTCCCTGCAAAACGGCGATGACCTCGCTATCTCTGGAATTTTTATCGCCCTGGAGAAGCGTGTTGTTAATAACGCGCTACCAGGGCGATAAGTTCCGGAGATAGCCAGCGATAGGATATCTATCGCTAAGCACGGCCAGCGATAATTATCGCTGGCCGTTGATAATATGCCCCTTAGTTCTCACACCCCCTCTTTAATATGAAGATAGTAGCGTTGGAATTACCTTTATATTCCTATACTGTGCTTCACATGGAAATATAGAAGGGCAGGTTCTCACCACCCCAAATTAGCTGTTTGGTATACTCTCTCAAATGTAAGAACTACAGGTATTCAGTGTCTGTCAGTCACGGCCAATTTAAAGCAGTGTTCCTATATAGAAATGGACAAAAGGTTATGTTTCTGAATTAGCGTCTTACACTGAAAAGCTGGTTTACATTTCTTTCGCTGGATCAACCTTTGTTTAAAACACCACCAGAGAAGGGTGGTGAACTATGGTCCACAAAGAGCAACTGTTTCTTGTTCTTTATCAGAAACATCTGCCTGTCAATGGTTATCACCAGCCTTTTCGGCCCATTAAGAGGCTGGGTGGATGAGTATAATACGGGGTGTTTAGGATCGGGGCGGAGGGTGCACGGAAAGAAGGATGGATAGGTGAATAAAGGGCGAGTGGATGGATGGCCAGATGGATGAATGGATAGCTAGATGGATGGATGGATGGATGAATGTATGGATGGATGGAAGGATGAATGGATGCATGGACCAGTACTTAGGATAGGCGGGTGGGCTGATAGATGCTTAGGATAGGTTCTGGGACAGATGTATGTATGGATGTATGGGCGTATGGATGGATGGATGGATAGCACAGTGCTTAGGAGAGGCGGGTGGGCTGATAGATGCTTAGGATAGGTCCAGGGACACATGTATGGATGGATGGCTGGATGGATGAATGAATGAATGGGTTTCTGGCTGGATGAATGGATG
Organism: Calotriton arnoldi; assembly: GCA_963921515.1. NCBI lineage: Eukaryota > Metazoa > Chordata > Amphibia > Caudata > Salamandridae > Calotriton > Calotriton arnoldi. Next base: position 479,527 of record CAWUFW010010362.1, on the reverse strand, counting down.
AGTGGATGGATGGATGGATGGATGGATGGAAGGATGAATGGATGAATGGACCAGTACTTAGGATAGGCGGGTGGGCTCATAGATGCTTAGGATAGGTGCAGGGACAGATGTATGTATGTATGTAGGTAGGAATGTATGGATGGATTGAAAGATGGTTGGATGGCGCAGTGCTTAGGATGGATGGATGCAGGGCTTTAAGTGGGCCGGGTCTGAGCACCGGCAGTTATTTTCAGGGGGCCTCGAAACGGGTCTCTATCGGGCTCTATTTTCGGGCCTCGCAAAGGAAGTCCGTTTTCTTTTTTTTTTTTATTGGACTGCAGTGAGAGCATGCACATCGATATGCGCATGCTCATTTTGCTCACTACTGAGAAGTGGAGACGTCATGCTAGGTGAGCCGCGTTGTAGGAGGAAGGGAAATCCTTTAAAGAGAGTGTTTTCCGAAGGTAGGATAATAGGAGGGGATTTTCTTAAGCACACAATGCTAGTTATCTTGATTTAGACCACTCCCCTACTTGGATAGGCCACACCCCTTTAAGAGGTTTGCCCCGCCCCTTTTAGAGCACCCCCAGTTTTTTTTTCCCACTTAAAGCCCTGGGTAGACTGGCTAAGAAGTGGAGCAATCAGGGAGGCAGCAGCACTGGACAGACATGGGTACACGCGTGTCAGGCCGCCAGCCGAGCTCAACTGCCCACCTCCAAAATTAGAAACACTGTACAGTACTTTATCCTCAAGGACGAACGAGTAGGGCAGGCGGGCATTATCAAGCTGAACATGCATTATCAGGCATGACAGGGGTTACAGACAGGACTGGCACTGCCAGCAATTATCAGATAGCGCGAACATCACCAGGCAGCACAGGGATTCCAGGACAGAACAGGGCAGGAACGAACAGGCATAACATGAATGAACAAGCAGGGCCGGCATTATCAGGCAGGAATGACAGGCAATCACAGAAAGGACGGGCACCATCAGACGGGCATTAGCAGGTAACAGACAGGGCGGTCACACATAAGCTTCAGTAGAAAGGACAAGTACCAGCAGGACGGATGGAAAAAATAAAAAGTTACTTACCGCGCCACCTCTGATCCTGGCCACCTGGCCGGGGTAATGGTGCAGCAGGAATCGGATCCCGCGTGTTCCAACAGGAAGCAGCCAGCAGGCAGCCTCCCTCCCGTACCCTAAGCCAATCACAACGCTGCAATGGCAGCGTTGTGATTGGTGAGGCGCAGCAGAGAGCGCCCCAGCCGGGCCATTTTCTCTATGTAGGCTGCATGCAGCAGCCTACATAGAGAAAAGGGGGGAGTGCGCATGACTGCTTTGTTCGGCCCTGGGGCCGACCAAACAGTCAGTACCCACAACAGTGGGTTAGCCACTCCCCCCCTGCCCTTGAGCGGGACCGCCCACCCGCCCTCCCACAACCAGGCACTCCAGGCACTTCTGCTTTCTCGCCGTGCGAGAAGCAGAAACATAAAATGGTAGTTTTACCATTTTATGTTTCTGCCTTCTCGCACTGCGAGAAAGCAGTGAGGCGACGCCCCCACGCCCCTAGGTTGGAGCCGCCACTGAATCTACTTATAAGTCCTTACTATATAATAGGGCATATAGGTTTAGAGGCCCAGCAGATTTCCTGCCCTTGCATGTGTGCGCTGCTGTGTGCCTCCTGTCCTTTTTAAGGCAGTCCTGCCTTACAGCCTGTCTTTAAAGGTAAATTATCACAATTGATGTTGACAGACCCTGTAAGTCCTTAGTATATATAATAGGGCTGGGGGTTCCAGCTACCTATAAGTCCCTAATATGTAATAGGGCATGGAAGTTTAGAGGCTAGCAGATTTCCTGCCCTTTCATGTGTGCACTGCTGAGTGCCTGATGTCATTGGAAAGGCAGCCTGGCCTTGCAGAACTATCTTCAAAAGTAAAACTCAACTTTGGTTATATGGGTATCTTTAAAAGTGACAATCTACCTTATTTGTACATATTAGGTACCCCCAGGGTCTTCTCTAGGTGCCCCAGGGGTGGGGTTGGGGGGTCATGTAACTATAAGCAGGGGCCTTATAAAAATGTTTTATATGCCCTGGTGAGGGAAAACCTGCCCCTTTAATTTTTCCCCATAAGAGATACTGTTAGTTTTTAAATCCCGTCCCTACCATATATATTCACTATATTGTATTATGTTAGCATTATGTGGCTAAACACATGCCAGTTGCATTCGCGTTATGTAACCCACTGAGTTATCCTCGTAGGGTGCAGGCTTTAGTTAGCGAATGTGTCTCCATTTTCTTTTTCGTTACTCTCATTAGACTGTTCAGACTGTGCCCGAGTTAGGCCTCATTGTTGTTATTATTTTCGCTTGCCTCAGCAGAATACTGTACTCTGTTATTATTTCTTCTCTTTGCTCAAGGCTGTTTCTCAATACTAATGAATAGGCCATTCGGCCCTCGTATGTCCGCCCGATTGTGTAGTTTCTGCTCCCACGTTAGGAGATGCCGAAACCCAGCACTGTGGCCTTGGATCCCTGATAAAATGCACCCATCTGGCAGGTGTGAGCTCATCCTACTGTGCCTCCTTTGTTCGTGATCAGCCCAGGCTGGTAGTTTTCCATGGTGGGCGGGGTTGCAGACTGCTGGGGAAGAATGATTACTCACTGTAGAGAGTTGGGAGGCCAGTCCCTCGACAAACGCCTTAGGGTGCAGGTCATGACGGACTCCTCTGCAGAGCATAACCAATAAACATGTAAGTGAATATTCTCTACTGTCTGACCGACTCTTCATTCTTGGGAAGGCCTAGCAGGTGGTTGTGAGAAAACCCGGGTGGCCCTAGAGGGCCACTTCCTTCAGTTGGCGCCCGAACAGGGACCCCGCGGGGTGACCTGACTCGCCCGTAATCGGGTTGCAGGGTCGGGGGGGGATGCGTTTGGTCGGTTGGGCGGATCGGGGATCCCCACACAAGACCGAGCTTGGTTTTCGCAGCTGCCCCGCCCGGCTGATCGGGCACTCCCTCGTCTAGTGGTCACCAGCCGGGGTCCTGAGAAGGCGAACCTTGCAGTTGACCCTTTGGTCCGAAGAGTCGGCAGTGGAGAATAGCTTGGCTCGACCTGTGTGCACCAGGTGAGTGGTTTGATTCTTGGAAAAATGGCGCCATACTTGAACGGCACGAGCCTACGGGCTGTGTCTTGATACAGTCTCTGGACTGTTTGTCCTGAACGGCACAAGCCGACGGGCTGTGTCTTGGTACGGTCTCCGGACCGCTTGTCTTGAACGGCACAAGCCGACGGGCTGTGTCTTGGTATGGTCTCCGGACCGCTTGTCTTGCACGTGGTGGGTCTGCGGACCCCTGGGGAAAAGACACAGAGCGTTCGCGAGCGGTTTGCCGGATCACCTGGAAATTTGGCCCGTGTTCAAAAAGGTCCGGGACTGCTCGCGAACAGTCTGCCAGACCAATTGTAATTTGGTTAAGATTTGAAAAGGTCTGGGGCAGATGCCTGTCTTCTTGGATTTGACGCAGTCTTCGGACTGTAGGGAGTGGTCTCTGGACCGTTTTGTTTGACTTTGTGACTAACGTTCATTATTTTGTCTTGTTTTCGTTTGTCGATCGTTGGTGTTACACTTGTCCGGCAGGAACAGTACTTGTGTCTTATATTAAGATGCCTTGTTTTAGTAAATTAGGGTGTTTTGGATGTCGATGTTGTTCTACTGATGCTCGATTGGAAGAGAGCCAGCCCGCACCTCCGGAGGGTATCCCAAATTTTGATATGTATGTTAAACATGGTATTGGCCCTGTTATGTTCAGCACGTTGTGGCAAAAATATATGAAGGATAATGCCGAGTTGCGGTGGCCGCTCACCGGCTCATTTGACGAACAGAAATTGAACTACTTGCAGGACAAGTTGTTTGCTAGGAGGAGCAGGCAGTCGATGTTTGATTCTTTGAGAGTATGGCAGAAGGAAGCAAAGCAGCGACGTATGAGGTCAGAGAAAGAGGCACGAAAGAAACAGACTCAAACGATTACACAGAAGGCAGTAGCCTATGAAAGAGGGAAGGTAGAGAAGGGTATAGAGTGTGCAGATAGGAAGTTTTGGTTACAGACGGATAAGTGTTACGTGACTAGAGAAGAAGGAGATGTGTTTGTTGATGAGCTGTTGGATTCTCGTCCTTCTCCTCCTTACTCCCCCGAACGGATATACCCACAAGTTCCGACCTCCCAGTCCCTGGCGCCTGGTGCAGCCTCTTCTAGCCCTCCCGCTCCCAGCGTTACCGTTGCAACTGTGGCCCCTCTCACCTCCCTTCCATCTACACCCGTCACTGGGGCAAGCGCTATTGTCTCCCCTGCCCAGTCTACCAGCTCTACTGATACTCCCCTGTATACCCCTACCGCCCTTTCTCCCTACATGATGGTGCCTGTCTCTGCATCTGCCCCCTCCCCCGTTAGTGAGACACACCAGGCACGGTTGACTGTTGAAACTCCTGCGCGTGGAATGCATGATGTGAACTGGGCGGCAGTGCGCGATCGAATGGACAAGGCGTTGGTGCGTTCTGCAGTGGGTGATGAGGAGAAACGAATGGTGGCAAATCAAGCAGCCCAATGGGCTCGCCACCCGATCTATAGTGTGGAGGATGTCTGGAGTGTGATGAAAGATTACGAGCCGTTCATACAACAGCATGCACTCAAACACATGTCCGCGATGCTGATAGAATTATGGGAACAGTGTTTTAACGGTGTTGCACCGCAAATAATATACGACATACGAGATAGGGTATATGCGGCAGGTATGGCCCCCAATGAAGTTTTTAGTAGTATAACGACACTAGTGGGTTACCGAGGTAGGTTGTTCCAGAAAGTCCCGATAATGGGGACACAGCACTCCATGAGGGAAGTCCATCCCATTTATCACCCTGAAATACCAGAACAGCACAATTCCACTAATGACGTGATTAGACAACAAGTTGAGGCTCGTTTTCAGGAGCAATGGGTTTATACACCTTGGAAAAGGAGTGAGGTCTTATCCTTGAAGAGTCAGCTGCCGGACCCCCGGAAAAACCCTACCGCATACTATAAGGAATTGACCGTAATGATGCTAGCTGACATAGAGCTGTTCTTTGGGCTATTGGTACTGGTGGACATATGGAGACAGGTGCATACACAAGATCATGCATTAGAATTGGGGGGAACATGGGACGTGATTAGGACTTGGGACAAGGAGCGCAAGCCTGGAGACAAGCCTAAAGCGGAGCTTCTCGCTTTGCCAGGGCGTATTATCACCTACATGCACTCACTTATTCCGCCAAAAAGGGTGGATTGGGATAAGTTGAGTGCATGCCGTCAGAAGAAGGACGAAAGTGTGTCAGATTTCTTTACCAGGTTTGAAGGGGTATTTTTGGACTTTGGTGGACAGGACGTGTCACAGGAGGGTGGTGTTTGTTTGTTTGTCAATAGATTTGTTACCAACTTACTTCCCGAGGTTGCGAGACGGTTGCAGGCCTCAGAAAGCACTTGGACGGCATCATCCCCATCTGTGATATTGAGTATGGCGCAATATTATGAGCATAGGGAGAACAAGGATAAGGAAAAGGCAGAGAAGAAGTCAAAGGACTTGAAGACAAGGGTATTACTGCAGCAGGTCGCCAGGGGCAACGGACGAGGTAGAGGTTCTGGTCTGACCCAACAGCGGCCTGGTAGAGGTGGCACGTCCAACGCGCCTATTGGGCTCAATCAATGTGCGTACTGCAAACAGGAGGGACACTGGTGAAATGAGTGCCCGGAATTGTTACAGAAGGATGGGGCCCCAAGAGGTCGGGGGTCCAGAGGACGTGGGTGAGGTGCAGGGGTAAGGGGAGGGGCGCAGGTGGGAGACACGTCACACAACAGGCAAAGTGGGAATTATTTTGACGACCCCAGAGGCCGGCAGTATGACATGGACGATGTAACGGGGTTATCTCACAGCTAGGACAGCCGAGGACAGAGTAAGGGACCGGTTCCAGTGCCCGTAGATCAGGATGGGCCTTATGTCCTTGCTGATTTGCAGGGTGCTGCTAAGAGATTTTTGGTCGATACAGGGGCTATGAATAGTTCTGTTTCCCATTCACTAGTCCCGGGGGCAGCTCTGTCCGGCCACAATAATGTCTCGGTGGGGTTTTCAGGCGTGCCGGTCATTAGTCCCATCTCCAAGCTCCTTGCCTTGACGATTGGTCCCTTTACGGTCGATTCACCCTTTTTACTGACATCGAATTGTGGGGAAAATTTGTTGGGACTCGATTTGCTGAAGAAGTTGCATGCGACTATTTCCTGTTCACCAGACGGTGTCTATATGACCATTGGCCCGCCAGTTGTTGGTGCTAATCAGTGCTTAGCGAAAGATGCCCCCCTTCTAACTGAATTTAAAAATGTGCCATGTACGTTATGGGCTACGGGAGACACGGATGTGGGGCTGCTCCAAATACCGCCAGTTTCCATCCAGATCAAAGATAAGGCTCGATTACCACGTGTCCCCCAGTACAAGATATCCCAGGCAGGTGAGAAGGCCTTGTTGCAAATAATACAGGACTTGATTGAGTCTGGTGTGGTTGAGGAGACTACGGCGAATATGTGTAATAGCCCTATTCTTCCTGTCCTTAAGAAAACTCCCTCGGATTCCCCTGATGCCTACCCTGATGTTTACCGCTTTGTGATTGACCTTCGGGAGGTGAACAAAATAGTAATTCCTCAATACCCAGTGGTCCCGGACATTACCGCACTGTTAACGATGATTCCCCCTTCAGCGAAGTTTTTCTCTGTCATTGATCTAAAAAAATGCTTTTTTCAGCATCCCGATTCATACAGATAGCCGCTATTTGTTCGGTTTCACAATAGTCGGCCGTAGCTTTAGATTCTGTCGTGCTCCACAAGGCTATACTGAAAGCCCTAGTATTTATAGCCAAGCATTAAAAAGTCAACTGGATTCTTTGGAGCTTCCCCCTGGTAATGTGCTGTTGCAGTATGTCGACAACCTCCTCATTGCCTCTGACACTGAGGATGGTTGCAAAGACGCCACAGGTAAATTGTTATTACACCTGGCACATCATGGACACAAGGTGTCGCTTTCCAAATTTCAGTACTGTTGACAGGAGGTCACCTATTTAGGTCACCTACTGTCGAAGGAGGGTCGCAGACTAACACCTGAGCGCATAGCTGTCATTACTAACATGTCTGTCCCTAGAACACAACGCGAGGTACGCGCGTTTATAGGAATAACATCGTATTGTAGACAATGGATCCCTAACTACTCACTACTAACAAAACCCCTTCTTTCCCTGACCATGAAAGATGTGCATGAACCCCTGCCTTGGACACCTGCATGCCAGCAAGCCTCTGAACAACTAAAAGCTGCACTTTGCTCTGCTCCTGTATTGGGTATCCCGGAGTACCAAAAGCCTTTTGTGCTCTACGTGCATGAGGTGGATGGCTGTGCGCTCTCTGTCTTAACCACTTTGATGCGTCGGACGGCCCCCGGCCGTCCGACGTCACAGTGGGCGTGTGCGGAGGACGGCCGGGGGCCGTCCGAACCCCACCCACTTAATAAATCACCAGCACCGCGGCGGAATTCGCGCCGCGGTCAAGGTGTTAACACAGGGTTTTGGAGGTAAGCAAAGACCCTGCACTTATTTTTCTGCCATTCTGGATAACGTCGCCAGAGCGCTCCTGAGCTGTCTGAGAGCTGCCTCGGCAGTGGCAGTTTCTATCAGGCAATCGGCAGGGCTCGTCCTTGATACTACCCTCACAGTAATGGTACCTCATGCTGTGGATACACTATTGAACAGAACGAAGACACAGCAGTCTGACTGGATACGAACTTACTTTGTTTGCTCCGCACATTACCATAAAACGATGTACCACTCTGAAACCAGCCACATTACTGCCCCTCCCTTTGTCAAGTAAAGATACGGACGTACACGATTGTGTATATAGAACGGAGGAAGAGATGAAGGGACGGGTAGACCTGACTGATGTTCCCCTATCTGAACCCCAAGGGGAACTATATGTCGATGGCTCTTGTTTCAAGTTACCAGATGGTACTACCACTGCAGCCTATGCAATAACAACGTTACATACTGTAGTTGAGACATCCCGTATCCCACACCAATCAGCCCAAGCTGCAGAGCTGGTGGCCCTCCTTCGGGTTTGTGAGTTGAGTGAAGGACTGACTGTTAATATCTACACCGACAGCCAGTACGCCTTTGGGGTGGCCCATAATTTTGGGCGCCTCTGGGCGGAGAGAGGGTTTCTGACTTCGCATGGACTGCGGATTCAGAATGGGCCACTGATACATAGGTTACTATCTGCATTGATACTTCCCAGTAAGCTAGCAATAGTGAAATGTAGCGCTCATAAAGCTATTACGGACGATGTGGGGAGGGGCAATGCTTTCGCAGATCAGACAGCCAAGGATACAGCTCGATCAAAAACGACACAGATGCTGGTGGCAGGCCCCACTAGATGGGTTCCAGACAACGGAATGTTTGAAGACACATTAGAAAGCGTCAGAGAAATTCAGAGGGAGGTGACTCTAGATGAATTGGCAATGTGGGTGGAGAGAGCAGGTTGCCTAGATGAGGATGGGTCCTGGACTGACTTGTCAGGGAAGCAGCGGTGGTTACTGGCCAATTCCTATGTACTCCCTGTTGTAACCATGGCCCATGGCCCGGCGCACATTAGTGCCAAGGGAATATGTAAATTGCTGGACCCAGTGTGGCAGAATGAGAATATCCCCAAGGTAGCCACGCATCTAGTGAAGCGTTGTATCATTTGCCTGAGACATAACCCCGGGAAAGGTACCCCCACACCTTCTGGCAACTTTGCACCACCATCCTTCCCTTTCGAGGTTCTCCAGATGGATTTCATCGAAATGGAACGAGTTAATAACCTTAAGTATGTGTTAGTGGTGATCTGCGCTTTTAGCAAGTGGATCGAAGCCTACCCCACCAAAGAGAATACAGCCATGGCGACAGCAAAAGCACTCCTGAAGGAGTACTTCCCACGCTACGGATTGCCCCGGGTGATCTGGAGTGACAACAGCAGTCACTTTAATGCCCGAGTCATTGAGTTAGTATGCACAGACCTACATGTTAAACAGAAGTTCCACGCAGCAAATCACCCCCAGTCGGCAGGCCTAGTTGAAAAATACAACGGTACTCTCAAACTGAAGTTGGCAAAGATTCAGGAGAGTACGGGACTGCGATGGCCAGATGCATTACCCTTAGCCTTGTTATCCACCAGAGTAACGGCACATTCTAGAACAGGGCTGTCCCCCTACGAGGTGGTCTTTGGACACCCTGTGAATGTTTGGGGCGTCCCCAGACCAAAGCGTTTTTCCGAGATAGAATATCCTTTGCTTGTGGACTATCTTTATGAATTATCTAAAGATCTTCGTTCTCTTCACCAACAGATACACGCCACATTGCAGCCAGTACCAGAGGGGCCCGGGCATCAGATACAGCCCGGAGACTACATCTTGTTCCGCAACTTCCAGCGGAAGAGCAGCTTGGAGCCTAGGTGGAAAGACCCAGTGATCGTGTTACTTGCCACTAGACTAGTGGTCAAGGTGGACGGCAAGAAGCATTGGATACATGCTTCCCACGTAAAGCGGGTGCCCCTACCGCTCCCGTACAACAGCTGGGTCAACGACGGCATTGGTGATCAGGAGTGTGAGAAGGTACAGCGTTTCGTTCCTTTCTCCTACGCCCGAGTGAGGTGGGTGCGGACAGACGAGGAAAGTGATGCAGTTTTGTCTGAGGCGATCCCACCAGAAGTAAGGGCCGCCTCGGATAACGCAGTTCCTACCACACCGGAATCCGAACTTCGATGCCCATCTGATCCTGACCTTTTGCCTCTCTTTGCTGATGACACAGAGCCTGGAGTTACCAGGTACAATTTGAGGCCCCGGAAAAAGGGACGGTGCACCAGCCGAACAGTTTAGGAGTTAGAGAAGGACTTGAGCTCAGGGCGCGGGTACTGTGCCTGAGGTGCCTGTATTAGGTAGGGGTGATTGATCTGGTGCACTGCCCGGACACTGGACAGGATAGTTGAGGGCATTGGCCCCGGAGGGAGGGTGCCCTGTCCTGAAAGAAGAAGGATTTGTTTTGTCTGCAAGGGTTGCGATCGCGCAGCCCTGCCGTGGGAGTGCTTCACAGCACCAACATTGATGAACGATAGAAGCCTGCCAGCAAGGCTTTGACGGACGCTGGGTGAATAGTGCCCCTGGTACTGTTGTTGCAATAAGTGGCTCTAGCTTGTGAATTCCCCTTTTCTTCCCCCTTCCTAAGACACTGATAGACTGTCCTTGAAGTTGTCTACATGTATCCTTTTGGTCGTCTCGTCCCTGACGAGGAGCAGCCCTTTGCGGCTCCGCGTCCTATTTCAAATGATCCTGTTTGGTCCTCCTGGTCCACTAAGAGTAAAGCAGTGTTTATTGCTATAATATTCTTTTCCCTGCTCATTGTATTTGAGGTTGTCTGGTACATGGAGGAACAGCACCCTGTGCACGCATTGATAGGGACAACACCGATCCCAAGTGAACACTTGTTTGTTACACTGGCCCTGCATAAGGAGAGACATAGACAAACGTATGTGCAGAATGCTTTTGTTCAGATGCTCCATCAGGTACACAGCACCACTAACTCTACGAATTGCTGGGTGTGTGGTCTACTTCCATCCGTTATGCATAAGAACGATCTGTTAGTCTCGTTGCCCCTGTCATACTTGGGTAGCTGTGAAGCGTGGTTCCAATTGCTCTCTATGGTATATATGCACTATCACGCTGACGCTATGACAATGGTACAGGCTGATTACGAGGCGGTGTTGGAATATATAGTAGTACACCAGGGATATACCCCCGGACCGGATGGTAAGGAGGGTACCCTGCACCCTGAAGCTTGTATGAATAAATTTGAAGCTTATGCAAATGTCACCTGGTTGCGAAATGAACTGTTAGATTTCCAAGGATTTAATGTCACCACCTACTTTAAATGTTTCCAGGAACGCAATATCACGGAGGACAGAGCTATGCCTGTCCCTGTAATAAATTCAACAGCTAGTTTCTGTGTTGAAGGAATAGGGAACATTTCGGTAGGACAGAGTCGCTGCAACTACACCTACCGGTTGAACACTACCTGTAGCCCACCTCTGCTCACACCTCCTAATGTCTGCTTCATTTGTGGGGAACAGGCTTACACGTGGCTTCCGAGAGGGTGGTCTGGTCGGTGTTATGTATCCTTCCTTTTGCACCGTCCGACTACCACCAGCATCATAAATTGCAGCGTAGGGATCTTCAGGTACACCGAGTTAGGAGGGTGCTTGATCCAGATGAGGTAGATCAGACAGATACCTCTTTGCAACAGTTCACCAACATAATGAAGGGCATTGTGCCATTCTGGGGTCCCATGTTCAATAGCCGTAATATTTGTTGCCTTGCCAGGGTAGTGGAGGGTGTTATCAACACAACTGCTGGTATCCTGACCAACATTACAGTTGAGCGCCAGGCCACAAGACTTGTTTCTCTCCAAAACCGGATGGTGTTAGACGTCATCCTGGCCGATAGGGGTGGAGCCTGTCGCATCATCGGAAGCACTTGCTGTGTGTACATCCCTGATAGCGCCCCTACTGTGTATGCTGCAATACAGAAGTTGCACAAACTTGCCTCAGAAATTCATCAGGATAATGGCTCATGGTCCCTTACAGGATGGCTCTGGACTCTAGTGACTGCATGGGGATGGAAGATATTACTTGTCAGGGGTTTGTTAAAGCGCGACTACTCACCCGTAAGGGTCTCAAGGCGCTAGGGGGGGATGCAGGTTCCATCCATCAAGGAGGGGGTCTGTCGAAAAGCCAGGTTTTGAGGTTTCTTGCGAAGATGGGGAGCGATGTTGTCTGTCTGAGGTGGAGCGGAAGGGCGTTCCATGCTTTGGCCGTGAGGAAGGAGAAGGAGCGGCCTCCCGATCTGGTCTTTCTGGTGCGGGGGACCACGGCGTAGGAGAGCTGGGCTGATCGTAGGGTCCTTTGGGGTGCGTGGAATTTGAGTCGGCTGTTCAGGTATGCTGGTCCGGTGCCGTGGAGGGCCTTGTGTGCGTGGGTGAGCATCTTGAAGGTGATTCTCGCCTCGACAGGGAGCCAGTGGAGTGTGCGCAGGTGCTGGGAGATGTGGCAGTGTTTTGGCAGGTTGAGGACCAGTCTTGCGGCGGCGTTCTGGATGTTCTGTAGCTTGTGGGTGAGGTTTTTGTTTATTCCGGCGTAGAGTGCGTTGCCGTAGTCGAGTCTGCTGGTGACCAGGGCGTGAGTGACGGTCTTTCGGTGTTCGAGGGGGGTCCATTTGAAGGTCTTACGAAGGAGGCGGAGGGTGTGGAAGCAGGAAGATGAGACAGAGTTGATCTGGCAGTCCATTTTGAGCTCGGAGTCCAGGATGATTCCCAGGTTGCGTGCGTGGTCCGTGGGGGTTGGCGGGTTTCCGAGGGCGGGGGGCCACCAGGTGTCGCTCCAGGCATCGGGGTTTGGGCCCATGATGAGTACTTCTGTTTTGTTGGTGTTTAGTTGTAGGCAGCTGTTTTTCATCCATTTGGCGACGGCTTCCATGCCATCGCGAAAGTTGCGTCTGGCGGTGTTGGGCTCGTTGGATAGGGAGAGGATGAGCTGGGTGTCGTCTGCGTATGACACGATGTTGAGTCCGTAGGTTCTGACGATGGGGACGAGTGGAGCCATGTAGACGTTGAAGAGCGTCGGGCTGAGGGAGGAGCCCTGGGGGACTCCGCAGGTGGTAGGTGTGGGGTCCGAGAGGAAAGGGGGGAGTCTGACCCACTGCGTCCTGCCGGAGAGGAAGGAGCGGATCCAGTCGAGGGCCTTGTCCTGGATTCCTGCGTCGTAGAGTCTGCGTATTAGGGTGCGGTGGGAGACTGTGTCGAACACCGCTGATAGGTCGAGGAGGATGAGGGCTACTGTTTCTCCTTTGTCCAGTAGGGTGCGGATGTCGTCTGTTGCGGCGAGGAGGGCGGTTTCCGTACTGTGGTTTTTTCTGAAGCCGGATTGGGAGGAGTCGAGGATGTTGTGTTCTTCAATGAATGTGGCAAGTTGGCTGTTGATGGCTTTCTCGATGACTTTCGCTGGGAACGGGAGCAGGGAGATGGGTCTGTAGTTTTTGAGGTCGGTGGGGTCCGCTGAGGGTTTCTTTAGGAGGGGGTTGACCTCGGCGTGTTTCCAGTCGTCGGGGAACGAGGCGGTCGCCAGGGAGCGGTTGATGGTGTGGCGGAGCATGGGTGCGATGGTGTCGGCGGCTCTGTTGAAGATGTGGTGGGGGCAGGGGTCCGTGGGGGCCCCTGAGTGGATTGACTTCATTGTCTTCAGTGTGTCTTCCGTGGTGAGGGCTGTCCAGTCGTCAATCGCTGGTTTCCGGGTGTCGGGGGTGGTTGGTGAGGGTTCAGTGTGTTGGTTGTCTTCGTCGAAGTTGTCGTAGATGCTCTTGATTTTGTGGTGGAAAAAGGTGCTGAGTTTGTCGCAGAGGTCTTGTGAGGGAGGGATGTCGGTAGACTCGCTAGTGGGTTGGGCGAACTCCTTGATGATGCTGAAGAGTTCCTTGCTGTTGTGCGCGTGGGTGGAGATTCTGTCTTCAATCACTTTTTTCCTCGTTTCTCTGATGAGTTGATGGTGGGCGTTGGTGGCGGCTCTGAAGTTGTCGTGGGCTTCTGTGGATTTGGTGTTCCTCCAGGCCTTTTCGAGGCGGCGGCATGTGCTTCTGGACTCTCGAAGTTCGGTGGTAAACCATCTGGCTTTCTTGGCGCGGGTATTGTTGTTTTTCTTGAGGGGGGGCTATGGTGTTGGTGCTGTCCGTGATCCATCTATGTAGGGTTCGGGCTGCGGTGTTGGGGTCGTCATTTTCCGCGATGGTTGGGGTGGAGTTGTTGAGTGAGGAGGTGAGCTGGTCGTCAGTGATTTTGGTCCAGTTTCTTCGTGGAAGCAGGTGCTGGTGTCTGTGGATGGTGGGTGTTCTGAAGGTGAAGTGGACGCAACGATGGTCGGTCCATGGGAGTTCGGTGGTGTGGCTGAAGGTGAAGGAGTTTCCTGTAGTGAAGAGGGGGTCGAGGGTGTGTCCTGCTGAGTGCGTGGGCTCGGTCACGATCTGGCGCAGTCCAATGTTGTGGAGGTTGTCCAGGAGGGATGTGGTGTTGGGTTCCAGTTGGTTGTAGAGGTGGAAGTTGAGGTCTCCCAGCAGGGTGTGGTTGGTGGATGCGATGGCCTGCGGGGAGATAATGTCCGTGATGGAGTTGGCGAAGGGTCCGCGGGGTCCAGGGGGTCGGTAGATGAGGGTCCCTCGGAGGGTGGCGGTGGGGCTGGCCAGTATCTTGAAGTGAAGGTGTTCCATCAGTTCTGTGGGCTCGTCAGGGAGTGTGCTCAGGCGGAGGCTGGATTTGGCGATTCCTCCTCCTGGGCGGGTGGGGCGGTCCTTCCTGGAGATCTTGTATCCTTGGGGGATGGCGATGGCGATGGCCGGTCCCGAGGTGGTGTTGGTCCAGGTTTCGGTGAAGAACGCTACGTCCGGGGTGGTGCTGTCGAGGAGGTCCCAGATTTCTGTGGCGTGTTTGTGGAGGGATCGGACGTTGAGGAGGATGCATTGCAGGGTCTTCGGTTCGGTTGTGTTCTTGTGGGCGGGTTGTGCTGGATCCGTGTTCTTGGCGGTGCTGCAGGTGTGCCGGCAGCGGTGACAGCTGAAGGGTCCGTGGGAGTCGGCAGGTGATGCTAGCTTGCAGTTGTTGCGGCCTGGGTTGAGTGCGTGGAGTGCTGCTGGGTCGTAGCGTTGGCGGGGCGGAGGTCCAGGGTTCCTGGCGCTGGTCGCGGTCGGGTCGCGGACGGGCGCAGACGGGCTTGCCTTTGACGCGCCTTTGGCGCGCCAGCGGCGCGCGCGCGGACCGCTGCGAGGGTGGGAGAGCAATTTCACTGACAATGAGTCAGTGGTCTTGCTCGCCTGTCCCCGCAGTGGCCGCCATTAAGTAGGGGTCGGGGAGGGCTGGACAGCTGGGAGGCGGGAGCGGGGAGGGGAGCTGGATTGGCCGGTCGCGCTGGGGGGAGGGGCCGCGGGGGCAGCAGCGGCGGGGAAAGGTAAAGGGAGGAAATAAGGGATAAAGAAAAAAGGGAAAATAGGCAGAAATAAGGCACAAAAGAGCAGAGATGCAGAAAGGTGAAAGATAAAAGAGGGTAGAAAAACGAGTGAAAACTAGTGAAAGGGCAGAGCGAGAGGAAGGGAAAATGAGCAGAAATAAGGCACAAAAGAGCAGAGATGCAGAAAAGTGCAGAAAGGTGAAAGATAAAAGAGGGTAGAAAAACGAGTGAAAACAAGTGAAAGGGCAGAGCGAGAGGAAGGGAAAATGAGCAGAAATAAGGCACAAAAGAGCAGAGATGCAGAAAAGTGCAGAAAGGTGAAAGATAAAAAAGGGTAGAAAAACGAGTGAAAGAGCAGAGTTAGAGGAAGGAGACAGAGGTCCACTGGACCACCAGGGATGAGGCGCAGGGAAACCTGCGGGTGGAGGAGGGCCTCGATCACCAACACTCGAGAGTGCAGGGGCAGGGGCAGGCCTCACTTAATGGTGGAGCTGCGAGGGTGGGAGAGCAATTTCACTGACAATGAGTCAGTGGCTTGTCCTGATAGCCATTGCAGGGGTTATTTTCACATGCTGCCTATGTATAAATTGTCTCCCAGCCTGCTGCACATTTTGCATAAGCAAACTCACTCCCAGTGTTCTGTTGCCCCAGCGTGACAATAAGTGCTCCTCCATGATGATGCAGGAAATTCAGTCAATAATGTTAATAGATGAGGGCATCTTTGAATATTAAGTACCATATTTGATGCTTGCATTTGCTTTGTTTTTATCTTCACTCATGGAATTGTAAAGACCCTACCGGATAGCAATAAAGCTTTTTAGCCACACATGCTAAAAGGAGGGTCTGTTAGTGTTGAAATCCCGTCCCTACCATATATATTCACTATATTGTATTATGTTAGCATTATGTGGCTAAACGCATGCCAGTTGCATTCGCGTTATGTAACCCACTGAGTTATCCTCGTAGGGTGCAGGCTTTAGTTAGCGAATGTGTCTCCATTTTCTTTTTCGTTACTCTCATTAGACTGTTCAGACTGTGCCCGAGTTAGGCCTCATTGTTGTTATTATTTTCGCTTGCCTCAGCAGAATACTGTACTCTGTTATTATTTCTTCTCTTTGCTCAAGGCTGTTTCTCAATACTAATGAATAGGCCATTCGGCCCTCGTATGTCCGCCCGATTGTGTAGTTTCTGCTCCCACGTTAGGAGATGCCGAAACCCAGCACTGTGGCCTTGGATCCCTGATAAAATGCACCCATCTGGCAGGTGTGAGCTCATCCTACTGTGCCTCCTTTGTTCGTGATCAGCCCAGGCTGGTAGTTTTCCATGGTGGGCGGGGTTGCAGACTGCTGGGGAAGAATGATTACTCACTGTAGAGAGTTGGGAGGCCAGTCCCTCGACAAACGCCTTAGGGTGCAGGTCATGACGGACTCCTCTGCAGAGCATAACCAATAAACATGTAAGTGAATATTCTCTACTGTCTGACCGACTCTTCATTCTTGGGAAGGCCTAGCAGGTGGTTGTGAGAAAACCCGGGTGGCCCTAGAGGGCCACTTCCTTCAATACTGCGCTCCATATGCTAATATTGCACTATTTTATTTAGCTATAAATATTGCTAGGAAAGGAGTGACACCATCGTTATAGGACTTACAAGATTGGTGTTGATAAATACAACAGCTTGCCACTGTTGAATTTATCATAACTAGTATAGAAGAGAAGTTATGAAACGTTCTTTTCTTTAAGCCAAAATCCAGCTTTCTAGTGGTGTCTGCTGATTGGTCGGTGTTAGACCTGGCACCATTGGCGTGGGTCTCCCTTCCATTTTTTGCCTTTACCTCCTGTGTTTTGCTGTGTGTTTTTGCTGGTCTAGATGCTTTGGGCACTTTGCCACTGCTGTTCAGTGCCAAAGTGCAAGTGCTCCCTTTGTAAAGTATTGTTATGGATTAGTGATTGGCTTATTTCGTTTACTTGTCAGACCCTAGTACAGTGCATTTGTGTGCCCATGGCCTGTAAATCAAATGCTGCTGGTGGGCTGCAGCACTGATTGTGCCACCCACAGAAGCAGCTTGTAAAATGTGACTCAGGCCTGCCATTGCAGAGCCTGTGTGCAGTCTGGGACTGCCATGTCGACTTGGAAAGTGCACACACTTGCCAGTCCCTAAACCTTCCCTTTTCTACATATTAGTCACCCCTAAGGTAGCCCCAAGGTACCCCTGTTTGCAGGGTGCATTGTATGTGAAAGGTAGGACATGCCCTGATGTGTGTGGCATGTCCTGATAGTGAAATACAGCCAATTTCGTTTTTCACTATTGCAAGGCTATCTGTTCCCATAGACAAGAATGGGGAGTTTGTTTATAACATCTTATAAACATAACTGACCCTAGGAACAAGATGGAAAAGTAAAGTTTAGTATGCCTGAACTCAGAATGTTAAAATACATCTTTTAGTAAGGGTGATTTTTACATTCTGTGTTTGAAAATACCACTTTTAGAAAGTAGGTATTTTCTTGCCTAATCATCCAGTGTGCCTCTGCTAGGTTTGTGTATTGCATGTCTGGCTTTTGGATGACAGAGGCTGGGGAAGGGCAGTAGCTCCAGAAGTCTGATGAGTCAGGGCTGGGCTGAATAGATCTGGGCTGCATTTAGAGTAGGGGGAGGAGATTTCCTTTTCACCTCAATGGGCCTGGTCTGCCTTCAACAATGCTGTCTCCACCTCCTGCCAGGAAGATGCACCAGTGAGGACAGAACTGGTTTTGGCTGGGTACAGACACTCTCTGCCTTCAGAGAACAAAGGATTTTGGTGTATAAAAAGAGGGGCCCAGACCCCAGACTTTTAGATCACTGCTGGAAATCAAGAGGAACCTTTGCCAAGGAGAAGAGCCGGGTAAGCTGAGGAGCAATACTGCCCCTGTGCTGTTTGCTGTTTGAGGTTGGCCTGCAGTGGCTACTTGCTGCCAAGGAAAGGAGAAAAGGACTTTGCTGTTTGCTTTGCCACCTGCTTGAAGAAGAAGATCTCCAAGGGCTTGAAACTGAGCTTGCCTCCTGTTCTGAAGTCTCAGGAACACAAAGACTTCATCTAATAACCCGCTTCCAAAATTAGGGTGATCACTGGACAGGTCCAGACCATGTGGGCATAATACGCATCCATGTGATATCTAGGACATCTAGTGTCAGTGGTGTGCGGCATTGAATTCAGGCGATGCAGGTGAGATATGTGGTGTGTAGAAAATTGAACTGGGTGTATTTACACTGGGTTTCCCATGTGACCTGCGCTTTCAGTAGGCTGTCATGGTCAGCATCGTCTTGTAGAGCCAGGGTATCCAGTGTCTTCTCCCAATAAAGTTAGGATTGTCTGAAGTAACTAATGCGTGGGAGGCTCAGGGTCCTCCCCCTCTGATGGTAGGGAGCCCTACTAATGGTAGTTCTGGTCCATGTAAGGTCCGTCCACCCACCCGTTTGAGCGCATTTCTCCAACACCAGAGGGCTATGGCTAGCAACTTTAGTTTCTTCCGTGGAAGCAATTTTGATCCAAGGAAAATGGCCAGGAGAGCCTCCTCTGTACGGTTCTCATAAACTACCCCAGCTCTGCCCCAATGGTGCCAGCTGCACATCTAGCCAGCCACAGGAGGTGCACTGCATAGGAATAAAACTCCCAGTTTGGTACTCCAAGGCCCCCTTCTCGCGGTGGTCTTTGCAGCGAATGTTGGGACACCCTATTGTGCATCCCCCAATCCCATATCAGCTCACGAAACA
This sequence comes from Calotriton arnoldi, assembly GCA_963921515.1. NCBI lineage: Eukaryota > Metazoa > Chordata > Amphibia > Caudata > Salamandridae > Calotriton > Calotriton arnoldi. The sequence continues at coordinate 460,671 of CAWUFW010010362.1, read as the reverse complement.
GCTCGTTCAGGGAGTGGAACCAACGCTGTGGGATCCAGATGGGGAGATTGGCGAAGTAATAGAGGACCCGCGCCTGATGTAGATTCTAGCCAAGAAAGCTTTTCTTTTGGCAGTCTGAACGTTGTTTGTCTCTAGGATTGTTATACACACCCACTTTGGGCCATGATAAGCAAAATCCTGCATGCTCTCCCTGAGTACTTTCAAAATGCATTTGTTCAAATTGTACATGACAGCCAGGATGCAGCCAAATACGTCCTTAGGGCCAGCCCCGATAGTATAGGTTGTGTCTGCTGTGTCATGAGTGCTAGCGTTCTTGTTAAGCGACATGCTCTGATGTGCGCTAGCGAACTCTCCTGAGATGTTCAGGCATCATTGATGGTTATGCCTTTTGACGGAGCCAGGCTCTTTGGAGCGAAGGCAGATTCTGCACTGGAGCACTTTAAGGAGAGCTGGGCTGCGGATTGCTCTGTACGATTCCTTTCTCTAGTTCGCTAGATCCATCAACAGTATAGGGAATTCCGCGGGTACTCGAGGGGCCTTGCCATGGACAGACAGGCCTCTGAAATGAGGAGGGAAGATAACGCCAAAGCTAGCCAACCGGGAGAGAATCTCATGGGGAACATGATGATACTTTGCACATACATGGTTTTTAGACAAGAAATATTGGCAGCTACATCATATGGGATTCCCTCTAGGCTCCTTCTTGGAACTTTGAACTCTGGACAATCTCAATATACCTTTTTCCCCACGATTTACATTCAAGCAGTTGTGAAGAGGATTGTGTTAATGTTTTGATCCATTTTTAGGACTTCATCCAGGCCAGGAGGAGTTCTTTTTTTCCAAACAACCATTAATAGGCTGTTCTCTATCCAGGCTGTTCACATACTTATAGTCCTGAGGAAGACCCGCTGTGATGATTTGACATTAACACATACCTGCAGGGTTGAAATATTGATGATAATAACATTAAGGATCCATACCCTTGGCCTACAAGCCTGAAGAACGTGCTATCAGCACAATAGGCTTTATCTTGTTGAGCTGAATAGATTGGAAAAAAGGACATTTTTCAAGTGAACTTTTGCTTTTCACTATGTCTATGTCATTTGTTGATTTTGGTTTTTGGATTTATTTGTTCGTGTTGTGTCACCTTGTCACAACATCTCCTGTCTATTTATTTGTGTATAACAGCCATATATGAGACAACATTTCTCAATTGTGTGTATATGATTAAGAATATACTGAGTAATCGCAGACTTTGGTGTGTTGTGTCTACTCATTAATTGATCTCTTTCACTTTCAATGTCCATTGGCACGTGCCCTGACTCGTAAGTTTTGCTATAATCCTTTGTTGGTCCTTATATGTAAGTGTATGACATGAGCACCATTATTACACAAAGAAATTGCGCTTCCCAACAGAACTAACTGTAGCTCTAAAAATTGCCACTGACAGAGGCAGCCCTCACTGCCTGTCTAGCAGCCTCTTCAGCCTTTTTCACGAGGGTCGATATGGAAGTGGGTTTGAGACTGATAATGGATCTCAAACTTCTGAAGGCCTTCCTCTAGGAGGACAGGCTCAAAATGCTAATGTTGGCTCATGTACCGGCGACCTTGGATCCTAGATATTGGATTGTCTCCTCGGACTTGCAGAACATATACTTTTATTTACTGATTCTGCAGTCTCACGTGTGTTTCCTCAGGCTTATGGTAGGACCAGAACACTTTCAGTTCACCGTCCTGGTCTTCTGACCTACCTCTGGACCCCCTTGGTTTGAAAAAGCCGATGTCAATTGTAGCAGCTCATCTTCACAGGTCAGGCATTCATATATTCTCATATCTCGATGGCTGGCTGCTGAAGAAGGGTTCAGCTCAGTCTTGGACCATTTGAAAACCACAGTTTCCTGCTGTCCAACGTAGGGTTTCCTATCTGTGAGTTGAAATCCCATCTTCATCTGTGCAGAGGACTTCCTTTATAGGGATGATCAGGAACATAATGGCTTTTGCGGACTTTCTGCTGCTGCAACAAGATTTCAATGTTTCGGCTCATGCCTTGGTTCTGGCCCAGATTGTTCTGAGGCTTCTTGGTCTCCTAGCCTCATGTTTACTGCTTGTTCCTCATGACAATTGGCACTTACCGACTCTGCAGAGGAATCTTTTCCTTCATTGGGTCCAACACGGGGGATGCCTCTTGCATATCATTTGCATATCAGATGTAGCAGCCCAAGCCCTTCAGTGATGGATGATGGATGTCAACATGACATGTGACAGACTGTACTGCCTGCCACATCCAGAGCTCACAGTAGTGACAAATGTATCCTCTCTGGGCTGGGGAGGCCACCTTGATGATGTGGAGATCAGAGGTCTCTGGATTCCGGTACAGCAGCATCACCATATCAACTTTTGGAGCTGCAAGCAATGTGCAGAGCCCTCAAGGCATTTCTACCTTCCCTCAAGGGCAGGTCAGTGCTGGTCCTGACAGACAGCACAACTGATATGTGGTACAGCGAGAAGCAGGACGGGATGGGGTCCTGTGTCCTCTGTCTAGAGGCTTTGAGGATGTGGTGGTGGTCGGTCAGCTGTCAAGTTATGAGAACATGAGGGTGGACAGGTGGCTCCTGCTGCTTCTCTAATAAACATGATCTCCCAGTTTACCCAGAATGCCTAGACTTGACATCTTGAGCTGCTGCCCTAGCACCCCAGCCAGTGCACTGCCACCAACCTGCTGCCCATTGAGCAGTCAAAACAGTCATCATTCACAGACTGAGTGACCGCTTCCAGCCAAGTGGTTCTGAGCAGCACGGTCCCCATCCCTGGCTCCAGTGAAGATGTATGAGGATGACCACCAGAAAGTAAAACCAGGAATGGAACTGTGCTCACGCAGCAACTCTATTGCTTGGCTATTACATGGGATTAGTCCTGATAAATATAATCCACAATAAAGGTGCACAAAGCATAGACATAGAGAAGTTGCAGAGTAAGGGAGGTATTGTTTCAAAAGAATAATTGACAATGAGAACATTTACTTGTGACACTCAGTGATACATGTGCTACCGGGTCCGTAACTAGACACTCCACCCCATACCCCAACCCGGAGTAAGTGTTGACTGTTACCCCATGGATAGCCACGCCTAAAAACAAGTAATTGGCCTTTCACTGAGAATAGAGTAGACTCTTGTGCTGACAGGAACAGCAGTGATACTTCTCAGAAGGACGCCTACCACCTCTGGAGCAGTGCAGGGCCCACAAACCTGGCCTGACACTTGGGAAAGTTGCAAAGATTGTCACCGAACCACACTTGAGCTATTGTAGGAAAGAGGCTCTGCAGGCAGAGTGTGCAATGCTCCCTGGCCACTCTCTCAATGCTGGACAGCAGGCAGGTTCTGGCTTGGGAGGGAGGACTCAATGCAGGGGGACACAAGGCAGGGCCATCACTGACGCCCCCTTATCAGATGGAATAAACCCCCTCATGCTGGACAGTAAGAGATCAAGAGCAAGTGGGAGGCACATTCCAGAATATGAAACTAGAATGTTCTGATAGTGTTAGAATGATTGAGAGGGTGGATTCATGCATTCGCCACAGCATGCCTAGGACTCAATGTACTGGTCAATCGGGCTGGTGAAGAGACAGTAACAGGTAAGCAGAGGCCTGGGACTGGCTTGCAGGTACCCTGCAAGTACTAGTAAAAAGAAACCCCTATTTAATCTTTCTTGGATCAGAAGCTCCAGAAACAGCTAACTTGGGTCTAGTTTTTTTGTCATGGAAGATAACCAGCTGCGTACATGAGTCATGGAAGATAGGAGGGTGTGCAAATGAGTCATGGAAGATAGACCGGTGTGCACAAGTCATAGAAGATAGTTGGGTGTACATGAGTCATGGAACGCAGGAGGGTGCACACTAGAGTCATGAAAGGTAGGCTGGTGTGCACACGAGTCATGGAAGATAGGCGGGTGCGCACATGAGTCATGGAAGGTGGGTGAGTGTGCACCTGAGTCATAGAAGGTAGGCGGGTGTGCACATGAGACACAGAAAATAGGCGGGTGTGCACAGGAGTCATGGAAGGTAGGTGGATGTGCACATGAGTCATGGAACATAGGCGGGTGCGCACATGAGTCACAGAAGATAGGTGGGATAGGCGGGAATGCACGAGTCATAGAAGATAGGCGGGTGTGCACAAGTCATGGAACTTAGCCAGATGTGCACATTAGTCATGGAACGTATCGGGTAACCACATGAGTCATGGAAGGTAGGAGGGTGTGCACATGAGTCAGAGAATTTAGGCAGGTGTGCACATGAGTCATGGAAGATAGGATGATGTGCACTTGAGTCATAGAAGATAAACGGGTTTGCACATGATTCATGAAAGATAAGAGAGTGTGCACATTAATCATGAAAGATCGGTGGGTTTGCACAAGTCAGAAGATAGATGGCTGTGTACATGAGTCATGGAAGATAGGAGGGTGTGTACATGAGTCATAGAAGATAAGAGAGTGTGCACATGTGTCATGAAAGACAGGAGGGTGTGTAGATGAGTCATAGAAGATAAGTGGGTGTGCACATGAGTCATGGAAGACAGGTGGGTTGTACATGAGTCATAGAAGATAGGCAGGTGTGCACAAGAGTCATAGAAGATAAGAGAGGGTGCACATGTGTCATGGAAGACAGGAGGGTGTGTACATGAGTCATAGAAGATAAGTGGGTGTGCACATGAGTCATGGAAGACAGGAGGGTGTGTGCATGAGTCATAGAAGATAGGATTATGTGCACTTGAGTCATAGAAGATAAACGGGTTTGCACATTACTCATGAAAGATAAGAGGGTGTGCACATGAATCATGAAAGATCGGTGGGTTTGCACAAGTCAGAAGATAGGTGGGTGTGTAAATGAGTCGTGGAAGATAGGTGGGTGTGTAAATGAGTCATGGAAGATAGGAGGGTGTGTACATGAGTCATAGAAGATAAGTGGGTGTGCACATGAGTCATGGAAGACAGAAGGGTGTGTACATGAGTCATAGAAGATAGGCAGGTGTGCACATGAGTCATAGAAGATAAGAGAGTGTGCACATGTGTCATGGAAGACAGGAGGGTGTGCACATGAGTCATGGAAGACAGGAGTGTGTGTACATGAGTCCTAGAAGATAGGCAGGTGTGCACATGAGTCATAGAAGATAAGAGAGGGTGCACATGTGTCATGGAAGACAGGAGGGTGTGCACAAGTCATGGAAGATAGGCAGGTGTGCACATGAGTCATGGAATGTAGGCAGGTGCGCACATGAGTCATGGAACGTAGGTTGGGTGCGCACATGAGTCATGGAAGATAAGTGGGTGTGAACATGAGTCATAGAAGGTAGGTGGATGCGCACCTGAGCCTCTGGCAGCCCCTATCTCTGATGGATGGACCATATCTCTGATAGACCTTACCTCTGGCAGTCTCTATCTCTGATGGATGGACGTATCTCTGATAGACCTTACCTCTGGCAGTCCCTCTCTGTGATGAATGGACCTTATCTCTGATAGACTTGCCTCTGGCAATCCCTATCTCTGATAGCCCTTATCTCTGATGGACTTGCCTCTGGCAATCCCTATCTCTGATAGACCTTATCTCTAATAGACCTTACTTCTGCCAGCACTATCTCTGATGGATGGACATTACTTCTGATAGACCGTGCCTCTGGCAGTCCCTATCTCTGATGGTCCTTATCCCAGACGTGGGCCCCTTGCTCACTTTGCCACTGGATTCAAGCTAGCCTGGCTGATGAGGGCTGTTAGCCCGAAACCGGTCCCAGGATGCTTGTTTCCGGTCCAGGGAAGACATGGCTTGGCAGTTCGGGCTGGACTGTTCCCATGAGGCACAGGGTCAAGACTGATTTGCATATAGCCGTGTCTGAACTGGGGTGGCAAAGTGAGCTAAAGAACGATGATGGATTCAACCCAGATCTGTGACGGGGTGAGTGTCTGAAAAGTTTCAGCGCTCCGTCTATCATCTCCTTGTGTTTGCTTTGTTCGCCCTTAGTTGGCAGGGTATGCCCAGACATGGGTCCCTTGCTCACTTTGCCACTGAATTCAAGCTAGCCTGGCTGATGAGGGCTGTTAGCCCGAAACCGGTCCCAGGATGCTTGTTTCCGGTCCAGGGAAGATATGGCTTGGCAGTTCGGGCTGGACTGCTCCCATGAGGCACAGGGTCAAGACTGATTTGCATATAGCTGTGTCTGAACTGGGGTGGCAAAGTGAGCTAAAGAACGATGATGGATTCAGCCCAGATCTGTGACTGGGGGTGAGTGTCTGAAAAGTTTCAGCGCTCCGTCCATCATCTCCTTGTGTTTGCTTTGTTCGTGGGACGTGGGTCCCTTGCTCACTTTGCCACTGGATTCAAGCTAGCCTGGCTGATGAGGGCTGTTAGCCCAAAACCGGTCCCAGGATGCTTGTTTCCGGTCCAGGGAAGACATGGCTTGGCAGTTCGGGCTGGACTGTTCCCATGAGGCACAGGGTCAAGACTCATTTGCATGTAGCTGTGTCTGAACTGGAGTGGCAAAGTGAGCTAAAGAACGATGATGGGTTCAACCCAGATCTGTGACTGGGGTGAGTGTCTGAAAAGTTTCAGCGCTCCGTCCATCATCTCCTTGTGTTTGCCTTATCTCTGATTGTCGTGTAGTTCCTAGAGTACCCCTGCAGGACCTGCGCATTTGGATAACATAAACTGTGGGATTGGTGGTAGACTGGCTCTGTGCACCCCCACCGTGTATGTTAGCCTGATTTGCATTAGCTAGCTCACAGTGCCTCTAGAATCTCCTCTTATCGGGGAGAGATTAGTTTCTGGCAACTTTAGATCATGACAACCCTGATCCCTCAGAATCGTGGAAACAATATACTACTTTTCGCTCAGTCACTCGTGCTTACTTGTTCGGTTTGTCTCAGAGAGTTACACAGAATAAACAGTCTGGGCATTTCAATAAGTATTTATTGAACAGTTGTTATTCTAGTGTAGAATATATGTGCTGCAACAACCAGCAGACAATAGCAGAGATATATTATCAGCAGTACGATAAAAGTGAAAGGGTAGTACAGTTCTACCATATTGCAAGAATCATGAATACATACATGAATATAAAAAGCATTATAAAAGTGTGCGTACTCCTATGATGCCTAACTAGATGTACCTAAGTGTACCTAGCATGTGTGTAGGTCTAAAAGCCTAAGAGCCAAGAATCCTTCTAGGATTTAGTCGAACCCCATTACCTGAATAGAGAAAGTGTGGGACCCCGTCCTGGTCTCGAGTTGGACACCCCGCAAGGGCTGTGTTAGACCAGGACGCCTCAGCGTCTCTGGTCAGTGTGTCAGCATGGAATTCTCGGTTCCCTCTGTCTTACCGTGGCAAGATGTGGTGTATTTATACCCTAAAGTGTCTCGTCCCTTAGCATGGTTTGTATTGGTCTTTGTTGGACATGAGGAAGACGTCAGGGGTGAACTTTGTACATACATACTTACCTGTGCCTAGACATCACGAGCAATAACAAGCCAATATGCTCACTACATTCATTCTACCATCCTCCTGGAAACAACCCTATCTTCATCGAACACGTAATGGATATCCTAGCCACAAATGTCGGACAACAGAATACTCAGATCTTCCTGGGGGACTTCAACCTCCACTGGAACGATCCTGACGACCCAGAGGTCAATAGCCTCAAAGCTTTCCTGTCCGACCTTAACTTGTCCCAAATCTGTGACAGCCCCACCCACGAAAAAGGTTCAACCCTCGATCTAGTAATCTCCAAAGCAGACTCTACCCAGCTGGAATCGATCCTTCCCTGCGACTGGTCCGACCATCACATAATTACCTTCCATATCAAGGAAGTAGTTAAATTACTCTCTGTCCAACCTACGAGAACGAAAATCTGGAAGAGGAAACTAGAAAACGTCAATCCTGCCTCACTCGCAACCGCTAGTCACATCCTCACACCCCACCGGATGGATTAAAGGATGTACATGATCTGACCAATCACTACTTTCACTCTATGAACAGGATACTAGACAATCTAGCTCCCCTACAATTGAAAAGAGTCACCACAAAAGACTCGAACCCCTGGTATGATGGTAGGTTAAATGAAGACAGAAGATCACTGAGAGCAATTGAAAGACAATGGAGAGCCGCTCCATCCGCTGCCCACCTCAAATTACTAAGAAGCACGAGAAATTCCTATTACAGAAAGATTAGACGATCAAAAGCTGACTTCATATGTAAACAATTAGACCAAGCCAAGAATCGTCCCAAAAGACTATTCGAAATTATCAAAGCTCAATCTAAAGGTGCCTCCCACTCCCCCCAAGCTAATCCTGAAACACTCCCCAATTGCGAGGAACTTGCCTCCTTTTTCACAACAAAGACTGAAAACTTAAAAACAGACCTACTTAACGATCTATTATCCCATACCGACTCACACATGAACTCCTCACTGACCACACCAGGGACCCTGATTAACTGCTCTGTAAAGCTCGACCTCAAGAACAACGCCTCCTGCACCGCCTTCAACCTCTACAGCGAAGAAACTATCTTAAAAACGCTCACGGCTCTGAATCCCTCCAATCACTTCACAGACCCTCTCCCAGCAACCCACTTAAAAGCCTTCACTCCACTGCTAGTGCCCCTATGGACTAGGATTATAAATACCTCTCTTCTGCAAGGAACCATCCCAGACATCCTCAAAGCTGGTCAGGTATCCCCCATTTTAAAGAAACCATCGGCGGACCCGTCAGACCTGAATAACTATCGCCCAATTTCCAACATCTCGACCCTGGCCAAACTACTAGAAAAATGTGTCCACACGCAGCTTAGTAACCACATAGACCACTTCAACCTGATCGATCAATTCCAATCAGGCTTTCGATCAGGGCACAGTACCGAATCAGCCATGACCCACATAATAGATGACGCATTACAAATATTGGACCAAAACAAAGCCTGTCTGCTAATCCTGCTTGATCTATCCTCAGCCTTCGATACAGTCAAACACGACAACTTACTAGACCTCTTGAAACATAGAATGGGTCTATCTGGCACGGTGTTAAACTGGTTCACTTCCTTCCTCCAAAACAGAACACAAAGATTCAAGATCAACCAATCTCTATCTAACCCTCCCCAGTCACTTTGGGAGTACCCCAGGGATCCTCCCTCTCCCCGACACTCTTCAATCTGTTTATGGAACCACTCACTGAGCTTCTCAACTCCTCAAATATCCAATATCACATGTACGCCGACGACACACAACTCTACATTAAGGTCCACTCACTTGAAGACATCAAGTCCCTGAATTCAACGCTCCAAAAAACACAGGCTTGGCTGGCAAAGAACCATTTAAAACTAAACACCCTAAAAACAGAATTTCTCTTAATCGCTCCCCCCAACCAAACAACCATCATCCGCGAGTGGATGAAGCACCTAAGAGCACTCAATGGTCAACCTCTCATCATTGATTCCGCTAAATCACTAGGAATAACCCTGGACAATAAGCTAAATATGCAGAAGCACATCAGCGCTGCAACTAAAGGAGCAAACTTTCAGATGAACACCCTGAGAAAACTGAAGCCCTTCATACCCGCAAATGACTATAAACAGGCAGTTCAAACTCTAGTAATTCCCAGAGTGGACTATGGGAGTGTTGCTCTCTGCGGCCTGCCCAGATCAACGACCGCTCCTCTAAGAGCCTCAATCAATACAGCCGCTAGACTCATCACAGGCTCCAAAAGAAACTGCCACATTTCCCCTGACCTTCGTGCCCTCAACTGGCTACCTTTTGAGGCCAGAATCCATTTGAAAATCGCCTGTATGACACATAAGGCATTGCATCACAAAACCCCGAGATACCTAGCGGAGAAACTAGTACTATCGGGTGGCAACAGATCTACTAGGAGTTCTAACAATCTGCTACTTAAACCACAACGTTTCTCCAAGAAGAAAACGTACAACCGTACCTTCTCAGGACTGGCTCCAGGATTTCGAACGCCTTGCCCCCAGAAACGAGACTTAACCCGTACGCAGCTTTTTTTTAAAAAGAAGTGAAAACGATTCTCTTGGCCAAATTCACCTGAACTTTTTGATACACTCTTGTAAATATTTGCTAGTCTCTAACTTTACCATGACTGTATTCACATAATTCATTGTACTTTTATGTATATGTCGATATATTTGCCCTGTAAAGCGCTCTAATACCCGCAAGGGTCTTGTTCGCGCTATACAAAACCGTCAAAATAAAATAAAATAAATAAACATATTATGCGGGAGATGTAGCTGGTGAATGCTCATGCATAATTTATGAGTACATTGTAGGCCTGTGTTCGGGAAAAACCCTGCAGTGTTCAAACCACAGACTAGATAACGTTCAACCCTCAGAGTTCGTTGTGTACTGTAGGGAACTAATGTAGGTGAAAGATCATGCCTATATTAGGGCATAGGAGATCATGACTATAATAGGGCATAGACGATTATGACCAAAATAGGGCATATACGATTATGACCATAATAGGGCATATACGATTATGACCATATACAGCATATATGAACGTGTCTATATTAGGGCCTCTATACGAAACATAACACCCATTCCACTTTCGAATTGGATGACAATGACCATACTTAAAATCTGGACAATTTTTTTTTCTTTCTTAAAAACAGCTAAAAACATGGTTTTAAAAAGACATTTCAAAAATGTCTAAAAACGTTACAAATCAGCTATTCTTTTGTTGCCACTTGAAAAAGTCAATCCTGTCTCACTTATAAAAGTTGCATTACTACAAGCAGAAGAAGGCCATTCTTTCTCAAGTGAAAGTGTCAATTTAGGAAATGTTCCGAATTTAGTTCGTTTGTTTATGAAACGAAGTGGAGAAGCCGAATTCTTTCCCAGGACGCGATGAGCCAATTCAAGATTAAGTGTCCTGGCTGGGAGATACAGCATTATCGGTGTTAGCTACTGCAGACGACAAATTCAACGACTCGCAGAGAACGTCAATCGCACATAGATGGAATTCAGCACTGCCAACAGTCGGTGCTGCGGCAGCTTGTGCGGCAGTTGTTACCTGAGTGCCTGTGGAGGAGCCACCTAACCCAGCAGGAGCAACGGCACATGTGGATTCTCAAGGAATGCATTCATCAGAATTGGAAGACGCTGGGGACAACGCAGAGCATGGGCCTTTAGAGGGTCCAGCATAGCATCCATGTCCGGAGGCGTATCTGATGGAAACGTTAGACAGAGATCCAACGTGAATTCTTCTCTGCAAAACAGGCATCGAAGAACAGGTAAGATGCAGTCCACCCAGACTGGTCTAAACAATAGAAACCAAGAGGCGTTCAGTTCTCTTAGGCAAGGTATACCCAGAAGCTACACCATGCGCTCAGGGTATTTCCGCTCCATGAGTATGTTCGCCATTTCCTCGGAAATTGGGCCGTCCATTGCGTAGCAGTAAGATTACAATCAGGACTCCTGCAATTAGGAACAGGATAAGCAGGAGACCTCCAAAGACGCTTCCCAATACGGAGTGCATAAAATTTGGGATTACTCCGAGGACTGTCTGGAAGGTGCTTAATAGTCCTGACCCTATGGTCTTAAATAGGTGTACAATACCGCTCGTATCAGACATGTTAAAGATACGACCCACCATTTCTGCGAAATGAAAGGGGCAGTTCGTATGTATAAGCGCCTGTATCTCAGTCGAGGTCCTTGCAACTTGAAGTTCAAAGGTTTCTAGAGCGGAGGTTAAGGGCACGGGTTGCTGTAAAAGCATGGCTTTCAGTCTGCTCAAAGTATCAAATTGTATAAAGGAAGCATTCAACGAAGGCCATAACGGCGCCTCCCTGACTGTGTTCAGTGGCGGAAACAATACTTGCATACAGCAAGTAACCCTGGAGTTAACAGTGACCAGATAGGCGACGCCCGGAAGCATCCCACAGCAACCTTGATCGTTTAGCATCAAGTAACTCCCATTCAAGAGCAGCTGGAAAACCGGCGTGATCATGGCCGCTGGGGTCCTTGACATGTGACAAGATAGATTCGCTACCGAACCACTACATGCTCCGTGCAGAGAAATATCCTGACACATGAGAGAACCGCTTAAAGCGTTCTTGCAGTTTGTACCACTCAGAAACACTTCTCGATCCCCACTCTGGCATCGATATCTATAGGGTAACTCCCAAGTTTCCTTAATGTATCCCTTACCCATTTTTTCATATTTGCCCGCCTGCCTTTGCTCAAGGCAATATTGAAACTGAAACGTAGTGACCGGCAGAGTGATTTGGCCATGAATTAGCCATTCTGTTGATGGTGATTCGGCTACAGTGAATGGTAACCTTTCCAGTTTCTCAATACGCAGCATTGTATATTTGGCCCCCCTTTGTGCCATTTCTGTCTGTTTATCGGTTAGATTTTATCCCGAAAACAGAGACGTGGTGTTTATAAAACGCCAGGGCACATAGCCTGCACGCAAAGATTGCAGTGTCCAGCTTAACATCATAATAGAACGTAACTGGGATTGCCGGGTTGTAACAAGGCCATCTTGTTCTAATACGTCAATTGCCGAAGATACAATGTTGCCTAAGGAGTAAATCCTGAAGGTCAAAGTTGTTAACCCATTATCCACTACAGCTAATGCCTTCTTTAGGTTAATACGGTCTATTTCCCGTATTCTTTCTGCGGCCTCCTTTTGGGATATTTTCCAGTTTTCATTATAGTAGGCATAAATGCCAGCATATATGAAACGTTTCTGACGTGTTTTCCTTGGGCCTAGCAAGAAATCCCTAAGGTCAACATCAGGTGTGAGTAAGGTCAAGTGATGTTTTACTTCTGTGAGTGTTGAGGTTTCTAGCCAATCAAGGCACAACTTCCCAACACTATAGGATGTCACCACCCCTGGGTGTTGTCTCTGTACATAGCGTGTATCTGGCCTACTGATACTAAACCCCTCGGCTATACCTAGGAATCTCTGTTGACATGTGTTTGTGTCAATGGGCCAAATCAGCCATTCTGTCCAATTGGGATCTGACCTGTTGTACTGGAGAATGTCATCTAATCCTACCCCATGTGTAGTTGAATTCTGCCCCCCACCCATCTGTGATGGTGCTGGAAACCCAGGCGAGTTCAGTTCCTTATTCTTGGCTAGTCCAATACAGGATGTCTGTTGCACAGTTTCATTTAGAAATATCTGCTGTGGAATGAGGCATGCTCTAAAAAGCGCTTCTGTTCCCTGGACCTGCCAGTCCCTAGAACCCCAGATCGATTTTAAATCTATAGTGTCCTTCCATAGGTCGAAACTCTGTGTAGGCAACTGGGCCATAAAGGAAGCAGCGTAAATCTGTTTGGTGTTAGTCAACATCATTTTCTGTGCTGATGTTGTTGCCACTTTGTAATAAAATGACTTCGGGTCAGATGCATTAAACCCTGAAAAGTATGTGAATTTCTGTGCAAAAGTTTGCGAACTACCTTTTGGAGGTGTTGGGCAGTGTTCCCACTGGTGGTATTCAAATACATTTCTAGGTGTTATAGAGTTGTGCAAGAAATGATGACCATAATGTTGGTAACAGTACAATGTATCATAGTCTGAAGTACCTTCTAACATTTCGTTGTTCGGAAATGCTGCAGTTCTTTCTAAATCAGACATCATATTATTTATAGTTTCAGTGTCCCAATCATCAGACAATGTACTGGAGGTAATGATACAATTTTAAATACATGTTTAAGCTTTAAAAGTTCAGTCGGACCAAATATATCAAAATCAATCTTGTCCCATACTATACCGCCCGGTATAGGAACTGCTGTGATGTTCACTGAAGACAAGTCTCTTGGTTCACGATGTGAAGACTGGTGTGGCTTTAAAATCAAATTGACTCTTTGGGCTGTAGAGCTCTGCTGGAGATATTGTCCATTAATAAGCATACTAAAAGTTATAATTAAACCTAGCCAAAAAAGAAAAAATAGAATCCCAGTGATATACCATAGTTCTATCCAAGGTGACATCAGGTAAGTCTTTCTAAAAAAGTGCAAAAAGTCAATGAGTTTCTGTTTGTGTGATTTTTGGGCTGGCGTCGTTTCCGTCTCGCTTGGTACCAGTGAAAACGTATCAAAGTTCATGAAGTAGCCAGTAGCAGTTCGATCAATTGTTGGAATTGCATCGGGATTTGTTGAAATCGGATTTTGCTCTTGACGAGGCATGTTGACGTAGACGTCTGTAGTCGGTCTGATTGCAGCTTGGTTGTTAAGTTGATTTTCTTCTTGAAGTTGAACTTCTTGTTGAAGTGGAACGAGTTCCATAGCATTGTTGCTTAGTCCTTTATTCCATACAGGTGGCTCTTCAAACGTGATGAGTCTTTCTGTTTGAACTTCTTGGATTGTAGCAAGAGGAGGGCGCCTGCTACTGTGGAGTCCACGTGGCCTACTGTTTAGTATCGGCCACATAGTGTGGTTTGATTAAGTCGATTGAGACAAATCTTTTCTCCTTTTTTCCGGCAAGAGGCGGCAAAAGTACAGTTCTTGTGCCTTGGATTGCTAGGACCGGTACAGCTGTTCTGTATGATGGCCCAAATTCTTTCTTGTCTGCAATCTTTTCTCTGACCAGATCCCCGACTTTTGGGATCCAGACAGGTTTTGCCGTTACTGCCTTGACTTCCTCAGTGGCGGTCTGTTTTAAGTGGATGTTGCTTTGTTGTGTCCTGGATTCATTTAGATCCTGTAAAACAGCCAAACGATCATGGATATCAAATGGTTTTTCATCCGCCACTGTGCCTCCACAATCAAGATCAGGTACCCACATTCTTGATCCAAATAGGACCTCGTAAGGAGTGACACCCTAGAGAGCTTCTTGGCTGGTTGTTAATTGCTCTTTGGACCCCATAAAGGTGACTGACCCAACTACTGCCCTTGCCTAATACCCTAGCCGTTAAAGATTGCTTTAAGTCACGGTTTTTCCTCTCCACAACCGAATTTCCCTCAGGATGGTACGGAGAGGAGTACCGCAATGCTACGCCATTTCCTTCCATGGCCTCTTTGTAAGCCCAAGAGCTAAACGCCGGGCCACGGTCAGAAAGTAACGTGCCAACTGCGTATGTGCCGATAAAGACTCGCAAATCTTTTATAACAGTTCGAGCGTCAGCCGAGCGCTGAGGCCAGACCCATAGGAATCTAGAGCAGGAATCCACTGCAACCATGATATATTTATTTGCCCCATCCGATTGTAGGGGTCCGCAGTGATCCAAATACACACATGCAAGAGGTTTGTCTGATTTTAGTAATGGTGTCTGCGCTGGGCGTGCTATGGTGGAGCCTTTCATCTGCTGGCAGATGTCACACTTTAAGACTTAGGGGCCGATTCCGATCTCGGCCGGTAGGGCTCCGAATCGGATTCGGCATTACCGGATCCGATTCGGAGCCCTGTTTCCCGACCGAATCGTACGCGGGTCCCGCCGAGCGAGTACGATGCAAGCGCCCGCGAAATCGCCGACCGACTCGAACGCGGCTTCAACACGCTCCGACCGACTCGCACGGACACAACTCGCACTGCGCAATGGTGACATTCCCCGGCCGGGTAAGTACGATGCGCACCGCGAGCAGTCCGACCGACTCGCGCCGTCCGGCTCAAAAGAGCTGTCGGAGCCGGACTTTGGGGGTCCGCGTCGGACCCCCCTGTACGCGTAGCCACGCGAGTCGCACACAGGGGGGACCCATGGGTCCCCCCTACCTGTGCTTGTACGGCACGATGCGCTTCGACGCGTACCCGCTGTAGGGGGCGCCTTTGTTCGCCTCGCACCCATTGAGTCAATGGGAGCCCGCGTACGCGTTGTACGACCGGCTCCCATTGACTTCAATGGGAGTCCGACCGAATCGAGTCCGGGTGCATGCGTGCGCATCGTACTCGTTTGGTCGGACTGCCAGAGTCCGATTCGGTCGGAATTCTCTCCGGGTCCGGCTCGGTCGGAGAGATTTCCGGCCCGAATCGGAATAGGCCCCATAGTCTTTGGTCTGCTTTGTTAACCCTGGCCACCAGTAGCGCTGTTTCAGTAAAGAAATAGTCGCTGTAACACCTGTATGCGCAGAACCCAAACCCTCGTGTGCTGCTAGAATTAAGCCTTGCCTACGATCCATATTTGGTATTACTCTATCCCCCACTCCAGGAATCTGAGCATATGGAATGTTTTGTGCATCTAACGTGTAGGAGTATTTGAGTGGAACTTTTTTAGGTACTGCTGTGCTGCCTTTGCGTGAAGCATTGACAGCTACCAAAATCTTGCCATCTATTCTCGTTTTTGAACGAGTGATTGCAGCTACGGACGCTGTGCGTACAGCCCCCTTTGCGGCTTCATCAGCCAATGAATTCCCTTCAACGTGAATGCCATCACGCTGATGACTCAGTGTATGTATCACGTGAGCCCTTGGTAGTTCGTTTCTCAACTCCACTACCTGTTCCCATAGCATTTTATGCTTAATTGTGCCACCTTTTGCGTCTTTAAACCCGTTCTGTTCCCAATGATGTAAATATTCATTGTACGACTGTACACAGTAAAAGGAATCGCACACAATTAGTGTGGGGAATTCGTGTTCCGTATTTACAAGTGCCACTATCCATGCTTTTAATTCTGCCAACTGAGCCGTGCAGTCTCCTAGAGATTGCGTTTTAGTGCAACTTGGATGGAACTTTCCATCGCGCATGCGACCTTTAACGATTGCACACGCTGCGCTGTAAGCTTGCTTACTCCCAATGGCCGGTTGAGCAGATCCGTCAGTGTAAATAATATATTCATATTGATCTAGAGGCAAGAGTTCATTTGGTAGAGGATATTCTTGTTCGTATTGCAGAAATGCTTGTGTTTTTAAACTTGGATCAAATCTGTATTCAACATCCGTTGCAGTGAGAGAATTAGCCCATTGTATCCATCTGGGATGTCAGGCTTTCGCATTTGGAATGCTTGCCTTTGTAACAGCCTCTAAGGCTGGTACTGGGGTCACGACTATTATGCGCTTTCCCTGAGCCAGAGCTCTTTCTCTTGCTACAGCGGTCTGCACTGCTGTCAGGATTTTTTCTGTTGAAGTGAAACGCATCTCTGCGTTTGTGTACAGGTGTGATTTGTATGCGATTGGTACTGTTTTGCCTTCATTGAAAGTTAAATAAGTGTACCCGCATTGACCCGCTATTGCTCGGATCACTAAGTTGCGTACGTTTACGCGTGTCTGTAAGTGTTTTGAAGCTATCATGTCTTCCTGTAGTGAACGTAGGATGTTTGTATGTTCCTGTGTCCATTGTATGACTGAAAAATCAGGTTTTATTAAGTCGTAGAAAGGTTTTACTCTTTCTGCGTAATCCAAAATATAAGTTCGACCAAAATTTAGGAATCCCAGAATTGATTGTAAATTCTTTAATGATTTTGGAGGTTGGAGCAGCGCACACTTTTCTAAAAAGTTAGCTGCTAGGCTTTTTCCTTCACTTGACAGCTCATACCCTAAGAACAGGACATTGAGATGGGCAATTTTTGATTTTTTGAAATTAAATTTATAGCCCTCAGAGGCGAATCCCATAATAATGGTGCTCACCCTGGTCAAGTGCCTCTTTAAGTCATCGTCCGTCAGATAAATATCATCCAACCCCGGGCTATTCTTATACCCTTGGGCGAGTCGACAAAATTGCCGTTGGGACCCTAGTGCTGAGAATGCGGTCAAATACCTGCTTTCAGGTGCTATATTTTGGCAGAAAAATCCATTTGAGATATCAAGTGTAGTTTTGTATTTTTTTCACACAATGTTATTCCTTAATGCGGCACTGTGTGCATTTTGAACTGCAAATGTCTTTGTGCAAGTCTTTAAATGTCTGTAATCCAAAACTAAACGATATGTGTTGTCAGGTTTCATTACGGTAAACAAAGGATTGTTCATAGGTGAAGTGCAATTTTCAATCACCCCCTGGTATTCTAGTTGATCTAGGATCTCCCTGACTTGTTTTTTAGCTTCCTGCTTTATAGGGTATTGCCTTTGAGCATTTGGGGAAACTTTTAACGGGATCACGTGGTGGGTTGAATCCTCATCCCAACCAGCATGATTTTTGTACAATGCTGGAGCTAGGGCAACCGCCACTCCTGCGCATATGCATGTTTTAAATGTATGGGAACGAGGTCGGAAAATGCTGGAAAAATTACTGTTTCTCCCTTAGGGCACTCCATGACAAATGCTGGCGGCCAGTCTTGCTCTGCAAATAGGATGTCATATCCAGATGACAGATGTTCCCAAAATAGACCTTTAATTTTCCTGGGCTTGTCCCCCTCCATCTGGAGTGTTATCTCATGTAACTTATGTGGGACACTTACCCGAGTATCAGGTGTTTCCACCGTGATATACTCACTCAACTCCGCTGTCACCAGAAATTCCTTCAGGTTCTGGCGAGCTATTGTTACTTCTGCAGCACTGTCTAGCATCGTCAGAGCCCATTCCCCGTTCAGAAGCTGTGTCCTCAGAATTCTGGGCATGTCTGAACTTGAGACCTGCTACCTTCTTCTTTTTGAACTGAGGTTTTTGTTTTTGTTTATCTTCTTTTTTAGGTGCGTAGTCCGCAGCGCATTGTGTGTCTCTGGACTTTGTACGCTCCTCTGACCATCCTTCCCTCTCTGAGTTTTTTGATGAACCCTGAAAGGAACGAGAGGAACGTGTATCAGTATCCTGATACCTGTAAGGTTTTTTAATATTATCCCTATTCCGGAGGTTATACCTCCTTTCAGAGGGCTCCTGTTGAGGAGACCTGCCTCGGATTGAGATCAGCTGTCTTTAGACTTTTGTTGTTTTTTATTCTCCCACTTCTTTTTAGAAGAAGTAGGTGTCTGCTTTGTAGTGTCCTTTTCAGAACTGCCCACCAGTTGTGGTTTTAATGCTTTCCCACCTAAGCTGTCTCTGCCTAGTTCTGCATATGCAGTTTCAATTATTTTGGGTAGTTCGTGTGGTTGATCTACTGGACTGAACTCCCTTAGGCGTTGGCGGATCGCCACCGAGGCTGCTTCCCCCTTAATGTTAGCTAGTATTATGGCTGATACCTGTTCGTAGTTACCTAGTAACTTCATCCCTAAGTTAAGGGCAGGCTCTGCTCCGTACTCATTTTGTATCGGTCGCAATACGTCAGGTACTACTGCTAATGACGGGATACCATGTGTTCTGGTATATATGGCAGCAAAGACTGTACCCCAAGAGGTGCAGTACTCTATTTGTGGTGTGATCCCATGGGCAAGCAGATTGTTAGTATTCTGTGTTTATCACAGGTGGTAGTATTCGGGAATACTGCCTCAAGCTGAGTTATTTTCTGAGCTATCCAGAATGGTATTTGTTCGCGTTTTGCGGGCATTTTGCCCATTACCGTGTGTAATGTTTGAGAAGTAATTTTATTTCCTGTACCCTGAGCTGGAGTACTGTTTGCTGCACCTGGGGCAGGTTGGATTGTTAAAGTCCTCATGACAAATTGTGTCAGGCTTCTGTAGATTTTAATTAAATCTTTGTGTTGTACGAGTAAGTCTCCTGGTGGCATTGTGTTAATGTCAGGATGTGGTGTGTATGCCGCTAATATTGGCCATGTGGCTCCTTCTCCTCCGAGTGGGCCTAACCTTACTCTTCCTCGTACGTGGGGTAGGGCGCCATTAAACCAGTAATAATGTTCCTGGTAAGTGAGTGGAATCTCTATGTCCTGAAACGGACAATATTCCTGTGGTGCATCTCCCCTTATATAGTAGTGAAATGTATTTGTTACTGCATTTGCTGCTTGGAGTGTAACCCATGAATAGAATACCTCTGTTTTGTTTGATTCGTGTGCCTCAATCACGAAAACTACAATGCCACCCTTAGCTTGTAAACCATTTTCTAATAGTCTTAGGGTGACTGTCCTTCTGAATTTTGGTGCAATCTGTATTGCATCCTCAGGATCTTCTCCTTCTTCTGAAAAATTCAGTTCAACTCTCTCTGCCCTTACCTCGGCATCAGTCATGTTTAGAGGAAGAAGTGTTCCAAGGGAACTAAGATATGGTGTTATGCACAATTTTTAGGAACACTATGTCCTTTTAAGCTTGAATAACCAACAGCCAATAAATAGTATTTTCGTACTACTCAGCTGCGGCGGATTTTGTGCCCACCCACTCCAGACGTCTCTGGGGTTTTGTGAGTAGGTTCTCTGAGAATAGCACGACTGAACTACTCAGATTCTACTGTTAAATAAGTACCCAACCAACGTTGGCGGCGCCATGTCCTGTAGTTCCTATAGTACCCCTGCAGGACCTGCGCGTTTGGATAACATAAACTGTGGGATTGGTGGTAGACTGGCTCTGTGCACCCCCACTGCGTATGTTAGCCTGATTTGCATTAGCTAGCTCACAGTCCCACTAGAATCTCCTCTTATCGGGGAGAGATTAGTTTCTGGCAACCTTAGATCATGACAACCCTGATCCCTCAGAATCGTGGAAACACTGTACTACTTTTCGCTCAGTCACTCGTGCTTACTTGTTCGGTTTGTCTCAGAGAGTTACACAGAATAAACAGTCGGGCGTTTCAATAAGTATTTATTGAACAGTTGTTATTCTAGTGTAGAATATATGTGCTGCAGCAACCAGCAGACAATAGCAGAGATATATTATCAGCAGTACGATAAAAGTGAAAGGGATAGAACAGTTCTACCATATTGCAAGAATCATGAATACATACATGAATATAAAAAGCATTATAAAAGTGCGCGTACTCCTACGATGCCTAACTAGATGTACCTAAGTGTACCTAGCATGTGTGTAGTCTAAAAGCCTAAGAGCCAAGAATCCTTCTAGGATTTAGTCAAACCCCATTACCTTAATAGAGAAAGTGTGGGACCCCGTCCTGGTCTCGAGTTGGACACCCCGCAAGGGCTGTGTTAGACCGCTGTCAGCTGGAGCGACTGCATGCAGGAGCCTCAGGGTCTCTGGTCAGTGTGTCAGCATGGAAGTCTCGGTTCCCTCTGTCTTACCGTGGCAAGATGTGGTGTATTTATACCCTAAAGTGTCTCGTCCCTTAGTATGGTTTGTATTAGTCTTTGTTGGACATGAGGAAGACGTCAGGGGTGAACTTTGTACATACATATTATGCGGGAGATGTAGCTGGTGAATGCTCATGCATAATTTATGAGTACATTGTAGGCCTGTGTTCGGGAAAACCCTGCAGTGTTCAAACCACAGACTAGATAACGTTCAACCCTCAGAGTTCGTTGTGTACTGTAGGGAACTAATGTAGGTGAAAGATCATGCCTATATGAGGGCATAGGAGATCATGACTATAATAGGGCATAGACGATTATGACCAAAATAGGGCATATACGATTATGACCATAATAGGGCATATACGATTATGACCATATACAGCATATATGAACGTGTCTATATTAGGGCCTCTATACGAAACATAACATGATAGACCTTACCTCTGCCAGTCCCTGTCTCTAATAAATGAACCTTATCTCTGATAGACTTTGCCTCTGGCATTCCCTATCTCTGATGAATGGACCTTATCTCTGATAGACCTTGCCTCTGGCAGTCCCTGTCTCTGATGAATGGACCGTATCTCTGATAGACCTTACCTCTGCCAGTCCCTATCTCTGATGGATTGACCATATCTCTGATAGACCTTGCCTCTGGCAGCCCCTATCTCCGATGGATGGTCCTTATCTCTGATAGACCTTACCGCTGCCAGCCCCAATCTCTGAAAGTGACACATATCTTTGTATGAGCACAAGGCAGCGTTGGCGCCACCATCTGCCAATGATACTCATGCATCTACATATATATGTAACAGAAAAGGCTAGATGATCTTGAGGGTTTTATGGGCTGTCAGTATCTATTCATCTATGTGTGTACGCTAGATGAGATCTATCTATCTATCTATCTATCTATCTATCTATCTATCTATCTTTCTGTCTATCTGTCTGTCTGTCTGTCTGTCTGTCTATCTATCTATCTATCTATCTATCTATCTATCTATCTATATTTCATGGTTACCCAGGATTCTCTATTACTACATTGTTATTGACTCCAGGTTCTTGGCTTGTCTCACTGTTCTGCAGGGTCTCAAGGGATGCTTTACGTGTCGTGTACACCACAGTCGCGCGTCACTTTGTTCCGTCACTTGAACGTTGAGGTGCCCATGGAGATATATTGGAGATCCCGCCACACCACAGTGCTGATGTGACACCCTCATAAATCACTCACCGTCCTGTGGCTGCCAGGACATGCAGAGATCCTTCTATGCCGCCTCCCCTTGAGTCGAGTCGCCGCGCAGTGTAGACTCTGTTCTTCGCGATCCTCTCCTCAGGGCCCACCCATCCATCACCTGTCCTCTGCCCATCGATCCCTTCGCCAGGCGTTCATCATCTACCCTCGCCATGCCATCCATCACCCACCAGTTCATTCACTCTGCCTCCCAACAACAACTGTTATTGGACATGCGCCCTGCGGCCGCTACCTACCTGCGCGGGCCCATTCGTCACTAGCCGACAAGCGTCTGTCCCCATCCCTGCCTTTAATCATCGCACTTGTCCCCTCATTCATCGTAAGTGTGCTGCTCTCCCCGACTTCTCTCCCACGCCCAACCTAATCAATATGCCTCCGATGCCATCAAATCGTCCTCCATTATGCCTACAATGGCGCGCGCCTCTGGTGTTAATCAATGCCCGCTACATCATGCGTCCATTAGCTTGGCGTTATTGTAAGTCATCTGTTAATCACTCCGTCCTCTCCTGGCCCTGCAAAGCGAGCCTCTTCCCGCCAGTCTGGCAGCCATTGCCAGTGACGTCAGCCCCCACGGGTAGAGTGCATGCTGGGAATCCCACGTCCAGGCAAAGGGCGGGAGAACTGTCTTACTCCATGCGTGGTAAATAAAGGGTCATAAACTTGTCCTGGAAGCTGCAATAAGTTTGTGATTTCGAACATCTGCGGCACTGCAGACAAATGGTCCATTACCGGGTCCGTTTGTCCTCTCGTCCGCTCTGTGGAAGGAAAACTGCCTCTCTGGATAACGGGGTCCTCTGCACCTATCATCCAGATTCCACCTTGTCCCCCATGAAACCCACCAAAGGGGGGCGCACTTCTGAAACTGACTTTCACTAACTTCATCACCGTTTATGTTTAAAATGTATATCCAGTTTTACAATATTGACAGAATAGGTGAAAAATCTCGGAAAAGTAGATTCGAAAGCTTTCTTTTTTCGGGAGTATCTCTGTGCAGAGCTGTTCTCTGGCAAACATCTATCATGTGTACGTTTTGCACTGAGGGGAACATTTGGAAAGGTAACACAGCTTGCCATAT
The DNA here is from genome assembly GCA_963921515.1 of Calotriton arnoldi. Classification (NCBI taxonomy): domain Eukaryota; kingdom Metazoa; phylum Chordata; class Amphibia; order Caudata; family Salamandridae; genus Calotriton; species Calotriton arnoldi. The sequence goes on along the minus strand of CAWUFW010010362.1, from coordinate 437,359 downwards.
CGTGACGCTCCTGTGTACCTTGACTCTGCCTACTTTTGCCAGGGGGTCATCATTTCATGCACCACTGATCCTTGCTTGACATCTTGTGGCCCCCGCCCCCCTACCTCCGATCCGTGCTAGCCGCGCTGCGTTCAGGACCTTGTCTCTGGCTTGCCCAAATAAAAGGTGAAACCTTCTGGTAGCCACTGTACCCTCACAAGGACAACATACATTTATAAGCAGTTGCGGCCATGTTTATGCCCTGGTTTCCATCACTTTTGCACCACACAACGCAGTGCAGGAGCGACGCAAACCTTAAGTCAGATTTTTTAAGCCATGCAAAAAGCCCTGCAGCATAAAACGTCTCCAGTTAGATCTTGAATTTCAGTAGCTAAAGAAGGACTTTAAGGTACATCACCACACAGCACAGAACTGAAACTGGGCCAAAGGCATCACCTTCTGGAGCAAGAAGTAAGAAAATCCAGATGCCTAAATCTAAGAGAAATAGAAAAGGGGCAGAAATAGAAAACTGGGGGTGATAAACTCATTGGAAAAAAATACTCACACTTTGTTTCAACTAAGAGAGGACTTGGCGTGCTCACCTTAAATAGGGCTACAGAGGAAATAGGAACAACAAGCTTCCAACAGGGAGTAGGCCCGCCATCTTAGGATGGTCTCATTTAACCTTGAATATTGGAAGTTGATCGTGATAAAAATGTTCTTTTCGGAAAAAAGTCATATCTAAGACCGACTCTATACAGACCCCTAGCTTATAGCGATTGGGCAAATCTATTTTCCCACAATTTAGGCCAAGGGGTGCACTGCCTGCATATTTCATTACGTGTCACGAAAAACAAAAACTCTGAGCAATGCTTGTTTATTTTTGCTGTTGCTTCATGTTATTTCAATTGCTGTCTAGCTATCAGATGTGCACATTGTGCATCACAAAGTGCCTCTGCATGCCTCCAGTAAAGTGTCATCTTTAGGAATTTTGGGGCCCCGGGCAACACATATTTTGAGGCATGTAAACTTACACTTTCACACAAAACCACCTGAAAGATATCTTGTCCAGGGCCCAAAAATCCTTAAAATGACACTGTGTAGTGAAAGGCAGAGTCAGAGGTAGCAGCAGAAAGAGAGAGTGAAGGAGGTTCTGATAGAGAAATTGATAAAAATGAGACAGAGTGAGAGAAATTGAGAAATGTCACCTTACTAGGGGGACCCTTAGAAGCTAGGTGCCCTGGGCAATTGCCTGCTTTGCCCATGCCTTAAAACATCTCTGCTCCAATATGAATGTTGTATGATATTGCAGACAGGAAAGCAGCCTTGTTTGTGCTCCCTGTACGGCACTATTCTATTTGGCTGCCTAAATGCCAAAGGACGGGCTGTGACAGGAGAGCCCTGGCCTTGGAATTGCACCTCGGAAGCAGAGAACAACGACGACAGGACTACCCATTTTATTTATATCTACATAGCGTATATCTTCAGGCCACATGTACAAACCTTTTTGCTGGTCGCAAATAAGACGATTCACAGAATTGGGCCATTTCCAAGTGCATAAAGGCTTTTTGCCATGTACAAAGCCCAAATAGTAATTCAGTAACTTGCTACCGAGTTGCAATTTGGGCTTTGCGATTTGGTATTTCGAAGGGGCGTGTCGAAGGCGTCCCTTACTTATACCAGATTCAAATGCTATGTATGAATGTTTTGCAACCATAATGCGATCGCAAAACATTCGCAATTTGCCTGCCATTTAAAAAATGGTGGTAACCCATTCACAAATGGAAAGGGGTCCACAAGGGACCCCTTCCCTTTGAGAATGGTTGGCAAAATATTTTTTAAGAGCAGACAGGGGTCCCACGGATCACTGCATACTCTTACAAAATTAAAAGGAAACTTTTCATTTTATTTTTTGAAATGCATCCCGTTTTCCTTTAAGGAGAATGGGCTGCATTGGAAAAAGAGATTGCGTTATTGAAAAAGCAATCACAGACATGGTGATCTGCTGACCTCAGCAGGCCACCATCCCTGTGACTTTTGTGATTCCCAATGAGTCACAAACCGAGACCTACCTCATTACTATTCATGGGTAGGTCTATTTGCAACCCACTGGGAATCACAAATGAAACTCAAAAGAGTTTCATACATTTGAACTAGAGAGTTCCTCATTTGGTGTTCCTGTTTGTGGTCTTTTAGGGGAGTTTATTTAATTCAACAGTGAAAATAAATGTGTCTGTTATCATGCGAAAGTATGAGACATAACCTGTAAATAAGTGGAGAGGTGTGGTACAGCGGCCAGGGCAGTTGACTTCGGAGCACAGGGTTCACGGTTCGATCCCTGGCTCCGGCGGCAGCTCAGCTCAGCACCATGTGACTCTGGGCAATAGCTCACTTAATTTCCACTACGCCTTGAGACCCGTAAGGGTGAGTAGCTGCGCTATATAAAAACGGACTTACATTACAACTAGGAACTCGCTATTTCAAAATGTTGTTCGTGTGGCCCTTGGTGAGTGTCCTGGAGAAGCTGCATTGATAACCCACAAACACCCTTCCTACGTGTGTTTATCATCTGTTCAGCACCTGCTGTTCTCTGATAATGAACACTGTGTGTGATGGGTATTTGGAACTGTATCTATGGCACCATAGCACAATGCAACAAGCATTGGCAAAGCATATAGGTCTCCCCTTTATGTCATACGAGTTTTGCCAAGGTTTTTAGCCATGCTCCAAAGCATCCCTGTACCTGTGCAGCATGGCAAAAGTTTTTTTTTTAAAAGCCTTTGACGCAGCCACCTGTCTCATTTTATAGGTGTGTGCACCACGCATGTGCACGCCTATAAAATTACACTGGTGCTTTTTTTCCTTTTGGAGCTGGGGGTTGGGACCATAAGAAATGGAGGGCTGAAGCAACAAGAATAAGGACAGGGGAACTTGTAAGCAACACAGGGAAGTGTGGGAGGGAGACAAAAGGAACACTGGGATAAGCAACAATATGCCTCGCAACCAACAAACCATGCACGGTCTGGTAGCCTCGACCTAAAGAACGATCCTTGGCACCTCAGACAGTGTTTGGATATCAAACAACAGTGGGCTTCAATGCTCCTCAATGCCTTTCTGAATTATCACATTTCTAATACTTTTCATGCACTCCGAACACTCGGGAGCACCCACGGACCCCTGTCCTCACCACATCTTCAACCTCAGGAGCAAGACGGTCGATGACGAGCTCAAGAAAGTCCTGAACACCTGCATCACCTCTGCCTCCTTCCCAGATGACTGAAAACACGCTGAACTGAGCCCCCCCGAAGAAACCATCCACTGACCCATCAGAACCAAAAAACTACCGGCCCATCTCCCTGCTCCCCTTTCCAGTGAAGGTTCTCCAGAAGGCAATCAACCAGCAACTCACCGATCAACGACCTCCTGGACCCCTCTCAATCTGGATTTCAAGCCAACCACAGCACCGAGACAGCCCTGTTCACAGCCACCGACAGCATCAGGGCCATCCTGACCTCTGCAAAATGGCAGCCCTCATCCTCTTGGACCTGCCAACTGCCTTCAACACCATCTCCCATCACATCTTGATCAACAGACTCTACCAAATCGGAATCCAGGGAGACGCCCTCACATGGATCGCCTCATACCTCACCGGAAGAACCCAGAGAATCCGTCTCCCGCCATTCACTTCGGAGCCCAAGAAGATCGTCTGCGGCGTCCCCTAAGGATTGTCCCTCAGACCCACCCTCTTCAATACCTACATGACCCCCAGCAAACACTGTCATGTTGCAGAGACTCAACATCATCTCCTATGCTGACGACACTCAGCTCATCCTCTCGCTGTCAGAAGATCCCTCCACCACCAGGGCCAAGTTCCACAGATGTATGATGAACATCCCTGACTGGATGAAGGACAACTGTCTCAAGCTCAACACGGACAAGACTGAAGTCCTCATTTTTGGGAACAACACCTCACCATGGAACAACGCATGGCGGCTTGTGAAACTCAGTCCATCCCCCGCCTGACACACCACGCCCACAACCACAGCATCATCTTGGACAGCAAGCTATCTTTGAAGAAACAGGTAAACACGGTCTTATCCGCCTGTTTCCACACCCTACTCATGCTCTGGAAGATTTTCATGTGGCTCCCAGTCAACACCAGAAGGACCGTCACGCAGGCCCTCGTCACCAGCAGGCTGGACTACGGAAACATGCTCTATGTAGGAATCACTACACACCTCCTGAAGAGACCGCAGACAATACAAAACTCCGCTGCAAGACTCACCCTCAACCTCCCCAGACGGACCCACATCACACCCCACATCAAGAAGTTACACTGACTCCCGATCCAGAAGAGATGCAAATGCAAGATGCTGACCCACGCATACAAAGCACTGCACAATGAAGAACCAGCATACATCAACAAATGCATGACCTTCCACCAACTGACCAGACACCTATGATCCGTATCCCTCTTCCTCGCAGACACCCCCCGGATCCACTGAGGCAACAGCGGAGGGCGCTCCTACTCACACCTGGCGGCAAAAGCTTGGACCGACCTTCCCCTTCACCTCAGGACCGCCTCATCGCTGTGACAATTCAGGAAAGGACTCAAGACTTGGCTGTGAGATTGAACAATCACCGCAAAGCAGCTAGCAACCCCAGCGCCTTGAGGCCCTCACAGGTGATATGCTGCGCTTTACAAATCCCTGATTGATTGTTTGATTGATTGATCGACTATTCATTCATTAAAGAAATGTACCCACAGGTTTGCTCATAGGAGGGTTCGTAGCTCAAGTCAAGGGGCCAGATGTATCAACAAACGGAATACCGATTTCATAATTGTGTCCGAATCGCAATTCGGTAATCAGTATTACTAATGTCAGAAGCTTCAAATTTCCAAAAACTGATTGCTAGTAGGTGACAAATCAACCTACCTCGTGAATATTAATGAGGTTTGTTGCAATTTGAGACCCATTAGGAATCTCTGCCAGGAAGCACTTGGGTCAGCAGACTACCACCTCTGTGATTGTGTTTTTTAATAAGCAATCTTTTGTTTTTGTACATGCAGTGTGATTTCTTTAAAGCAAAACAGGCTGCCTTTAAAAAAAGACAATTAAACTTTTAAGTGCTGTTTTTTAAGAGCAGGCAGTTTTTAAGAGTAGGCCGCGGGACCCGCCTGCTCTTAAAAAATATTTTATTAAACATTCTCAAAGGGGGGGCCTTTCCCTTGGGGCCCCTTCTCATTTGCGAATAGGCTACCACCAACTTTGAATTGGTGTTAAAATATTAATGGTTTGCGACCAGAATTCAGCTCAAAAACATTAACACATACTATTTCAATTCAGGATTTGGAAGGGGCGCCCTAAACACTCTCCTTCCAAATACCGAATCAGTATGTATTTGCAATCCCAGATTTGGGATTAATGCTTACCAAAATGCCTTTATGAATTTGCAAATGTCCGATTCTGCAAATCAGGCCATTTGAGAACACAAAGTGGCTTCATACATCAGGCCAAATGGCCCTTCTCGTGTTCACACAGAAAGCTCTCTGGCTGCAGCACATCCCGAAACCGAACTATGAGGGACATTTAAGATTCCTGCAGTTTTATTAGGAATACAGAAGAAAAAATGATGGAATTGCACACAGGTTAAATTACTACCTGAATACGTTCACATAACTTTTTAACACCACTTACCAACACCCCCACCACTCTAAGGGGCACATGCATCAAGCATTTTTGTCTTCACAAACGGGCCGATTCGCAGAATCAGCCGTTTGCTAACGCAAAAAATGCTTTTAAGATGCAGCAAACCCTATTTTGGGTGATTAATCGCAAAATGGGTTTGCGATTCACTATTAGGAAGGGGCGTGTTTAGGGCGTCCCTTCCTAATACCAAATCACATTGGTATGTAGGAATGTTTTGTGATCAAAATGCGGTCGCAAAACATTTGCATTTTACCACCAACTTTAAGTAGGTGGTAACTTGTTTGCAAATGGGAAGGGGTCCCTTCCCCTTTGTGAGTGTTTGTACAAGCGTTTTTTAAGAGCAGGCAGTGGTCCGGCGGACCACTGCCTGCTCTTAAAAATGAAAAGAAAACTTTTCATTTTTGTTTTAGAAACGCATCCCGTTTTCCTTTAATGAAAACGGGCTGCATTTTTAAAAAATGCTTTATTTAAAAGCAATCACAATGATTTTTGCGTTTCCTGGTGGGTCGCAAATTGTCACCTACCTCATTAATATTCATGAGGTAGGTCATTTGCGATCCCCCAGGAATCGCAAAAAGTGTTCATCACACTTTCATGCATGCCGTTTTGCGATTTCCTAATTGCGAATCGCAAGGATTCGCAATTAGGAAATCGCAAAATGGTTTCTTCATGCATCTGGCCCGAAAACCTGTAATAAAGCTGTGTTTCAATAAAATGCTAATAAAAAAAATAAAAAAAAGCTGTAATAAACAGTCTGCTGCCTTGGAACATTCAACTGTCTTCAGTAATGTTTCCCTCATTTACATGTGCCATTTAAGTCATTGTTTGTTATTTCTTCTAATCAGACTAGTGCTATTAGACCTGTCAACAGAGCTGTCTCTCTTCTCTGCAGATTTCTGGCATGTTGGGGAAACTAAGCAACGTTGTTGTGCTACAACAGCCGGGGGCTGTGCTAATTCAGACTTTGTGAGGCTTCTGTTGAGGATTTGTGACTAAAGTTGTGGACCAGCACATACATTTCTCCCTAAACCACTTCCACTTGTCATCTCTCTCCAGCCTAGAAAACAGCGTTGAGATTACACATATAAGTTCACCCCAGAGAGAGTTGGAAAAAGCTTTCAGAGCTGCCGGCTGCACTTTGGGGGGGTCAAGAAGGCCTCAGAAAGTGTGCTCTCAGGTTTCCTTGCACTCGGCCTGTCGGAAAGAATAAGATGGTGCCTCCATTAGACGGATGTGGGCCTTGGCTCCCTCCCGCCAGACATCAAAATGGCCGTCCAAAGATAAAAACGGATGGGGCCGCCAATGCCCAGGCATATTATCCCGCCTTGCGACCGCTCACGGCAGCCAGAGGTTATCGCTTCTTGGAGAGCTTGACTTTGATGGCCTGGATCTCCCAAGACAGCCCAGAGTAGAGGAGACAGCTTTGCAGTTGGCAGGAGAGGTCCTGCGGAGACCCCCCTCCTGCTCAGATGTGCAGCACGGAGCACTGCGCGTGATGAACCCTTCGCGACTCCTTCGCGAAGCAGACAAATCACCAAGCACATCATCTCCCCATGCAGACATCAGCGCATCCTGAGTGACGCAGAGTGCACCTGGCAGCCCTCAACGCTCTCCCCGGGAGTGCAAAGCTGCGCGCTCTCTTCGGTCCACAGCAGCTTAGATCTATTTGTTCAACATCAGTACAGTATTCTGGAGCTGAGGAGGGTGAAATTTAGTGGTTTTGTGATAAATGGCTGTGTCTGGCTCCATTAGTGTTATTACAAACCCATTCTCTTACCTTGTCTGGGTGTGTGTCACAGAGCCCCAGGCGCGCGTGGACCAGAGCCTAGCTCCTGGATGGGAAGCGCTGCTATTCGTCATCCCATATGTGTAATCTCCATTTAGTCCAAAGACAGGCAGGTCTAATGCTACTACAGCTGTCTCTAGAGCACCAAAGACTGGATGGAGCAGAGTTACATGTGTAAGTGATCACATCTCCTGCCTCTGAAAGAAGGTGGAAGGTATTAAAGACCTTTCTTCCCTCACTCCAGGGCTCTGAGCAGGGGTGTAGCTTCATGGGGTGTGTTCGGGGTGATACACCCACCCAATAAATGTATTTTCTGGTAAATAGTTGTATACAGTGGCTTTCAGTCGGGTATTATGAGGCTTCTGTTGGATTTCACGGGAAATGTTTACATTCACACAGATATAAACGTAGACACACTCTCTCCCTCTCTGTTTTGAAAGTCCTCAAATATGTCAGTTATTTTACAAAATATTGTATTTTCTCTTACTAAGTCCCCCTACAAATCAGCATTCATCTACCCTTCCACTTCCCCTTCAGCCCCCTCGTATGCCATGCTTATCGTATAATGTATTTTAAGATGATATGCCAGCGTGATTGTAGGAAAATATGAATCTCAGCCCCCGACCCCCCGACCCCCCCACCCTCAATCTTACTGCCCAAGCTACACCACTGGGTCTAAGGCACGTGCTGTTGATACCCTTATACACTGAGATGAGGGACCTCTGGACCATGCCATGCGCTTGGGACCTGGTAGGACCTGCTAGGACTTGGTAGGATCTGATAGGACCTGAAAGGATCTGGTAGGACCTGGTAGGGCCTGGTAGGATCTGAAAGGATCTGGTCGGACCTGGTAGGGCCTGGTAGGATCTGGTAGGACCTGGTAGGATCTGGTAGGGCCTGGTAGGATCTGGTGGGACCTGGTGGGACCTGGTAGGATGTGGTAGGACCTGGAAAGATCTGGCAGAACCTGAAAGGATCTGGTAAGATCTGGTAGGACCTGGTGTAACCTGGTAGGATCTGGTAGAACCTGGTAGGACCTGAAAGGATCTGGTAAGATCTGGTAGGACCTGGTGAAACCTGGTAGGATCTGGTAGGACCTGATAGGGCCTGGTAGGACCTGGTAGGACCTGGAATGATCTGGTAGGAGCTGGTAGGATCTGGTAGGACCTGAAAGGATCTGATAGGGCCTGGTAAGATCTGGTAGGACCTGAAAGGATCTGGTAGGACCTGGTAGGGCCTGGTAGGATCTGGTAGGGCCTGGTAGGATCTGGTAGGACCTGAAAGGATCTGGTAGGTTCTGGAAGGGCCTGGTAGGATCTGGTAGGACCTAAAAGGATCTGGTAGGAACTGGTAGGGCCTGGTAGGATCTGGTAGGACCTGGTAGTACTTGGTAGGACCTGGTACGAACTGGTAGGACTTGGTCAGATCTGGTAAGGCCTGGTAGGACCTGGAAAGATCTGGTAGGACCTGGTAGGATCTGATGGGGCCTGGTAGCATCTAGTAGGACCTGGTAGTACTTGGTAGGACCTGGTACGAACTGGTAGGACCTGGAAAGATCTGGTAGGGCCTGGTAGGGCTTGCTAGGACCTAGTAGGATCGGGTAGGACCTGGTGAGTTCTGGTAGTACTTGGTAGGACCTGGTACGATCTGGTAGGACCTGGTAGGATCTGGTAGGACCTGGAAAGATCTGGTAGGACCTGGTACGATCTGGTAGGACCTGGTAGGATCTGGTAGAACTTGGTAGGACTTGGCTACACTGGCCAATGGCAGCCCAGGCCCTGATCAGGAGGGAGCATGGAATCTGTTGCTGATTCATGTAGAAAGCAGCCCCACTCCTGTCTTGAATGTGTGCTTATATGTAGGGGCTTGTAGGGCACGGTCTAGCTGCATGCCAGCACAGTGCTGTCAGTTTTCAGAGCAAAAAAAACAATTGATGGACCGAATGCTGGACAATTGAAGCATTCACCCCCAGTCACAAAGATCTGGGTTAAATCCATCATTCTTTTGCTCACCACATCACCCCAGTTTAGACCCAGCCATATGCAAGTCAGTCTTGACCCTGTTCCTTGTGGGAACAGTCCAGCCCGAACTGCCAAGCCAGGTCCTCCCTGGACCGGAAACAAGCATCCTGGGACCGGTTTCAGGGCATCACCCTTCATCAGCCAGGCTAGCTTGAATCCAGTGGTGTAGTGTGCACGGGACCCACGTCTGGGCAAACCCTTCCCACTTAAGGCGACATATGCAAAAAAAAACAATTGATGGACGGAATACTGGACAATGCAAGCATTCACCCCCAGTCACAAAGATCTGGGCTAAATCCATCATTCTTTTGCTCACTCGTTTTTCTACCCTCTTTTATCTTTCACCTTTCTGCACTTTTCTGCATCTCTGCTCTTTTGTGCCTTATTTCTGCTTATTTTCCCTTTTTCTTTATCCCTTATTTCCTCCCTTTACCTTTCCCCGCCGCTGCTGCCCCGCAGCCCCTCCCCCCCAGCGCGACCGGCCCAATCCAGCTCCCCTCCCCGCTCCCACCTCCCAGCTGTCCAGCCCTCCCTGACCCCTACTTAATGGCGGCCACTGCGGGGACAGGCGAGCAAGACCACTGACTCATTGTCAGTGAAATTGCTCCCCCACCATCGCAGCTCCACCATTAAGTGAGGCCTGCCCCTGCACTCTTGAGTGTTGGTGATCGAGGCCCTCCTCCACCCGCAGGTTTCCCTGCGCCTCATTCCTGGTGGTCCAGTGGACCTCTGTCTCCTTCCTCTCACTCTGCTCTTTCACTCGTTTTTCTACCCTTTTTATCTTTCACCTTTCTGCACTTTTCTGCATCTCTGCTCTTTTGTGCCTTATTCCTGCTCATTTCCCCTTTCTCTCGCTCTGCTCTTTCACTCGTTTTTCTACCCTCTTTTATCTTTCACCTTTCTGCACTTTTCTGCATCTCTGCTCTTTTGTGCCTTATTTTTGCTTATTTTCCCTTTTTTCTTTATCCCTTATTTCCTCCCTTTACCTTTCCCCGCGGCTGCTGCCCCCGCGGCCCTCCCCCCCCCAGCGCGACCGGCCCAATCCAGCTCCCCTGCCCGCTCCCGCCTCCCAGCTGTCCAGCCATCCCCGACCCCTACTTAATGGCGGGCGCGCCGCTGGTGCACCGAAGGCGCGTCAAAGGCAAGCCCGTCTGCGCCCTTCTGTGACCCGTCCGCGACCAGCGCCAGGAACCCTGGACCTCCGCCCCGCCAACGCTATGACCCAGCAGCACTCCACGCACTCAACCCAGGCCGCAACAACAACTGCAAGCTAGCATCACCAGCCGACACCCACAGACCCTTGAGCTGTCACCGCTGCCAGCACACCTGCAGCACCGCCAAGAACACGGATCCAGCACAACCCGCCCACAAGAACACAACCGAACCGAAGACCCTGCAATGCATCCTCCTCAACGTCCGATCCCTCCACAAACACGCCACAGAAATCTGGGACCTCCTCGACAGCACCACCCCGGACGTAGCGTTCTTCACTGAAACCTGGACCAACACCACCTCGGGACCGGACATCGCCATCGCCATCCCCCAACGATACAAGATCTCCAGGAAGGACCGCCCCACCCGCCCAGGAGGAGGAATCGCCATCGGCGACAAATCCAGCCTCCGCCTGAGCACACTCCCCGACGAGCCCACAGAACTGATGGAACACCTTCACTTCAAGATACTGGCCAGCCCCACCGCCACCCTCCGAGGAACCCTCATCTACTGACCCCCTGGACCCCGCGGACCCTTCGCCAACTCCATCACGGACATTATCTCCCCGCAGGCCATCGCATCCACCAACTACACCCTGCTGGGAGACCTCAACTTCCACCTCGACAACCAACTGGACCCCAACACCTCATCCCTCCTGGACAACCTCCACAACATTGGACTCCGCCAGATCGTGACCGAGCCCACGCACTCAGCAGGACACACCCTCGACCCCTCTTCACTACAGGAAACTCCATCACCTTCAGCCACACCACCGAACTCCCATGGACCGACCATCGTTGCGTCCACTTCACCTTCAGAACACCCACCATCCACAGACACCAGCACCTGCTTCCACGAAGAAACTGGACCAAAATCACCGACGACCAGCTCACCTCCTCACTCAACAACTCCACCCCAACCATCGCGGAAAACGATGACCCCAACACCGCAGCCCGAACCCTGCATAGATGGATCTCGGACAGCACCAACACCATAGCCCCCCTCAAGAAAAACAACAATACCCGCGCCAAGAAAGCCAGATGGTTTACCACCGAACTTCGAGAGTCCAGACGCACATGCTGCCGCCTCGAAAAGGCCTGGAGGAACACCAAATCCACAGAAGCCCACAACAACTTCAGAGCCGCCACCAACGCCCACCATCAACTCATCAGAGAAACGAGGAAAAAAGCGATTGAAGACAGAATCTCCACTCACGCGCCCAATAGCAAGGAACTCTTCAGCATCATCAAGGAGTTCGCCCAACCCACCAGCGAGTCTACCGACATCCCTCCCTCACAAGACCTCTGCGACAAACTCAGCACCTTTTTCCACCACAAAATCAAGAGCATCTACAACAACTTCGACGAAGACAACCAACACACTGAACCCTCACCAACCACCCCCGACACCCGGAAACCAGCGATTGACGACTGGACAGCCCTCACCACCGAAAACACACTGAAGACAATGAAGTCAATCCACTCAGGGGCCCCCACGGACCCCTGCCCCCACCACATCTTCAACAGAGCCGCCGACACCATCGCACCCATGCTCCGCCACACCATCAACCGCTCCCTGGCGACCGCCTTGTTCCCCGACGACTGGAAACACGCCGAGGTCAACCCCCTCCTAAAGAAACCCTCAGCGGACCCCACCAACCTCAAAAACTACAGACCCATCTCCCTGCTCCCGTTCCCAGCGAAAGTCATCGAGAAAGCCATCAACAGCCAACTCGCCACATTCATTGAAGAACACAACATCCTCGACTCCTCCCAATCCGGCTTCAGAAAAAACTACAGTACGGAAACCGCCCTCCTCGCCGCAACAGACGACATCCGCACCCTACTGGACAAAGGAGAAACAGTAGCCCTCATCCTCCTCGACCTATCAGCGGCGTTCGACACAGTCTCCCACCGCACCCAAATACGCAGACTCTACGACGCAGGAATCCAGGACAAGGCCCTCGACTGGATCTGCTCCTTCCTCTCCGGCAGGACGCAGCGGGTCAGACTCCCCCCTTTCCTCTCGGACCCCACACCTACCACCTGCGGAGTCCCCCAGGGCTCCTCCCTCAGCCCGACGCTCTTCAACGTCTACATGGCTCCACTTGCCCCCATCGTCAGAACCTACGGACTCAACATCATGTCATACGCAGACGACACCCAGCTCATCCTCTCCCTATCCAACGAGCCCAACACCGCCAGACGCAACTTTCGAGAAGGCATGGAAGCTGTCGCCAAATGGATGAAAAACAGCTGCCTACAACTAAACACCAACAAAACAGAAGTACTCATCATGGGCCCAAACCCGACGCCTGGAGCAACTCCTGGTGGCCCCCCGCCCTCGGAAACCCGCCAACCCCCACAGACCACGCACGCAACCTGGGAATCATCCTGGACTCTGAGCTCAAAATGGAACGCCAGATCAACTCTGTCTTGTCTTCCTGCTTCCACACCCTCCGCCTCCTTCGTAAGACCTTCAAATGGATCTCCCTCGAACACCGAAAGACCGTCACTCACGCCCTGGTCACCAGCAGACTCGACTACGGCAACGCACTCTACGCCGGAATAAACAAAAACCTCACCCGCAAGCTACAGAACATCCAGAACGCCGCCGCAAGACTGGTCCTCAACCTGCCAAAACACTGCCACATCTCCCAGCACCTGCGCACACTCCACTGGCTCCCCGTTGAGGCGAGAATCACCTTCAAGATGCTCACCCACGCACACAAGGCCCTCCACGGCACCGGACCAGCATACCTGAACAGCCGACTCAAATTCCACGCACCCCAAAGGACCCTACGATCAGCCCAGCTCTCCTACGCCGTGGTCCCCCGCACCAGAAAGACCAGATCGGGAGGCCGCTCCTTCTCCTTCCTCACGGCCAAAGCATGGAACGCCCTTCCGCTCCACCTCAGACAGACAACATCGCTCCCCATCTTCGCAAGAAACCTCAAAACCTGGCTCTTCGACAGACCCCCTCCTTGATGGAATGGAACCTGCACCCCCCCGACCCCTAGCGCCTTGAGACCCTTACGGGTGAGTAGTCGCGCTTTAACAAACCCCTGATTGATTGATTGACCACACCACCCCAGTTTAGACCCAGCCATATGCAAATCAGTCTTGACCCTGTTCCTTGTGGGAACAGTCCAGCCCGAAATGCCAAGCCAGGTCCTCCCTGGACCGGAAACAAGCATCCTGGGACCGGTTTCAGGGCATCACCCTTTATCAGCCAGGCTAGATTGAATCCAGTGGTGTAGTGAGCACGGGACCCACGTCTGGGCATACCCTTCCCACTTAGGGGGACATAAAAAAAACAATTGATGGACGGAATGCTGGACAATGCAACCATTCACCTCCAGTCACCAAGATCTGGGTTAAATCCATCATTCTTTTGCTCACCACACCACCCCAGTTTAGACCCAGCCATATGCAAATCAGTCTTGCCCCTTTTCCTTGTGGGAACAGTCCAGCCCGAACTGCCAACCAGCTCCTCCCTGGACCGGAAACAAGCATCCTGGGACCGGTTTCAGGGCATCACACTTCATCAGCCAGGCTAGCTTGAATCCAGTGGTGTAGTGAGCACGGGACCCACGTCTGGGCATACCCTTCCCACTTAGGGCAACATATGCAAAAAAAACAATTGATGGACGGAATGCTGGACAATGCAAGCATTCACCCCCAGTCACAAAGATCTGGGTTAAATCCATCATTCTTTTGCTCACCACACCACCCTAGTTTAGACCCAGCCATATGCAAATCAGTCTTGACCCTGTTCCTTGTGGGAACAGTCCAGCCCGAACTGCCAAGCCAGGTCCTCCCTGGACCGGAAACGAGCATCCTGGGACCGGTTGCAGGGCATCACCCTTCATCAGCCAGGCTAGCTTGAATCCAGTGGTGTAGTGAGCACGGGACCCACGTCTGGGCATACCCTTCCCACTAAGGGCAACATATGCAAAAAAACAATTGATGGACGGAATGCTGGACAATGCAAGCATTCACCCCCAGTCACAAAGATCTGGGTTAAATCCATCATTCTTTTGCTCACCACACCACCCTAGTTTAGACCCAGCCATATGCAAATCAGTCTTGCCCCTTTTCCTTGTGGGAACAGTCCAGCCCGAACTGCCAACCAGCTCCTCCCTGGACCGGAAACAAGCATCCTGGGACCGGTTTCAGGGATTCACACTTCATCAGCCAGGCTAGCTTGAATCCAGTGGTGTAGTGAGCACGGGACCCACGTCTGGGCATACCCTTCCCACTTAGGGCAACATATGCAAAAAAAACAATTGATGGACGGAATGCTGGACAATGCAAGCATTCACCCTCAGTCACAAAGATCTGGGTTAAATCCATCATTCTTTTGCTCAACACACCACCCCCCCTTTAGACCCAGCCATATGCAAATCAGTCTTGACCCTGTTCCTTCTGGGAACAGTCCAGCCCGAAATGCCAAGCCAGGTCCTCCCTGGACCGGAAACAAGCATCCTGGGACCGGTTTCAGGGCATCACCCTTCATCAGCCAGGCTAGCTTGAATCCAGTGGTGTAGTGAGCACGGGACCCACGTCTGGGCATACCCTTCCCACTTAGGGGGACATATGCAAAAAAAACAATTGATGGACGGAATGCTGGACAATGCAAGCATTCACCCTCAGTCACAAAGATCTGGGTTAAATCCATCATTCTTTTGCTCACCACACCACCCCAGTTTAGACCCAGCCATATGCAAATCAGTCTTGCCCCTTTTCCTTGTGGGAACAGTCCAGCCCGAATTGCCAACCAGCTCCTCCCTGGACCGGAACCAAGCATCCTGGTACCCATTTCAGGGCATCACCCTTCATCAGCCAGGCTAGCTTGAATACAGTGGTGTAGTGAGCACGGGACCCACGTCTGGGCATAGCCTTCTCACTTAGGACGACATATGCAAAAAAAACAATTGATGGACGGAATGCTGGACAATGCAAGCATTCACCCCCAGTCACAAAGATCTGGGTTAAATCCATCATTCTTTTGCTCACCACACCACCCCAGTTTAGGCACAGCCATATGCAAATCAGTCTTGACCCTGTTCCTTGTGAGAACAGTCCAGCCCGAACTGCCAAGCCAGGTCCTCCCTGGACCGGAGACAAGCATCCTGGGACCGGTTGCAGGGCATCACCCTTCATCAGCCAGGCTAGGTTGAATCCAGTGGTGTAGTGAGCACGGGACCCACGTCTGGGCATACCCTTCCCACTTAGGGCGACATATGCCAAAAAACCAATTGATGGATGGAAGGCTGGACAATGCAAGCATTCACCCCCAATCACAAAGATCTGGGTTAAATCCATCATTCTTTTGCTCACCACACCACCCCAGTTTAGACCCAGCCATATGCAAATCAGTCTTGACCCTGTTCCTTGTGGGAACAGTCCAGTCCGAACTGCCAAGCCAGGTCCTCCCTGGACCGGAAACAAGCATCCTGGGACCGGTTTCAGGGCGTCGGTCCCGTGCTCTTATGGATTAAGGCCCAGATCTCTGTACTGGGGTGAATGTATGACATTGTTCTGCATTCTATCCATCAATTGTAGTTTTTGCTTTTGTCACCCCAAGTGGGACGGGAATGCCCAGGTGTGGGTCCCGTGCTCTCCATGCCACTGGAGTCAAGCTATCCTGGATGATGAGGGGTGAAACCCCAAAAACGGTCCTAGGATGCTTGTTTCCAGTCCAGGGAGGACCTGGCCTGGCAGTTCGGGCTGGACTGTTCCCATTGGGTGCAGGATCAAGACTGATTTGCATATGGCTGGGTTCAAACTGGAATGGCATGGGGAGCAAAAAAATTATGGATTAAGGCGCAGATCTCTGTACTGGGGTGAATGTACGACATTGTTCTGCATTCTATCCATCAATTGTTTTTGCTTTTGTCACCCCAGATGTGGGTCCCGTGCTCTCCATGCCACTGGAGTCAATCTATCCTGGCTGATGAGGGGTGAAACCCCAAAACCGGTCCTAGGATGCTTGTTTCCAGTCCAGGGAGGACCTGGCCTGGCAGTTCGGGCTGGACTGTTCCCAATGGGTGCAGGATCAAGACTGATTTGCATATGGCTGGGTTCAAACTGGAATGGCATGGGGAGCAAAAAAACGATGGATTTAGGCCCAGATGTCTGTACTGGGGTGAATGTATGACATTGTTCTGCATTCTGTCCATCAATTGTTGTTTTTGCTTTTGTCAGTCTTCAGAGAGCACAAATCTTCACTGGGAGACAGGAAGAGTGGAGGCCTTTCATATGACGCCCGGTGCTGGGAGTGGACCCCTTGACGCCTTTGGGCATTTGCTGCGTTATATAAATTTATATAATTTAATTTCGACGGAGGAGGTGTCACTTACTACTTGAAGCCGTGAGTCTTCAGTTCCTCCCTGACGCTGAGGGGCGACAGTGTCCTTCGGCTCGTCCATGGGATGCTGGCCTACATTCTGGGTGGGTGCCGTGGGAGGCTTGTCTTCATGTCCTTGCCTTCTTGTGCTGCGTTCAATCTATATGTGCGTTAGTGACCACCTGACATCTTCATTTCAACCGCCACATGTAGTGGTCTCTCCCAAGTCGGTCATTTGGAATTAAAAACTCTTATTCATTTCATTTTTTAAATAAAAATTCCGATTTTATTCGTCCTAAGTTTTTTCTATAAAGTTTTGCTCGCCATTATCTGGACAAATCCACATGTTTTCATTGGATCCACCAACACGTGTTTTGCGGTTAAGCCTCTTCCTCAGGGCCAGACAGAGGAGCACGAGTTGTTTTGGTTTGTGAACTCAGATCAGTTAAGCAGTCATTAAATCAAGAGGTTAGCGTTAGCCCACTTCTGCAACCATCTAACGTAGAGTTCACTATCCTTCTGAACTGTGAATTCTTTGAGTGCTCGTACAGGTCAAAAAAATTTAATCAGGATCTCCAGTAATTGTGTTGGCCTTTTTCACTATTTTGAATCTAATCTAAGATCCCCAGGGTCCGGCTTCTGTAACCTCATATGAGGATCTGGAATGTATTTCTTAGTGTCTGACCGCAGCGTATATCAGGATCTGGAATGTATTTCTTAGTGTCTGACCACAACCTTATAAGAGGATCTGGAATGTATTTCTTAGTGTCTGACCACCACCTTATATGAGGATCTGGAATGTATTTCTTAATGTCTGACCACAACTATATATCAGGATCTGAAATGTATCTCTCCATGTCTGACCGCACCCTTATATGAGGATCTTGAATGTATTTCTTAGTGTCTGACCACAACCGTATATGAGGATCTTGAATGTATTTCTTATTCTCTGACCACAACCGTATATGAGGATCTGGAATGTATCTCTTAGTGTCTGACCCGAACCTTATATCAGGATCTGGAATGGATTCCTTAGTGTCTGACTGCACCCTTATATGAGAATCCGGAATGCAATTCTCAGTGTCTGACCACAACCTTATAAGAGGATCTGGAATGTATTTCTTAGTGTTTGACCACAACCTTATATGAGAATCTGGAATGTATGTCTTAGTGTCTGACCATAACGTTATATCAGGATCTGGAATGTATTTCTTAGTGTCTGACCGCAACCTTATATGAGGATCTGGAATGTATTTCTTAATGTCTGACCACAACCATATATCAGGATCTGAAATGTATCTCTTTGTGTCTGACCGCACCCTTATATGATGATCTTGAATGTATTTCTTAGTGTCTGACCACAACCTTATATGAGGATCTTGAATGTATTTCTTAGTGTCTGACCACAACCGTACATCAGGATTCCAGAATGTATTTCTTAGTGTCTGACTACAACCTTATATGAGAATCTGGAATGTATCTCTTAATGTCTGACCCGAACCTTATATCAGGATTTGGAATAGATTCCTTAGTGTCTGACCGCACCCTTATATGACAATGTGGAATGTATCTCTTAATGTCTGACCAGAACCTTATATCAGGATATGGAATGTATTTCTTAGTGTCTGACCTCAACCTTATATGAGAATCCGGAATGCAATTCTCAGTGTGTGACCACAACCTTGTATCAGAATCTGGAATGTATTTCTTAGTGTCTGATTGCAACCTTATATGAGGATCTGGAATGTATCACTTAGTGTCTGACCAGAACCTTATATCAGGATCTGGAATGTATTTCTTAGTGTCTGACCACAACCTTATATGAGGATCTGGAAAGTATTTCTTAGTGTCTGACTGCAACCTTATATGAAATGAAATGAAATGAATTTGTACTTGTAAAGCGCACTGATACCCTGGGGTTTCCTGGCGCTGTACGCATACCGCTGTGGAACCCTTCCTGGCTTTTCCCTGTGAAATGTCCACTCCTGGGCACCCCCAAGGTGAAGCCAGGCATCCCAGCGCTGGTGGGGCCGTTGTGGAGATTAAGCAAGCTATTGCCCAGAGTTGCAGAGTGGGACCCATGATTAGAATAGGCACCGAGGCGAGAATTATCAGGTCCGAGGAAATTGAGCCCAAGACCCGCCGAGGCGGGAATTGAACCCTGGTCCTGGGCCAGATCTCTGCATCAGGGTCTGCCGCTCTAACCATTGAGCCACACTTCTCCACTGGAATGTATCTCTTAGTGTCTGACCAGAAGGATCTGGAATGTATTTCTTAGTGTCTGACCGCAACCTTATATGAGAATCCGGAATGCAATTCTCAGTGTCTGACCACAACCTTATAAGAGGATCTGGAATGTATCTCTTAGTGTCTGACCACAACCTTTTATGAGGATCTGGAATGTATTTCTTAGTGTCTGACCGCAACCTTATATGAGGATCTGGAATGTATCTCCTAGTGTCTGACCAGAACCTTATATGAGGATCTGGAATGTATTTCTTAGTGTCTGACCGCAACTTTATATGAGAATCCGGAATGCAATTCTCAGTGTCCGACCACAACCTTATATGAGGATCTGGAAAGTATTTCTTAGTGTCTGACCACAACCTTATATGAGAATCTGGAATGTATGTCTTAGTGTCTGACCAGAACATTATATAAGGATCTGGAATGTATTTCTTAGTGTCTGACCGCAACCTTATATGAGGATCTGGAATGTATTTCTTAATGTCTGACCACAACCATATATCAGGATCTGAAATGTATCTCTTCGTCTCTGACTGCACCCTTATATGAGGAACTGGAATGTATTTCTTTGTGTCTGGCCACAACCATATATCAGAATCTGGAATGTATCTCTTAGTGTCTAACCACAACCTTATGTCAGGATCTGGAATGTATTTCTTAGTGTCTGACCGCAACCTTATATGAGGATCCAGAATTCAATTCTCAGTGTCTGACCACAACCTTATAAGAGGATCTGGAATGTATTTCTTAGTGTCAGACCACAACCTTATAAGAGGATCTGGAATGTATTTCTTAGTGTCTGACCACAACCTTATATGAGGATCTTGAATGTATTTCTTAGTGTCTGACCACAACCGTACATCAGGATTCCAGAATGTATTTCTTAGTGTCTGACCACAACCGTACATCAGGATTCCAGACTGTATTTCTTAGTGTCTGACTACAACCTTATATGAGAATCTGGAATGTATCTCTTAGTGTCTGACCCGAACCTTATATCAGGATCTGGAATAGATTCCTTAGTGTCTGACCGCACCCTTATATGACAATGTGGAATGTATCTTCTGCCAGCTCAGCCCTCCATCCTAATCACATCTTCCTCGGTGACTTCAACCTTCACTGGAATGACTCTAATGATCCAGTAGTCTGCTCTCTTAAGACTTTCCTCTCCGACCTCAACTATATACAGGCCTGCAACGGTCCTACCCACTACATGGGCACTACCCTTGACCTCATCATAGCTAGAGAGCACATTATCGAGCTAGATGACATAGTACCATGTGATTGGTCGGATCATCTCCAAATCTCCTTTCGCATTCAGGAGAAGGTATTGCTTAGACAAGGGCAACCACTCAAAAACAAGCAATTGTCTCGTAATCTGAGAGATATCAACATCTCTAACCTTTCCATCTTGAGCAAGAATCTGCTTGAACCTCCAACTACCATGAATAATTTGGAAGAGTTGACGGATCATTACTTCAACACAATGTCTAATATTCTCGACTCTGCAGCCCCGAAGCTACTTAAAAGGATTCCCTGCAAACAATCCAAACCTTGGTTCAGTGGTACCCTTAATGACGAACGTCGCAAGCTGAGACTCTCTGAGAGACGTTGGAGAAATGCCCCCTCCACTTCTAGCCTCGAACAGTTAAGAAAGATGAGAAGCTCTTACAACAAACACATTCGCATCGCTAAATCAGAAAATTTCAGAGATCAGCTTGACAGCGCTAAGAACCGTCCCAGGAAACTGTTTGATATCATCAAACAACAGGCTAATCCTATTCCAGCAATCAAAATCGCTGGACCCAGTGAGGAGGACTTCTCAGCGCACTTCGCTGAAAAGTCTAGAAGTATTGAGCTGGAACTGCAACGGGCCGCTGAGAATTTGTTGTCTATGAGTTCCGAGGGTTTGCCTGTTCACACAGCAGTATGTGCCCCGCTTTACCTCACAGACTACACACCCAAAAACAATGCCTGCTGGAATACCTTCCGAACTCCGGACTTGGAAGAGCTGTCACTTTCCCTGGCTTCTCTGAAACCTTCCAACCATTTCAAGGACCCACTCCCCGCCAAACTGCTCAAAGACCTCAACTTGGCAGTTCTGCCTCTCTGGTCCAGGATCATCCAACAATCTCTCTTACAGGGGAGGATTCCCGACTGCCTTAAAATGGGGCAAGTCACACCCATCCCCAAGAAGCCCAATGCAGACCTAACAGATCCCAGTAACTTCCGGCCGATCACCAACATCATGTCTTTAGCGAAATTGCTCGAGAAATCTGTTCACACACAGCTCTGCGACCACATTGAGAAATTTCAGCTCCTAGACCAACATCAATCAGGCTTTAGATCAGGTCATAGCACAGAAACAGCGCTAACTCACATTGTTGATGATGCATTGAGAGCTCTGGACCAAGATACACCCTGTCTGCTAATCCTGCTGGACTTGTCCTCTGCTTTTGACACTATCAAACATGATAACCTGATTAATCTTCTTCAATACAGGATGGGGCTATCGGGCCCTGTCCTAAATTGGTTCTCCTCTTTCCTGCATAACCGAACACAAAGAATCAAAGTCAACCAATCTTTGGCGGCCAGCACTTCAGTCTCTATTGGGGTGCCTCAAGGTTCTGCACTT
Organism: Calotriton arnoldi; assembly: GCA_963921515.1. Classification (NCBI taxonomy): domain Eukaryota; kingdom Metazoa; phylum Chordata; class Amphibia; order Caudata; family Salamandridae; genus Calotriton; species Calotriton arnoldi. Next base: position 415,417 of record CAWUFW010010362.1, on the reverse strand, counting down.
TCGCCCACGCTCTTCAACCTATGCATGGAACCTCTAACTGCCATTCTAAATGACTCAAACATTCAGTACCACATGTACGCAGGTGACACGCAACTGTATTTGAAGAGCTCCTCTCCAAATGACATTAAAACTCTTAATGGAGCGCTTCAATAAACTCAACAATGGCTAACACATAACCACCTATTACTTAATTCTCTCAAAACTGAATTTCTCCTGATTTCCCCACACAACCACGAGGCTCCCATGCAAAACTGGATCAAAAAAATCTCAGCACTCAACTGCACACCGCATTTGGTGGACTCCGCCTGCTCTTTAGGGGTCACCCTAGACAAATTTCTAAACATGCAAGGTCACATCAGTGCAACCATTAAGAGTGCCAACCATCAGCTCAACACTCTTAGGAAAATCAAACCGTTCCTACCTCCCGAAGACATGCAATCAGCAGTCCAATCCTTAGTTATCTCACGTGTAGAATATGGATTGGTGACCCTAGCTGGTCTTCCTAAATCTAGGTTAGCGCCGCTAAGAGGTAGTCTGGACAGTTCTGACAGACTAATCACAGGTTCAAGAAAGCATGATCATATCACACCTGACTTAATCCAGCTTAACTGGCTCCCCATTGAAGCTAGGATCCGTTTCAAGATAGCCTGCCTGACACATAAAGCTATACATTTCAATAGCCCCGTTTACCTGGCAAAAAAACTGGAGCTCTCCGGAGCCAGAAGAAATTTAAGAAGCTCCAATACCCTACTACTGAAACCAACGAAATTCAATAAAAAAAAGAACTTACAATCGCACCTTCTCAGGGCTGGCTCCAAGAATTTGGAATGCCCTACCGACGGAGATCAGAGCCAACCCTTCGACTGCCTCATTCAAAAAACTGGTCAAATGGCTACTATTGGAAGAACTGCATCAGCAATAGCCTCCATGTCATTTGCTGTCAATTTACTTTCACTTTATGTTTGTAACTCGTACTTGACAATCATTTTTACTTGGGGTTTAAAATGTATCTCATCTGTCTTTGAAGTAAGGCGATGATGAAACTGTTCGGCCTCATCTGGGTGGGCTGTTTACTGTCTGTTCATTTTCTACCTACTCTTCCCCTAGCGCCCTCATTTATTTTATGCCTCAGGTTCCTCTCATGTTGCCTTATTGGGTGTGCTTGGGTGTTTTATTGTATGCTTAACAATTTACTTTCACTTTATGTTTGAAACTAGTCCTTGACAATCATTTCTACTGGAGGTTTAAAACTTATCTCGTTTGTCTTTGAAGTAAGTCGATGATGAAACTGCTCGGCCTCATCTAGGTGGGCTGTTACCTGTTTGTTCACTTGCTTTTTTGTAAGTGTATTTATATTGTCTCTGTACGTATACGTCAGCGTTCCTCTTTGTACAGCGCTCTGATACCCGGTTGGGTCTTGTTCGCGCTTTATAAAACTTTTCAAATAAATAAATAATGTCTGACCAGAACCTTATATCAGGATCTGGAATGTATTTCTTAGTGTCTGACCGCAACCTTATATGAGAATCCGGAATGCAATTCTCAGTGTCTGACCACAACCTTAGAAGAGGATCTGGAATGTATCTCTTAGTGTCTGACCACAACCTTATATCAGGATCTGGAATGTATTTCTTAGTGTCTGACCACAACCTTATATGAAGATCTGGAATGTATCTCTTAGTGTCTGACCGTAACCTTATATCAGCATCTGGAATGTATTTCTTAATATCTGACCGCAACCTTATATGAGAATCCGGAATGCAATTCTCAGTGTCTGACCACAACCTTATATGAGGATCTGGAATGTATTTCTTTGTGTCTGACCACAACCTTATATGAGAATCTGGAATGTATGTCTTAGTGTCTGACGAGAACGTTATATAAGGATCTGGAATGTATTTCTTAGTGTCTGACTGCAACCTTATTCGAGGATCTGGAATGTATTTCTTAATGTCTGACCACAACCATATATCAGGATCTGAAATGTATCTCTTTGTCTCTGACTGCACCCTTATATGAGGAACTGGAATTTATTTCTTTGTGTCTGGCCACAACCTTAGATGAGGATCTGGAATGTCTCTCTTAGTGTCTGTGAAATGAAGTAAAGTAAACGCAGGCAAGCTGTGCGTGTCAGCGGTAACAAGAGCAGCTGAGCGCAAGATGAGAAAGTCGGTTGCTGGGCAACAAAGTAACAATGGACTTCTGAGCGTGACAAATAAGGCCGTACGCTACCCAACGTAGCGTCACATCTGACGAGCGCGCAGAGCACCGCGTTGAGAAGAAGGTGACGTGAGGAAACTATGGTGGTGGGGTTCCTCACGCGGCTCCTCGTGCCGAACACAGGCAGAGAGAACTCTACGCGCAAACCCACGCGAGCAGGAAAGCGTTGGGATTTGACGCACGTGGCTTTGGGACACTCGCACGCTCAAAAAAAAAAACAGAGCGTTTTGCACCCAAAAGGCAAAATTGAGAAGAAACCATGGGGAAGGCAGAAAAAGGAGAAAGATTGAAATTCCCAAGTCACAAGCCAACCAACAAATCTCCTTACTTGAAGAGAAGGACGTCCAGGTGTCCGACAGTCGCTTGGTAAGGATGAGAAAAGACTCACAATATGATGAATGAAGTCTTGTTTGGGTGAAGCGGTTGGTTCTGGTAACTGAAGGCAGTCTTGAAAGTAGTGAAGAGCGTAGTAAATGTAATCGAAGTGACCTCGGTATGAAAATAAAGTTGAGTTGAAGTGTTGAAGTCCAAGGGTGGGTCCGGTCTTCTCCAAGTTGTCGCCAATGAAATGAAGTAGGAGGCAGCAGTAGGTTGGAAGCCTGGATACTTTTTTAAGTTGGATCAAATACACTTCAGCCTCAGAAGCGCAGCCACCATCAGGTCAGGTCAGGCTCTCAATAACTGAACAGCTTCAAGCATCAACATTCCATCACTAGGGACAACCAAGATGCAGTCCCAACATTCTAGTTAGGCTAACACTGATTTACAAAGCACATCAGTGTTAGCTGTGAAGCATATAGGATACTACAGTCTGACCACAACTTTATATATTGAGGATCTGGAATGTATCTCTTCATGTCTGACCACAACCTCAACCTGACTAGCTCTGAGAAACTCTGCAGTCTCTTTCAGAGGCGCTAACGTGACTGGTAACTAACACTGCCTGCCCCTAGAAGCTCGATTAGAGGGGCTGTCCAGACACATGATGGTGATGGACACTGCCCTAAGGGCATGGCTGGTGCTGTTGTGGGACTGGGTACAACGTGTAAGGGCATGCCTGGGAATCTCTGCTGTTTGATCAAAGCAACAGCTCAGAAATAAGACGTATTCTGGGGAAAGAAGCAAAATCGTGTTTGACGCCACCTAGTGGCGTTGCCACCTTATATACACCAAGAAGGAGCGGGTCAGGCCTTGGCTTTGAAATTTAAAAACATGTAACAGAGTGGGCCGCAAAATGCGCGATGCCTGAGGCACAGCCCCGGCTGACCCACACTACAGGCCCCTTCAGAGGCGCTACCGTGACAGGTAATCATAACGTACACTGCCCTAGGACTGCAGGAAACATGGCTCGGGTCTGAGCGGATGCTCGGTAACCGTCTGGCTGCCTCAGAGAGGAGTCTTCCAATAAACCAAGCATCAGAAAGTCCCATTCAGGGCCGGCGCTAGGCATGGGCAGTGTGGGCAGCTGCCCAGGGCCTCGCGCTCAGCTGAGAAACAGGGGACCCCGCTTCACTGTGAAAGGCCACACTTTCACAGTAAGCCCAAGCGTGGTGGCATTCCTGGGGGAAGGAGCAAACAGAATGGGGCTGGTACAGCAGCTGGGCCAGTAATTATGTTGGCTCAGTGTCAGGGGCGAGGCAGCGCCTCTGTTAAGTACCGGCCATTCTAGGCGCCCTTTCGGTATTTTGTTGCTAGGTGACAGAAGGCCCCTTTGTTTCCAGGACCAGCCGGACACAGGTAAGGAGAGGTGGGTGAGGGGAGGAGGGAACAACCAGATCAACTGGCTTTTGTAATCTTTGCATCACACATAGCAAAGATTGCTTTGATGTGAATGCGCATTTAAAATGTATGTAGAACTGCCGGTGCTAGGGCAGTGTTGTGCAAAATGCCTCGTACTGCTTCAAGGCCCAGGGAGGGGGCCCCCTTTCCTGGGCCTCGAAGCGCTGGAGCCAGCTGTAAGGTCTAGGTGTGGGGGCCCCCTTCCCTGGGCCTTGTAGCCATTACTCCCTCTTTCCTCTCCTTTCATAGTGCCATTATTGGCAAAACACCCCACCCACACAATAACAGAGCATGCATGATGAATAAATAAATACACAACACAACTTTTGTTTGGGAAAATATTGCTGCAGGTTTATTCCATACAAAAGAATGCAATATGGTGGGTTATCTTACGGGCGATCCAAGGGCAGGCAGCGGTAACCGACCTATGCTGCCCTGCCTGCCTGATGAGCCAAGCACTGTGGAGAACCCAATCAGTGCTACACCTTATGGGGTGATCCTCTTTCCGGATCACGTGATACATTGGTCCCTTATTACTCACGCCCCTTTCAGGGCGGAGCGTAGCACGGCAAGCCCCGGTTGTTCAGGCCCACAACCGCCCGAAGGATAACGGGGCGCCGACGCGGTTTTCCCGGAACCTGCCATGAGGCTCCTGGTATTTGGCTCTGGCACCCCTATTGTGCCCCTGCAGAGGTACCCTTCTGTACCCATCTGCTTCCAGATCGCCCTGTAACTCCGCCTGCAACACAAAAGAAAACATTACAACATTCCATGTACCTTGCCTGCCACCCCACGCCGGGTAAGCGGTAGGGTGGGAGACGGCGTGCCCGGCGCAACAGAGGACGCCAGGATGGCCGGGGGAGGCATAAATACCCTCCCCACCTCCTCGGCGCGCCGGAAGTGACGCGCCTAGCATGCCTAAGGCAAGGGGACTCCTCCCTGAGTCTCGGCATTAGAGGGGGTGGGTTAGTGCCCAAATGGCACTAAAGGGCCGCCCTTTTAGGGGGCCCCCTGCGTGGGCCGCGGGCAGCCGCATAGTGCCATTATTGGCAACACACCCCACCCACACAATAACAGAGCATGCATGATTAATAAATAAATACACAACACAACTTTTGTTTGGGAAAATATTGCTGCAGGTTTATTCCATACAAAAGTATGCAATATGGTGAGTTATCTTACGGGCGATCCAAGGGCAGGCAGCTGTAACCAACCTATGCTGCCCTGCCTGCCTGATGAGCCAAGCACTGTGGAGAACCCAATCAGTGCTACACCTTATGGGGTGATCCTCTTTCCGGATCACGTGACACATTGGTCCCTTATTACTCACGCCCCTTTCAGGGCGGAGCGTAGCAAGGCAAGCCCCCGGTTGTTCAGGCCCACAACCGCCCGAAGGATAATGGGGCACCGACGCGGTTTTCCAGGAACCTGCCATGAGGCTCCTGGTATTTGGCTCTGGCACCCCTATTGTGCCCCTGCAGAGGTACCCTTCTGTACCCATCTGCTTCCAGATCGCCCTGTAACTCCGCCACAGCTCTGGAGGCGGCCCCCGTCATCGTCAGAGCCCCCCCCCCACCAAAACAGCTCCTTTCTCACCTGCAACCTGCTATTTCCCGGGCCTCCTGCATATTCAATAGGAACGGGTCCATGCCCACATGTGACAAGTGCACCTCCTCACTGTCAAAATAACCTTTGCTGCTCGCTTGAATTAGGCCTCCCATCGTACGGGAGCGCAGTGCCAACAGGAGATGGGACCCCAAGTGCATAACCAACTACTGCTCTACTTCGAAAACACAGTCCTGTGTGCTATAATAGATGAGCCCAGTGTGCAAGGATATGCAAATACCTTTGGGGGTTGGTTACCATGGTTCACCCCACACCCTACTTGACGGGTCCCAACTAGAGAGTACAAACTAATGACCAGCTGAGCAATGAGCAAATATGAGAGGTTTAACTTGCCCCTCCATAAAGTTGACTGCAATGGTTTTGGAATTCGGCAGCATCTGTGCTCCAAACCCATATTCTAACCCAGTAGGGGGTGACAGCCCTTTGTTCGAAAATGGCTTTGTCAGCAGATACGGAAATATTTGTGCTCAGTTAACCCACACTCATCTTTACAGTGTTCAGCTTCTTGTCCTGTCGCACACCTTCGAGGACCCTGCACCTTTTATAACCTGGCAACCACTCCTTCCCACCTGGCTGACCAGCTAAAGCAGGCAGCCTCCAACTAGAATTGAAGCGTCCTGGCTGCCAAAAGGTTAGCCAATGTATTTGGATAAGAGGACAGGGAGTAAAACATTAGCAAATCTCCTGCCCTTTCTGAAATAAGAATGCCAAATGTACTGGTAATTGTTGGCATTTGTGCTCCCTCCACATCTTACCATACTGTTGCAGGACAGCACCCTTTTATAATGCCTGCTAAGTTCCCTCTGTGGTGAAACCCCCTAGGCTTCCCAGCTTAGTGATGCTGTCTGCTTCAATACAGTGTGCACTGTCTGCAATCTAGTGCCTAACATTCAGGATTGACTAAGCCCTTGTTTATCCCCATACTAGATTATTCCAACATGTGGGGGGGGGGGGGTTCACACTGCCCACCCTGTCCAGCCCTAGCAGAGGAAAATTTCTTGCTCCGTTAACTTACTTTTGTTGAATACTGGACATGCCAAACATTCTTTTTACATAGTAGCCTTTTGTGCTTGACACCTTGTTTCCCCAATTATTGGGACAGCAGCACCCTTTGCTGGCTGGCTAATATAGCTATCAGGGCGGGGCATTTGAGCTTAACTGAAGCAACATGTCACCTACCCTCGGTTCTGGGGTGCACTTACTTCGCCCCGTTGACCATACAATTGCACGGACCCCTTTGATTGCTAAACCTTGGTGAACACCTTAATTGTGTCAAATCTGGTTTGAATGGATATATGTATTGTGCCCACTATAGGCGACACCACGCCCTTTCGTGCAGTGACAACTTACGCAGCTCACCCCACTTGCTTAACTGCCGTCCGATCACAGATGCCAGTACCTGCTATCCATCTGTGACCCTGGATGCTTAAACCAGCAAAAGTGTCGGAATCCCAGCTTCCCAGTTTCATGTTTAGCCGCAGTACACCTTCAGAGGATCCGCTGGGAGATACCACAAACCGCTGGGAGATACCACAAACCGCATTGGTCGTGAGAACCTTAAGAAGCACACAATTATCACCTGGGCGTACCTCCAAATGAGACTGGCTCCACACAGCCGTAAGGCCAGAGACACACATATATTAAACCTATTTACTGTTTTTTTGCCGCTTGGCACCCTTCTGGTTGGTGATGTGGAACCTCCTACCCAGCATAAGCTGACCGTCTGCCGTTGCCGTCACACCAACCGTGTCCCTTGAATCACCCTCCATCCTCCTGTGCAATAGCCATACTGCTATGTGGGCACTCAATTCAACATCCCTCCTTTCCTGCCGGACTGTTGCCTGTTCGGTTTGATCTGTGGTGACTGCACCCAGACTTCCCAGGCAGCTTCATTGCTGACAATGTGGGCAGTTGACCTTAGGGGAATCTCACGCTTGCAACTTGCAACTACAGCGATTATTTACAGTAAAATGATACTGTGTCTCTGGATGAACTATGCACAGTTAATTGAAACTCTCACATGTGCAGTTGTTGTGAACAACAAGGTGGAAGGCCATGATGTGTTGGGGGGCCTCCCCCCTACCAGTCTCTGCTGTAATTTGTGGTGTAGGCTGAAATGAATACGTTCCCCCCTTGGTATCTTGGCGCTGACTAACATGGTTATTGTTACCCAACTCCATGGTACCTGTTTTACCGACCTCTGAAGGGACTTCTGGCACTTGAACCCTTGCTTGGACAGGCCCGGGTGAGAAACCTTCATCTAGAAGGCCTGCCAGCCGGCAGACCACCTCCAACACTACAGTGTCACTCAGCCACCCCTTAGCCTGTATACTAAACCAGGTATAGTTGATATTATAATTGACAGAGGCACATTACAAAACTTTTTAGAACTGTAAGCTTGCCCGCGACTCCTAGGTCTATATATGCGCTCCCCTCTCACCACTGGCATAGGGTGTATCAAGTGCATGCAGAGCCGGCTTCACAGGCGCGGCGATATCCTATCAGACCCATTGATAAGAGTAGAGCAGTGCCACCTTGTGGCCTGGCGCTTTATGCCATTGGGGGGGGGGGTACAACACTCCTTCACCACTAGTCTACATATTGTGCCCTACTGCAAACCTATAAATTGTTTACAAGCCTTTGTTACTCGGGTTGAGTTACCACTTTATGCAATCCTAACTGACAGTAGCCTATTTACTACTAAGCGCACTGCGCACTAACCTTTCCGCATTAACATTTACGAGAAAGCTTTCAGGATTGCAGAAAGCCATTGACCATGAGGGCAAAGATTAAAACCTTAAACCTGATTGTGAATAGCTGGCACAGTAGACAATAATGATGTGAAATTATGTAACAGAACCGTGGCCATTGAGCTGTGTCCCCGCATTGTACGAACCGTACTGCACTATCGACCCATTAGTTGACTTCTCTATTCTATCGGTCTGGCGAAATAGAATTCACACACCGTCTCGACAGTCCCGGGCCAAAGAATTAATCGGCTTCCAGTACTATCATCATGCTTACAGATGCCAGTACCACGTGTGCGAGCCACCTGCGAGTCACGAAGCAGGCTGTGCATTGCCAAAACATGAATGATTAACACATACCTGGTGAGCCTTGGCAAGAGCACCTCAGAACGTCACATCACACCAGCAACAGAGATTAAGTGATTTGCCCACAAGCCACCCGCTGGGCCAGACAACCCAACGTAGAACCGTTCAGCCACAAGCCCACAGGCTAGGCTCACCCGCCCCCGCTACATGAGGCAGAAAACCGAAAACTATTCAAATGTTTGAACCTTGTGCGACGCCCAGTGTAGAACTTTCATGAAACAAGACATGTTTATGATAATGTATCCTATCTGAATATACCTTGCGTATACCTGTTAGTTCGTCGTGAGTGCAGCTCAATGTTAAAGTTTTCAAATTATTCAAGTAGCGCCTATGTTTGCACAGGGCAGCTGTTAGCTAATGCCCCCGTGGAACCCCCTCTTGAATTCCTTGGCCCAGAGTGCACGAGTCCTGATCCTGACAGTGTTCCGCTCTCAACGCTAAATCGGTAACCGTCATGACGCGACCGCGTGTGCCATGAAGGCGGCAACTCCAGCCCAGCATGCAGCACTCTTCACTTCTTACAACGGCTCCTGGGCCGCAGCACTCTGTTCAGTTACGGGAGCCGCTGTGCCCAGTAAGTGCACCATACATCGCGAGGCCGGCTCCCTCGACGGGACAGAGCAGCATACGAGCCAACGCACCACAGGTAACGCCGCCCCCCCCTGGGCACACCGACAGGCCCACCAGCAAGTGGGCCGCCCATAACGCCACGTTAGTGGTGGGAAGTTTGAGCCGGCTACCCGTCGCAGAGACAGGCAGCAGCCCTACCACCACCCCACAAATACCATTTACCCTTGGTAACCTGGGGCTCTAACGTTACATTCAAGCACAGCAAAGATGCTAACTAACTTCCCAGACCCATGGGTCTCAGGTGGTGAGGTAAGAGGTGGGGACAAGTTCAGCTAAGAGCGATAGCATGTAGTTATTTCAGGTCACGTGCAAGCCATGGGCGGCCAGGCATGCTAAACCTACTATCAGCCCACCTACCTAGCGTACTCCCCTGTGAACCCACCAAGCGGAGCATTAGTGACAAAACGCTTCCAGTATTCGAGCGTGATTTTACTCATGCCCGCATTACCTTTGAACGATTCACAAGAGATGCAAGTTCAATACTCATGGCAAGAAACATGGAACCCTCTTAAAACTTCATCTACCGCATCCACTTTACATGAGTGAAAGTAATTGTGTGAAATATCACCTCGCACAAATAGCTCGACAAATACAATAAGGGACATACTGAACCGCTTTAGCCTTATGTGCCACAAAGGATTGGCCAGGCCCCATCTGATCGTCGTTAGCGAATACCTGTACCCAATAGGCCCCAACCTGGGCCCCCCGTGCGCGGTGGCCGACATCTTGGAACATGCGCTTACCCTGAAAGGTCTGTACCTCTGCACCCGTCACGGTGCCTTGTCCAAAGTGCCCAAAACCCAAGGTCAGCGGCGCCAGTGAACCGCGACCACCGCCACTGCAGGACGCTCCATGGCACCTCCACCCCCCCCCGACATAGGGCACCCCCGGCAACCACCTGCGCGCACCAGGCACCGTAGCTCGGCCCCCCCAATTATGCGCCATGCCTCCCTCGAGTGGCCCAAAACAGGGAAATACCTTGATCGTGACCGCAAAGCACCCCTGCATATACCCGAGTGTCACTTTCCGCACTGTGAACACTTGACACCGCTGATCGGCGCCAGGGTGCCTCTGGCCCGGAGTCGCCCTGCATTGTGATAGCGTGCCCCAAGAAACCAATGAAACACCAGGAATTGAACACCCAACTCTGAAGGTAAGAGACTAATCCCGTAACCACATGGCCACAGTGGTGCTCAACAAAGTAACATTGCCTTTTTATTTTGGAATGACGACTAACAACCATTGAAACACCAGGATTTGAACCCAGAACCTCCTGCGTGAGAGTCCGAGACCTTGACCACTAGGCAATGGTGACCCACAAGATGCGGCCTCCACCAAGACCGCCTGCGTGCCCCTCCGAGGTCGCTGTGACCGGACCTGCACACCGACCATGCCAGACCCGGAAAACACACTCGCCCCACGTGTGCCAGCACAACCAAAACCGGCAGTGGCACACCCAGGCACACACGCGACACACCGCCCGGTGGAGAACCCCCGCCGCTGCCCGCTCTGCCGCGCCCCCCACACTCGCACCCGCTCAACGAGAGCCGCGCGGCCCAGAGGAGCCGGCCGTGCGCATCGGGCGATCGGCGCCGGAGAACAGAGCTCCAGGCGATCTCCGGCCCAGAGGGATCGTCCGCCGACGCCGGAGGCAAATACAATTTATTTTTAACAGAAAAACCCATTTTAAATTCCCGTGTAAGGCTAGTGCCTTCCCAGCAGCACCCGATGCAGAATCCCGTGAATGGAACACTTATGACATGCCAGGGCCTCCGACCCCCAAGCACGGCGCGTGGCGGAGGACGGACACGCCGACCAGGCAACCGGCCCTCCACTGGCACCCGGTGCTCAATCATCGCGATGCTGCGGGCAGGGGAATCAACAATTCTCATATGCTGAACAAACTGGCCATCCATGTAAAGCCTCGAACCCCCATGTCCTGACCTGAAGACGAGCACTCTACCATTAGACCACGTTGCATTCCAAAGTTTAGCCCGCTGCACCCCCAACGACCCCTAGGACACCCGGGCCAGGCCGCCGGTCCACCGCGTCGCCATCCGGTCGACCAGGCCAACCGGCCATGCGTTACCCAGCCAGAAAGGCAGTGGGCTTCACAGCAAGCCAAGCACCCAACCATCTAAACGCATGGATTTGAACCCACAACCTTGAATGCAAGACGCTGAGACCATCACCACTAGGCCACAGCGACGCTCAGGGGGAAGGCACCAGGGCGGACACCGAGAGCAGGCCCGTGTCATTGGAGGGAGTGATGTGCGGCAATGTGGCTGTGCCTCCGCCGACGCCCCGCCCTCATCGCCTCTTCCTCCCGCGAAGATCCCAAGCACCCACAACCATCCCCACATGCCCCCGGGACCGAGCATGTGACTCTCCCCAAGCCGGACCGGGCCGAAACTATCAGGCCAACCAAAACCGAAGCCCCAACATCTTTGGAGGAGGCGGGGAGTCAGTAGGCGCATCGGGACGGACAACACTTGAGCCCAGCGGCATCGGGCCCATCTCGCCCCACAGCCGTCCGGCTTTGCCTGAGGACAGGATCGTGAATGCCACTCGCCCAAACGCCACCTCAGCCCCTGGCCCGGCCACAGCACCACCCAGCACAACTATCGGGGGTAGGTGGGGGAATACAACCCCCCGGGGAAAGACCACCAACCTCAAATCCGACAACGCAAAACCGAACGACCTCCGCAAAACGGAATGCCCGGCGCAACAGAGGACGCCAGGATGGCCGGGGGAGGCATAAATACCCTCCCCACCTCCTCGGCGCGCCGGAAGTGATGCTCCTAGCGCGCCTAAGGCAAGGGGGACTCCTCCCTGAGTCTCGGCATTAGAGGGGGTGGTTAGTGCCCAAATGGCACTAAAGGGCCGCCCTTTTAGGGGGCCCCCTGTGTGGGCCGCGGGCAGCCGCATTTATTTGGTCCTCCGTGAAATTGACCAAAAAAAGAAAAAACACTTTGCTGGAAATGTCTTTTTGGGAAATTTTTCTATTGCAAAGTGCAGCCTCTGGATGGAGTGAAATAAAAGTTTCAAAATGTGAAAAATAACTAAATAAAGCAAGACAGAGTGGGTCGCAAAGTGACCAGATTGATTTTATTCACACCCAAAACACATTAGCGCTACTTTACAGAGTTTGCCAGTGAAGCGCTACTTTTATTTTCTCTTCTTTCTTTGAACAACATTGTTTTCCCAGGTTGGGGAAGTGCACCATTCCTGGAGGTACTGCAATACCTGGTTGATTGGAAAATAAAATGCATACCGCGGCTCTGTGTTCACGGATGTGGTCTTTTTAAACCATACTGCTTATGATTTGTAAGGATATAAGTAATGAACATTGAAATGGGTCCCTTCTGGGCCCTGTAGTCGTGTCCTTAACTTTTCAGGCAAAAGCACTCACCGATTTCTGAATAATAAGTGCAAAAGTGTTAAGGTGACCATGCTGTTCCTTCCTACATTTCACATGTGTTACTTAATCTTGCATTCCCTATGAGTGTTTGCTTTTTCCAGGATGTTGTTACTTTTTTTTTAGGCAGCATATTACTCTTAATTAATCGTAATTTTGAATTGTCACATCCAGGTGTTTATAGCGAGGCACAATTGGGTTGTAGTTGAAGGCAGTGCGAGTTTTTTCTCAGTGGGGCAGTATGGCGTTCAGGGGGGGGAAGGATGCGGCACTATCGTCAGAGCTGACGAATGTGGGACTGGGGAACCAGGTTCAGCCGTCATGACCATTCTCCCAGACCACTCTCTTGAGGGACCACATTCCTGCGCTAGACCTTAGAAGGTCCTGCTAGACTATAGAAGCCCTGGTGTCTTAGCACCAGCAGGTGGACCATAGTGGTGGCAAGTGTGGGTTAACCTTGAAGGCCTGTCCACCACAATCCATACTGAAGTTCACCTCCAGTCTTGCGGGCAGGCCTATGAAACAGCACACCTTAGAGCAGCAGTGACCCTGCCACTGAGGTCACGGGACCCTTGAGAAGGGCTGGCTCTGGGGCAGTGCGACCGGTGCGATCGCACCGGCCGCTGACTTCGGGTGGGGGCGTCATGTTTGCAAGTATATTATGTTTTTAAAAGCATTTGCTGCCTCCTTCCTGGCCTCCAGCAATTTTCGGCAACAATAAAAATGTCATGATAACTCCATTGATTAATGTTGTTCTTGGAGAGAGATGGAGTTTTGTCAAGTGGAAGTTTTGACTCCTGAAAAGTAAGCGCAGAGGGTTAATGTGCTTGCTGCATAGAACATGTACCACGAAGATCACAAAGTGCACATAATGTAAATAGGTCAGTGGGTTACTGCTTTTGTCAGTGAGATCCTTTTGTTACTTGCAGTTTATAAGTCCAAAATCTTAAGATAGAACAGTGAGCTATTAACTGTCATCTTAGAGCTGCATGCAAACTGCAAGGTATAAATTACAGCATTATGGTTATTTCCCCAGTCTTTGATTATCCTAATGTTGCAAAAAGGGTTCATTTGGATAGAAATCAATTCTGGTTATTAAAGAGAACCCCCAACCATGGTATTACGTTCTAAATTCAGAGTTTGTGTTTCTCCAGATCAATCACTATTAAACTATACTGCCTACTAGTATGATTGTCATGTGACTCCTACACCTTGTAGTCCTTTGTCTTATCTAACATTTCCTATACAGTGGAGAAGTGTGGCTCAATGGTTAGAGTGGCAGACCCTGATGCAGAGATCTGGCCCGGGACCAGGGTTCAATTCCCACCTTGGCGGGTCTTGGGGTCAATTTCCTCGGACCTGATAATTCTCGCCTCGGTGCCTATTCTAATCATGGGTCCAACTCTGGGCAATAGCTTGCTTAATCTCCACAACGGCCCCAACAGCGCTGGGATGCCTGGCTTCGCCCAGGAGTGGACATTTCACAGGGAAAAGCCAGGAAGGGTTCCACAGCGGTATGCGTACAGCGCCTGGACACCCCTTTGGGGGTATGGGTGCGCTTTACAAGTACAAATTTCATATACAGTGATTTACATATGTATGATTGATTGTCTCTGTGTAATGTGTGTGATGTAAAGTGGTCTGACACCCTACACTGGCGCTGTAGATCAAATTAAATGCATCTGAGCGAGAATGTGATTGCGGAGGCTTGATGGGCACTGTTGAGGGAATCTGTGGCAGAGGGAGTCATTGGGGGGCACCAACAAACATTGTCGCACAGGGCTCCACCAGCACTAAAGCTGGCCTCTACCACTTCCTACAGTTCCAACACTAAATCAAAAACATTGATTTGAAAACCCTTGAATCTGCAGCATACCTTCAAATCAATGTATATTTAGTAGTGGTCTCGGTGGTTCTAAGTATTTTTTAAATTTATGTACAATCTTTATTTGTTTGCAATGGTGTCTTGTATTTTTGTAATATATGTGTTGTGTTTTTGCTCTTAACATAATTCTGGCGAGTAAAGAGCCCACACACAAAAAAGACTGTTGTACGAGTCTTAGCATGTGCGTATGGGATACTGGTGAGAGGATTTACGTTAAAACAACTTACTAAGTATTAATGTCATACTAAGGTGGCACAATAATGGCACGGAAAGATAACGGAGCCTTTTGAAATTTGCGATTATATCCATGGTGTGAGGGTTTTTGTCTTGTTTAATTTTATATTTTGAATGATCCCACCCCTCATTACCTCAACAGGATCTTTCCCCTCTATGAGACAGAACTGGAATTTTTATCATGCACTCATCTGAAAACAATCATGGGATCTGGAAACATGGAGTAAAAAATATCCATCTTTGTGAGACCTGCACCTCGCTTTTCCATCCAATGTGACAAATGTAATCCATTTAATACAGTTTTCAAATATATGGACTTATTTCACTTGTATATTTATCTTTTTAGCTCTCGCCTAGGCAGCGCACAGTGCTGCTCTAGGAGTGACCTTTAGAAATCGGTCAGCTCTTTTCAAGCACTCGTGCTTGTGCTGGCATCCACCTTGCGGGAGCGAGCAGCGGCGCGCAGGGGCCATCTGTTTCTAATTAGCGTGGCCGCGCTTGTTTACATTTGCCTCTCTCGCTGCTTCCACTGTTCTACATGGGAGGCGACAGGCTTAAATCCCTGTGTATTCAATCACAGGTTCCTCGTGGAATTTCCAGGAGCATCCATGAACTGGTTTGAAATGCTTGTTTTTTCCAGTTTTATATAACGCGAACCCGACGGTATCAGAGCGTTTTTACATGAGCACCGGTTGCCTTACGGTTTGAAATGCTTGTTTTTTGCAGTTGAATATAACGCGTACCGGACGATATCAGAGCGTTTTTACATGAGCACCGGTTGCCTTACAGACTGACACATTCTTTTTTTAAATTCTTTTTTTAGGCAGGGGGAGATTAAGGGCCATATGTATCAAGCCCATTTCCCGTTCGCAAACGGGCCGATTCTCAGAATCGACCCGTTTGCTAACGAGAACTAAGCCTTTGGGATGTATCATCCCAAAAGGCATTCGCAAAATAGAGAATCGCAAAAATTGCGATTCTCTATTTTGCGAATGCATTAAGGAATCGCAAATTGCGAATCCTTAAATGAAATGTATGAAGCACCTAAGTTGTGCGATTATGGCTTAGGAATCGCAAATTACCACCAACTACATGTTGGTGGTAACTTACGATTTCTTTGAGAAATGCATTTTTTGCATTTGTCAAAGTGGCATGTGGCGCACATACATGGCCTTAGGGCATGTATGTGCGCCACATGTGCACCCATGCTCATTTCAGGGGTGCAACAGGGTGTCCTTTGGGCACCCTTGCAACCTTGAAATTGCATTCTCAATTTGCGATTCTCTAATTGCTAATCGCAAATTCAGAATGTCCTCCCAATCATTCCTATGGGCCTCTAGGCCCATAGAAATGAATGGGGAGGGTTTCCTTAACTGCGATTCGCAATTTGCGAATCGCAATTAAGGAATATGTAGGATTCGCAAATTTTCTTGCGAATCCTACATACATCTCGTTTGCGATTCTCAAATAGCGATTCTCAAAAATTCGCTATTTGAGAATCGCAAACACAAACTTTGATACATATGGCACTAAGTGATTTGCCCAGAATCGCGGGATGTTTGAGCCTCTCGCCAGACTCGAACCTGACTCCCCAGCTTCAAAGTAGCACGCTCTAGCAGTTAAGCGGCATAGCCGAAGGAGGGAATGCTGAAGTTCTCCACAGTGACAAGAGGTGTCTAAATATGAAGAGCGCACTTTTCTGTGGAAAACAATCCCTTCATTTTCCAGACACTTTTCATATTTCGGAAATTACTTACAGATTTTTCACAATCTGGAACTTGTCCACGCTTTTCTGATTTATTGCAATTGTGTTATGACGTTCAACGCGTTTGTTTTTATTAACCCTGCCTGAATTTCCAGGCAAGCAGCGTGTGTGCTGAAACATCAACAAGCACTGGCAAACTGACTAGGTCTGTGTAAAACATGGCCATGAACAAACGTGAATGCCTTTGTTGCAGAATGAAGCAAGACATGTTGGCTTTAGCTATGCTTGTTCAATGCTGACTCTCTGTGCATATTTAAAAGTACAGTCCTGTTATCTAGTGTATTTCGGCGGAAGCCTCCTTTCCAATGTGGTGTCTGCATTACCATATAGTCCCAGTCGTGTACTGAAAACCATGCATTGCTCTGGGAGCACTCCTTGAAGGCAGGATATATGAGGTGAGATAGCAATACTCCTTGGGCTAAGCCGTGATGTGATTGTCAAAGTGTCTTTCCAAACTGGATGATAGATGCTGGTCAGAATCAGGGAAGGGAAGGGGCAGACCCAATGCTCACTTTACATATATTGGAATCTGCAGATTGAGAGTTTCATAGTGAAAATCCTGCATTTCCAGCTGGAAGACACCAGATCGGCAGATCTCATAATTCTAATGGGCTAATAACTCACATCACCGGCCCCAGTGATTCCAGTTACTGGCCCCATGAGAATAAAAAGACCATTCATATTGAGGGCTTTAGTTAGTCATTTCATCTACTGCCACCCAAGTGGCCTACTTATCTCAGAAGTCCAGCCTGAGTCTTTTCAGGGAAGCCGCCAGCCCAAGTCACCGGGTGCAGCTTCGTTCTCAGGGCACAACCAGGCACAGTGGATTTAAGTGCCCAGGTGCCAAGAGGCCCCATGGCACGTGTGCCAGCTTTACACAATACTGTGGCTTCTTAGTCAATTTGCAATCTGTGATTTGCTATTCTACAACTACAGACTACAAGTTCCAGAATACAATGTGCTGTCGCATAAAAAGTCAGAACTATCTTGTGATGGCACACAAGACACCCGGTCAGCCGGAAGTTACGTAAGCGTCTAGGGGGAAAGAATGGCATCATAGCACAGAAGCATGAAGAAAGATTTATGCCAGGGGAACCGAACCTGGGACCTCAGGAAGCAGAGAGATGGGCTAGGTGGGAGGTTAGGAAGAGATATACTATAGTTTTCAATTAGCGAGATTTCAGGAATGCTGAAAATAAATAAATAAATACAGCGGGCATCGTTTGATGTACCAAGGTTATTTGTTTTCTTTATTTTTTAAACAGTGATATATTTTCTCTCTTTAGCGTCCTCCGATTTAATCGATTTATTCGGTTTCCCACGAACACTTAACTCTTTTTGCAGCAGATATCTGACATTTCCACAACTTTTCCAATACATTTCGAAAGATTTGGTGGATTATCTCGGGCCCTGAAGGTGTTTTTTTAGGTAACTGCATTACGCATGCCGAGACCTGTAGACTCAAACTTTGAAAATAAACGTGAAAAGTCCCAGCATGCTTTGAGCTGTTGTCTTAAAAAAAATAGCAGCTGGCTGAAGGTCCTATTACCTATTACTCTCATTCTGAAAGACCCGAAATTTACGATGCAGCCAGTGGTGGAAGTTGTTGAACAAAAGCGGAATCATGAGTCATGAGTAATGAGGTAAAATTGTAGTTACTGTGTCCAGTGGTGTCTACGCACAGAAATTTTCATATTCAGACTTTGTGAATGAGGATTTGCAGTTTTGCATGTGGAGTTACTGCTGTTTTCTGTGCACGCAGAGCACTTACAGACAGAAAAAACAAGCATTGGCATAGCCAATAGGTCTCGCCTTTGGGACATTATAAGTGTTTAGCCATGCAACAGTTGATGTTGCACCAAGGATATTGTGCTGCATAATTAAATACTTATAAGGTCCCAAAGGCGAGACCTATTGGCTATGCCAATGCTTGTTGTCTATGTTACTGATATCCACATTAGGTCTCTTCAGTGATGCCAAATAAGATCAATAGTCCTGCGATGTCACTTTCTGTGATGTCACTTCTTGTGATGTTACATGCAAATTAAAGGGGCCTCACATCTTCCCTCTCGCCCGGGGCCCCAGAAGTTCTAGGACCGGCCCTGGTCCCATTATTTTAGGAGCTGTAAAGGAAACAGCATTTCTTCCTGACGTAGCCGCGGGGGATTCTCTAGTCCCTGTGCATGCCCGGCGCAGCAGCGCGCAGCCTCGTCGCCATGCGTGGTCGGCGTCAGGGCCTGCTGTTTACACCCTTGAAACCAGAAGGCGGGACTGTGTGAGGAGTTCACAGTCCAAGATCTCCTGCCTCTTTAATGAGCAGAGGGGAGGAGATAACCTGGGCGGCTGCCAGGCGGCAGGCCATGGGTGAAACTCCGCTGGTTTTGGCTTTTCTGGAAATTTTCGTTTACATTGATGGAGCAGGGTAAATGTAAAAATGTTAACCTCCTAATATTTTCGTACAATATTAATAAACATGTTCGTTTAAGTAAATAACCAACAATGTATGTAAAGGGTTAATGGTAACACGCAATTCAGTGTGCAAATTAATTGACTTATAATTGTTTACGTTTTAACATAACATAATATTTGCGTACTAATTTAATAATAAATGCATGATTTGTGCTTTTAAATAAAACGTGTGGTTGCAAAATAAAGCGATGGTAAGTAAGGGACAGCTTTATATGTTGCTTCTGCTAGGTAATACCTAATTGGGGTATGTAGAAAGACGGGAGGAAACGAAAGGGTTTATATTTCTTTGTTTTAATAACATTTTGTTTATCTTTGAAAATAGTGCGCTTAGGCCTGCCGAGCAGCAATATAAAATGGCCGCGAGTTACTAGAGTGCGCATTTGCGGATGAGACCATGTGATAGAGGAGAGAGGCTGTGGAAAAGGGATGATCACGTGCTGATGCCGAGAGGCTAAGATGAAAGTATGGTCAAGGCTGCTGTGACCCTTCTGAGCAGATGTGTGCCAAGATGATCAGCAAGAAGCATGAGAAGCCTGGTTGAATCAATAGACGGAATTGTATTATACAAAATGTAGCAAAAAAAGATACAATTTGGACTGATCGAAACGGATGAGCAAGTGCATGAACTGTGGGAAACGATGCTTGCATGGACATTCCACACGGAACTGGTTAAGACCAGGAAGTTTGATTAAAATGTATATGGACATGAGTTTTTAACCAATGAGAATGAATCGCGCCATGTAGAAGAAACATTTTATGCTGTAAGCTAGAATTAGGGTATAAGAAGACCTACTCTTGGTGGGAGGGGTTAGAATGCTGCGGGATGCTGCGGGAGATGCTGAAGAAGTTAGATGCTGTAGATGGGAGAGTTTGCGGTTGCTGATGCTGACGAGCTGATGCTGCTGCTGTTATTTTCTTTCCAGTTGAGTATAAAGATGCTGCTTTAGGAGAACTTTTATTGATAAATTTTATTAGAATTATTAGGATTTCCCCAGCGAGATAGATAGGTTGATCTATAGAGTTCTTAGTATGATAGCCTCGTTTTTCCGTCTAATAAAAGTGCAATGCAATTTCAAACCATTCTTATAATGATGATAAATACAATGATCTGAAATAATAAACTTAATCTAAATTTCATGCTTTCAAACTTTATATAAATGTTATTATTCTTTAAACAAATGACTCAGTGATTTTCTTTAGCATAATGATTAATAATGAAATGGTAAAAGAGTTCATTGTGATTGAGCTGGTCTTAATCATCATCAACTGATTCCTACTAGTTGGTCCATCGACCAATGAGCGGAATACCTTAAAAGCAAATGAGAAATACTATGACATTATAAAAGAGGTATCCCGTCTCCTTCCAGCAAATCGTTTTTCTCCTAGGTACATTGACGGAGGAAATCCAGGGAACAAATGAGTAAGTGAATGTATATGCGGTGTTATGGGCCCCACCGTCATATGGATATAGTGTTTGTTAGAGAAATAATTGCACCTGGATGACCAAAGCATAATAGGAGAAATTATTTTTATTGTTAGCGCTGGATCAGATTTCTTGGTAGCAGAGGATGGTTACTATAGATTAGTTTGGTGATTATTGATTTATGATTATAGATTATTGATAAGTTTATGTCTAACACTTTTTGTTGAGTCGCGTTATGTTATATGTAAGTTTTCACGCTTCCGGGAAGTAGGAAGTGGAACTCGTGTGGCAAGAGAAGTCGCATGGAATTTTACACTGTCTGAGTTCATTTTTGGTAATAACACAGGTTGTGTTATATTAGGGACATTTTGCGTATAAAAGGTGTGTAAGTGAAATAGTAATCGGTTTTTCTTGTGAAACTCTGGCCTTAATTCTCAGGAGCAGTATAGTCTCCACAGGTGTTTTATCCCCAGAGAAACGGGTTTACTGCTTGCTTGAAAGAAGGGTAAGGTAGAGGGAAGTGCTACTTTATCGGCGAAACTGAAAATTCTGTGGTAGGGTAGAGGTAAGCGCTGCCTACTGGAAAATACAGAATTCTTGTGTAAATGGTCAAAGCTATCTTTTCGGTTTAGCAAATCAGACAATGGAAATGTGGATAAAATGTTGTAACTAACAAGAATTGTTGAAAAAGAAAATTGCCGATAAATTTTGTAAAGGAGGGGTCAAGAGGAAAGTGACGTAGACAAAAGCGGCGCTGGGATTGGACAGTGCGCTAGTCACATGAGAACAGGAGCAGGACTGACGTAGACAAAAGCCGCGCTGGGATTGGACAGTGCGCCGTAGACAGAAATCGCTGTGATTGGAGGGTTGGTGTGAGTCGCGCTAGTATTGGTTGAAATAACGCATAGGGAACAGTGTTGAATTGCAGATTGTTTAAAGAGAAAAAGGTTGTGAATCATGTCGTACTATGAGTATGGAAAGAGAAAACGTCTTGGATGTCGAAAGTTAAGAACTTCTTTAAGAAGGACAAAAAGGTAGTGACTAGAGAGGGACAAATAATTCCTCCGCCGAAATCACCAGCTTCACATATGATGCTGAAATATGGTTATCATACATGCATATGGTTAGAAAATTGGACAAAATACACCAAGAACGATGGAGCATTGGCTTTCCCTGAGAATGGTTCATTTAATGTAGCTGTATTACGGAATTTGAGAGAAAAAATGGTAATGTTAGAACCTAGACCTAGACCGACACAGTTTGAAGCTTTAACGGAATGGGAAGATGAGATGTATGAGCGAGAGAGATCCAGAGGATTAAAGAATCATGAGTTTATGCCTGGAAGGTTGTGGGGAATAAATCATGAGGACAGAGTAAAGCGTTGGAGATACGCTAACATGGCAGGAGGTTTGTTTCCAGCTTTTGCGGTTGAGGAAGAAGCAAAGAGAAAGTGTACCGAGAAAAAGAAACATGTAGTGGTAGAAAAGTATGTGTATGGTGGTAGTGAAACAGATGACGAATTGCTGGAAGATATTTTAAACAGAAACCCACCTCCATACCAACAGACTTCTGCCGTGGTGACACCTAATGCACCGCCAATGGAAACTGGGAAGAATAAAAAACCCGAACGAAGAAATGAAATAAATAGGTCACAAGAAACATTTAAAACTTCACAAAATGAAGAGACAGAAAGTGACAATGCAACGGAATTAGCAAAAACGACAAAAGAATTGACTGAGAAAATAAGAGAATTGACAAAGAATATGGAAGCTGTAACTGTATCAGTAACGATAGGTCCAGTAATGCCAATTTTTGAGAATCAGAAAATAAATGAACATTCTTTGGTGATTCCCATGAATTCACATTTGCAAAGAAAAAGAGAAGGGATAGAACTGAATAATGAAGGTGCACACAATTTGGCTAGTACGTATAGACCAAGCCCACCTACAAATTTGACGATAAATGAGAATGAGATTAGGAGAATGCCTATGGTGACAGAGTCTGCATCAGGAACACCAGAAAGAAGCAGTGATTGGATAGAATTAAATAGTACGCCTGTAGGTCCGACTCAGAAGAGTTAAATGAATGGATGAAAGCACTAAAAGCAAAAGAACCAGAAGAAAAACCATTAGATGTAATTAGGTTGAAAATAGACATGGAAGAGTTGATTTTGGGAACCATTGGAACGGAAAAACTAAAAAATTATCAGGATGACGAGATTATGTTTTTGTGCAAGTGTCTTACTTGGAGAGCTAGAAATTTACATGACAAATTGGAAGAGATTGCAGGTGAACTAGGAATAGAATTTGTGAAAGTGAGGACGTTGCAGAAACCGTACAGAGTAGATTTTTGTGAGAAGGACATAGAGAATTTGAACACATCAGGAAGACTGACCCAAATAAAAGAGCTGATTGTCTTATTAAGAAAATGGGGTGATGTGGATAGATGGAGAAATAGATGGACAAAGAGGAATGAGAAAACAACAGATAAAGCATCTTTGGCTTTTGCAGTGACAGATAGGGAACCAGTTGCTAGGGAATACCCGATGAGAGAAACACCAGGTGGTAGTTATGTGCATGTTCCGTGGACCAGACAGGATATACTGTCATTTACAAATGACTTCCCAAAATTGAGAGAGAAACCAGTAGAATGGACAAGTGGAGAGATTTGTTAAGGTGTCAAAAGTGCTGTGGATAGATCTAGATGGATTGTTTGATATAGTAGTGCCTGCTGATTTGTGGACAGAATGTAAGATTACCATTGATTGGCCAACTGTAGAATATCCAAGAGATGCTAAAACAGGAGCGCCAGGTCCAGAAGTGATGAGGAAGTATGATCAAGTAGTTACCTTTTTGAAGAATAAAATTCCACCAAAAGAAACAGATTGGGTAAAAATAGACAGAACAACACAGGAAAGCAAAGAATCAGTGCACGCCTACTATGAGAGATTGTTGTTGGTTTTCAAACAGTATAGTGGTTATGAGACACTAAGTGAGAAGGACATGAGTCATTTTGTATATAGGTTTGTGTATGGATTAACACCAGAGATAAGTGAAAGGATTAAGCAGCACTTGATAGGATGGCAGAATAGCACAGTGGATGAAGTTTTGAGATATGCTAAGTATTGCAGTGATGAAATTGAGAGTAAACAGCGTAAATTAAAAGAAAAAGCCATGTGGGCACAGGTAAAAGTTGCAGAGAAGCAAGAAGCTCAATTGAATAATACTAGCAGTGAAACAGGACAGTTTAAATCCCGACCTAATATAGGTAAAGGAAAAGGACAAATGAGCATAGATGAGGCAAAGAAAAAGTGGCCATGCCACAACTGCGGAAAGCTAGGACATTTGAGAAACGCAGTGTAAATTTCCTCCAAAACCTAATGTGGAAAATCAATCATTAAATTCACAGGTGCAGAGTGAGGTAGTTACTCAACAAGGTCAGGTGCCACAACCACCACTTCCCAAGAGTGTTAACCAACAGAAATACAGTGCAGAAACAGGATTCTACGGAAGAGAACAGGTAAAACAGTTGTCACGTGCAGCTGAAATTTCACAATATTGGTTACGACAGAATGAAGATGAGACGGATGAAAGTTTATGACGGTGCCTAAGAGAGAGGGAAGAGTGCGTGCTTGGTGCAACTCTAGAGGTAGATCAGTCTGGTCCATTTGTGGATGGAGAAGTGAATGGTGCAAATGTAACATTCCTTGTTGACACTGGAGCTACCCGTTCTACTGTTAGGTCAGTGGAAATTCCAAATCTTCCTCTCTCAGGTGAACATATCCAAGTGGTTGGAGTTTCTAATCAGCACATTGAAACGCCTCTTACTAGATTAGTAAAGGTAAGAATTGGTCCATTTAGTGAAATGCACCAATTTGTGGTGTGTGATTGTAGTCCCGTGAACCTTTTAGGACGCGATTTATTGTGCACAATGAACTGCACAATTTATTGTACTCCAGACGGAATTGCATTTCAGACCCCAGATGAAGATGTGCTGTATAAAATGACAATGGTAAATTTAGAACCAGAAATAAATGGTTTGTTTCCTGTATTTGATGCAGAGAAAATTCCAAATGAGTTGAAAAAGACAGTGAAAGAAGAAGTGTGGGACTTGACAGGAGAAGATGTAGGATTAATGAAAGGAGTAGATCCCGTTAAAATAACAGTAAAAGAAGGAACAGAGTTACCCAAATACGCCACAGTATAAATTGACTCCAGAAATAATTGAAGGAATAACGCCAGTAATAAATAAAATGATTGAACAAGGGATTCTAAAAGAAATCATGGAGCAGTCCATGTAATTCGCCAATAATGGGACTGAGAAAGCCAAACGGAACATATAGAATCGTACAGGATTTAAGAAAGGTAAACAAAATTGTTGTGTCTTGTTGCCCAATAGTACCGAACCCTGCTGTGATTCTATACCATATTCCCCGCGAAGCGAAATGGTATACAGTAATTGATTTATGTCATGCATTTTCTCTATTCCATTGCATCCAGATAGCCAGCCAATATTTGCATTTAGGTTTGGAGAGCGTATTTTGGCATGGTGCCGAATTCCTCAAGGGTACACAGAAAGTCCCTCAATCTTTAATCAGATCCTAAAGAAATCATTGGAAGATTTAAGAATGCCAGAAAAGTCAGTAATGGTTCAGTATATTGATGACCTACTGGTGGCATCAAAAGCGAAAGAAGCATGTGTCAATGATACAATTGCTCTGCTGAATCATTTAGCAAAAAGAGGACATAAAGTGTCCCCTTCAAAATTGCAGTTTTGTCAACAAGAAGTCCAGTATTTAGGGCATAAAATTGAGAAAGGAGTGCGAAAGGTAACGACAGAAAGAATAAAAATGATTCAAGGAATGAGAGCTCCAATGACACAGAGAGAGGTAAGAATGTTTTTGGGAATGGTCGGATATTGTCGACAATGGATAAGCGGTTTTTCACTAATTGCTAAACCATTGCAGAAACTGACAAAAAAGGATATATCTAGAAGCAGGGTTTTTAGTAAATCAGGGAAAAAATGGCGCACAGACAAAACGCGTAGTGTAACTGTATCACAATGTTGACGGTGCTACCAGGTCGGGGGAACTACCCTGTAACCCCCGTGGATGTATGAGTAGGAGACCCACACTAGAATTGAGAACAAAGTCCTGGGCACACGTATTGAAAGTGTAATAGAACCAGAAGTCTTATATGAGTTTCAAATTGTCGAGTCAACACCAGAGAAATTGTTGAAAGTTATTTAATGAGGCAACGACCAAAGAAAGCAACCAGCCGACACGTGTTTCGTCATACGGGAATGCTCCCGTGACTCATCAGGGCTGTATTGACAGTAGCGGATCGAGAGTCAGTAGGATGAGGAACAGGGAATGGGGTTCCGCAGAGCCAGTAGACCGGAGAAGCCGGTGCGAAAAATCATGAGGGGAGGTCAAGCCCTGGGCAGGGGTATGACCCAGAAGTGTAAATTCAGTAGAACGAACAAGGGCGGAAGCGCCCAGAATGTCAGCTCCAAAAGACCAACCGTGTCCTGGTGGTCGGAAAGGGGAGGCGGATGAGCCCTTAAGAAAATTCTGGAGCCAAAGTGACTCGGTGGTCGAGACGTGAAGGCGGGTGCGCCGATCGTATGGCAGCGTGGTGGATGCCAAACTGAGGAGGTCTCGTTGGTATAATTTGAAACTCATATAAGACTTCTGGTTCTATTACACTTTCAATACGTGTGCCCAGGACTTTGTTGACAAAAAAGGATGTTAAAGATCCTTTTGAAATGAATGATGAAGAAATGAAAGCATTCAGAGAGCTGAAAAGGAAGTTGTGTGAGGCTCCAGCATTGGGAATGCCTGACTATGAGAAAGATTTTGAGCTGTATTGCAGTGAAAGAGATGGATGTGCATTTTCAGTTTTGGTGCAGAGACATGGAACTATGAAAAGACCAATTGCATATTTTTCAGCTGTTTTAGACCCTGTAGCGAAAGCGTTGCCTGGATGTTTGAAAGCGGTTGCTGCTACTTGTGTGAGTTTGGAACAGAGTGAAGGCATAGTGATGGGATATCCACTGAGAGTATATGTTCCCCATTCTGTGGAAATTCTCTTGACAAGAACGAAAACCCAATACATGACACATAGTCGGCTGACTAGGTATGAAAAGGTAATTTTGAGTGCAGATAATGTGACCATTGACAGATGTATGAATGTGAATCCTTCAACATCATTGCCGGATGAAGAGAAAGTGATTGAAATGGATGAAGTAGATCACGATTGGCTGAATGTGCTTGAATATTGTACAAAACCGAGATCAGACATACGAGATGAGCCCTTAAAGGAATCAGATTATATTCTGTTCGTGGATGGCTCATGTTTGAGAACAAATGATGGAGTTCTAAGTGCAGCATATGCAGTTTGCACAGTAGCAACTGTAATGGAAGCATCTTGTCTGAAAGGGATACGGTCTGCCCAAGTAGCGGAATTAGTAGCTCTGATTCAAGCATGTAAGTTGGGAAGAAATGTACGGGTTACGATTATGACTGACAGCCAGTACGGCTTTGGGGTCGTGCATGATTTTGGTCAGATTTGGTCAACAAGGGGTTTCTTGACGTCTGCAGGGACGCCCATCAGAAATGGAGATTTTGTGAAAAAGTTGCTTGAGGCGATACAGCTGCCTAAACAGATCGCTGTCGTGAAGTGCAATGCACATAAAAATGGGAAAGACTACATTACCGTTGGCAATAGATATGCTGACGAAATGGCACAGTACTGTGCAAAGAATGTGGTATCTTTGAATAAATGTCGTGAAAGAGAGCATATTTTTTGTCCTTTGCTTTTTACTAACTCTATTGAAACATGGGATGAGGTGAGACAAGGCCAAAGTTTCTTTTAGTTTACTTCATTTCTAAAACGAAAACAAGTGGCAAGACTCAAAGTCAAAACCAAACACAAAAAAGAGCTCGTGGCTAAAAAAATCAAGATTAGCTGATATGTGACTACTTGGAGGAGCTGGTGACTGTGTGCTCCTGGGCACATCTCTCCAGCGCACCCATGAACTGATCTGGGATCTGTCAGACTCATCTAGTAACGGTGCACGGCTGCAATCCCGTGCCTGGCCTCTAAATACCGGGGCCTGGTTATTTCTCCCTTTCTGGGTGAAAAACAAACTGTATCAGAGCCTGTTGATAAGGTGAAGGGATGAAAGTGTTGACCTGTGAGTAGCTCACAGCCCCAGCCAGTTTTCCCTCTCGACTCTCACGTTCCACCTCACCCTCAGGGGTGCCTGAACTCCAGAAATCTCCTAGGGTGCCACGTCTGTGAGGTGCCCCAATAAACCCCTGCTCTGGGGCACTCTAGTTTACCCGCAGTGCCCGGTTACTCTTCTGAGGAGACTCATTGTCAAGAGAGGGCCCTTTTAGTTGAGGTCTTGTGTTTTTTCCTAGTGCAGAAACCTGACAGGGCCTAGGGCTGCTGCCCGTAGCCCCCTCATAGATTCCCCCTGCCCCCCCGCCCCCCCCCCCCCCAGACCGAGACCCTCTTTCCATGTCACAGGAGTATGGCAGTTGTATGGAATGAAGCAGCTTATCTCTGGAAGCCCCGAGGAGCCCTTGAAGGACTTGTGCTCAGTCTCTCCCCAAGGTCACTCCTTGCACCCATCAGGCCCTTTCAGGAGTTATTTTTCTAACATCTGGACCAGGTGAAAGCTGTCCCTGGACCAAGGGCCTGCT
This sequence comes from Calotriton arnoldi, assembly GCA_963921515.1. Taxonomy (NCBI): domain Eukaryota; kingdom Metazoa; phylum Chordata; class Amphibia; order Caudata; family Salamandridae; genus Calotriton; species Calotriton arnoldi. The sequence goes on along the minus strand of CAWUFW010010362.1, from coordinate 387,144 downwards.
TCTTCCTGCCTGACCCACTCCCAATGTGTGGCCGGCCCGGCAAACAGAGGACCAGCTTTGGAGGGTGGAGCTCCTGAAAGATTGGTGCACCTACACCTTATTACCCTACAGGTACTACTCACCACTGGAGGAGGTGAGCCAGCATTGCAGGAATATGCTTGTTGAAGCAACCACCCAGCCCTACCATGCCTTGTGTGAGCCGGTGGGGTCAACTCTCTGCGCCCCACCTCACGGAACCCACATTATGAGGTACTCCACATAGTAGTACCATAAACTGAGCTTAATCACTCCTCCCACTCGTTCTGTGCTTGTGCACTTCCTCATTCGCCATCACCTCAACTGACCTCTGGTGAGACAACAGGTACTAACTAGTGCCTGACCCCCGGTGAGACACCTGGTACTACCAAGTGCCTGACCTCTGGTGAGACACCAGCTACTAACTAGTGCCTGACCTCCGGTGAGACACTGGGTACTAACTAGTCCCTGACCCCCGGTGAGACACCAGCTACTAACTAGTGCCTGACCTCCGGTGAGACACCAGCTACTAACTAGTGCCTGACCCCCGGTGAGACACCAGCTACTAACTAGTGCCTGACCCCCGGTGAGACACCAGGTACTAACTAGTGCCTGACCTCCGGTGAGACACCAGCTACTAACTAGTGCTTGACCTCTGGTGAGTCACCAGCTACTAACTAGTGCCTGACCTCCAGTGAGACTGAGACACCAGCTACTAACTAGTGCCTGACCTCTGGTGAGATACCAGGTACTAACTAGTGCCTGACCTCTGGTGAGACACCAGGTACTAACTAGTGCCTGGCCTCCGGTGAAACACCAGATTCTAACTAGTGCCTGACCTCTGATGAGACACCAGCTACTAACTAGTGCCTGACCTCTGGTGAGACACCAGCTACTAACTAATGCCTGACCCCCGGTGAGACACAAGGTACTAACTTAGTGCCTGACCTCCGATGAGACACCAGCTACTAACTAGTGCCTGACCCCCGGTGAGACACCAGGTACTAACTAGTGCCTGACCTCTGGTGAGACACCAGGTACTAACTAGTGCCTGACCTCTGGTGAGACACCAGCTACTAACTAGTGCCTGACCTCCGGTGAGTCACCAGGTACTAACTAGTGCCTGACCTTCAGTGAGACACCAGGTACTAACTAGTGCCTGACCTCCGGTGAGACACCAGGTTCTAACTAGTGCCTGACCCCCGGTGAGACACCAGGTACTAATTAGTGCCGTTGCCCTGACACAAGTATTTCAATCTTTGTTAGCAGGGCCATAGCCCAGTGTCTCAAGGCACCATAGTCTAGTCAAGGCTGCCCCTGGTACAGTGCTTAATTTCTAACAAAATAAGGGCCAAGGCTCTCGTCAGGAGGCCACTGCAGCTTGCACCATACATTGCCCATCCCAGCGCTGCCAATGACATTATCAACACAACTACTAACCATCACGCTCCTACAAGTGTGACAATCAGACTGTTCCACAACCCTAAAGCTATAAGAGTGGCTTGGGTGGCAGGTATTCATTTTTCATGTGTACTGAATTAATAAACAACTGTTATGTGCTCATCTCTAAATTAGCCATACAGCGCCACCATGTGGCATTCTGTCATAAGCGCCGGTGTTGACAATTAAGTGCCAGTACTGAACATCTGCAACCACCGGCTCAAATTAAGCATGGCTCTGGTAAGCAGTAAGATCTCCAGCTCCTGAACCTTAAAAGAGGTCTTGTTGTGGAGAAGCCGCACCTGAAATGTGAAAGCACTGAAATCCTGTCCACCAAGGACAGAGATTCACTGCCTGTGCCCAGGGGGGCAACTGTTTCCTGTCCAGTTAAGGTGGAGCCTGAGAAGGTTGTCTGCTGTCCAACAAAAGCAAGATGTAGCTTTGCAGTTGCAAGTCACTGAGACCAATTCAAGCATTCCACCCATCGCTTTTTAGGTCTCGCCTACGCAGCGCGCATGAGCTGCATAGGCAAAAAGACCTTTAGCAATCGCTTCGGCTTTTCAGCCAAAAACGTGCACGCGTTCCATTGCCTTCAATGGCAACGTGTGCACGTTTGGCGATTCACTTGCGGGAGCGAGCGGCGCCATATGGTAGCAATTATCGCTCCTGGCGCTGCTCGCTCCCGCAAGTGAACGCTTTCACTTTCATTGGCAAACCCAAAATCTCCGATAGGCGAGACCTATTGGCTTTGCCAATGCTTGTCTTTAATGGAATGCTCGCAATGCCGTGTTGATGACATTTGCATATTATTGCAAGTTCAACACGCTTTAAATCGCCTTATCCCGAATCCGTACCGCTGCTTCATCTGCACTGGCTTCTTCGCATTACATAACGTTTGATAAATAAACGATTCAGGTTTGCACTTATGCCTTCGACTTGCGAACTCTGGTTTGAATTGTTCCACCTTTTCTGACCTTTCATCAGCAAATAGCCCCTTGTTTGTAGTTTCAAGTCTACAGGCTTAATATTATTTTATTTTCACGCTTTTCTGTACGTACTTATTTTTCTTACAAATACATCACTTGAGGGCCTCATACCGAGTTGATAAAATATGGAGTCAATACCCCAAAGCGCTAACAAAAATGCACCTCACAGCATTATTTGCACGTTTAAAATTTGCGCAGATAATTGAGAACTAGCGCGTGGTAAACAGCACCCCATATTTTGCACTTTTCCTCCTGTTTGGTAGCAGCATCATTTCGCTGACGCTAACAAGCTTGGTGAAATCTGTGCACAGTGGTGTACCCCAAAATGTGAAAAAGGACCCCCTGAGCCTCCCATATCTCACAGATGTTCATTAGACTCGGGTGAGTGGAGGACCCCGTGAATGGCTGAGTGGCCCCTGAAACGACATTGCACGGTCTAACTTTCACATACAGTCACTGGGAAAAACAACAGGTCTGGCTTTTTGTGCGAAAACATATATACAGGCATTAACAAAGCTAGAATTGCAGCGGTCGCACCGGTTCTGCTCCTCATAGGTCTAAGAGCATGGGAAGCGGGTGTCCCCGTGGTTGAGGATGCAGGGCCCATTGGCACACAACCTGCAGACCTGCAGTCTCTGCGCTTTGAGGGCGGTTGACCTCGAATCTGGGGAAATGGGTTCGAGTCTCGGCAATGACGCTGAACATCCTGTGATTCTGGGCAAATCACTTAATCTCCCCGTGCCTACCAAAAATGAATGTGCCCTCATGTAATGCAACTGGTGCTCGTGTAAAGCGCTCTGATACCCGATACCTTCGGGTCAAGTTCGCGCTATATCAAAATCCGTAAAAAAGTGGTAGAAGCGCACCAGGTTTCCCCTCTCTATATGTGCTTGCTAATGTGAGAGCCCAACACTCAAATACGGTTCCCTGGAAGGGGAGGTGAGTGAGGTAGTGAGGGTCGAGATTGCTAAGGTCCTCGGATTTGGCATTTAGTCTTTTCAGCAATAGTTAGAATTTGGCACTTTATGAATAAGGTTGTGAATGGTACCTGAGTGAGTGACGTCTACGTCATGGCTATTCTGGGGTCATTGCATAGTTCGTGATCTCTTCCTGTTTGAATATGGGCTAGTTCATCTCCCTAGTTTCCTAAGATGTTGGTGTGGTCTGCTAGGAAGAGGTACACCTTGTATGATGTTAGAACTATTGGGGGAGAAGCACTGTTGGTGGCTTTTTATATGCTGTGGGTTTTTCATTTGATTATGAAATGATGGGTTTGGCTAGGGATTTATGCATTGTTGTGTATCACTTTAAAAATACGTTGCTTTGGTTTTTGCTTATGAGATGTTTCTTTGTTAATGGATGGCTTTGGCCAGTGTGAGATGGGTACTTTTTTCCCTGTTTCTCGAGATTTTTTTTAATGAAAGTCACTGTTGTGCTGGATTGTGTTTCGCTCCAGATCTTTTGTACACAAATAGCTCATTCGGTTTGGTTCAGTTGTCTAATCTACCAAGGTGGCAGTGTGACAGTCTTCAATTTAGATGGTGCATATATTTTTGTTTTCTTTGAGGGTGCCAGTGAGGGTGTCAAGCTTGTATTTCACATCAGATGCTTATTAACAGTGTTTGCTTGAATAGTAAAATTATGGTTGACAAGTCTATAGGGAAGAGATTCAAGGAGTGTGGATGCTGTTTGGTTTGCTTGGCGTGCTTGGTGTTTTATTAAATGAATTGCATTGTGACTGGACTGGTCAGGAAGCGTGATATTGAAGGACTCTCTTTCTGTCTTACACATTCTCCTTCTTATCTTCCCTTCTGTCTTGACCTTTCACCTTACACGCGTCCCCCTTTCTTAGTTGCACCTGCTTCTCCAGGTCGTTGGCGCCCATAATTTCCAACTCCTCTAATCTACGCACCCCCATTAGCTCTTGTCCTCTCACCTGTCTCGTCTTCTCCACGCTCCCTTTTCATAGCGCATCGTTTTACTCTACAGTCGCCATTTGCTGACATGCTCAGCCCCGTCACTCTCCCCTCTGGTTTTGCTCTTGTCCATTTTCTCCTCTTTCCTCCCTCTCCCCAGCCCCTTCCGCTACCTCACATTACTCTTGCTATAAATTACGCTCGTGCCCTATCCCTTCCACTGCATTCTGCTACTGAAGCTCTGTTTTGAGTACTATTAATTGTATAATTGTAAGACCCATTATTTACAGGGCTTAGAAACAAATGCAGTATAGTCCAGACACTATATAAAATCAAGTTCTTTCTGCCTGTCCTTCCCTCAATCCACCTCTTTCCTCACCCCATCTCCTGCTTTTCAGTACGTCTCTCTGCCCCGCCCTCCCTCTTCTTCTCTTCATCTCTTGCCCTCTCTTCCCTCTCCTCCCTTCCTCTCCCCTTCTTTCGGGTACTATCATCTGGCGAAACCCAGTCTGACTCATTACAAATGGTTTACAAACGGTGAACAACATTCTGCTGTGAATGTGAATATGTTCAACTACATGAAACCAAAATGTGCATCCTTTTGGATGTACTTCTTGAAAATGTGTTGCCAGCAGATAGCTCGAAGTTACCATTTTTAATCACTCTGTGATGTTAGTGGATGTATTGTTTGAGTGGTCTCACACTATTTCCAATGTATACCAATTAATGCAGCTTCACCCCAGTGCGCAATAAGGTTTCACCAGCATATAAAACAAGCATTGGCATAGACAATAGGTCTCGCCTTTGGGACCTTATAAGTATTTAATTCTGCAGCACAATATCCTTGGTGCAACATCAACTGTTGCATGGCTAAACACTTATAATGTCCCAAAAGCGAGACCTATTGGCTATGCCAATGCTTGTTTTGTTTACCTCAGCACAGCGCTTTAAGTGCAACAGATATGCCCAGATGTGGGTGCCGTGCTCACTGTGCCTTTGGAGCCAAGCTACACCTGACTGAAGGGCCACAACTAGGGTGAAACCGGCCTTGGGTTGCTTGTGTCCCGGCTCAGAGAGGATCTGGCCTGGCAGTTTGAGCTAGAATGTTCCTATTGGAGTCGGGTCAAGACTGATTTACAAATTACTGGGTTTAATCTGAGGTGGGCAAAAATTGATGGGCTGGGATGCAGCCCGAGTAATTACCAGCGGCCGAGATTAATTTAAGCATTCCATCTATCTTTTGTTTCATTCCTCAGTGTGACAGAAAGTTAGACAGAAACTTCAGAAACTTGGAGATCAAAAGAGCTCAGGTGAGATGACTTGTTTTCAGACCGTTGGACAGCGCCTGTGTGATCCACGCTGTTGAACTGCTGCTGCTATATCCACAGTAGGACACTGGCTTTAACTTTCATTACAACATGGTTAACAGTGGCCTCGCCTGCCTCTGTGGGTGTGCAATCCCCTTTCTTCTGTAAAAGCATAAAAGCTGCGTGTCTTAACTTGGGACCAGCTATAAGTGGAGCTGAAACCTCTGTATTTATCCTGGGTGATCATTTTTTAATTGCACTTGAATTTCTAGAGTACATTAACCCCTTCCGTGCTCATGACGAGCTCAGCTCGTCATGCTGCGCGGTAGCGCTGTGCGCATGACGAGCTGAGCTCGTCACGACCCCACCCGCGATCGGAATGTCCAGCACACGAGCGGAATTCCGATCGCGGTCAAGGGGTTAAATAGCCATTTACTCATAGTGTGATTATCTAACTGTCGGTCTTTTACTGTGATGAGCGGTCAAACCTGTTCTGGTCCTTAGATCTGTTGAGATATTGTTGCAGGTATCACTAGTTACCCCAGTCTCAGCTGGGTCTCCAGATTCCCCTGTGGTTTGTTTTGCTGGCCCATGGGTGGCCACACATCCTTATTGAGGCTGCAGCTTTGCATCACTTCTCACAGGAGCTAACAGGTTGAGTTGCTCTAGTTCAATTGTCAGGGGCTGGAGAGGCGGGAGAATTAGATGCAGCCTCCTATCCGGAGATGATGAGAAAAGGCTGATTATTTTGTGCGCCTACTGAAGAGAGTGACTCGACACCTACACATGATCAAAGACTAGGCCCTAAGGTAAGCAAGGCTTGGACGTCTGTTGCTGGCACCTGGAGTATCCAAAGGCTGGAGACAGGGAGTCCCCACCCAGGGAATTGTTTGTGGTCGAACTGATATCAGAAGCTTGTGAACAGTTCAGGTACACCCTGAAGATGAGTGCTGGATGCATGGGTGAATGAAGGAAATAATACGGTGGCATGTAATGCGGAGAGAAATATCTCATAACACTTTTAACCTAGAAAATACTCAACTTTACCCAAAAGACATTGGAGTAACCTTGTGACAAGATGCCTCCTTGGATGACACTTTGCCACTTGGAACTGAACCCACTAAAGTCAGCGTTTCTCCACTCCGGGCTCCATTCTCCCACCCCCCAAGCTGCGCTCTCCTGGTACAAAAGTGTTTGAATCTGCCAAGTCTCTGGACTAACGTCCGAACTTGTAATCACAGATCGACCCAGTAGCAGAACGGGCACTTCAACAAGTCATTCAGCAGTTTATCAGCTATCTGGATGTCAAACAAGTAGTTCAATCCTGGATTTAAAGTGCTCACACATTGTCGAAGAACATCCCCTCCTCCCCTCCCCCCCGGGTGTAGGTTGAGTCTGGAAGCATTTATTGACAAAAGCAAAATTAATGCTCAACCGACCAGAGATTCCCCTAAAAACATTGGTGGAGCTAAACTAATTGAGTACAGGAGTGACCCACTGCTGTCCTCCACTACACACAGGATCCTAGTATTAACTACAAGGTACACATCTCAATGATAGGAGCAGGTGCCTAGCTGAGATCTTGGGAGCTAGGGAAATGGCCTTAAAGAAGTCCAGTTTTCACCTCAGCAAGCTTTTCACAGTTTCTCGCCTCGAATGTCAGTACTCAGCACACAAGGAGCGCGTTTTGTAGACAATGTCAGCATGAGCAGAAAAACATGGTTGAAGCAGGTTACAGTTAGACTGAAGCAGATGAACATGTTTCTCTGCATTTAAGCACAGGGATGTAGAAATGTACACACATTATGTGTGCCTCGTCTCCCTAGCCTGAGCCTGCTACCTCTGGCCCCTGCTTTTCATTCCCCAGGCTTGCAACATCTTGCAGCAGGTTACTCACCACAAATAGTGTGTGTGCATTTTTGCATTTTTTGTTTGTGTGAATTAGCACTTTGGAGCCACATCAATTAGCTTGGTCAATGCTTATTTCATCCAGTTGGCCTTTCTTCCATTTAAAGAGCACATGGCTTATTTGGATGAATATTAGCTCTAGATTCACTTACTAAATATGGATCCTTTTTGCTGTTTAATTATCAGTAAATCTTTGTCTTTTAGCTAACCTCGTTGGACCTTGAAATTCTTTTTTTTATTTTTATTTAAGAGGACCTTGAAATTCTTGATCTGTTTTGAGGGTACTGTTGTTAGAAATTGTGACCCATTCAACACCTGGCTATGTTCCCTTTACTCCTCAGGTCTCATTACCAAACATGAGCCAAGGAATCCTATGGAAAATACAGATTTGTCCCTCGCCAAAGTTAGCATATATAAAAATTTACTGTACAAGCCTGTGCTGTACTAGCAGCCGAGACGGTTTGTGAACTTGAAGTAATTCAACAAGCTACACCTGTGCCCAATTGTCTATCACCTATTGATAGAGAATGGACATAACCTTTGACCCCATGCTGGACACATCACATATCTGCCAAGGCACCCACACGTGGTGGATGTTACCCTTTTTTTACTGGTATTCGCCACTTAAAAACAAAATGCCTCCATAGACTTCAGTAGGGTTGCCCCCTTTTTAAACCTCCCTGCAAAAAAGAGCTCATCCTTTCCGCGACTTAACAGGATCACCCTCTTCAGGACTTCCCATGGCCTGCAGGTCTGAGTCAAGAGGTTGGCAAGTTTGCATTTCCTACTGACAATACATCTTCTGCCAGGCCCTATAGACAACTCTCTGTAGTCTGTTTAAATACACAGCACACATTTCTGAGATGAGCACCATGTCATACAACCTTACAGCCATGGTTACAACCCTAGTGTGAGTCTAACTGGGTAATCCTTACATTCCACATTACTCAACGATCTGCGGTGCCTCAAAATCTTCAGCGAAGGTCTGGAAATAAACATCCACATCTTATATGTCCTTGTTACATAGAATTTGTCTATAGCTCTGTACGAGAACGTGGGCACGTGCCCAGGCAGCCACTGATGTATAATCTATTGTCAACAGAAGCATTGGCTTTTCTCACAGATTTTCTGCAACCGGCTTTGGCTCAAGCCACAACCTACTGTCTTTGACACATGCCTCTGCAACCCACATCAGGAGCTCTCAGTTTTTTCCTTGGTAAACATGGAGTGCTACTAACACCCCAAACATTACTCAAAACAGCGCACCATATAACTTTCAACATGCACCACCACATTTGCCTCCAGGGCTTATGCTATTTCCACTCTATTCTTCAAACGAGTATTCACAGTAGCTCTATGCTCTATGCTGTTTATGGCTGTAGTCTTTACTAACAACTTTTTTCTTTAAAATGATGTATGAGCTTATGAAGAAATGTGAATAGTAGTATCATAGATGATGTCATCAGTAATGTCTTCAATCATATCATTTGGGATGGCATCAGTGATGTCATCAATTATGTCATTTAACATGTCAGGAGTGATGTGATATGTGAGGTGGTAAGCAGTTCATGAAGGGGGCACAAGTTATAGTTAGATCACTAAAATGCAACTGGCAAATTTCAACAGTGTTTTGTTTTTTAAACGCTAGTTCTTATTTTATTTCAACACCTAACTTTAGCATCACTTTACACTGTTTTTTTCAAGGAATTTCTGCAGTTTTTTAAACATAAGCCAAGATCTTATTACTGTACCTAGATATAACTTGAATCATTATTTTTTCCAGTGTGTTTCTCAGTTTTTTTGATCATATTCAAACTTGAGCAACCTCTCAAAACCTTCGGGCAACTTGCACCCAACATCTGCTGCTCATGGCCTTTGGACTTAAGCCGTGCACAGCGAAGGGTTGGCTGCAAGGTAGTACCAGCAACCAACCCTCTGCAGGTTCCCAAGTCCTGTCTCTGCATGGCCAACCCCTACCAACGAGAGAACGTGGGTTATTTGTTGAGATGAATGTGAGTCCTTCTCAAGCACAAAGTCCACCAACTTCCATCTACTAGGAACCAAGTACCCTGTTGTAATACTTGACTCTCTCTGGGCTGTGAGGCAGGACCGCTCAAGGACTACGCAGGGGAGGTGGTGTGGGGTAGTTCCCTAGTACACAGGTACGCAACAAACAACACCCAATATGTTATCCCACAAATTGAGTCTTCACACCCTCAGAGCCTTTAAGCAAAAGCCTATGGCCTAAGAATGCTTGAAACTGTGTGATGAAAACTTGCCTGGGGTCACCAATTTAACCTCAAAGGAGACTTGGGTCAATCTTTAAAAGAAACATTAGCAGGGCTCCTGTGGGGACTGCTGCACCTCTGACAGCTCCACAAACATTTAGCAACATGATTATGGTGCCCGTGCCCTCTCTGGGGCACCACAAGTGGAATACGCCCATTTTAAATAGCCCGCTCACGTGCTTATCGTACGCTTTTTTTGCCAGCTGATCTGAGCCCCGCTGCAGCCCTTTGATGCGGCCACCAAGGGGAAATTGTTTTTGTTTTTAAATGTCGGGTGCCCCAGTCCCATAGCCTTTTATTTGTTGGAGGTCTTGGATGTAGTCTAGGGCCCCTCAGCTGCTGCCGTCTCCCTGAATGCACCGCACAGTTGTTTTGTGCCACAAGAGAGCCAACATCCTGCTCCCCGTCCAGGAACAGAGCACTCTTCCCACCTGCGGTTAGACTTCCGGCCAGGCGCTCCAGACCGCCAAGACAAAGGTAGCCCATCCCAGCCAGTCTCCTTCCTCTTTGTCCCCGGGGTGATGGGACCCCCAGGGACCAAAAACTAAAAAGCAAGGTAGCACTGATTTCTTTTCTGGACGCCCAGTGAGATGTAAGCCCCCTGGGGTGAGTAGTCATTGAAGGTGATCCAAGCGCACCCCCTTCCACTCTTTTTTACTTGGCCCTCCCCCGGGGCTACACACGCGGCTGTTACTGGCCAGTCCCCCTGGTGGACTGTGCTTCTTTCGATATTTTCTTGGCCCCTGATGGGCTGTTTTGACATTCTTGGTGTCTTTTATTCCTGGTTGCCCACTCTAGCCACCAGGAGGGGTCTCTTGAGGCCACATGCCCCCCATATGGTGGGTGTGCCCACTCTGCCCCTTATTTGGCCTTTCATATTTTTTTAAGGATTCCTGCAATGGCTGCCACAACATATTCGCCATGTTATGGCGAGCCAATCATGATCCACCCATCCACTTCAAACAGGCCAATCAGAGCATATTTGGACAACAACGGTCCAGCTATCGCTAACTTTTTACCAACGTTAACTCCTTCATGCCCATCCAAGCACCTTTTTAAATGCAAATTTCTCAAAAATGGCAGGATGGATTTAAATCAAATAACAAGAGCACACTCTCTGAGTACAGTTCTAACTTTTTGACATCTTTGGTGTAATTACGTCCAGCCACTTTTTTTGTATTGGGGAGCAAACTTTCTATGAGAATTCACATGAGAAATCACATTTTTTGGGATCCTCCCTTTTTCTTGCCCCGCGACAGAAAAGCTGTCAATAGTAATTTGGGAGCATAAAATGTTATTGGCGACCAAATGGATATTTATTTTATTTCTTTATATGTTTTTATACTTCGCATGCTAGGCCGAGAACACAGCATAGCTTGCAAAGATAACAGACAATAAATAGAAGGGAGAATGCAAAAAAAGAAAATGGTAGGAAAGCACACTGACAACTTGTAGAAAGGCAGGTTTCCAGGCTTGTGAGTACATTACAGTGTGAGATGAAGGTACATAGGTAGGTGATGAGTGGCATGCAATGGAGGTCAAATCACTTCACAGGCATCGACACAAGCAATAAAGCAGGACTGGGTGCAAGCGTACACAACGGAAGGTGGAGCAGAGCAATTGTCCACCCTAATCCAGTACCAGAAGAATAATCCTGCATACACAACGGAAGGTGGAGCAGAGCAATTGTCCACCCTAATCCAGTACCAGAAGAATAATCCTGCGTACACAACAGAAGGTGGAGCAGAGCAATTGTCCACCCTAATCCAGTACCAGAAGAATAATCCTGCGTACACAACACGGGGCGCTGGTCCTGAGTCAATACCTAACTCCAGCTCCAGGCTAGGAGAAGATGCAGCTGGTATACAGACATGTTAAAAGACACTGGTTATTCTACAGAGCATCAGATGTATCACAATAATGGTTTGGGTAGAACTTATTGAAAAGGAAGTCATTGAGTTGATTTGTGAAGGCCTGTAGGGAGGTTAAGGTTTGAATTTTGGGAGTGACTGAGGTCCAAATTCTTGGGGCACTTCCAGAGAATGACTGACTCCAGGAAATAAACATCCACACCTTATAAACATTATCGTTACATAGAATTTGTTCACAGTACCGTGATACAATTATTTAACATGGGGGCATGGCGACTGGTGGATAATCTATTGTAAACCGAACCTTTGGTGTTTGTCACAGATTTTTGGCAACAGACTTTTGCTCTTCGAGGCAGCCTACTTTGAAACTCTGCAACGCACATCAGGTGCACTCAGCCTTTACATTGTTTAGCATAGAGTACTACCCGCACCCCATACATTACTGATTTGTAAACGATGCACCATATGACCTTCAACATGCACAAACACACACGGCTCCAGGGCTTACGCTATTTCCATTCTTTACACCCACATCTGCACACACAGTAACTCTGTGCTGTATATGACAATAGACCCTTTACTAGCAACTTTGTTTTAAAAAATGGATGGCCTGAGGAGTAATGTGAATAGAAGTATCATGGCTGATGTCATCAGTGATGTCATCAATGATGTAATTTGTCACATCATGAGTGATGTAATATGTGAGGTCATAAGAGGTGCATGATGGGGGCCCAAGTTATAGTTTGTTCACTAAACTATAGCTGGCGAATTTCAGTGTTTTTAGTTTTTAAATGTTAGCTCTTATCTCATTTCAACATCTACTATAAATTCACTTTAATCCTTGTTTAATTCAGGGATTTTTGCAGTTTTTTAATGTAAGCTAAAATTTTATTATCAAACCTAAATATAACGTCACTTTAACACATTAACCTTTGTTGCTTTCAGTGTATTTCTGAGTTTTTTCATCATATTCAAAGTTGAGCAGATGCCCAGCCTCCTCTAAGCAGGCTCTGTGCAGAACTCCCCACAGAAGCCCCACCCCGCCTTTGGCAGTGCACAGAGGGGTTGGGCACAGGATCAGACTTGCGGCTAGGCCCCCACCAATGTAAGAAAGTGTGTTATTGTTTGGGATAGATATCAAATCTTTCTCAAGTAATAAATCCACAGCATTTCATCTACTGAAAACCAAGCACCACATTGTAGCACTTGACTCTTTCAGGGCAGTGAGGCAGAGCAGTACAAGGCCTACTCAGGGGATGTGGTGTGGAGTAGTACCCCAGTACACAGGTGCGCAATGAACAACAATAAATCATAATCTAGTTAGTGTTTTTACTTATAAAAAGTGAAAATACTTTATTATGCACACACTACTCAATATTATGCATTGATTCATAAATATTTACAAGTAGGCAGGTGAAAATACCTATGGTAACACTCTTCCAATGGTCCACTCCCCTAGGAACACTGGAGCCCAAGACCATAATCCCCCTGCATGGATTATACACAATATAAGGGAGGGCAGGTATCAACAAGCAGGCCTATTCCCTTTATCATAGTGTCACCACCTTCATAAAAGCAGAAACATTTCATAGGAGACGAATATCACCTAACAATGGCAATCATTGGGAATGGTAATGAATCACTGTTGACAGAGTGACAATCAAACACCCCCAGGGCCTTCAATAAAATATACAAAACACCATCGTCAAGAAAGCATTACAATTTCGATGAAATTCAAGCATGAGTCTTTCTTCTCATTTCATTCTGCTGCAAGTGGAACCTTAGTTCGCACCAGTCAACAAAGGACCCCAACTCTCAGAGCCTCTAAGCCCCTCCTAAGCTCCAGGAATGCTCATAATTGTGTGAACAGTTTCCTCAGGTTACCAAGTCAACCCCCAGGGAGACGTAGGGCGACTTTTGGAAAATAACTTTAGAGGGGCTCCTGTGGGGACTGCCACACTCGTGGCAGCCTCACAAACATTTAACAAAATGTTTGTAGTGCCCCTGCCCTCTCTCTGGCACTGCAAGTGGAATATGCAAATTTGAAATAGCCCTCTCAAGGGCTTATAGGTTGGCTCTTTCCCCAGCTGATCTGAGCCCCACTGCGGAGCTTTGATGCGGCCACCATGAGGAAAATGGTGCTGCAGTCCCACCAGGGCACCCACATTATTTTGTTTTGTTGGAGGTCATGGGGGAGCCCCAGGGCCCTGCAGACCCCGTCGGCTACCTGCATGCATGGCACAGCTGTTCTGTGCCGCGTGGGAGCCAGGCTCCTGCCCTGCTGTCAGCCCAGGAACCAAACACTCTTACTGCCTGAGGTTCAGGTCGGGCGCTCCGTCCCCCAAGATATGGGCACGGATGCGGGAGGAACGACGCCATTCTATTGCTCTTGGCCCCGGGGGAGATGAGGGCTCCCAGGGACAGAACATGAATAAGCCCTGTAGCGCTCATATCTTTCCACGGCTCCTGGGAAGCTGGAGGTCCCTTTGAATGAGTACTGGCATGGGAGGAGGCGCAACGCCCAGGCTCTCCCACTCTCTCTAACTTTTTTTTATTTCTTTGCACCGACCCCCTGGGGCTTGATGAAGTTCTAGGAGTATAATGCTATTAGCAACTTCTCCCGGCCTTTACCCCCGGGTGACCGAGCTTTTTTTGGCATTTTGTCATCCCCCATGGGGTCGTTTTGGACCCTTTTGATGTGCTGTTGTTCCCGATAGCCCATTCCAGCCACCAGGAGCAGTGTCTTCGGGAATCCTGCCCCCCCCCCCACATTGTCCTGAGGCCCAAGGTTTTCCCACCCTGCCCCTTCAGTTTTTAGGTCTCGCCTGAGCCAGCGCGCATGCGGTACTCTGCGAGGCTTTTAGTAAGGGCTTTAAACTTTGAACACACGCTCGTGCGTGTGCTTTTTTTTTTCATCCCCCGCTATGGCCTTTGCATGCGTCTTTCTAAGAAAGACAGCACGCAATTGGCCCAAGGCGGGTGCATGTCCCGCCTTCTCTGTCCCCTGGCCTAGGGTGCTCGGGAGCGAGCAGCAGCGGGGCCGGATGCCAGCTGCATTCCTGACATTCCTTTGCGGCCGCGCTTGTTTAATTAGCAGCTTGTTTATGTATGGTTTCTCCTGCCTATGCGCACTGCTCTGCCTTCCCTTTTCATTTTAATTTGAGTCATTAAACATAATAAATGCGTGATCGAAGATCTTTTTAATATAGGATACGAATACTGTACAAGTTTCCACCAAATGTAACTCCTGTGAGAAAGCTCCGGCAGCTGCACAGTTGTTAAATGTATTTTTCAACATCAGTGATTTAATAAAAGTTTTAGTGGTTCCTTCTAGTTATACAACCCAGGCCTTGACTTGATCTCCTCCTCCCTCGCAAGCAACTTCCCTTTATACTTGCAACGGCTGACCCCAATTAATAATTTATCTCTAGGTTTTGCTTTTAAGGCATTTTTTATCTTTCTTACCGACCATGGAGCAGGTTTCGACAAACAAGTCTTTTTTTAATTTTTTTTTAAGACTGACCAGTGAATTGTCTACCAGTTAACCCATTTTTAGGTCTAGGCAGCAAGCAAAAGGGCTCGTGTATGTTGCCTGGTATGGCTGGGGCTATATAAGTGCCGAGCAAAGTAAGCAGCGGCAGCTAGACAATTTAATAAAGATACGCTTTTGTGTGCGTTTTAAAAGGAAAACCGCCGGACAACAAAGCGCCGTGAAAGCTAAGCAGTGCTGGGTTTGATAAATCAGCGTGCTTTCATTGGCATTAGAAGGCTGATGAACTGAGCAGGCTTGTATATATATGAGCCTATGCGTGCTGCTCTCCGTTTGCCCACAGTTTTTTTGCATTTTAATCTGTGCTTCTAAGTGTGTTCCCATGTTATATGAAGGTGCCTGGAGACGGGGCACTGGGCAACGCAGCTACAAATAAAGCGATAAATATAAAAAATTGTATGAGCCCCAACTATATGTGCAAAAGCAAAACATACCTCAGAATAAAGCACCGCGAGGAGCTTCTCAGTGATAAAAAGATGCTGGCAGACAACACCTAGCAGTGTAATCAGATATAGCATTGTGGATTTACCGACTTTGGGAGGCTGATGAACTGAGGGAACCTGCACATATATGAGCCTGTGCCCGCAGCTTCCCCCTTGTTTCTCACTTTTTTTGTATGTTACCTTGTGCTCCTAAGTAAATTTTCCTATATAGTTTTAAAGTGGTTGGCGATGGGGCACTAACCATAGTAACTGAGGGGTAGCTGTTCCTAAAGAAAGGATGATAGATCAACCTATTATGGTTGGGAAAGTGTGAATCTCTCAGTAAGGTTGGATAGTAGAAGAAGTGGGGGAATTTCTCTGTTTAGACTTGGTGCCCTCACACACCCTTGCGAGTGTCAGGCTTCATCATCGGGCGTTGCTCCTCGTGGGGGTGGCGCTGCTGTCCCCCACGGGCCCCGCGAGAGGGCTCTTTAGCGGAGATCTTTTAAGGAGACGCCGCAGTTGTGCATGCGGGTGTGTGGGCCTGGAGAAGTGAGTTGGTGGGTTAAAAATATCTTCAGTGGTACCCAGAACCTAGTTTTATTCAGGGGTCCCGAAGATAGGGTTAAAATATGTGTAGGATGTGGAGGTCCTCCTTAGAACAAATGTGGAGGAGGGGTGAGTATTTTACCGCTGCTCTCGCATCTGTGAAGTAAAATGTGAATATAAAAAGTGTCGTTTAGGTCAACATGTTTCTCGCTACGATCGGTCCCTAGTGATCCAAGAGCGCTTCGTCAGGACCGAGTCATTATGCATGCATACTTCATCAAAATACGGTACCCATGATAACGTGTTAATGGTAGTCATAAAAAATGACCGTGGTGTGCAAGGAGTTCTGCGATTGGATCAACACCCTTGACCCATTCCTCAAATTCTCAGGGACCCGATCTCAAGAAAGTATTCCATTTCTAGACCTCGAAATTTCCCTTAGTGAGGGAGTCCTCCATACAACCAACTACAGAAAACCTACAGATAGGAACAGTCTTCTCACATATGAAAGCCACCACCCGAAAGCCCTGAGGGACAACCTGCCGGTAGGACAGTTCCTGCGTCTCCGCAGGAACTGCGGCACCTTACAAGAATAACAACAGAGAGGCACTTTTAGAAGTCAGGGACAGACCCAAGACAGACACAATGGCATGTGTGACCACATTCACACCCAATTCTAACAAAATCCAAAAAGCGATTAGAAAACATTGGAAAATTCTGGAAACAGGCTCTTTCACTCCAGGGCCAACCCCACTGTTTGCATTCAAACGAACCCAGAATTTCAAAGACCTCCTTGTCCATACACGCCCCAAGACAACCTCAACAGGACAAACAACTTTATGGGCACTGCCCCCGGTTGAAGGTCACCACCCGTGCGGCGGCTGCTCGGTATGCCCTTTCACCTCAGTTTCCAAACACATTGACCTAGGTCTGGCTAGACCATGGCAACAAAAGAGATATACCAACTGCAATACAAAAAACTGCATATATTTAATCACATGTCCCTGCAACAAAAAATATGTAGGGATGACTACAGGACCCATTAAACTAAGAATAGGGGAACACAGGAGCACTATATGTTGCCGGAAGACACACACGAAACTACTGAGTCATTTCTTGGAGATGAATCATACCCCTGACAGTCTGAGATGGACTATTATCGAAGCAAATCCCAGCTGGACAAACAGCACACTCTTTAGACAAGAACAACGCTGGGTTTTTCGTCTAAAGACCAATTCCTCAGGTTTAAATGATGAGATACCCTGGGTAGAACTGACGAATTAAACACCCCCTGACGCTCTATCTTGAACTCTACCCCATGGCGCTGCCAACCATAAATATCCAAATGTCCACCACGCAACCATATATATCCCAATGTCCACCACGCAAGCATTCTCCAGCGCTAACCAACAACCCGGCGGGTACCACACACATGAGACTGAGTCCAATTATGTTTGATCAAGACCCCTCCACTGTGCCCCTTGCCAGCTATTTACCAACTTGGGTAGTCACCAGGACGCTAATCAATACATAATTCACGAACTCTTCAACCAAGAGAATGGATTCGCACACCACATTATTAGCCGCCAAAAGATGGCGCCTGGTTATAAACGTCTTTTCCAAAGCACACCCTCACAGTGCCTTATGCCAGTGATCTACCAACTTGGTAATCCCCTAGCACACTAATCAATACAGAATCCATAATCCCTCATACAAAGAGAAACGTTTCACATACCATATTCTTAGCCTCTCAAAGATGACGCTCAGATATACGCGCCTTTTCCAAAGCACGCCTCTGCCTACTATGCCTCCCGAGGCTCGCAACTCACACCATGTCTCCGAAAGGTGGCGCACCCTCGGCGACACACCATTCTTGAAAAACGAATACGCCCAACATGGCCGCCAGATTCGGCCGCGATACTGGCTAGTTGCCCTACCAACACCTGACTCCGGTCCAACATGCCCCCGAGCGTCACTTCCGCCAATGCCCGTGTATATTTTCACCTCCCGGCAACTCCGCGATCACCGGCGGCGAGAACGGAGGGGTAGGCACATGGCACCCTGCGGAGTGAATGATTGTGAGTACTTTACCGCTGCTGGCATTACAGCTCAGGTGAGATGATAAATGCGAGGTGGGTTAGCGATCGGCTGACCGACCTTTGTCAACTTTAATCCACAGATTTTCACGCGCACTCACCGCTGACCTCCGGCGTGGCCGATCATCCTTAATACAGAGGTAGGCGTTTTCCTAGCATTTCCATCATAGAAGCGCGGCATAGAAACATAGTTGGGCACTATTTAGGGGCTAAGCAAAAAACTATTGAATTCACAGCCGTTTTTGACTCTATGGGGGCATGACAATCTCTGCGGCAGTCTTGCCACCACGGTCATTTTTTATGACTACCTGTTAGAAATGGGATCTCTAGTTGGCAAGGGCTTGCACCTTTGTCCAAGTAGGGACCCTTCTTCCTAGTCAGGGTAAGGGTTGTTACACTCGTGAAGTAACCCCTGCTCACCCTCGTGGTAGCTTGGCACGAGCAGTCGGGCTTAATTCAGAGGCAGTGTGTAAAGCATTTGCACATAACCAACAGTAATACAGCGTAAGCACTACAAACGGACACCACACCAGTTTAGAAAAATAACCAATATTTTATATACTCAAGACAAGACCAATTACGACAAAAATCCACAATACTATACTTTACGAATGAATACTTGATACGTTAACTTCTTCTTTGCAGGAATAGCACAAAAGCAAAGTTCGTACGAGTCGGTAGCTCCGTCCGAGCCTACCGTGATGCTGAAAACCACAGAGTCTAACAGTTCCAGTCGACCGCGTCGATACGGGCCAGCAGAGTCATGACCAGACTCGGTCACAGTACCTTTTCTCGTTGTGGCTGGTACGGAGTGTACGAGCCGGTCGGCGTTCGTCGCGGTTGCGGTGCAAGACGGAGCGATGCAAGGTGCGGTGTCCCTCGATGCGGTGCAGGCAGCGGCTCGATGAGCGTCGTGCAGACGGAGTCGGTGAGTCCAAGGCGTGCGATGCTGGGCGAGACGATGCTCGATGCGGTGCTGACAGGTTGCGATGCAGGCGACCTAGCCGGAGTGCGGGAGCTGGCGTCGGACAGCGGTGCGAGTCGGAGCGGTGCGTCGCAGACGTGCGAGCGGTGCCCCAAATGCGGTGCGGTCACGACTCTTGAGCCAGTTGCAGCGACCGCGTCGGTCGGGTCCGGTTGGTTCAGTGAAGCGATGCGATGCGAACTGCGGTGTCCACAGGTCACGGTGCAAGCAGCGGCTCGATGTTGGCGGCGTTAGACGTCGCCCACGGTGAGACCAGGGTTGCGATGCGAAGCGGGGCGATGCGGTCTGCGGTGCAAACAGGTCACCGGCCAGGGATGGATTCGGTTGACGGAGTCGGTTGCAGTTCCCTTCCTCTGTGGCAACTGAAACAGCGTTCCAGAAGCGGTACCCAGAGGCTTGTGAAGTCTTTGTAGTCCCTGAGACTTCTTAACAGGAGGCCAGCTCGGTTTCTGGCCCTTGGAGATACTCAGCACAAGTTTGGAGAAAGTTCAGTCCAGTCCTTTCACTGCCCAAGGCAGAAGCAGCAGCTGCAGGCCAACCCAACAAAGCAACAACACAGCAAAGGGGCAGTACTCCTCCTGGCAGCTCTTCCAGCTCTTCGTCTTGGCAGGTTCCTTGATTCCAGCGAGATCTAAATTCATGGGGTCAGGGCCCCAATATTTATATCCCAAATTCCTTTGTTCTCTGAAGGCAGAGAGGCCTTTGCCTAGTCCAAACCAGTTCTGGAGCACTTTGTTGACAAGTCTCCGTCCCTTCTTTCAGTGAGTAGGCCAGGGACATCAGACGCACCACAGGAGGTGGAGCCAGCATTGTGGAGGGAAGGCACTGTCCTATTCAGGGCCCAGGTGCAACCCCTCCCACCCATCTACATGTAGATCTTGCTATTCAGCCCTGTGCTGACTCACCCTGTCTCCCGGCATCCCCCAGCCCCTGTCACTCACACTCCAGACAAGGAATACACAACCTCGCAGAGGCAGGCTTGGATGGTTAGACAAGAAAATACCCGCTTTCTAAAAGTGGTATTTTCAAACACAGAATGTTAAAACCAACCTTACTAAAAGCTGCATTTTATCATTCTGAGTCCAGGCATACTAAACTCGAATTTCTACCATGTTCCCGGGGTCAGTTAGGATTATAAGCTGTAATAATCAAAACTGCCCGTTCTGGCCTAGGGGGAACAGGTAGCCTTGCAATAGTGAAAAACGAACTAGGCTGTAATTCACTATCAGGACATGCCGCACACACCCGGGCATGTCCTACCTTTCGCGTACAACGCACCCTGCCCACAGGGGTACCTTGGGCCTACCTTAGGGGTGACTAACATGTAGAAAAGGGAAGGTTTAGGGACTTGCAAGTGTGTGCACTTGCCAAGTCGACATGGCAGCCCCAGGCTGCGCACAGGCTCTGCGCTGGCAGGCCCGAGTTACACTTTACGGGCTGTTTGCGTGGGTGGCACAATCCAGTGCTGCAGCCCACCAACAGCATTTGGTCTATAGGCCCTGGCACTCGTAGTGCACTTTACAAGGGTCTGACACATAAACCAAATAGGCCAATCATGGAAACACCAATCCATAACACATTTCATACAGGAGCACTTGCACTTTCCCACTGGACCGCAGTGAGGAAAGTGCGCAGAATCATCACACCAGCAAAAACAGAGTCAAAACCGGGAGGTCAGAAAGCAAAAGTCAGGGAAACACGCCAAAAGATGCCAAGTCTAACACATGTCCCCTCCAGCTGAAAGTAGGGAGAACTACCCAACCCCATTGGAGTTCTCTTCACTAAGGCGGAAGAACCTGGACAGACCATGTGCGTTGGCGTGTTCTGTACCAGGACGGTGTTCCACCGTAAAGTCCATTCCCTGTAGGGAGATGGACCACCTCAGCAGTTTTGGATTCTCACCCCTCATTTGCATCAACCATCTGAGGGGCCTGTGGTCTGTCTGAACCCGGAAGTGAGTCCCAAACAGGTATGGTCTCAACTTCTTCAGTGCCCAGACCACAGCAAAAGCTTCCCTTTCTATGGCACTCCACCTCTGTTCCCTGGGAAGTAGTCTCCTGCTAAGGAAGACTACAGGCTGATCCAGGCCCTCTTCGTTCAGTTGTGAGAGCACCGCTCCCACACCATGCTCTGAAGCGTCAGTCTGCACGACAAATTCTTTGGAGAAGTCAGGTGCCTTGAGCACGGGCGCCGTGCACATGGCTGCCTTCAGGGCATCAAAAGCTTTCTGGCAGGACTCAGTCCAGATCACTTTCCTGGGCTGCCTCTTAGAGGTCAGCTCTGTTAAGGGGGCAACGATGGTGCCATAGCCCTTAACAAATCTCCGATAGTAACCGGTGAGACCTAAGAAGGCTCTCACCTCTGTCTGGGTCTTGGGGGTTCCCAAGCCAGAATGGTGTCAATCTTGGGTTGTAGGGGCGCCACCTGGCCGCTTCCTACCTGGTGTCCCAAGTACACCACAGAACCCTGCCCGATCTGGCACTTACTGGCCTTGATCGTGAGGCCTGCACCTTGCAGAGCCCTCAACACTTTCTCAAGGTGCTGTAAATGTTCTTCCCAGCTGGAACTGAACACAGCAATGTCATCCAGGTAGGCGGCACTGAAATCCTCCAGCCCGGCCAACACCTGATTGACCAACCTCTGAAAGGTGGCAGGGGCATTCTTCAACCCAAAGGGCATCACCCGGAATTGGTAATGACCTTCTGGGGTTGAGAATGCTGATCTCTCCTTGGCCCCATCGGTTAAGGCAATCTGCCAGTACCCAGACGTTAAATCAAACGTGCTGAGGAACCGGGCAGCTCCCAACCGATCAATGAGCTCATCAGCTCTGGGGATGGGGTGCGCGTCAGTCCTGGTGACGGCATTGAGCCCACGGTAGTCCACACAAAACCGGAGTTCTGGAGTGGCACCGGGCGCCGCAGCCTTTGGGACCAAGACCACTGGGCTGGCCCAAGGACTGTGGGAGGGCTCAATCACCCCTAACGCCAACATCTTAGAGACCTCCTCCTTGATGCTGGCTCTGACCCGGTCAGTCAACCTGTAAATCTTGTGCTTCACAGGATGGCTGTCACCGGTGTCCACGTCATGGGTACACCAGTGAGTAACACCGGGGGTCAGAGAGAACAGTGGGGCGAACTGTCCCAACAACTGGCGACAGTCCCCTGCTGCTCCTGAGTCAGAGTAGGGGAGAGGATCACACCCTCTACTGACCCATCATGCTCCTTGGTAGACAGGAGGTCAGGGAGAGGCTCACTCTCCTCTTCCACCCCATCATCTGTCGCCAAGAGCATACTCACTTCGGACCTCTCGAAGTGGGGCTTGAGGCGGTTCACGTGAAGGACCCTCAAAGGGTTCCTTGGAGCCTGCAAATCCACCAGGTAGGTGACGTCACTTTTGCGCTCCTTTACCTCATATGGCCCAGTCCACTTGTCCTGCAAGGCACAAGGTGCCACTGGGGCCATTACCCACACTTTTTGCCCAGGTTGAAATTCGACCAGAGTGGCGTTCTGGTCATACCATCTCTTCATTTCTTCCTGGCTTGCTTCTAGGTTCGCCTGAGCGAGTTTCCTGAAGCGGGCAGTTTGGTTTCTAAAGGCCAGCATGTAGCTAAATACATCCTGGGGAGTTTTCCTGGGAGCCGCCTCCCAGCCTTCCTTCACCAAACTCAGAGGTCCTCTGACAGGGTGGCCATACAGGAGCTCAAAGGGGCTGTACCCAAGAGACTTCTGAGGCACCTCCCTGTACGCAAAGAGTAGGCATGGCAAGAGGACGTCCCACTTACGCCTCATGGGTTCTGTTAGACCCTTGATCATGCCTTTCAAGGTCTGGTTGAATCTCTCCACCCGACCGTTTCCTTGTGGGTGGTAAGGAGTGGTGAACTTGTAGGTTACACCACACTCCTTCCACAGGGATGTCATATACTTCGATATGAAATTGGTCCCCCTATCGGAAACCACCTCTCTGGGGAATCCCACACGGGAAAAGATCCCCATTAACGCCCGGCCCACCACTGGCGCCGTCGTTGTCCTGAGAGGGATTGCCTCCGGGTACCGGGTGGCATGGTCCACCAAGACCAGGATGTACCTGTTGCCCATGGCTGTCTTGGGATCCAGTGGCCCCACAATATCCATCCCTACCCTTTCAAAGGGTGTTCCAACAACCGGAAAAGGTTGGAGAGGAGCTTTGACCTTCCTCCCACTCTTACCACTTGCCTGGCAAGTTTGGCAAGACCTACAGTGTGCATCTGACTGCCTTCGCATTTGGGGCCAAAAGAAGGGGGTGACAAGCCTGTCAAAGGTCTTGTCCTGCCCCAAATGTCCTGCCAAAGGCACGTCATGAGCCAGACCCAGTAGGAAGGTCCTGAAGCACTGGGGTACCACCAGCACACGGGCTGACCCAGGCTCAGCAACCTTAGGCTCACTGTATAGGAGACCGCTCTCCCAGTAGATCAGATGTGACCCGGACTGATTACCAGCTGCCTGGTCTGCAGCCTGCCGCCGCAGACCCTCCAGAGTAGGGCACTCGTTCTGCTCCCTGCAAAACTCCTCCCTGGTGGGACCCCCTTCTTGCTGCCAATGGGTCAGCTCAGAGATGTCTCCCAGTTCGGCTACCTGCTCCCCTGTAGGCACCGGGCGTCCCCTCGAGGTCCGCCTCCTCCCGGTCCGTGGGAACTTCGGGGGCCGGTTTCCCGCGCCCCCTGCCCTTTCTCTTGGCAGGGACTTGGGCCACTGTTTCAGGCTCCAAGTCCTCTTGATCACCCTTTCTGGCCGCCATTGACCGAGTAGACACGCATGCCCACTCTGGCAACCCAAGCATCTCCAAGTGAGACCTGAGCTCAACCTCCTTCCATGAGGACTGCTCCAGGTCATTTCCTAGCAGACAATCTACAGGCATGGTAGGGCTCACAACCACCCTCAAGGGACCTGAGACCCCCCATTCAAAGGGAACCTGCGCCACCATACACTGGCGCTCAGAGTTGTCGACAGCAACTACTTGGTGGAATGCTCCTGGGACTACTTGCTTCTCAGACACCAGGTGACACCGGACTGAGGTCACACTGGCTCCAGTATCTCTGAGAGCCTCTACCCTGTTCCCATTAATGGTCACCCAGGTGCTATATTTCTTTGTGTTAGGGGGCACCTGGTTTCCTGGGACCATCTCACTGTCCCCGAGTGAGACAAGGGTCATTTCTGCGGGATCCCCACCCTCCTGTGGGCACCCCTCCTCCCCAAGCGCTACACTAGCCAACACTTTGGATTGTCCACCGGTGGGTGGCTGTGTCCCCTTCGGGCACTTGGGGTCCCCCTTAAAGTGACCTACCTGGTCACATGCATAACACTTGCGGGGGCCGGTCTCAACAGGCTTCCCTGTAGAGACCCCTTTCTTCTTATCACCGGGGGATGGGAACCTTTACCCTGGGTACTAGTTTGGGGCCCTTTAGAGAACTCCTGTGCTTTACCCTTGTCCCCCACCTTTCTGCTGGGGACCCTGCCCACCTTTGGCTGAGTCTCCCCCAAACGCTTTCTTGTGGACCCTGGTACTC
This sequence comes from Calotriton arnoldi, assembly GCA_963921515.1. Classification (NCBI taxonomy): domain Eukaryota; kingdom Metazoa; phylum Chordata; class Amphibia; order Caudata; family Salamandridae; genus Calotriton; species Calotriton arnoldi. Next base: position 362,269 of record CAWUFW010010362.1, on the reverse strand, counting down.
ACCCAGCGGTCCGCTTCCATAGCAAGCTTCCTGGGGTCAGTTAGCTTACTATCCACTAGGTGCTGGCGCAGATCTGCAAAACATAGACTAGACAAGTGCTCCCATGCAATCAAGTTGTAGAGCCCCTGAAAATCTGTTACGCTACTGCCCTTCACCCAACCATCCAGAGACCTGCAGAACACATCCACACATTCCAACCAAGTGTTGGCATCAGACTTCTTACTGGACCTGAACTGATCCCTGTACTTTTCAGGAGTAAGACCATACTTCGTGAGAAGGGCATCCTTCATGTCAGCATAGGTGAGGTGATACCCCTTACCCAAAGCTATCAGAGCATCCCTTGCTTCTTCGGGGAAAAGTGGCCACAATCCTGCTCCCCAATTCTCCTCAGGGACCCCATTCATGTGTATGGCTGCCTCATAACCCTGAAACCACCTTTGTATGTCATCCCCCTTCTTGAACTCCTTGCCTACGTTCTTGGGAATGTGCACAATCCTGTCTGCCTTTCTGGACGAATTGCTGCCACCATCTGAGCCTGACTTACTCCTAAGTTCTAGCTCCTTCAGTTCTCTCTCATGCTCTAAGAGCATCTTCCTCTCCTCTATGGCCAATCTCTTCTCCTCCCGCTCACTCTCCAGCCTGAGCTTCTGCAGCTCAAACTGCCTTGCCTCCCGCCTGTCCTCCAGCTCCTCTGGGGACAGACTGCTGCTGCCTGACCTGGCGGGTTCCCCCTACCCAAAAGCACATCCACCCTGGAAATAGGCTCCTCCACCTCCTCACTGAGATCACCAGGCTGCCCATTGGCATGTCTGGCTGCTACCAGGCCCTCAGCGCCTTCTGTAGCTCCTCCTTCCTTGTGAGGCCTTTAATTTGGACTTTCAGGTTTTTACAAATCGCTCGTAACTCCTTTACGGCGTAGGACTCCAACCTATCCTCCTCAAAGATAACTTCCAGAGATGCAACGGATGATGCAATTGATTCAGGCATGACAAAAGTCGTGAGTTGAAACTGGCAAGATCAAAAATAGGCCAAAAGAAAAAGAACCAGTATGTGGTACGTAATGGTCTGCGATATGGTAGTAGTGCACACCAATCACTGTAAGTCAAGTGCAAACACAAGTCCTATCCTCACCGCTGACGACCAATGTTAGAAATGGGATCTCTAGTTGGCAAGGGCTTGCACCTTTGTCCAAGTAGGGACCCTTCTTCCTAGTCAGGGTAAGGGTTGTTACACTCGTGAAGTAACCCCTGCTCACCCTCGTGGTAGCTTGGCACGAGCAGTCGGGCTTAATTCAGAGGCAGTGTGTAAAGCATTTGCACATAACCAACAGTAATACAGCATAAGCACTACAAACGGACACCACACCAGTTTAGAAAAATAACCAATATTTTATATACTCAAGACAAGACCAATTACGACAAAAATCCACAATACTATACTTTACGAATGAATACTTGATACGTTAACTTCTTCTTTGCAGGAATAGCACAAAAGCAAAGTTCGTACGAGTCGGTAGCTCCGTCCGAGCCTACCGTGATGCTGAAAACCACAGAGTCTAACAGTTCCAGTCGACCGCGTCGATACGGGCCAGCAGAGTCATGACCAGACTCGGTCACAGTACCTTTTCTTGTTGTGGCTGGTACGGAGTGTACGAGCCGGTCGGCGTTCGTCGCGGTTGCGGTGCAAGACGGAGCGATGCAAGGTGCGGTGTCCCTCGATGCGGTGCAGGCAGCGGCTCGATGAGCGTCGTGCAGACGGAGTCGGTGAGTCCAAGGCGTGCGATGCAGGGCGAGACGATGCTCGATGCGGTGCTGACAGGTTGCGATGCAGGCGACCTAGCCGGAGTGCGGGAGCTGGCGTCGGACAGCGGTGCGAGTCGGAGCGGTGCGTCGCAGACGTGCAAGCGGTGCCCCAAATGCGGTGCGGTCACGACTCTTGAGCCAGTTGCAGCGACCGCGTCGGTCGGGTCCGGTTGGTTCAGTGAAGCGATGCGATGCGAACTGCGGTGCCCACAGGTCACGGTGCAAGCAGCGGCTCGATGTTGGCGGCGTTGGACGTCGCCCACGGTGAGACCAGGGTTGCGATGCGAAGCGGGGCGATGCGGTCTGCGGTGCAAACAGGTCACCGGCCAGGGATGGATTCGGTTGACGGAGTCGGTTGCAGTTCCCTTCCTCTGTGGCAACTGAAACAGCGTTCCAGAAGCGGTACCCAGAGGCTTGTGAAGTCTTTGTAGTCCCTGAGACTTCTTAACAGGAGGCCAGCTCGGTTTCTGGCCCTTGGAGATACTCAGCACAAGTTTGGAGAAAGTTCAGTCCAGTCCTTTCACTGCCCAAGGCAGAAGCAGCAGCTGCAGGCCAACCCAACAAAGCAACAACACAGCAAAGGGGCAGTACTCCTCCTGGCAGCTCTTCCAGCTCTTCGTCTTGGCAGGTTCCTTGATTCCAGCGAGATCTAAATTCATGGGGTCAGGGCCCCAATATTTATATCCCAAATTCCTTTGTTCTCTGAAGGCAGAGAGGCCTTTGCCTAGTCCAAACCAGTTCTGGAGCACTTTGTTGACAAGTCTCCGTCCCTTCTTTCAGTGAGTAGGCCAGGGACATCAGACGCACCACAGGAGGTGGAGCCAGCATTGTGGAGGGAAGGCACTGTCCTATTCAGGGCCCAGGTGCGACCCCTCCCACCCATCTACATGTAGATCTTGCTATTCAGCCCTGTGCTGACTCACCCTGTCTCCCGGCATCCCCCAGCCCCTGTCACTCACACTCCAGACAAGGAATACACAACCTCGCAGAGGCAGGCTTGGATGGTTAGACAAGAAAATACCCGCTTTCTAAAAGTGGTATTTTCAAACACAGAATGTTAAAACCAACCTTACTAAAAGCTGCATTTTATCATTCTGAGTCCAGGCATACTAAACTCGAATTTCTACCATGTTCCCGGGGTCAGTTAGGATTATAAGCTGTAATAATCAAAACTGCCCGTTCTGGCCTAGGGGAACAGGTAGCCTTGCAATAGTGAAAAACGAACTAGGCTGTAATTCACTATCAGGACATGCCGCACACACCCGGGCATGTCCTACCTTTCGCGTACAACGCACCCTGCCCACAGGGGTACCTTGGGCCTACCTTAGGGGTGACTAACATGTAGAAAGGGAAGGTTTAGGGACTTGCAAGTGTGTGCACTTGCCAAGTCGACATGGCAGCCCCAGGCTGCGCACAGGCTCTGCGCTGGCAGGCCCGAGTTACACTTTACGGGCTGTTTGCGTGGGTGGCACAATCCAGTGCTGCAGCCCACCAACAGCATTTGGTCTATAGGCCCTGGCACTCGTAGTGCACTTTACAAGGGTCTGACACATAAACCAAATAGGCCAATCATGGAAACACCAATCCATAACACATTTCATACAGGAGCACTTGCACTTTCCCACTGGACCGCAGTGAGGAAAGTGCGCAGAATCATCACACCAGCAAAAACAGAGTCAAAACCGGGAGGTCAGAAAGCAAAAAGTCAGGGGAAACACGCCAAAAGATGCCAAGTCTAACACTACCATTAACACGTTATCATGGGTACCGTATTTTGATGAAGTATGCATGCATAATGACTACCACCCTAGGCGTGTGCAGCCTCACTAGGGTGATGGAGCACCTGTATGCATGAGCACACAGGTCTGTAAAAGGCGCACTTTTCCGTCACTTTTGGCAGGAAATTGATCTGGGCATATGACACTGAGCATGCCCACTCACAAGAATACACGATGCATGACAGCATCGCGCGCCGCACATCATGATGAGAATGTTACTGAATTGCTTTAACGTCCATGTGTATCTCTCTTCTGCTCTATTTTTTTATTTATTTTTCATTAGGTTGGAGCATAGAATTCAACTAAGAATTCTAGCCAGTGCTAATACGCACTCACACCAGACTGTAGGTACAGTAGGAGTACAGGGCGCCTTTTCGCTGATTCCTATTTTTACTCTCACTTGATTTATCACTTTTGCACCCGGTCCTGACGAAGCGCTCTTGGATCCACTAGGGACCGATCGTAGCGCGAAACATGTTGACCTAAATGACACTTTTTATATTCACATTTTACTTCACGGATGCGAGAGCAGCGGTAAAATACTCACCCCTCCTCCACATTTGTTCTAAGGAGGACCTCCACATCCTACACATATTTTAACCCTTTCTTCGGGACCCCTGAATAAAACTAGGTTCTGGGTACCACTGAAGATATTTTTAACCCACCAACTCACTTCTCCAGGCCCACACTCCCGCATGCACAACTGCGGCGTCTCCTTAAAAGATCTCCGCTAAAGAGCCCTCTCACGGGGCCCGTGAGGGACAGCAGCGCCACCCCCACGAGGAGCAACGCCCGATGATGAAGCATGACACTCGCAAGGGTGTGTGAGGGCACCAAGTCTAAACAGAGAAATTCCCCCACTTCTTCTACTATCCAACCTTACTGAGAGATTCACACTTTCCCAACCATAATAGGTTGATCTATCATCCTTTCTTTAGGAACAGCTACCCCTCAGTGATTATAACGTTTGACTTTGGGAGCCTGGGTACTGGACCTACCATTCCTAATTTGGCTCTCTGTCCCCCCTCTCCATTATGCTTTATCACTAACCATAGTAGCCATAAAAGAAGGGAAAAGGGGGGCAGGTGCAAATAGCTGTATACAAAAAAAGAATCGGAAAGGAGGACAGGTGAGACAATGATGAATTAAGTGGCGGATTTATGAACTACTGTGGATTTTAAGACATCAAGAAGCTGATGAACGGAGCGGGCTTGCACCTGTATAAGCTTGTGCGCGCTGCCCTCCCCCCACCCACCACAGTACTTTGCATTTTGCCCTGTGCTTTTAAGTGTGTTTTCATGTGGAATGGTGACGGGGCACTGTCCGGCGCAGCAGTGATATAAGCATTCTAATACCGGAAAGTAGCTATTAATTGTGGAAGCCCCAGCTTTTTGTGCGTGAAGTAAAGAGCTTGCAGCAAGCAAAAGGGCTCGTTTATGTTGCCTGTTATGGCTGGGGCTATATAAGTGCCGAGCAAAGTAAGCAGCGGCAGCTAAATAATTTAATAAAGATACGCTTCTGTGTGTGTTTTAAAAGGAAAACCGACAAACAACAAAGCGGCGCAAAAGCTAAGCAGTGCCCAGTGAAATATGCGCGGCACCGCAAAAAGATCCGCAGTGTCCAGCGGCACCTAAACAATACAAAAAAAAACATACGCTTGTGTATGCGCATGTTTAAAAACCTACCGGAAAACTAATGCTGTGCAACGCTCCGTAGTATAAAAACATATCCTTGTGTATGCGCGTCTAAAAGGGCATACGTACCAGAAAAATAAGCACCCTACAAAAATCTCGTCTAAAAGGGCATACGTACCGGAAAAAAAAGCACCCTACAAAAATCTGCAGCATGCGGTGAAAAGATATCGCCACACACAATACTTATTAACCGGAAAAAAAAAGGACTGTAAAAAATATCTGCAGAGTGTGCTGAAAAGATATCGCCAAACACAACACTTATTTGCTATACCGCTAGCGTGTGCTGAAAAGATATTGCCAAACACAACACTTATTTGCTATACCGCTAGCGTGTGCTGAAAAGATATCGCCAAACACAACACTTATTTGCTAAACCGCTAGCGTGTGCTGAAAAGATATCGCCAAACACAACACTTATTTGCTATACCGCTAGCGTGTGCTGAAAAGATATCGCCGCACACAACACTTATTAACCGGGAAAAAAAAGGGACCGTAAAAAATATCTGCAGCGTGTGCTGAAAAGATATAGCCAAACACAACACTTACTTGCTATACCGCTGCAGATGCCAGTCTCCTGATCAGTGTGTCCATAAAAGAGTGCTTCCCCAACAGATAAAGCCCAGCATGTGCCGCCACTAGTACACAATCCAGTCCGGATGGGCGAACCAAAGAGGAGACATCTCGTTCAGTGCACAACAGCAAAACTGGAGACATGCTTGTGTACTGCTTTTTTTCATTGGTTTTGCACAGGTCCCTAAGTTATTGCGAGGCTCTCCAACATAGTCCTGTGCGATTGGAGGGTAAAAGGATAATCATATTTTGACCCACAATTGCACCAAAAAGATTGCTACTCTATATCATGTTTTTTGCAATGCCACTTCTATTTTGACTGTAGTGCTGTTTGTACATTTGCTGTAAACTGGTGAAGCTGGTAATATCTGATAGAGACTTCTAGCCGCATATTACTTATCTTAGAATTATCTCCAGGCGTCTGACTGGATCCAGAAACTTTTCGTGAGCAGTACCCCCCTGTGCGCCGGTAGTTGGCATCGTTAGGCTCCTCATAGCGTCTGCGCCAAAATTGACATGCGCGGTGCCTCTATAAATACACTCCACATACTACCACTCACTGCCACATAATTATATGCTACATAATTACACTGCACTCAATGCAAAATACACTGCAAATAATACCAATCAGTGACACATAATAACACGCCGCATAATTGCACTATACTAAATACAACATACACTCCCAATAATACCACTCGGTGCCAGATAATTAGACGCCACATAATTACACTATACTCAATGCAACATAAATACACTCCACATAATACCACTCAGTGCCACATAATTACACACCACATAATTACACTATACTCAATGCAACATAAATACACTCCACATAATACCACTCAGTGCCACATAATTACACACCACATAATTACACTATACTCAATGCAACATAAATACACTCCACATAATACCACTCAGTACCACATAATTACACGTCACATAATTACACTATATTCAATGCAACATAAATACACTCCACATAACACTGTGCCACATAAATACACGCCACATAATTACACTGTACTCAATCCAACATAAATGCACTCCACATAATACCACTCAGTGTGACATAGTTACACGCCACATAATTACACTCTACTCAATGCAACATAAATACACGCCACATACCACTCAGTACCACATAATTACAAGCCACATAATTACACTCTACTCAAGGCAACTTAAATACACTCCACATATTACCACTCAGTGCCACATAATTACACGCCACATAATTACACTCTACTCAATGCAACATAAATACACTCCATATAATACCACTCAGTGCCACATAATTACATGCCACATATTTACACTCTACTCAATGCAACATAAATACACTCAAAATAATACTACTCAGTGCCACATAATTACACACCACATAATTACACTATACTCAATGCAACATAAATACACTCCACATAATACCACTCAGTACCACATAATTACACGTCACATAATTACATTATATTCAATGCAACATAAATACACTCCACATAATAACACTGTGCCACATAAATACACGCCACATAATTACATTGTACTCAATGCAACATAAATGCACTCCAGATAATATCACTCAGTGTGACATAGTTACACGCCACATAATTACACTCTAATCAATGCAACATAAATACACGCCACATACCAATCAGTACCACATAATTACAAGCCACATAATTACACTCTACTCAATGCAACATAAATACACTCCATATAATACCACTCAGTGCCACATAATTACACACCACATATTTACACTCTACTCAATGCAACATAAATACACTCAATATAATACCACTCAGTACCACATAATTACATGTCACATAATTACACTCAATTCAATGCAACATAAATACCCTCCACATAATACCACTCAGCGCCATATAATTATACACCACATACTTACACTCTACTCTATGCAACATAAATACACTGCACATAATACCACACACTACCACATAATTATATACTACATAATTACACTGCACTAAATGCAAAATACACTCCAAATACCACTAAGTACCACATAATTATACACCACATAATTACACTCTACTAAATACAACATACACTCCACACAATACCACTCAGTGACACATAATTATATGCTACATAATTACACTGCACTCAATGCAACATACACTCCAAATAATACCACTCAGTGCCACATAGTTACACGCCACATAATTACACTCTACTAAATGCAACGTACACTCCACACAATACCACTCACTGCCACATAATTATATGCTACATAATTACACTGCACTCAATGCAACATACACTCCAAATAATACCACTCAATGCCACATAATTACACGCCACATAATTACACTCTACAGAATACAACATACACTCCCCATAATACCAATCAGTGCCACATAATTACACACCATATAATTACACTCTACACAATGCAACATAAATACACTCCACATAATACCACTCACTACCACATAATCACACATCACATAATTACACTCTATTCAATGCAACATAAATACACTCCACATAATACCACTGTGGCACATAATTAGACGCCACATAATTACACTCTACTCAATGCAACATAAATACACTCCACAAAATACCACTCAGTGCGACATAGTTACACGCCACATAATTACACTCTACTCAATGCAACATAAATACACTCCACATACCACATAATTAAATGCCACATAATTACTCTCTACTCAATGCAACATAATACCTCTCAGTGCCACATAATTACACGCCACAAAATTGCACTCTACTCAAGGCAACATAAATACACTCCACATAAATGCACTCTATACCACATACCACCAATCAACATAAATGCACTCCACACCATAACACAATTTCACTAAGCATAATGTCACTCAACACCACAGTTCCAGGCCACACAATTCAACTCCACACATTTCCAATACACACCGCATAATTACACACCAAACAACATATTTCAGCTCCACAACTCCACAATACACAACGTACCTCCAATCCACACCATATAGTGTCACCCCCTGAGCACCAAACATCATTCACCACCACCATTTTGCAACAGCGCACCACCTAAGCAACACGTCAGTCTGCCCTTGGAATCTGGCATCTGTTAATTCTCCCCTAGTGTCCGTCCGCTGCTCGTGTTCTAATTTAATTACTATTTTCCAACCTCCACTCCCCCGTTATTTATGTCCCGCTCCCCCATAACAAAAAAATTATAACAAACAAGCATGAGAACAGACAGAAAGAAGTTGCCAGCAGTGCAAGTACAAAAAAACTAGAAGACATTTTTTATGTTAAAATCTTTTTTTAATCAGGTTTTTCAGTTATACATAATGTCGTCTTCGTTTGTATAAAGGTAACAAAAATGCTTAACACTTTTTATTATAACTTTTCAACATAATGCACAGCAAACACAATGCTCTACAACATAGCCAAAAGTTCTGGCTAAACACATGAGGTCCCAAAGGCGAGACCTATTGGCTATGCCAATGCTTGTTTCAGGAGTCGTCTAATGGCTGCCACACATATTCTCCATGTTGTAGCCAGCCAATCAGGATCCTCCCATGCACTTCAGGTGGGCCTATCAGAACATATCTGGACCCCAACAGTACAGATATTTCAGACTTTTTACCAGCGTTAACGCCTACATGGCCACCGTGCAGCTTTTTAAATGGCAATTTATTAAAAACAGCCGAATGGATTAACATCAAGTAACAGAAATCTGAGTAAAGTTCTACCTTTTTGCCAAATTTCTTGTAATTCCATTCAGCCATTTTTTCTGTTTCAGGAAGCAAAGGTTCCTAGGGGAATAAACTTGGCAAATCACACTTTTGGGAACCCCCCTGTTCTTGATAGATCAGTGCAAAACTTTCAGCGAAAGAGCCAAACTGGTGGAACTGTCTTTTTCGGGAAGCTTTGCTCAGATTCATCAAATGGCAGTAAAGTTATTGACAAATCAAAAAATGCATTTCCTATGGAAACTGACCTAACTATAACTACTCAATGGGGACCGCCACTGGGTAATTCTTTCATCCATGAATCATTTCTATCAGGAAAGCTGTACATAGTAATATGGAATGGGTCTTCATTTAATGATCTTATGTCTTTATAAGTTTTTATGTAGCACACATTAGGCCTGAGAGCATCAGAGCGCTTTACACAACACAGCATAACATGTACAGATAAAAGCCAACAGAAGGGAGGTTGTGAAAAGAAAAGTGTAAGAAACGCCGCTGACATCTTGTATGAAGGCGGGTGTCCAGACTTGTAAGTTACAGTGCAATGCGAGGGCTCATCCGTAAGTGCTTAGGGACGTGCAATCTAGGCCCATCTCAGGGGCATCGACACAAATAATAAAGCAGGGATGGATGCAAACAGAGAGAACAGAAGATGGAGGGGTAGAGATGCCCACGGTAACTGAGTACCAGAAGAATGATCATGCTTTCACAACATGGGAGCACTGGTCTGAGTCACCACCTAACCCCAGCTCCAGGCTAGGAGAAGGTGCCGGTAATCTACAGACATATTTAAAAACAATCGGGTATGCTGCAGAGCATAAATCGATCTAGATTAGGACTCAATTTGGGTGAAACATACTATACGGCAGACTTTTGCTGAATCTTGGTTGTAAGTGGTGATATGTCTTACTTTCTTGTTAATCACTTTAGTCTTTTTAGGCTTAAGGAGACTATCCCTGTTCACACCTGCAACTTTATCAGTGGCTGCCCTGATCACCTTCCCTGGGTAACCTCTGGTCTTGAATCTTCCCACCATCCTCTTCTCCTCCGTCTGAAAAGCTTCAGTGGTACTGCAGCTTCTTTTTGCTCTAAGAAGCTCCCCACAGGGGATGCTCCATGTTAGATTGAGGGGATGGTGACTGCAGGCATTCAAGATACTCTTTCCCACAGTCGATTTCCTGAAAAAACTACTATGTATGTCCTCTGCTTCCACCTCCACCTTGACGTCGAGAAAATCTATGGTACTTCTGTCTGTCCTACTTGTGAACTTAAGGTTTAGATCATTCTCACCAATCCACACCAGGAGCCGTATTATAAAAGTGCCCCAGGGACGCAACGGGCGTTTGACCCCACATTGCGCGCTCCCGGGGCACTTTGGGGGAGCGACCCTTGACCTTGCCAGGTAGGTCGCTCCCCCACCACACAGCTCCGCCTGTGTTGTCCGCCCGCTGCTGCTGCTGGTAAGCTCGCCCCTCTGCTTGTGGCCTCGGTGCCCGTTTTCCTTCTGTTTCCCCTCGCTGCCCCCATTTTCACTGTGTCCTCGCTGCCCCCATTTTCACTGTGTCCTTTTTTTTCCTTCTGTACCCCCCGCTGCCCCCATTTGCACTGTGTCCTTGTTTTTCCTTCTGTACCCCTCGCTGCCCCCATTTGAACTGTGTCCTCGCTGCCCCCATTTTCACTGTGTCCTTGTTTTTCCTTCTGTACCCCTCGCTGCCCCCATTTGAACTGTGTCCTCGCTGCCCCCATTTTCACTGTGTCCTCGTTTTTCCTTCTGTACCCCTCGCTGCCCCCATTTGAACTGTGTCCTCGCTGCCCCCATTTTCACTGTGTCCTCGTTTTTCCTTCTGTACCCCTCGCTGCCCCCATTTGAACTGTGTCCTCGCTGCCCCCATTTTCACTGTGTCCTTGTTTTTCCTTCTGTACCCCCCGCTGCCCCCATTTTCACTGTGTCCTTGTTTTTCCTTCTGTACCCCTCGCTGCCCCCATTTGAACTGTGTCCTCGCTGCCCCCATTTTCACTGTGTCCTCGTTTTTCCTTCTGTACCCCTCGCTGCCCCCATTTTCACTGTGTCCTCGCTGCCCCCATTTTCACTGTGTCCTCGTTTTTCCTTCTGTACCCCTTGCTGCCCCCATTTGAACTGTGTCCTCGCTGCCCCCATTTTCACTGTGTCCTTGTTTTTCCTTCTGTACCCCCCTGCCCCCATTTTCACTGTGTCCTTGTTTTTCCTTCTGTACCCCTCGCTGCCCCCATTTGAACTGTGTCCTCGCTGCCCCCATTTTCACTGTGTCCTTGTTTTTCCTTCTGTACCCCTCGCTGCCTCTCTCCACTCCAGCCGCTGCGTCCCCTGCGGCCCCGCCCCCCTGACTGCCCATTCGCTGCCCCTGCCTCCCGCCTCCCAGCTGCTCCTCCCTCCCACCTCCCCATATATGGCGGCCGCTGCGCGGTGAGGAGAGCGACCCTTGACCTTGCCAGGTAGGTCGCTCCCCCACCACACAGCTCCGCCTGTGTTGTCCGCCCGCTGCTGCTGCTGGTAAGCTCGCCCCTCTGCTTGTGGCCTCGGTGCCCATTTTCCTTCTGTTTCCCCTCGCTGCCCCCATTTTCACTGTGTCCTCGCTGCCCCCATTTTCACTGTGTCTTTGTTTTTCCTTCTGTACCCCTCGCTGCCCCCATTTGAACTGTGTCCTCGCTGCCCCCATTTTCACTGTGTCCTTGTTTTTCCTTCTGTACCCCTCGCTACCCCCATTTGAACTGTGTCCTCGCTGCCCCCATTTTCACTGTGTCCTCGTTTTTCCTTCTGTACCCCTCGCTGCCCCCATTTGAACTGTGTCCTCGCTGCCCCCATTTTCACTGTGTCCTCGTTTTTCCTTCTGTACCCCTCGCTGCCCCCATTTGAACTGTCCTCGCTGCCCCCATTTTCACTGTGTCCTTGTTTTTCCTTCTGTACCCCCGCTGCCCCCATTTTCACTGTGTCCTTGTTTTTCCTTCTGTACCCCTCGCTGCCCCCATTTGAACTTTGTCCTCGCTGCCCCCATTTTCACTGTGTCCTCGTTTTTCCTTCTGTACCCCTCGCTGCCCCCATTTGAACTGTGTCCTCGCTGCCCCCATTTTCACTGTGTCCTCATTTTTCCTTCTGTACCCCTCGCTGCCCCCATTTGAACTGTGTCCTCTCTGCCCCCATTTTCACTGTGTCCTTGTTTTTCCTTCTGTACCCCTCGCTGCCCCCATTTTCACTGTGTCCTTGTTTTTCCTTCTGTACCCCTCGCTGCCCCATTTGAACTGTGTCCTCGCTGCCCCCATTTTCACTGTGTCCTTGTTTTCCTTCTGTACCCCTCGCTGCCTCTCTCCACTCCCGCCGCTGCGTCCCTGCGGCCCCGCCCCTGACTGCCCATTCGCTGCCCCTGCCTCCCGCCTCCCAGCTGCTCCTCCCTCCCACCTCCCCATATATGGCGGCCGCTGCGCGGTGAGAGAGCGACCCTTGACCTTGCCAGGTAGGTCGCTCCCCCACCACACAGCTCCGCCTGTGTTGTCCGCCCGCTGCTGCTGCTGGTAAGCTCGCCCCTCTGCTTGTGGCCTCGGTGCCCGTTTTCCTTCTGTTTCCCCTTGCTGCCCCCATTTTCACTGTGTCCTCACTGCCCCCATTTTCACTGTGTCCTTGTTTTTCCTTCTGTACCCCCCGCTGCCCCCATTTTCACTGTGTCCTTGTTTTTCCTTCTGTACCCCTCGCTGCCCCCATTTGAACTGTGTCCTCGCTGCCCCCATTTTCACTGTGTCCTTGTTTTTCCTTCTGTACCCCTCGCTGCCCCCATTTTCACTGTGTCCTCGCTGCCCCCATTTTCACTGTGTCCTTGTTTTTCCTTCTGTACCCCTCGCTGCCCCCATTTGAACTGTGTCCTCGCTGCCCCCATTTTCACTGTGTCCTCGTTTTTCCTTCTGTACCCCTCGCTGCCCCCATTTGAACTGTGTCCTCGCTGCCCCCATTTTCACTGTGTCCTTGTTTTTCCTTCTGTACCCCCCGCTGCCCCCATTTTCACTGTGTCCTTGTTCTTCCTTCTGTACCCCTCGCTGCCCCCATTTGAACTGTGTCCTCGCTGCCCCCATTTTCACTGTGTCCTCGTTTTTCCTTCTGTACCCCTCGCTGCCCCCATTTGAACTGTGTCCTCGCTGCCCCCATTTTCACTGTGTCCTCGTTTTTCCTTCTGTACCCCTCGCTGCCCCCATTTGAACTGTGTCCTCGCTGCCCCCATTTTCACTGTATCCTTGTTTTTCCTTCTGTACCCCCCGCTGCCCCCATTTTCACTGTGTCCTTGTTTTTCCTTCTGTACCCCTCGCTGCCCCCATTTGAACTGTGTCCTGGCTGCCCCCATTTTCACTGTGTCCTTGTTTTTCCTTCTGTACCCCTCGCTGCCTCTCTCCACTCCCGCCGCTGCGTCCCTGCGGCCCCGCCCCTGACTGCCCATTCGCTGCCCCTGCCTCCCAGCTGCTCCTCCCTCCCACCTCCCCATATATGGCGGCCGCTGCGCGGCCGTGCCGCTGGCGCGCCAAAGGCGCGCCTAAGGCAAGCCCGTCTGCGCCCGTCCGCGCCTGGACCGCGCCCAGCGCCAGACCCCCTGGGCCGTGCGCCCCCGCACCAGCCTCGAGGACCGACGCCGCTACGATGCCACCACACTCCACGCTCTCAACCCCGGACGGACGCACAACTGCTTCAAGGCCGCCCCGAAACGCACACATGGCCCCTTCACCTGCCGGAACTGCAGCTACACCAGCCTCAGAGCCACCGAAGCGCCCACCAAGAAGGACCTCAACCACCTCCGATGCATCCTACTGAACACCCGCTCCGCACGCAAACACGCCGTCGAGCTCTGGGACCTGCTCGACACATCATCACCAGACGTCGCCTTCCTGACAGAGACCTGGATGAACGACTCCTCCGCCCCCGACATCGCCATAGCCATCCCAGATGGCTATAAGATCACCCGCAGAGACCGCGTCAACGCAGTAGGAGGAGGAATCGCCATCGTCCACAAGAACACCATCAGGGTCTCGACCAGCACCGACGACACTCTCAGCACCGCCGAACACATGCACTTCCAGATCCACACGGACCCCAACACCACCCTTAGAGGCACCCTTGTCTACAGACCCCCTGGGCCCCGACCCCAGTTCAGCGACTCCATCGCCGACTTCATCAGCACGCACGCCCTGACCTCTACCGACTACATCCTCCTCGGAGACCTGAACTTTCACCTGGAGAACAACAACGACAGCAACTCCACCACCCTGATCGACAACCTTGCCAACCTCGGTCTGAGCCAGCTCGTCACAACACCGACCCATTCCGCCGGCCACATGCTTGACCCCATCTTCTCCTCAAGCTCCCACGTCTCCTTCAGCCACACCACGGAACTCCTCTGGACCGACCACCGCTGCATCCATTTCACCTTCCAGAAACCCACCACGCACCACTGCACCCAACAGATCCCACGCCGCTGCTGGAGCAAAGTCACCGAAGACCAACTACAGGCAACCCTCGCTCTCAGCCCTCCCTCCGACCCATCCAACACCGACGACGCCGCCTGCAACCTCAGACGATGGATGGACGACTGTGCCAACACCCTCACCCCGCTGAAAAACTCACCCACAGTGACACCACCAAAAGAGCCAGCTGGTTCACCTCGGAACTCCTAGCTTCCAAGCGCACCTGCCGGAAACTAGAGAAGAAATGGCACAGTGATAAGACACCGGACAGCCACGCAGCCCACAAAGACGCCATCCGTAACCACCACCACCTCATCAAGTCCGCCAAGAGAATCTCCTTCAAAGACCGCCTCGACAACAACGCACACAACAGCAAGGAGCTTTTCAACATCGTGAAGGAACTCTCCAACCCCAGCTCTAACACCAACGACATCCCGCCGTCGCAACCCCTGTGCGACTCCCTCGCCACCTTCTTCCACCACAAGATCGCCGACATCCACGACAGCTTCAACACCCAGACAGCCCCAACTAAGATCGATGCACCAGACCCACCGCACACCATCGTCCACGACCCCCTGCCAGCCTGGGCCAGCGTAAACATTGAGAACACCATCAAGACCATGAGCACAATACACTCCGGCTCCCCGTCAGACCCTTTCCCGCACCACATCTTCAACAAAGCCAGCAGCTCCATCGCACCCCACCTGTGCAACGTCATCAATCTCTCCTTCGAGACCGCGACCTTCCCACAGAGCTGGAAACACGCAGAGATCAACGCCCTACTCAAAAAACCCAAGGCGGACCCGAGAGACCTCAAGAACTTCCGGCCCATCTCCCTGCTTCCGTTCCCAGCCAAGGTCATCGAGAAGATTGTCAACAAACAGCTAACGCGATACCTCGAAGAAAACAGCATCCTGGACCCATCCCAATCGGGGTTCCGCAGCAACCACAGCACTGAGACTGCCCTCATCGCCGCCACCGACGACATCAGGATCCTGCTGGACAACGGTGAGACCGCAGCCCTCATCCTGCTGGACCTCTCCGCCGCCTTCGACACTGTCTGCCACCGCACTCTACGCGCACGCCTCCACGACGCAGGGATCCGAGACAAGGCCCTGGAATGGGCCACCTCCTTCCTCACCGGCAGAACCCAGAGAGTCCGCCTCCCACCATTCCGATCCGAAGCCTCCGAGATCATCTGCGGCGTACCCCAGGGATCGTCCCTCAGCCCAACACTGTTCAACATCTACATGGCCCCGCTCGCACGCATCGCCAGACAGCACGACCTCAACATAATCTCCTACGCCGACGACACTCAACTGATCCTCTCCCTCACCAAGGACCCCCTCGCCGCCAAAGCCAATCTCCATGAAGGAATGAAGGCCGTCGCCGATAGGATGAAGAACAGCCGACTAAAACTGAACACGGAGAAGACTGAGGTCCTCATCCTCGGCTCCAACCCCTCAGCCTGGGACGACTCCTGGTGGCCAACAACGCTGGGAGCAGCCCCGACACCCACCGACCACGCACGCAACCTGGGAGTCATCCTCGACTCAACGCTCTCCATGGCCAGGCAAGTCAACGCAGTCTCATCCTCCTGCTTCAACACCCTCCGCATGCTTCGCAAGATCTACAGGTGGATCCCGACAGACACAAGAAGAACAGTCACCCAGGCCCTCGTCAGTAGCAGACTGGACTATGGGAACGCCCTCTACGCGGGGGCCCCGGCCAAGCTCATCAAGCGACTGCAACGCATACAAAACGCCTCCGCACGCCTGATCCTCGATGTACCACGCCACAGCCACATCACCCCCCACCTGAGGAACCTGCACTGCCTCCCCGTCGACAGGAGAATCTCCTTCAAACTCCTCATCCACGCACACAAGGCACTCCACAAGACTGGCCCAGCCTACCTCAACAGACGACTCCTCTTCTACGTCCCCAACCGCCAACTCCGCTCCGCCGACCTCTCCCTCGCCACCGTCCCTCGCATTCGAAGAACCACCACCGGCGACAGATCCTTCTCCCACCTCGCCGCCAAGACCTGGAACACCCTTCCACTAAGCCTACGACAGACCCAAGACCTGCTGACCTTCAGGAGGCTACTCAAGACCTGGCTGTTCGACCAGTAGCAGCACCCCCCCCCCCTTTTTTTCTCCCCAGCGCCTTGAGACCCTCGCGGGTAAGTAGCGCGCTTTACAAATTCTGTGATTGATTGATTGATTTGGTATTACAGAAGGGGCCGCAGACGCTTGTGCCGCCCCTTCTGTAACACCAATAGGACTGGCGCACATAAAGTGCCAGCTCTATCTTCAGGGGCGTTCCCTCATTTGCATGAGGGTGTGCCCTATACAAATGAGGAAATCTCTTTGCTTCTGTGCCCGCGCCGTATTACAGATGCAGGCGCAGAGGCAAAGAAGCTTTCAGGAGGCGCACTGTCAGTGATAATTCAAGTTGAAACTTGAAACTGTCAGTGTGCCCCCTGAGAACAGCCCTCTGGGAGGGAATGTGGTTCTATGGACCCCCAGACACCCCCTTGCAGGCGGGTGCAGTCACTGACTGCAACCGCCTTGTAGGGGATCTCAATTCCCCTTTATAGTGCAGGCAGGTTGCCCCTGAGAACAGCCCTCTGGAGGGGGGAATGTGGTCATATGGACCCCCCAAATACCCTCCTGCAGGCGGGTGCAGTCACTGACTAAAAGGTGCGCCCTGCGCAAACAATGAAAATGCACCTTTACTGTAATACAGACCCAGGAAGACATCCAAGTGACTCTGTGGGCCATCCCAAATCAGAAAAATATCATCAATGTACCACATCCACAATACCAGGTGGTGAGTCCACCTATCATAGGCATCTGTCCACACACACTCTGATTCCCACCACCCCATGAACATTCTGGTGTAGCTTGGAGCAAAACAACTTCCCTTGGCAGTCCCGGTGAGTTGTTTCAACCACTGATCTTCAAATAGGAAGTAGTTATGCTCCAAGCAAGACCGTAGCATCTCAATCAATAACATGGAGTGGTCATGGGTGGACGGAGGTTTATCTCTGAAAAAGTACCTGCAAGCCATCAACCCTGCATCATAATGGGAATGTTTTTTTGCAATAATTTGTACTCAAAATGTGGGCATACTTGTGCGTTTCCACTATGCGTTGTAGCACATTTGGAATGAGGGTACCAACTGTGTGTTTTTCCAAGTCATGTGCATAGATATGAGTTAAGGCGGCGGGTTTGGGAAGGTGAATAAGAATATAAATGTCTTCTCTGTTAATTGGTTATCAATTTCCATTTCTCCAATTGGGGGCACACTTGTGTCTTAATGTTTAATTTAATTTCATTTAACTTAATTTCCATTATCATTTTTCATGACAAACCCAGTTTGTTCTCTGAGTGGAGGGGACCACGCAATGATCATGGTTCCGTAAGTAAGTCTGTCTACCATCTTTACTGCTGTGTGCACTTTCCTTTTTTCTTTATAGGAATTAGAGCACTTTCACAATGTTGTGGCTTTGAAAAAGACTGGGCAGGTCGAAACGCGTAATAAACTTTTTACCGGAATATCCTTCTGGAGTGGGAGCTTTTACTTGCATTGTTTCGACTGCATTCTGACCTGGAATACTGAAGGAGCTCCGGTGACTGGCCACCGTGAAAGCCGACGCGTAACGGTGAGGATTGCAAAGCTAGAGACATTTTTATTTTCATACGGCCTTCCCCAACCCCGAATTTGTTCTACAACAGTTCTGGGAGTTTTGAACTGTTCTGCTATTTTAAACACGATGTGAGGATGGGCTCGGCATTGCCATGAAACGGCCACTTGACTATCAACAAACTTTGAACTCTTGTGCGATCAAATCTTTATTGCAATGTACCTACGAAGACTTTGGGTGCATTAGAGACACTACCCATTTGGGTTCCCTCCTTGATTTAGGTGTGTGGGCAATTTCCACCTCGATGCCTCCGTAGTAAAGTTTTCTCTTCAGATTGCACTGCAGCACGTCAGTTGATTTGTCATGACATTGAAAGTGTAGATAGATTCAGCCGTGATTTATGAAGTGCACTGTGTGCATTGTGCTTGTGATATGCCGAGCAGCCTATGCATGTATCCTCTGATAACATGTAAGTTTCAAAGCCTAAATATACATGGCACTGTGAAATGTTCGAGCGATATAGGTCGGCTCATGCTGTTCTTTTTTTAAAACCTGACATTATTTGATTTTAGATATTTTGGTTTATGGTCTACATACTAGCACGCAATATTTACATATTTTGGGCTTGCTTCAACTATTGAGTTGTTTATTTAGTGCAGCAGCACATCGACACTATTTAGGTGTGAATATGCAATGAGTCCATCAGTATTATTGCTGTGTTTTGTTATTTTTAACGTCATAAATGTATTTCTTTTACACACTTCATGTGTGACAGCATAATTGCTGGTTTTCATTATGAGTCGTATTTTGTTTATTTTCATGAATTACGTAGAGTGTTTTTTCTATGTTCACGACTTTGTTAGTATATAATGGTTCTAAATTATGGCGCCAAACTAGATTGACAAAGGCTGCTGTGACAGCCGAAACGCGTCTCTCTTGACTTCTTGGGCTGTGGAAGGCCTTACATAATAAAGAAGCTTTTTATCTTGCAGCCTCGTGTGCGTGCTCGCTTTCCTGCAGGAATGAGAGGTGTGGTGTTATATATATCTTCCCTCCACCTTCCCATCAAAAGCTCCGAACTCAGGATGGGTGCTATAGTTAACGGCAAGGACAGGAACTTGCTTGCTTAGTAGGAACCTAAAAATGAATCACTCACGGGGCTTTTGTACAAAATTCTTTTATAGAACATTCATAAAACAGCAGTTCTCTCCTCCACGACGCGTTTCGGCGGAATCGCCTTTCTCAAGTGCTGGAGCTGCTTCGATGTAACACAGAGTCTGGTAGGCTAGAAATGGTGTAATCACCCCTGCCATTGGAGCGTATCTAGCCAATGGGAGGTCCGGAAATTTCAAAATCAAGAGTTCAGTACGGCTTCAATGCTGGCCATGTACCGTAATTGCCCCAACGATTTGCATGTTAGGCCCAAATGCGGAATAATTGCAAATCCTTTCCCGATGGGAATAACAGAGGGGTTACAGTACCTTGCACTCATCTCATTTGGATATTAAGCCAGTTCCTCCATTTCCTGTACGGGAAACACCAGCACTCTGTGACATAAACCCCTCGCCACGGCCGCTGGATTATAAGCCGAAACATACCAGCAGGTGTCCGTTCCATAACTGCAACACCACAAATTTGTATAACTCGCACCCTTGGTCGGCGACCGGATAATTCCTCAGCAGCAGTTCAGGAGCTTGTAATGTCTTCGCTCTACCTTCCCATCAAAAGCTCCGAACTCAGGACGGGTGCTATAGTTAACGGCAAGGACAGGAACTTGCCTTTCTCAAGTGCTGGAACTGCTTCGATGCTTAGTAGCAACCTAAAAATTACATTTAGTGTAATATTGTTTATTTTATTTAGAGTTGTGTCGATTTTCCAGTGTTCGATATTTTAGTTTTCGGGATTGCTATGTTTACTTAGTTTTAATATGTAGGTGATATATGTTATTTCTTTATTTTTGTGTATGATATTGTTACATTTGAAATATTTTTATAGCGATGTTTTTGTCAATGATATTTGTATCTTTACTGTTTAAGTAGAGGGTCACAATGTTTTTGTTTTCAATACTTTTGTGCAATATTTGTGTATGTCAATATTGTTTTTTTCTAGATTTAGGGGTCGATTCCGATCCCGGTCGGAGGCGCACCCAATACCATTCGGCCGGGAAAAAAGCCAGGCGAATGCCTGTTTCCCGACCAATTCGCGCATACGTCCGAACTAGCAAGTACGATGCGCACAACTGCCCAAATCCCGACCCAGTCGTACTCACCCAATACAGGTCCAGTTCTCCGACCGAGGCGGATCCGGAAACGCAAAATCGAGTCGCACGGAAGCCAAAATGCAGCCCCGTCCGGCCGGACAAGTACGATGCGCTTTCCGTACGCGCCGAACCCGTCGCTACGCACGGCACGTCAAAGCATCCGGGAGAGGCGCACATAAGCTCCGATTCGCGCCACAACACGATCCACGGCTACGAGACGAACACGCCAGCGACGAGGACGAGGCGAAGCAAAGAGAAAGACGAACGAGACGAACCAACCATGAATCCCATCGTGCCGATCCTACCAATATTCTACATCTATTACCGGAACAGGCACGGACGCGTACGGCGCAGAAGGTAAGTCAGACACCAACCACAAAAACAAACCACACGTACCCGACATATCACACACACACAGAGGGAT
This sequence comes from Calotriton arnoldi, assembly GCA_963921515.1. NCBI lineage: Eukaryota > Metazoa > Chordata > Amphibia > Caudata > Salamandridae > Calotriton > Calotriton arnoldi. The sequence continues at coordinate 340,877 of CAWUFW010010362.1, read as the reverse complement.
GCAGAAATTACTTACACCAGCAACAGCAGCACCATAGGGGCGGGATGGCCATCACCAATACCACATATACACATAGGGGCCTGGATGCCCACCACCACTACCACCCCTACTCAGGGGGTGCCAGATGCCTACCACTACTACCACCTCTACCCATGGGGGGCTGGATGCCCACCACCACTACCACCCCTACTCAGGGGGTGCCAGATGCCTACCACTACTACCACCTCTACCCAGGGTGTGCCAGATGCCTACCACTACTACCACCCCTACCCAGGGGGTGCCAGATGCCTACCACTACTACCACCTCTACCCATGGGGGGCTGGATGCCCACTACCACCCCTACTCAGGGGGTGCCAGATGCCTCCCACTACTACCACCTCTACCCAGGGTGTGCCAGATGCCTACCACAACTACCACCTCTACCCATGGGGGGCTGGATGCCCACCACCACTACCACCCCTACTCAGGGGGTGCCAGATGTCTACCACTACTACCACCTCTACCCAGGGTGTGCCAGATGCCTACCACTACTACCACCCCTACCCAGGGGGTGCCAGATGCCTAAAACTACTACCACCTCTACCCATGGGGGGCTGGATGCCCACCACCACTACCACCCCTACTCAGGGGGTGCCAGATGCCTACCACTACTACCACCTCTACCCAGGGTGTGCCAGATGCCTACCACTACTACCACCTCTACCCATGGGGGGCTGGATGCCTGTCACTACTACCACCCCTACCCAGGGGGTGCCAGATGCCTACCACTACTACCACCTCTACCCGTGGGGGGCTGGATGCCCACCACCACTACCACCCCTACTCAGGGGGTGCCAGATGCCCGTCACTACTACCACCCCTACCCAGGGGGTGCCAGATGCCTACCACTACTACCACCCCTGCTCAGGGGGTGCCAGATGCCTGTCACTACTGCCACCTCTACCCATGGGGGGCTGGATGCCCACCACCACTACCACCCCTACTCAGGGGTGCCAGATGCCCGTCACTACTACCACCCCTACCCAGGGGTGCCAGATGCCTACCACTACTACCACCTCTACCCATGGGGGGCTGGATGCCTGTCACTACTACCACCCCTACCCAGGGGTGCCAGATGCCTACCACTACTACCACCTCTACCCATGGGGGGCTGGATGCCCACCACCACTACCACCCCTACTCAGGGTGTGCCAGATGCCTACCACTACTACCACCCCTACCCAGGGGGTGCCAGATGCCTACCGCTACTACCACCTCTACCCAGGGTGGGCCAGATGCCTACCACTACTACCACCCCTACCCAGGGGGTGCCAGATGCCTACCACTACTACCACCTCTACCCATGGGGGGCTGGATGCCTACCACCACTACCACCCCTACCCAGGGTGTGCCAGATGCCTACCACCACTACCACCCCTACCCAGGGGGTGCCAGATGCCTGTCACTACTACCACCTCTACCCAGGGTGTGCCAGATGCCTACCACTACTACCACCCCTACCCAGGGGGTGCCAGATGCCTACCACTACTACCACCTCTACCCAGGGTGTGCCAGATGCCTACCACTACTACCACCCCTACCCAGGGGGTGCCAGATGCCCGTCACTACTACCACCCCTACCCCTGGGGAGCTGGATGCCCACCATCACTACCACCCCTACTCAGGGGGTGCCAGATGCCCGTCACTACTACCACCCCTACCCAGGGGGTGCCAGATGCCTACCACTACTACCACCCCTACTCAGGGGGTGCCAGATGCCTGTCACTACTACCACCTCTACCCATGGGGGGCTGGATGCCCACCACCACTACCACCCCTACTCAGGGGGTGCCAGATGCCCGTCACTACTACCACCCCTACCCAGGGGGTGCCAGATGCCTACCACTACTACCACCTCTACCCATGGGGGGCTGGATGCCTGTCACTACTACCACCCCTACCCAGGGGGTGCCAGATGCCTACCACTACTACCACCTCTACCCATGGGGGGCTGGATGCCCACCACCACTACCACCCCTACTCAGGGGGTGCCAGATGCCTGTCACGACTACCACCTCTACCCCTGGGGGGCTGGATGCCCACCATCACTACCACCCCTACTCAGGGGGTGCCAGATGCCTGTCACTACTACCACCTCTACCCATGGGGGGCTGGATGCCTGTCACTACTACCACCTCTACCCAGGGTGTGCCAGATGCCTACCACTACTACCACCCCTACCCAGGGGGTGCCAGATGCCTACCACTACTACCACCCCTACCCAGGGGGTGCCAGATGCCTACCACTACTACCACCTCTACCCAGGGTGTGCCAGATGCCTACCACTATTACCACCCCTACCCAGGGGGTGCCAGATGCCTGTCACTACTACCACCTCTACCCCTGGGGGGCTGGATGCCCACCATCACTACCACCCCTACTCAGGGTGTGCCAGATGCCTGTCACTACTACCACCTCTACCCATGGGGGGCTGGGTGCCTGTCACTACTACCACCCCTACCCAGGGGGTGCCAGATGCCTACCACTACTACCACCTCTACCCATGGGGGGCTGGATGCCCACCACCACTACCACCCCTACTCAGGGTGTGCCAGATGCCTACCACTACTACCACCCCTACCCAGGGGGTGCCAGATGCCTACCACTACTACCACCTCTACCCAGGGTGGGCCAGATGCCTACCACTACTACCACCCCTACCCAGGCGGTGCCAGATGCCTACCACTACTACCACCTCTACCCATGGGGGGCTGGATGCCCACCACCACTACCACCCCTACCCAGGGTGTGCCAGATGCCTACCACCACTACCACCCCTACCCAGGGGTGCCAGATGCCTGTCACTACTACCACCTCTACCCAGGGTGTGCCAGATGCCTACCACTACTACCACCCCTACCCAGGGGTGCCAGATGCCTACCACTACTACCACCTCTACCCAGGGTGTGCCAGATGCCTACCACTACTACCACCCCTACCCAGGGGTGCCAGATGCCCGTCACTACTACCACCCCTACCCCTGGGGTGCTGGATGCCCACCATCACTACCACCCCTACTCAGGGGGTGCCAGTTGCCTGTCACTACTACCACCTCTACCCATGGGGGGCTGGATGCCCACCACCACTACCACCCCTACTCAGGGGGTGCCAGATGCCCACCACCACTACCACCTCTACTCAGGGGGTGCCAGATGCCCGTCACCACTACCACCCCTACTCAGGGGGTGCCAGATGCCCACCACCACTACCACCCCTACTCAGGGGGTGCCAGATGCCCGTCACTACTACCACCCCTACCCCTGGGGGGCTGGATGCCCACCATCACTACCACCTCTACTCAGGGGGTGCCAGATGCCTGTCACTACTACCACCTCTACCCATGGGGGGCTGGATGCCAACCACCACTACCACCCCTACTCAGGGGGTGCCAGATGCCCGTCACTACTACCACCCCTACCCAGGGGGTGCCAGATGCCTACCACTACTACCACCTCTACCCATGGGGTGCTGGATGCCCACCACCACTACCACCCCTACCCAGGAGGTGCCAGATGCCTGTCACTACTACCACCTCTACCCCTGGGGGGCTGGATGCCCACCATCACTACCACCCCTACTCAGGGGGTGCCAGATGCCTGTCACTACTACCACCTCTACCCATGGGGGGCTGGATGCCCACCACCACTACCACCCCTACTCAGGGGGTGCCAGATGCCCACCACCACTACCACCCCTACTCAGGGGGTGCCAGATGCCTGTCACTACTACCACCTCTACCCATGGGGGGCTGGATGCCTGTCACTACTACCACCTCTACCCAGGGTGTGCCAGATGCCTACCACTACTACCACCCCTACCCAGGGGGTGCCAGATGCCTACCACTACTACCACCCCTACCCAGGGGGTGCCAGATGCCTACCACTACTACCACCTCTACCCAGGGTGTGCCAGATGCCTACCACTACTACCACCCCTACCCAGGGGGTGCCAGATGCCTGTCACTACTACCACCTCTACCCCTGGGGGGCTGGATGCCCACCATCACTACCACTCCTACTCAGGGTGTGCCAGATGCCTGTCACTACTACCACCTCTACCCATGGGGGGCTGGATGCCTGTCACTACTACCACCTCTACCCAGGGTGTGCCAGCTGCCTACCACTACTACCACCCCTACCCAGGGGGTGCCAGATTCCTACCACTACTACCACCTCTACCCAGGGTGTGCCAGATGCCTACCACTACTACCACCCCTGCCCAGGGGTGCCAGATGCCTGTCACTACTACCACCTCTACCCTGGAGGGCTGGATGCCCACCATCACTACCACCCCTACTCAGGGGGTGCCAGATGCCTGTCACTACTACCACCTCTACCCATGGGGGGCTGGATGCCTGTCGTTACTACCACCTCTACCCAGGGTGTGCCAGATGCCTACCACTACTACCACCCCTACCCAGGGGGTGCCAGATGCCTACCACTACAACCACCTCTACCCATGGGGGGCTGGATGCCTACCACCAACAACATCCCCATTCACAGGATGGCTAATACATGACACAACAAGCACACATCAAAATAAAGAATGCAACATAAAGACATCCCCCCCAACACCATGACAAGCGTGTGTAGACTGTGTCAAATGCCTACAACACTGAACATGACTTTGAACATACAATGTGACCCCCTATCACATGTGTCACACATAAATGTGTGTGGCCCCCACAATGCAAGCAGACCATGACCACTGTGGCAATGGGGTCCAACCCCCAACATCACAGTGACCAAAAGGTAAGTGTGGGGTCCATAGCTGAAGCACATCTTGAACATTGTGGCAATGGGGTCCAAACCCCCATCATCACAGTGACCAAAAGGCAAGTGTGGGGCCCATAGCTGAAGCACATCTTGAACATTGTGGCAATGGGGTCCAAACCCCCATCATCACAGTGAGCAAAATGCAAGTGTGGGGCCCATAGCTGAAGCACATCTTGAACATTGTGGCAATGGGGTCCAAACCCCCATCATCACAGTGACCAAAATGTAAGTGTGGGGCCCATAGCTGAAGCACATCTTGAAAATTGTGGCAATGGGGTCCAAACCCCCATCATCACAGTGACCAAAATGTAAGTGTTGACATTGAAAAAGCTGCAACTGCCAAACTGCATGGATGATTCCTGGTCACAGAACAACAAACACATCAGTGGCAAAGTAGTGCTTGTGTCCCATAGCAACATAGATTGGGGGACGCAAACACTGCAGTGAAAATAAGACATACCTTTGGCCATGTGCAGACAAACATCACCCATGGGGGCTGACACTGTCAACATTCATCAATGACACAATGACAGAAGTGACCATCAGAATGCAGACCCACATATTTGCACCAATGGGCACACAAATGCAGATACCCTGTGGAGACTGTAGATGTGAGGTGAACAGATACCAGCAATGGGACACACAAACAATGATCATTGTGCTGACTGATGACCTAGGAGTCCCAGGGACAGCAGGGGAAACCCACCAAACAACATACAGCCAATGGCACACTAAAGATATGCCAATGCAGTGGTGCAGATGCACAAACACAAAAAGGCAGACCCACACTGCACATCAAACACAACAGGTGAGGGGGGGTGCCAGTGTCCCCAGGCAACCACACAACACATGATGAGGCCTGAATACCAATTACACAGATGCGCATACAGTGCCACACAAAGGTAACTCATGGATCCAAATCCCCTATGTGGGCAATCAGGCATTGTTAGATGAGAGGGAGCACAAATCACACATGTCACACAAGCATGTAGGAACAGCAACTGACACAGACACACCACAGCACTACCCCCAGGGTCCCCACAATGTGGTGACCCTGGGCTGCATGACAATCCCACTGTGATGACAAAGCTAGATGTCGTTCACACTGTGAACCACAGTCATGTGTCCTGAGCAACAAACTACCATCACACCTACACAAGCACAAATCAATCAGCACGGCCAGTAAGCCAAGGCCAACATGGAGGCAGGGGTCTAGCCGGGCAACAACTCTCATCTGCACACACTCAACAACACACACCTCGACCTCCAACAATTTGCAGCAGTGAAGCTCACATGCACTGGTGACATTGCACATGCACCCATGACAATCCCATGGGTGGTGGTGGGAACCAAGGTGCAGAAACACATCACACATGGCCACTCAACAAGACTCCTGAATGTCTGACACACTGCACACTACGCTGTACATGGACATGACGGCAATACCACACCAATCAATGGGATCCCAGCCACAGTCCCACACCAATGAAGAAGCCAAGGTCACCCACAAAGAACACACATAGACAACTACCAACATTGCAGCCCTGACCCTGAGGAGTGCCAGCAGTCACACACACAACGTGTCACAATCACTGAAAGCTAACATAAACTGGAAATTACATGACAGGTGTAAACAACAAGTGCCAAGGGGAATCCTGACTGTGTCCCATCTGTGTCTGCCCACAAACTCAGCCCTGACAGCAAACACACCTATGGGTGACACCCTGATGACCAGTAATGTGCCATGCACCCACATCACAGAGAACCCAGGGAGAAGACTTTGGGGGAACATAGGTCAACTCAGCAAGCATCACAAACAGGAACATCACTAGGGATCCCAGCATGCACAGCAAAATGGAAGTGAACACACAGACATGCTCATACAACACACACCTTGGGCGCAGGCGATGTCACAGGAGTACACACTGCCATGAGGGGACTCCACTCCTGTGTGAGGAAAGCTGTGCCATATGTTGCCTCAGTAGGGCTCCATCATGTCAGTAGAACACTTGGTCACACAGTCAACAATTAGCACCAAATGAAGGCTCCCGTCACATCAGCCTGGTCATGGGAGTGTCAACGAAATCATCAGCACAGATCCAACACACATGTATAGCAAGTTGCACTGACAACACAGATGAGTCTTTCCCCATTGATGCCCAAACCTGCATGTCCAGTGGAGATGGCCACACGGTCAGGGAAGTAGACTAATTGAACAATGGCAAGCACAACAGATGTGCAGGGGTGGAAGCCACAGATGTGACATTGCTAATGTAAGTTGGAAATCCCATTGCCAAATATTGAAAACATGACACCCTCATATGCTGCTAAGGATGACATGGATACACTACAGGATAGGACACATTGCCCCTGGACCACATGGGTTCCTGCACAGTAACACTTCATTTTCATGAGACCAAATATCACCATCACTGCAGCAAGGGCATGGTTAGCATCATCAACATCATGTACATCAGAAGCAAAACAACTAGAGAACAGAAAGTTGCTTTATTCAGCATTTGTGGGTTCAAAAGTTGAAGTCCAGTAAAAAAGAAACAAAGGCCAATGGCCAGTCCATCCTGAAAGTCAAAACAGGGTGACAGGGGCAGATGTCACCCTACGCATGCCTGCACTGATAAACACCAGGGACAAACCCCTCGGAGGGGCATACGGGGGGGCAGGCCAGGCACCGCAGGGACAGGATCAGGGCTCACCAGAAGGAGGCAGGGAAGGGGTGGTTGGTGCTGGAGAGCCACTGACAACTGCAGTGGAGGTGTCTGACATGGTGTGTGCCGGCACAACTGGGGGGCATGAGTCAGATGGTGTGGGTGCCGGCACGACTGCAGTGGTCCGTGCAGATGGAGTGGACAGGTTCCCCACTACAGTGCCCAAGTCAGACCGGGTGGTAGTGGACTCCACTGCAGTGCCTACCTCCAGGGGAGGAGAATGGGGATCAGGTAAGGTGGGCAGGACAGAGGGGAGGACACCGTCTCCACACCAGTGGCACAGACATGCGCAGCGGGGGTGTGGTGCCGGAAGAGCAAGTGGCAGGGGAGAAGGCCTGATCATTTTGGGGATGGTGTATCTGTGGGTGGGGAACCTGGGGCAGGGTGTGGTGGGGGCACCTGTGGAGTGGGGGCCTGAGGGATGGAGGAAGGAGACTTGGTGCCTGAGCTGCAGGGCGGCGGCGGGGTCTTGCTCTTCCGGGTCCGGGGGACTTGCGGATGGGGGCCTCAGTCGTTCTGCGCCTGGGGGAGGGTGTCCGGGGGCGAGGGGCACTCCGCTCCGTGTGGGTGGGCTTCCTCTTCCCCCTGAATGCTGTATCAGCTGGATCGGAGGGGAAGAGGCCGAGGTCACTGAGGAAGACCCGCTGTTTCTTTGGGGTTGCAGGTGAGGCAAGGGAAGGGGCTTTGGAGGGAGAGGTAACTGAGGACTGCGCAGTGCTCGTGGATGCGTGTGTGTGTGCCTGGGCCACATCCCCTGTGAGTGTGGTTTCAGTCCCCTGACTGTGCGTGCGTGTGCGTCTTGATTTTGGCGTGTGTGTCTGTGTGCTGCTTGTGTCTGTGCTGGTGTGTGCCTGTGCCGGTGTGTGTGCTTGGGACAGGTAAGGTGCTGGGGAGTGTGGATGGGGCAGAGGCAGGAGGGGTGAGGGACTGTCAGAGGAGGGACACTGCTGCCATCAGGGAGGAGTCCATGGACCTATTGCCCCTCTGTAGGGCAGACATGCCCGATGAGATGCCCTCCATGAACGACACCAGCTGAGTCAACAGAGTGGTGTGTGCATGGAGGACACTCAGCATCGCTGTCTGCCCTACATGGAGCTGGCGAAGGAGGTACACAGACTCCTCACTCAGGGCAGCAGGGGACACAGGGGCAGGGGGTGCGGTGCCTGGCCGGAAGGAGACACGCTCCCGAACATGGGAGCCCCCACGGACCTCGGGAATGGGAGCCGATGGGAGGGCGGTGGTGGTGGTGGTGGTGGCGGGAACAGCAACACTAGCTGGGGTGTGGTGGCTGCTGACACCCGCCTCCACAAGGGAGTCATCCGCCGAGCTGCTGTGGTCCTCAGCTGAGGTGGATGGTGCTGAGGACTCCTCAGTGTGGCTCCCCTCGCCCTCCGTGCCACTGGGTCCCTCCGACCACTCCTCGGCTGCTGACCCAGTCTGGCTCTGCAGCTCCTCCTGGTCCGTGGAGCTGTCCCCTCCTGTGGCCGTGGATGTATCTGCAAACAATAGGGAAACAGACAGACATCAGTCACCTGCACCGAACGCACACACCACAGTAAGTACAGCACATTACAGAGCAAGCCCTGGCATCCTTAGTTGAACATTGCCAAAAGTGCCCAAACAGAATAGGAGAGGCCAATTGTCAGTCTGATGGTCAACCATGGCACTCACATCCCTCCTGGCCTTGCACCCATCTGTCTGGTGTCTGTTGGATGGCAATACCCCAGTGTGGACACATGCACCACCTACACAGTAGTTGGACAGTGCAGAGAACACAGTGAAGCATGTGAACATGCACACATCACAACTCTTGCCACTGAGTCAGTACAGGTGTCCGGATGAAAGGGATGCCCAGAGTCAAATATGAAATGCATGTGATGCATACCAGCGACAGACACCATGATGCACCCATGTCCTGATAGCCATTGCCACAATGGTGTGCATGTAGCACATGTCACTCCCCTGCAGGATCACTCATAGGAAGTTACATGCCATGGCACAGGCATGCCTGCTAAGTCATACATCACTGTCTCCAGTCACATGGGCAGGGCAGCCAGACAACAACAGTCTGCACTGTGTCACAATAGTAGGTCATGGGGAATGCAAGTCCTGGTGCTGAACAAGTGCACATGTACATCCCCCACACACCACATCATCTGAACCCTTATCTGTCCACGTCATACCGATTGGACATATGGGAGACCTGTAACACAACCCTCTGAACCTGAGCACCTCACAATCTGCTGTGAATGGGAAACAGCTGCCTGAACTTCACATTCGCATACCCCAGTCTGCACGGTCAAGTGATCAAACACCTATATGTCACACAAGTATTGTCTCCTATGGTCACATCTCCGGTGGCATGCTGAGCCCTATCTGAGAAACACCCCAGTAGTCCTGACAACGTAGCCACAGCACACTGACACAGAGGCAGACACCTGAGGGGACATATCACTGAGCACAACGTGTCAGCTGATACACGGGAGTGGGAGTACATAGTGTATTGTATGGCCTGGAGTAGGCATGACTGTCCTGCCCCACGTGAATGAGGGATGAGCCCTGGACAGTAGGCAGGTGGCTAAGTATGTGTGACACACGTAATATACACACTCCTGGGGCCCAGACATTGTTCCCACCCACAGCATGGGTGTGTCCCAGATACCCCAGGCACATGTGGTGGATCAGCTCAGCAATTGGACCACATATTAAAGTAACACGCAGATTACATGTCAGAACACAGGCATTGTGTTAGCAATGGACCCACCCATGATGCCCACCACAGAGTTAGGGGAACAAATGCTGTCCCCCACCTTGAGCTAAGCAAAATGCAAGGACACAGTACCCAAGTGACACAATTCCCTGACTGTAAGGGCCACACCTGGGTATCAGATGAGGAGTGGGCAGTGCACAATTGAGGGACATGGGTCCTGGACCACATGACTGATGTACTGTGGACGTTTAACCAGGCCAGAGGAGGGCACATAGCATGGCAGACAAAGTTCACAATGCAGTCATGGACTCACCCCCTCCTTGCTGCTCTCTGGCCTTCAGCTGCCCATCCAGATCAGGGAAGACCACCGCCAGGATCCTGAGCATGTGGGGGGTCAGGGTCCGGTGTCCGCCCCTCCTGCGAGGAGGCGACAGCTTCAGCTGGACCCGTGCAATCCTCCGGGTCCAGCCCCGAAGGTCCTGCCACCTCTTCTGGCAGTTGCGGATCCGGTGCTTGTAGACCCCCACGGATCTCACTGCCCGGACGATGGTCAGCCATATCTGCTGCTTCTGGTGGGCATCAACCTGTGAGGATGAACAAAGTGAGAATGCCATTACTACACATGCAACATATCCGTGCATTACACAGTTGGATATACATGTCTCAATCACAGGGGCACATGATGTACACAGGCAGTGCAACGATGGCTATGGACAGTTTGCCAGAAGTTACTACATGGTATCATTGCCTGGGAAGTAAAACCTTGTTTAAATGCACTGTCACTGCACTATACCTGTTCAGTGCATGTAACTACACACTATGGGGGGTGACAACTACTCAGTGAGCCTGCTAGCCAGTGGCGTGCAGACTGTAAGCCTTGCTAGTCAGACAACATGCACATTTAGTAAGGCAGTGGACAGCACACTCACCTGCTCCCCTGCTTTCCCATACAGCTTGCTGTACTGTGGAAGGAGGCTGTCCAGCAGGGCCTGGTTCTCCTCAGTGCTGAAGGCTGGGGCTCTCTCCACAGTACGTGCCATTGCAGGGTCCAGAGGGTGCAGATACAGCAGCAGTGGTGGTGGCAGATGTCGTCCTGGAGCATGTAGTGCAGGCAAGTGAGCTCTCAGGGGAACAGCCAGCATTATATGTGTGCTGCAGAGGCAGATACTGTCCCATGTGTCCAAAGTGATAGGTCCAAGTCGTTTGCATCTTCTGAATCTGTCCAATCCATGGAATTGCACCACTTACACACGCCCACAGCATCCTTCAAAAGTTCAACTTCATGACACCCATGAATTTGCAACATTGTTGTGGGTGACCAACTGAATTTACAGCATCAGACTCGTTCAAGATTTGAAAACGCGTCTGTTGCCAGGCCATAGCGAATGGGTGCGCACCGATCGGTCCATTGCTGTTCAACGCGTACCCGGAATACAACGCGTACCCGCACACATTGAATGCAATGGGCCGGCCGGGCACACCGATCGGTCCATTGCTGTTCAACAGCGTACCCGGGATACAACGCGTACCGCACACATTGAATGCAATGGGCCGGCCGGGCACACCGATCAGTCCATTGCTGTTCAACGCGTGCCCGGGATACAACGCGTGCCCGACACATTGAATGCAATGGGCCGGCCGGGCACACCGATCGGTCCATTGCTCTACAACGCTACCCGGGATACAACGCGTACCCGCACACATTGAATGCAATGGGCCGGCCGGGCACACCGATCGGTCCATTGCTGTTCAACGCGTACCCGGGATACAACGCGTACCCGCACACATTGAATGCAATGGGCCGGCCAGGCACACCGATCGGTCCATTGCTGTCCAACGCGCATTGCGAATACAACGCGTACCCGCTCACATTGAATGCAATGGCCAATGTGTGCGCACCGATCGGTCCATTGCTGTCCAACGCGTATTGCGAATACAACGCGTAGCCGCTCACATTGAATGCAATGGCCAATGTGTGCGCACAGATCGGTCCATTGCTGTCCAATGCGTATTGCGAATACAACGCGTACCCGCTCACATTGAATGCAATGGCCAATGTGTGCGCACCGATCGGTCCATTGCTGTCCAACGCGTATTGCGAATACAACGCGTACCCGCTCACATTGAATGCAATGGCCAATGTGTGCGCACAGATCGGTTCATTGCTGTCCAATGCGTATTGCGAATACAACGCGTACCCACTCACATTGAATGCAATGGCCAATGTGTGCGCACAGATCGGTCCATTGCTGTCCAACGCGTATTGCGAATACAACGCGTACCCGCTCACATTGAATGCAATGGCCAATGTGTGCGCACAGATCGGTCCATTGCTGTCCAACGCGTATTGCGAATACAACGCGTACCCGCTCACATTGAATGCAATGGCCAATGTGTGCGCACAGATCGGTCCATTGCTGTCCAGCGCGTATTGCGAATACAACGCGTACCCGCTCACATTGAATGCAATGGCCAATGTGTGTGCACAGATCGGTCCATTGCTGTCCAACGCGTCCCTGTACAAGTCACTGGCATATGTCACCATGCCTGTCACAGGTGAACATATGCCAGCCACATATACTTCCCAGGGAGTGAGGGGCACACCTACAACACCACAGCCTGTCCACACTGTATCCTAAGGCATGTAAGGCTGCATTACCTATTCCGTGTATGGGGGTGAACATGTTGTTCTGTGGGTGTCACTTGGGGGCAGCCACTCCCAGGCTGTGCACGTGTTCATGGGGACAGAATCCTTGGTGTGTCGTGCACATGACCACTGTGATGTGCAACTGTTCATTTCTGAGCATGTGGCATGGTCACATTTCACGGTGGTGTATGTGTATGTCATGTCACAAACCCCCTGAGTCCCATGTGGACGGTATGTACGTCCCAGGGTGACCCATTGCCACAATAGTGATGGTCCTCCACAGTCTGTGTGCATGTTGTGTTTACAATGTCTCTGATTCCATGTGCACAATGGGAGACAGTCTCCACATCCACTTTGTTTGTGCATGGACTTTGATGTTGTGCGTGTGTGTGTCACAGACGTCCATGTCTGTCCTGCCGAGGCAATCGGGACCACTACCTGTGGGGGTCATGGTTGTTTTGCTGTGGTGTATTCATGATACGCCATGTCATGCCAGTGTCCATGTGGCAATACAGGGTCCCTGGGAATCTACCTGTCGATGAGCTGTGATGCCTGGGGCACATCTGTCCTCACATGTCACTGTGGGGTGTGTTTGGAACGTGGCAGCAGGAGATGGGAACTGTGACACGGCCTCATGATATCCCATGGCACAACCGGGGACTTGTTGATGCCACTTGTTGAAATGTGATGTTAGATGTTGGCCATGTAGTAGGACTCCTGAGGCTTGAGCCGGGAGGTTGTTATTAGCGTTTTTTGCACTGTACTGTTTGCTTTTTTGCACATGTTCGCTTTTAATACAATATTGCTTTTATCTGCGCTGTGACCTATCGTTTTTATAATCTTTTGCTCTTTGCACTACAAGTGGGCTCTTTTAGGGGATCGGCTCACCTGGGTGGCGCTCTCTGGCCTGCTGGAGCGGGGTTGGGGGCTCGTCTCTGCCTATTTGCTGGAGTCGGGTGGGGCCGCCATCTTGGGGGTAGACAGGTCGGTGGACCAGCCTACTTCTCAGTCGAGAGATAAAACTCAATGCAGCTGCGACCGCGCAGTAGTAGGACTCCTGAGGCTTGAGCCGGGAGGTTGTTATTAGCGTTTTTTGCACTGTACTGTTTGCTTTTTTGCACATGTTCGCTTTTAATACAATATTGCTTTTATCTGCGCTGTGACCTATCGTTTTTATAATCTTTTGCTCTTTGCACTACAAGTGGGCTCTTTTAGGGGATCGGCTCACCTGGGTGGCGCTCTCTGGCCTGCTGGAGCGGGGTTGGGGCTCGTCTCTGCCTATTTGCTGGAGTCGGGTGGGGCCGCCATCTTGGGGGTAGACAGGTCGGTGGACCAGCCTACTTCTCAGTCGAGAGATAAAACTCAATGCAGCTGCGACACGCGCAGTAGTAGGACTCCTGAGGCTTGAGCCGGGAGGTTGTTATTAGCGTTTTTGCACTGTACTGTTTGCTTTTTGCACATGTTCGCTTTTAATACAATATTGCTTTTATCTGCGCTGTGACCTATCGTTTTTATAATCTTTTGCTCTTTGCACTACAAGTGGGCTCTTTTAGGGGATCGGCTCACCTGGGTGGCGCTCTCTGGCCTGCTGGAGTGGGGTTGAGGGGCTCGTCTCTGCCTATTTGCTGGAGTCGGGTGGGGCCGCCATCTTGGGGGTAGACAGGTCGGTGGACCAGCCTACTTCTCAGTCGAGAGATAAAACTCAATGCAGCTGCGACCGCGCAGTAGTAGGACTCCTGAGGCTTGAGCCGGGAGGTTGTTATTAGCGTTTTTGCACTGTACTGTTTGCTTTTTTGCACATGTTCGCTTTTAATACAATATTGCTTTTATCTGCGCTGTGACCTATCGTTTTTATAATCTTTTGCTCTTTGCACTACAAGTGGGCTCTTTTAGGGGATCGGCTCACCTGGGTGGCGCTCTCTGGCCTGCTGGAGCGGGGTTGAGGCTCGTCTCTGCCTATTTGCTGGAGTCGGGTGGGGCCGCCATCTTGGGGGTAGACAGGTCGGTGGACCAGCCTACTTCTCAGTCGAGAGATAAAACTCAATGCAGCTGCGACCGCGCAGTAGTAGGACTCCTGAGGCTTGAGCCGGGAGGTTGTTATTAGCGTTTTTGCACTGTACTGTTTGCTTTTTGCACATGTTCGCTTTAATACAATATTGCTTTTATCTGCGCTGTGACCTATCGTTTTTATAATCTTTTGCTCTTTGCACTACAAGTGGGCTCTTTTAGGGGATCGGCTCACCTGGGTGGCGCTCTCTGGCCTGCTGGAGCGGGGTTGAGGGCTCGTCTCTGCCTATTTGCTGGAGTCGGGTGGGGCCGCCATCTTGGGGGTAGACAGGTCGGTGGACCAGCCTACTTCTCCAGTCGAGAGATAAAACTCAATGCAGCTGCGACCGCGCAGTAGTAGGACTCCTGAGGCTTGAGCCGGGAGGTTGTTATTAGCGTTTTTGCACTGTACTGTTTGCTTTTTGCACATGTTCGCTTTTAATACAATATTGCTTTTATCTGCGCTGTGACCTATCGTTTTTATAATCTTTTGCTCTTTGCACTACAAGTGGGCTCTTTTAGGGGATCGGCTCACCTGGGTGGCGCTCTCTGGCCTGCTGGAGCGGGGTTGGGGGCTCGTCTCTGCCTATTTGCTGGAGTCGGGTGGGGCCGCCATCTTGGGGGTAGACAGGTCGGTGGACCAGCCTACTTCTCAGTCGAGAGATAAAACTCAATGCAGCTGCGACCGCGCAGTAGTAGGACTCCTGAGGCTTGAGCCGGGAGGTTGTTATTAGCGTTTTTTGCACTGTACTGTTTGCTTTTTTGCACATGTTCGCTTTTAATACAATATTGCTTTTATCTGCGCTGTGACCTATCGTTTTTATAATCTTTTGCTCTTTGCACTACAAGTGGGCTCTTTTAGGGGATCGGCTCACCTGGGTGGCGCTCTCTGGCCTGCTGGAGCGGGGTTGGGGGCTCGTCTCTGCCTATTTGCTGGAGTCGGGTGGGGCCGCCATCTTGGGGGTAGACAGGTCGGTGGACCAGCCTACTTCTCAGTCGAGAGATAAAACTCAATGCAGCTGCGACCGCGCAGCGGACGCGCGCAGCGGGCGCGCCGCTGGCGCGCCGCTGGCGCGCCTAAGGCAAGCCCGTCTGCGCCCGTCCGCGCCGGGACGTCGCCAGGCGCCAGACATGCTGGAGGTCCTTCTATGGGGATGATAAGCTATACCAGAGAATCTTTGATGTCTATTGGTCAGCGGCCTAGCCATTGCTGCCTGCACCTAGGGAGGGCAGTGGAAGGGCCATTCTGCTGTCTTAGATGCGGATACAATTCTGATCCCACACTGCCTGTACCGCTATCTGCCCCACCCAAAATCAACTTGAAAATCTTACATCTTAATGTACGCTCCTTGGTTAAACATTATATGGAGATCCACGACCTTATAGAGGATGAATCACCAGACGTGTTTTTCATAACTGAAACGTGGCTCTCTGATGCCACAGTGGCAGAACCAGGTCTTGCACTACCTCCGGGCTTCAGCATTCGGACCCTTAATAGAGAGACTAGAGGGGGGATAGCTGTTATTTTTAAATCTCACCTCCACTGTACTTTTGTCAAGGAAGACGTAGCGGGATGCGAATGTGCCCGCTTCGTCATCTCTTTTAGTGCCCATTTCTCTATTACCGGCCTTTTAGTCTACCGCCCCCTGGACCTACTTTAGTTTTTAGATCAGCCATTATTGAGGCGGTGAATTCCTTGGCATTAAGAGCCGCAAATTTCACCCTCATTGGCGATCTAAACATTCATTTTGATCGTCCTTCCGATCTGGAAATAAGCAGCTTACTTGCGGATTTTTCCGCCTGTCAATTAAGACAGCTGGTGGTGGGTTCTACTCACACAGCTGGGCATTTACTTGACCCTGTTTTTTCTAATATTTCTTCTCTTATGGTCAATACCCCTAGTCCAGTGTGTTGGTCCGACCACCACCTCATTTCTATTTCCCTTCCCTCATCTGAGGGAATGACTAGAAGCTGATTCCAAAGCTACCTTAAGACGCTGTTGGCACAAACTTAATTTGGATGACCTTCTCGCCTACTTGGCGTCCTGCCCCCTATCCTAGACACTGATCCAGAGCTATCATATAAAGCTCTGTGTGATTGGATACTGCAGGCATTAGACACCCTTATTCCTGCTAAGTGGTCCAAAGGGCGCTGCTCTAGCTCTAATCCTTGGTACAATGACTCTCTGGCTGCCTTGCGTACCACTTGTAAACATCTAGAACGGGCGTGGAGAAAGGATTACGACCCTATAGATAAAAAGAGGTACCAGGAGGCCATCAAACAATATCATAAGGCTATACATCTAGCACGAGCGGCCTATCTCACTAATGAGATTAGGTCCAGTAAAAACCCGGCAAAGTGTATTTTTAAAATTCTTAAAGATTTTAAGAGCAGGAAGGACCCTCCTACCCCGTCAATTGTATCTGGACAGCAATGTGAGGCTCTGGCTACCTTCTTTGTTCAGAAGGTAGAAGATATCTATAAATCTTTTCCCACGTGCCTCTCGGATCCTGTCGCCCCATTAGCTTCTGGGCCGACTGCTACCCTAGCAGTTATTCCCCTATATCTCAAGATGAGTTTCTTATTTTAAGCTCTAAGGTTAAATCTGGTTCCCTTTGGACCCAATGAGGCCTGCCCAATTTAGAGATTGTTTATCTATTCTTCTCTCACCCCTATGTCAGTTGATTAATTCTTCTTTTGTTTCAGCTATAGTCCCTCTGGCATGGAAGCAGGCTAGGGTGATCCCCTGTTGAAGAAACCCTCACTGGACCCTACTAAGCCGGAGAATTTTCGACCTATTTCTCTTCTGCCTTGGGTTGCTAAGATCGCGGAGGCTCATACCAATAAGGTGCTTTCGGACTTCCTGAACAACAGCAGTATCTTAGACCGCTCCCAGAATGGTTTCCGCCCTGGTCATAGTACCGAGACAGCACTATTAGCAGTGAGTGAACACCTGCGGTCCATTTTGGATGAGGGTCAAACGGCGGCTCTGATACAGCTTGACCTCAGTGCCGCGTTTGACACGGTCTCCCATCAGATCCTCCTGCACCGTTTAGAGGAAGCAGGGGTAGTTGGTTCGGCACTGGAATGGTTTCGGTCTTTTTTGTCCGACAGATCTTTTCAGGTCTCCGCCCCCCCCCTTCCTCTCCCATGCCCATTCCATCAAACAGGGGGTTCCCCAGGGCTCGGCACTGAGCCCTACTCTGTTCAATCTCTATGTTCAACCCCTGGCAAGAGTAGCGCAGGACCATGGCCTGACCATGGTCTCTTATGCTGATGACACTCAGTTGGTGGTAGCCCTCTCTGGTGACCAGCCTCGGGACGCTATACAGTTCCGGAATGGTCTAGAGGCGGTTGCACGCTGGATGACCACTAACTGCCTCCAGCTCAATGCCAATAAATCTGAGGTGTTATTGGTGGGGAATGATAAGGGGCTTTGGAGTACACAATGGTGGCCGGTATCCTTGGGCCTCGCTCCAACACCTAAGTTATTGGTGAAGAATCTTGGGATCTGGTTCGATTCCACTCTTGGATTCCAGGATCACACTAAAAGGTCGCCGGTACCTGCTTCGGTCTCCTACGGGGCTGAGGCCTATTTTGGGGTTCTTTGATCCGGCTACTCGTCAATTGATAGTCCAGGCGACTATTCTATCAAGACTTGACTACGCCAACGTTTTACTGTTAGGTGCCAACAAAGCCGAAGTGAACCGTCTCCAACGTGTCCAAAACGCAGCCGCTCGAGCTCTGCTCAGACTCCCTAGAAAATGTTCTGTGTCAGGCGCTCTGCGTTGCCTCCACTGGCTCCCTATCTATAAGAGGATCGAATTCAAAACATTATGTCTGGCTTTTAAAATTCTTAAGTCCTCTTCCCCAGAGATACTATCCAATTTGTTGGTTCCCTATGTCCCCGCTCGCCAGCTACGCTCTGCAGAACAATTCTTGGCCACTGTCCCACGAGTGAATCGTATCAGGGCTGGGGGCAGGTCTTTTCGCTGTCTGGCTGCTAAACTGTGGAACTCTCTTCCAGTACAGACTCGTCGTATAGACTGCTTGTTATCTTTCCGGAAGGCCATAAAAACCCACCTGTTTCCAACAGCTTAGCTCTTGCCTTTTCAGATTCTGCATCAGCGCCGGGACGCCCCTTTGCTGGGGCAGCTGTGCGCTTTATAAACTAATTAACATTAACATTAACATACATGTCCTTACGGAACTGCACACATCATGTACTTGTGCCTCATAATGATGTATCATGTGATATTGAGTATGGTCAATGCCACATATGTGGGGTGACTGACAATCTTTCTTTCTTCACCTATGCACTGCAGGGCACCAGCTGTCCATAGACCATTCCCTGACCTTGCAACCATGGTGGAACGGGACTGCATCCGACGGTACCGCTTCACCAGGCCGCTGATTGAGGTATTGACGGTGCGGTTGGCCCCACATTTGCAAGCTGGCCGGACATACCCTACAGCGCTGACCTCCAAGGTGAAGGTGATGGCAGCCCTACACTTCTTTGCCACCGGTACCTTTCAACACACTGTGGCGACTGCTGGTGGGATGTCACAGACCATGTTCAGCCGTGTGCTCTGCGATGTTTTGGAGGCTATGTTGATATACCTGAACCAGTACATCTATTTCCCTAGACTCCAACAACTCACTGACGTGAAGAGTGACTTCTATGCCCTGGGGAGGATGCCGCATGTCATTGGCTCCATTGATGGGACACATGTGGCTTTGGTACCACCACAGGCCCAAGAGCAGGCATACAGGAACCGCAAACACTACCACTCGGTCAATGCACTGGTGGTATGTCTTGCAGATATGAGCATCTCACACGTCTGTGCCCATTTCCCAGGTTCTGCACACGATGCCTACGTGATGAGGAGTAGTCGCATCCCGAGGATGATGTCACAGATGCGGAACCAGCGTGCCTGGCTTGTTGGTGTTTACTGACTTTGTACCATTGTGTGTGTTCTGCAATGTAGTGTTCCACCCTCTTTTCCAACTCAGCTAATGTGCAATTGTCTGTATGTAGGTGACTCCGGATACCCCAACATGCCGTGGTTGCTGACGCCCCTCAGGAACCCTGTGGCACCAGCCCAGATGCGCTACAATGAGGCACATGGTCGGACCAGGAGAGTGATTGAGCGGACATTTGGTCTCCTGAAGAGCCGCTTCCGCTGCCTGGACAAGACAGGAGGGGCCCTACCATATGCCCCAGCAAAGGTGTGCAAGATTGTCATCGTCTGCTGCATGCTACACAACCTGGCAGTGCGGAAGGAGTTGCCTCTCATCCTGGATGACGATGACCAACATCCGCCACCTGTGGAGGATCCTGGCCTGGACCACGATGCCAGTGATGATGATGATGATGATGATGATGATGGTGATGTCCGCACACAGCTCATCACCAACTTCTTCAGCTGAATGTGAGTATCCGGAGATGTCATGTCAATGATGTGAGTATGCATGATATGTGTTGGTGGTGCTCTGGTGCTGTTTGAGTGTGTCCATGTGCTACATGACTGTATGCGTGTAGCGATGTGTCCTTACAGGTAGTCTGTACTCCCCAACAGTGTTGACATTCTAACTTGGTTCTGGGTGGTTATCTTGTGACATGTATTGGGCATGAGTATTGCAGTTCTGTCCTGTTCTTCAGTGCTTTTGACTGTGTTTCATTTCTGTCCTTCACAGGGTACTTTCAGAGTCGTTTGGTCAACTGTGATCCCCGACACCGTGATTCGACTTCCAGGGTGGTAGCTGTCGTGTCCCTTCATGTGATGTGCGCCACACCCATGGACTTCCTTCCTTCTACACTTGTTGACTGTGTGCCCGCTGCCAGGTGGGATTACCTTGCATCTGGAGTGGTAACAACATGTTGCAAATGTGTAATAAACCTGTGCTTCACTTTGTGATGTGCGTTGTCTGTGGTCACACATCTGACTGACATTTGCTTACTGCACCAGTGGGCTAGTTGACAAAGACTGTGAATAGGTGTTGTGTCTGTGCATTGCACCGTATTTCCTGGCAACATCAGTGTAGGCGATGAGTCAGATGGCCTAGGTGTGTATATGTTGTGTAGCCCTGGTGGTGTGTCTCCCTCATATGTGTCACGTTGCCATGACTCACATGCCTGTGTTGTACTTGCTGTAGCAGTTAGCATGCACAGTGTAATTTTGCAGGTCATTATCTCCATGACAGAAAACACGTTGGAATCACAACAGAGGCAGGTATGGTGTATTAGTGTGTTTATTGTCATACATGTGTGTGTATAGTGCACAGGATGGTGGGTGCTGTACATTGTGATTGTAATCCAAAGTTCCTAGATGAATTGGGAGTCCTGGTAGCAGAAATGTCCTGAGTAAAGTCCACAGTCATCTGATACATTGGTCCAACTTGTACTCCCCATGTCATGTGGGGGAGTTGTGTTGCAGTCAACAGGGTGAACAGTTTGCGCACAAAGGTGATTATCCAGAACAGGTTTTGGCTTCCTGGGGGTTGCACATGGCCATCGGCATCTCAGTTGCCCCTCCTCGGACGACCCCGCTTCTTTTGGGGGGGACCCTCAAGTGCAGGCTGCTGCGGTGCAGGGGACTCTCCGCCAGAGTCATCCTCCCTCCCTGTGGCAGTTGCAGTTGTTTCCAGCACCAGATGTTGTGGGCACACAGGGAGGTGTTGACTGGTTGCTGCTCATCTGGCGGAGGCATTGTAATATGTCCCTATGCACCGCCGTCATCTCTTGCAGTGTGTCCCACTTGGACTCCACGCGGGACATGTGTAAGTCCAAGCGGGCATGATGGGCAGCCTGCTGCTGTTTAATGTCACTGAGGTGCCCCACTACCTGGCTGAACTCTCCGGTGCTGGACTGGTACGCATCGGCTATGCGTGCCAGTTGTGGGTCATCATGCAGTCCAGACCCCTCTGCGATCAGCGACCTATGTCTCCCACCCCTCCCACCACCCCTGGTGACACGTGCAGTACCTGAGGTGGCACGCACAGGTGACCCTGGGCCCCCTTGGGTGTTGTTGGTGGTGTTGGTGTCCATAGCCCCACGTTGGTCCAGGGTCCCTGTGCTGGTGGTGGTGGTGCTCCTTGGTCTGTCCGTGTCGGCAGGGGTGGTATGTGTGTTGACAGTCGTTGGAGGGGTGGGTGCAGGGGGTGCAGCTGGTGGTCCTGCTGGTGCTGCATGATGACTTGCTCCGGAGGTGCCAGGTAGGTCTTCGTCATCCGAGGAGGGCAGAGGCTGTTCCACACCAGTGAGCTCCGTTTCCGGGGACTCCTCAGCGTCTGCTGCTGTGTCCCCATCATCACCTGTTTTTGGGAGACACACACAATGTATGTTATGTTTCTGCAGGCATCAATGGTTGACACACCTGACAGTTGTGACTGTACCTCTGGATGCGGGCCTGTACATTGCATTGTCCTAAGTTGTCACAGTCAGAGGTTGATATTGGTGTAGCACATTGTCCTGCATACGTTGGGCATTTCTATATGAATGTTGGGGTGTGTACATGGTCTGCATTGGTTGTATTTGGTTGACATCCGGCCCTCCTTCCCACCCAGCCAGATATTCCACCATGGAACGTGCTTCCATTGCAGGGAGTGCAAGTTGTCTTTCAGGATGTCAGTCAGTGGTGTCCTGCTGTTGGTTGATGCCCAGTTCCCAGCAGGGCCTTGTGCTCCCCACAGCAGTACCCAGTGTCAGCCATCTTGCCAGTTCTTTTCCACTCCCTGTGATGTGCGCATGGTTCAGGGTGGTGTTGTTGGGACAGTTGTGGGGGTGACCAATATCTGTGACTACCACTCCCATCATGCTATTGCCTCCACCCCCTTCCCAGCATGCCCATGCTTCCTTCCTTTTGACTCTGCTTCCCTGTGGGGTTGTGTGCCTGTGCTGACAAGATGGCTGACAGTGTTATCCTGGGGTTAGTTTTGCTACAAGTCCCATGTGTGTCCCTGTGCTTCACACAGCATGACCCAGGGTTGTGGTTCTTTGTGGAATATTTGATTAGAGTGTGAGGCAATGCATTCTCCCAGGTGAGTTGTGTGGAGTTTGTGTTAGGGGTGTGTGTGAGTGGAGCTGCTGGTAACTATGGTCAGTGCTGTGAGTCCTCCTTCCCACCCAGCCAGATATCCCACCATGGAACGTGCTTCCGTTGCAGGGAGTGCAAGTTGTCTTTCAGGATGTCAGTCAGTGGTGTCCTGCTGTTGGTTGGTGCACAGTTGCCAGCAGGGCCTTGTGCTCCCACAGCAGTAGCCAGTGTCAGCCATCTTGTCAGTTGTTTTCCACTCCCTGTGATGTGAGCATGGTTCATGGTGGTGTTGATGTGCGCATTGTGAGGGTGGGCAATATCTGTGACTACGACTCCCATGATGCTATTGGCTACACTGACTTGCCCAGCATACACAGGATTCCTTCCTTTCAGTGGGCTTCCCTGTGAGGTGTTGTTGTAGTGGTGGCTACATGTCTGGATGTGTTTGTTAGTTATATTTGTGCCACTGCCTAGCTGTAGTTGTAGTTGTGTTTGTACATGTGATGACACAGTTACATATCACTATGAGATGGCATGTGTTGTGTTTATCTGACTGACATACACATTTTGGGATGATTCTGTTCTGGTTGCTGTGTATTTGCTAAGGGTGCATGGTTTGACTCTCCCCTTGACAGTGATGTGTGTGTATTGTCGCACAATATTGTGTACATTTGTTGTGTACTCACCAGGCTCTGTGATGTTTTCTAGTCCATATACGCTCACTGGTGGTAGGATGGCCCGCACCTTCTCCTCCCAGGGCCTGAGGTTTACTGGTTTGGTAGGAGGGCCACTGCCGGTGTGTTGGCTCAAGAGGTAGTCCTTCTTCAACAGGTCCCTGACCCTCCTGCGCACGTCATACCACCTGTTCTGGATGTCTCCCTTTGTGCGCAAACATGGTGATTGTGCGTTCACCCTGTCGACAATCCTCTCCCACATCTTGGTTTTCTGCGCCATGGGTGTCTGTTGGACCAGTGTACCAAACAGCTGTGGCTCTACCCTGAGGATCTCATCTACCAGGACTTCCAATTCACTATCTAGGAACTTTTGATTCTTCTTTGGGGGCATGGTGATGGGTGGTGATGGTGAGTGATGTGTGTGTTGGTGTGCAAGTGAGGGTGTGTGAGTGTGTGTTTTGCTGGGTGTATGTGAGGGTGCTATTTGTTGAGGTGCTGATGGTGTGTGGCTTGTGTGATGGATGAGCTCTGGGTGGGTGTGTGGTTGCTGTCTGTTGAGTGCTGGCAGGTAATTTGAATTTGCAAAGGATCATGGTAGGGATTTGTGTCCTTTATATGGGTGGAGTTGTGGGTGTGTCTTTGTTCCTGTTTCCCCCAGTATTTATTGGCTTTGTAATTGCTTGTTTGGCATTTTTTGTGTGTGTTTTTTCCTTTGTACTTTTTGTGCATGTAGGAGACGTTCTTGTGACCGAGTCGGAGCCTGCAGTTGTCTCGTGCGAGCTTCTCCGAGTCGTTCACGCTGTGTTTGTGCTGTTTTCTATGCTGCGTACGCGTCGGTCGCGGTGTATTGGGTTGCTTCGGCTCGCAGTTTTGTATGCGTGTCGGTCGTACGGCTTGGGCTCCGTGCGACTCGGTCGTGTTTTCCACGCGTTGTATCGTACTTGGCGGGTAGGAGTTCGCGGGTACGTTTTGTTCGGGATTCTTCCTGGTGCGTGTCGGTCGGTTCGATTCGCGTGGTTTTCCGGCCGGATAGCTGTTTTCCGCGCGGCTCGGTCGTTCGGCTTGTGTTCCGTATGAGTCGGTCGGATTTTGCACGCTTTTCATCGTACTTTGCGGGTCGGGCTGCACCGGTACGTGTCGGTCGGAATTAATTCCGGCTCCGAGTCGGTCGGTACGTTTTCCGGCCCGAATCGGAATCGGCCCCATTGTGTTATACAACCCAATTGTAGGCGCGCCTAAGAGGGACAACCTGCAAAAGTAGGTGATTTACAACACACACTACTTTCCAGGTGTGTCATACCTCTCAACAGTACTTTCCCGCCTTGTAACAGAACACACGAGTGCTCATGTGGAGGACAGGAGTGCATGCTTTTCCAGGGTTGGGAAAGGGAAGGTAGAGCTCTAAATTTAAGAGATGTGTGAGAGAAAGTGGTTCTCAGCAGGCTGAATATTTTTCTTGAGTAGAAATAATATTATGTGTGATAATGCATAAGTACTCATGCCTTATGGATGCTTACTTTTCTGTCTAGTATCTCCCACCTGCACCAGCCTCTTGCAGCGAGCTGTTACAGTAGTCCCTTCACCCTCCTACAACCTGCTTTAGGATGGGAGGCGGGTCTGGGGGCACATGAATGCCTCCCTCCAGCAGCATGAATGTCAAGCTGGGCAGTGACGTGTCTAGATAGTGCCAGAGAGGGCACCCCTTTTAGCCATCCCGTTCCCTGGTTCACGTTTGCTGCACAGTGCTGGATTGCTGGCTAGGACACAGCATTTTTGGGACAGGTACATTTTGAGCTTGTCACAAAAATACTGCAAATGTCGTTTTGTTTGGATGCTATTTTTTTATTTTGAAGCCCCAAGGTTTGGCAAATCAGGCTGTGATGTCTTGGGGGTCGGCCTGGTACCAGCTGTTGATCTTGCCTCATCACTGGAACTTTACAAAGGGCCTGTTTTAAAGTTTGTGGCGGATGCCCCGTGTGCCTTGTTACAAGTGCCAGAGGATATAATGCACTGGTTTGTGATGGAGGAACCCATCCGCCAAACTCTAAATTAGGTCCTGAGCCTTGAAAAGCTTTTCATCGTTTCACCGCTCCTCAATCAGGACCATAACCGGTGACGTAACAATAGCCTGTCAAGCCCTCGCGGTGCGGGTGTAGGTGCTGAGCTCCAGGGGCTGCCTCCTGCACTGTGCATGGCGGGCCTGAGAGCTTCAAGTTCTGACTGGGTCCGGAGCAAGAGGGGCCCCCTTCGGCACTGAGCCGGGGCAGGCCTGAGAACTTCAAGTTCTGACTGGGTCCGGAGCAAGAGGGGCCCCCTCCAGCACTGTGCAGGGGGCCAGCCTGAGAGCTTCTGATTGGGTCTTGAGCAT
Source organism: Calotriton arnoldi (assembly GCA_963921515.1). Taxonomy (NCBI): domain Eukaryota; kingdom Metazoa; phylum Chordata; class Amphibia; order Caudata; family Salamandridae; genus Calotriton; species Calotriton arnoldi. The sequence goes on along the minus strand of CAWUFW010010362.1, from coordinate 314,855 downwards.
AGGGGGCCCCCTCTGGCACTGTGCAGGGGGTGGGCCTGAGAGCTTCTGACTGGGTCCAGAGCATGGGGGATCCTTCCGGCACTGTGCAGGGCGGGCCTGAGAGCTTCTGACTGGGTCTGGAGCATGGGAGCCCCCTCGGGCACTGTGCAGGGCGGGCCTGAGAGCTTCTGACTGGGTCTGGAGCATGGGAGCCCCCTCGGGCACTGTGCAGGGTGGGCCTGAGAGCTTCTGACTGGGTCCGGAGCATGGGGGCCCCCTCCAGCACTGAGCCGGGCGGGTCTGAGAGCTTCAAGTTCTGACTGGGTCCGAAGCATGGGTCCTCCTTCATGCACTTTGCCGGGGGGCTCCGCAAGTTTTGTTACACCCCTGACCTTAACCAGCATCCGAGGTCGCGGCTGACGCGCTTCTAAAAATGCATCTATTATGCGAACTCTCCGGGGCTTGCATTTCTAGAATGTTCTTAAAACTACTTTGGTTCATGATGCTTAAACAAATCAAAGGAGCAAATTAGCTTTTTTCACGTGAGCTTCGCAATTTTGTCGTTTCCGTTCTATTAAGTGATTGTCACGGAACAGGCGCCATTGTTTCCATAGCATTAGGGCCTCACCAGAAACCTGCAGCAAGCAGGCCTAATGTGCACGTACAGTGCTTTTTCACATCTACCTTCGGCCGTGAAAGAGCGCACTCCACATGCCAGAACACTGCACTCAGCTATGGCAGCGGCGAAAATAGTCACCACCAGTGCTTAATTTGTGCCAGGGGTCCATCTGCACTTATTTTTGGGGAACCAGCACTTATTTTTCCTCATGGGACATTTCCCGAGAGCAAGAGAGAGAAAAACACAAAAAGTCGAAAGAAATATGTAGTATCATGTTTACATTTACTTTTGTGTTAGATGCTTTGATGTAATGCTTTACTGTAATGTTATAGTATTTCTTTCCTTGTTATTATAGATTTTTTATTCGTTCCACATTCCATCTCTAGTTGCTAGGAGAAAGATCAGAATCTCTGGGCTTTCTCCTGAGCAACTGGTGTTGGCTGTGGGTCCTTGTTCTAGAGTCTTTATTCTTTGAATAAACACTTAAATTGAGGCAAAGAACACTGTATCCTGGCTCCAGTGATTTCTACCCCAATACTACATCTGGAACCAGGAGTGGGGTAGATATTTCTTGCCTCCTACGCTACGGACTGTCCTCCAGCGCTGCCTTCTGACTGCTGCCTTCGGACCCACCAGCCTGACTTCTTTCATCTCTTTGCAGCTAATTGGTTACTTTACTACTACAGGTGCGTGACTTTTTTTTTTTTAAATTATCTTTCGCCCAGGCCTGCGCTACTTTTCGCTTTTGGCCGTATATTTTCAAAGAAATAATAGAAAAGAATCTTCAAACGCGCCCGACACCAGCTGCTCGAGCGCCTTCATTGTTCCGCGCTCGAGCTTTCTTCCTCGCGAGCGTTTCCAGCTGCTCGTGTGTTTCCCTCGAGCGCATTCTACTCCAGCCGCCTACTTCACGAACGCTGCGGGGGCAGTGCATTCAACTCCAGCTGCCTGCTTCATGAACGCTGTGGGGGCAGCGCATTCAACTCCAGGCGCCTGCTTCACGAACGCTGCAGGCACTTTGCAGGCGCATTCTGCTGCAGCCGCCTGTCTCACTTACGCTGTGGGCGCTTTGCGCTTTACTTACCTGCTGTGCTTCGCTGACTTGTTCTCCTGCTACACAAGTTATACTGCTCTACAGGCCATTCCTTGATCCACATGTGAAGGATCCTGCTGTTTGTGGTTCCTGCTGTGCGTTGGCTTTGTGTCTCACGCGCATGCCCCGCCTTCTACTTCCAGCCACATTTTGATTGGCTACTTCATTTAAACCTTACTGGCTGTGGGAGCTTTGAGCTGTTCCTTTCAACACAATTACTATTTACTCTATTTTAAAGGGAAAGAACACACACATTCTTCAAACTTTTCTCTCCTTCTGTTGTTTTTCAAACGGTTTCCTGCATCTTGCTGTGGGAGTTTCGGTCTGTTTTTCGACAGTCTTTCTCCAGCCAAGATTTTGCTCAAAGCTTTGTTTTCTATATATTTGAATTGGTTTTGGGAGTTTCGGTCTGCATTGTTGGCATACTTACTCCAACCACTCACCTTACATCATTTTAATTGTTACTATATTTAATATTACAATACTTTACCGTTTATACTCTTTCTGCATTGTTATCACATCTTCTTTCCTATCTTATTTCTTCTTTTCGCCCTCTTTTTCTCACTATGGCTTCTTCTAACAATGTTTTACATCCTCCTCCCTTTTTACAGAAACCCGGCAAACCTGAAATCAAGTGGATCAATGGCTTTGATGCGTTGAAGGTTATTTAGTAGCGATTGATGCTCTTGATTACTCGCCTGCTAGGAAACTTGGTTTACTTTTTAACAACTTAGGATTTGCAGGTCAAAGTATTTTTGATAACCTTCCTGTTTTTCTACACCCATCTGGGGATTCTGTTTGGAATGTTTATATTGAAGCTAAGGAGAGGCTTAAAAAACATTTTTCTGATGAACCAAGTGTCTTATTAGAAAGACACAGCTTTGTCATGTGTAAACAAACCAGTGATGAAACTGGGAGGAATTTATTGCTGATTTACGTGTCTTAGCTTCCACTTGTGAATTTGAAAATTCTGTTGATACATACATCAGGGATGAATTTGTTTTCAATTGTTTTTCAAATAAAATGCAGGAACGTTTGCTTACCTGCCGTAATCCCTCACTGTCTGAAGTTATAGACATTGCTAAAAGCATTGGACGTTCTATTTTATCCACTCAAGCTCTTGCTTCTCGTCAATTTCAACCTTCTGTTTCTATGGTTACTGATGACTCCACTATTGCGGCAGTCAAATTCTCTAAAGATACTAAAGATTTGAAAAGACAAACTTTCTGTTATCGGTGTGGGTCTTAAACACACATTGGTAATAATCCCAAATGTCCTGCCATTGGGAAGAAATGTATTAATTGTAAGAAATTAGGACACTTTCACACTGTTTGTAGATCGCAGAGTCTGGTTCGCAGATCTACCATGATGCACTTGATTTCCAACCTAAAGATGTTTTACAATCTGAAATTTCTTTACAGAATTCTGATATCGACGTTAAGGATTGTTCTCACAGGATATCAAATCTATTACTTACTGTTGATGATGGTCAAACCTTAAACAAAAAAGAAGGTCCTTATTGTCAAGCTTATATTGGTGACAAAAGTCTACGTGTCATGGCAGATTCAGGTGCTCCCATAACTGTTTTAGCTGATAAAACTTTTCATGTCCAACTTATTCCTCCTGATATATGTCCTAAAGCATTTGGTGATAAAGAGATTGACCTCTTGGGGTATTTCTTTGAAGATTTAAGTATTTTGGGCAGATGTGTACACACAAAGATTTATGTCGCAATTAATGGCAAAGATCTTGTTGGCTGGTTGGATTTAGCCAAATTGGGTATATATCTCAAACCCGGTCACAAAAATACCATAGTTTTGGGAGAAATACCCATTTTGTCTCTTTCTGATGTTTCTGATAACATTGTTCCTAATCTCATGCACAAATTTCCTAAAGTTTTTAAGGATGGTATTGGTACCTTTCAAGGGTTTGAGCATGAAATCAAACTCAAAAAATATGCCACACCCGTAATACACAAAGTCAGACCAGTCCCTATCACTGTTCGTTCGGAGTTGAACATTTTGCTGGACAAACTCACTGAGGAAGGTATCATCTCTCCTACTGACTCCTCAGAATGGGTTTCTCCCATCGTTTTAGCCAAGAAAAAGAATGGTACTCTTCGTCTATGTGTGGACTTGAGGTCCCTTAATCGCAACATCTTGGTTGACTGCCACCCTCTGCCACACATTCAAGAAATATTGTCTAATATTGGTGAGGCCAAATACCATCCAACCATCCATCTGCATTCCGCCTACCACCAATTTCCCCACACCCCTGTTTCACAAGATCTCACCACATTTATAACACCGTTTGGTGCTTTCAAATATTTAAGACTCCCTTTGGTCTCGCTTCCGCAGCTAGCGTTTTTCAGAAAGCCATGGACAATTTATTTAAAGATTTCAAAAATGTCCAGGCTATCCAAGATGACATTCTTGGCTTCACGGAAACCAAAGAACAGCATTTGTTAGTTCTTGACAGAGTCTTAAATATTCTCACCACTAGGGAATTAGCATTCCATCTGAGAAGTGCAAGTTTTTGGTACAAAACTTGGATTATCTTGGTCATTCCATCACACCCAGTGGTATTAAGCCAAAATTCAGCAACATTGAAGCCATTTTAAAGCACCTGTCCCGACAGATAGAGATTCATTGAGGTCTTTTCTTGGTCTCTGTGAATTTTATGCTCGTTTTGTTCCCTCCTACGCTTCTGCTGTTCAACCTCTGAGGCAGCTTCTTAAAAAGGGGATCAAGTTTCTCTGGAACGAAGAAATTGACCGTGCATTCACTGATCTCAAGCATTTGGTCTTTACTGCTCCTGCTCTCAGTCCTTTCATTCCAGGTTATGACTGTGTCATTAACGTTGATGGCAGCATGAAGGGTATTGGTGTAGTTTTTGGACAGAAAGTTAAAGGCAAAGAAGTCACTATAGCCTTCGCCTCTAGAGCTCTTTCGCAGTCCGAATCACATTACAGCACTATTGAAAGGGAGGCTCTAGCTTGCGTCTGGGCTGTCCAGAAATTTAAAACTTACCTATGGGGCTGTTCTTTTGAAATTCTAACCGATCACAAACCCCTTGTCTTTTTACTTCAAGGGAATGGTCTTGGCAAAGCTTCCTCTAGATTAGTGTGTTTGCGCTCCAAATTACAGGAATACCACTTTTCTATTAATTACATACAAGGTGGGAAATCTTTTTGTGCAGACTGTCTGTCTCGCATGCCTTTATCTTCTGACTCTGAATTCAACGATGATTGTGAATGTGTTGTTGCTGTATTGGATGCTGTTTCTCCTTGTAAAGAAGTCATTTCTGAAAAAGACTGGCTAGATGCTCTTTCACAGGATGAAGTTCTCAAGAGAGTCATGGAATACATCAAGTGTGGTTGGCCTCCTTACGCAACCTTCATAATGACTTGAAACCTTTTGCTCAAATTTCGCCTGAACTTTCTATTGAGAATCAAGTTTGTACTAGAAATGGCAAATTCATTCCACCCCTTCTTCTTAGGTCCTGCCTTACTAAATTGGCACATCAAGGACATTTAGGCATAACTGCTTCGTGCAAGGTCTTGAGAGAGCACTACTGGTGGCCTGCTATGAATGCCCAGGTTTCTTCCTTTATTGATTTATGTCCTCAATGTGTCATTTCTGATAAGCACTGGAAAACATCCAATGAACCCTTACATCCTCTTTCTTTACCTGATGGACCTTGGTTTAAAGTGGCACTGGATTTTGCTGGTCCTTTTAACCTTCTTCCATCTTGTAATAGGTTTCTCATCAACTATTTTTCCAAATGGATTTATTTCTCATTTGTTGAATCTGCTTCTACACAGTCTGTTTTACATTTTTACGACATGTTTTTTCTCTTGAGAGTACCCCTAAAGAATTAGTTACTGACAACGGCACACACTTTACTTCATTCCTAATGAAAACTTTTGTTTTGGAGTCCGATATTAAAAACATCTTTCAGGTTGCTCTTTACAGCCCATCTTCTAATGGACTTGTTGAAAGAGCTAACCATTTTATAAAAGATGGCATTTAATCTGCCCTTGCTTCAGGAGTTGATGTTAATATTTTTCTTAGAGACAAAATCAATGCATATCATTCTACTCCTCACGCTACAACTGGTTTTTCACCATTTGAGTTGTTGAGAGGCAGAAAATGCAGATTTAAAATATTACCTGCATGGCTTGATTGTCAAACTGAGCCTAATTCCTATTATGCCGTATTGTTAAGGAAAAATTTATTATTTAAACAAAAACAACAAAAAGCACATTTTGATTCTTCCAAGCATTTTTCTGAAAAGGAATTTTTGGTTGGTTCATGGGTCCTTATCAAGAAACCTGTCAGAGTCTCAAAGGGGGAATCTATTTTTTCATCTCCCTGCAAAATTGAGCGTGTCAGCAAAGGGTCTATCCTTTTACAAGGGAGAGATTGGTGGAATAAAAACATGCTAGTTCCGATTTCCAACATTTAGAAGGATATTTATTTCAGATCACATGCTTCCGCTTTTGATGGTTCTCCTTTTGTGGATGACTCTATTTTCTTTGAATCCAAGTGTTGTAGGGATTCTGAACATACACAGAGCTATGCACAGGATAATAGGACCTCAGAGTATAGTGGTGAGCCAACCATGCCCCTTAGTACCCACAATCCCAATCCGACTAGCTTTAGCGTCTCATTCGCAGCGCAGCTACCAATGATTAGACAACCCAGAACACGGTCTCTCTCAGGACTCGCGGGAGCAAGAACACTCTTTCATAACTCACTCATACTTGTCCACAACCTGCGTAATAAGAGACACAGTATAGTTTAAAATGTTTATTTCAACTATTGTGCTCTAAGATACAGTACACGTGCCAGTACTATCAGCATAATGCATAATGATAAAATAAGAAGCATAGTTACAATTCCATAGAATACAAACGGGGACAGCATTTTATAAAGACAGTGGATATAGGGCTAAATGGCCTTACCACCCTCCCCGTGCTAATAACTCGTTTATTATAAAAATAGAAGACCTCTGGGCTTTGTCGGACGGACACCCATACCTCAATATCTAGATGCAAGGTTTACATCATCAGACAAGCACAGCTCTTCTCCCTGGAAAGGTTTTTCTCCAAGTGCCACAAACAGCGGGATCACAATATTAAAAGCACACGAATTTCTCCAGTGCAGCTGTATTCTGTGTTATGTCTAAGTGCGAGGGGCTGACCAGATCAGCAAGAGCAAGGGACGTTGTTTTTCGACCTTGTACATGTTGTGCAGACGAAACCCACAGGAAACAGGAGAAAAGGTGAAAGGCAAAAAGGCACACAGTTCTAATATAGTCGGGCACAAACAGAGGCTGGAAAAACAAAAGGCACAAAGCAACGTGTGCAAAAAGGCATCATGGCAGCCAGGCCTAAGCTAACTTAGCAATGTAGACAATGAGGCCACAAACCATACTACACCCTCCCCTGGTCAGTCCATAGGCTACGACATAGGACGAAAACAGAGTTCAAATAGATGGAGCAGAATGTAAACGTCTATTTGGGAATAGGCCACAGGAAGGACAGTGAATGGGGAAAAAAAAAGAAATCCTCAGGATAAAAAAGTCCAGAGATGCAGGATGGTGAGCCCCCTTAATCCATTAGAGTGTAAGTGCAAAAAACTGCCACACCTTCCAAGAGGACATCGTTGGAATCGTCCGAAAAAAGAGACGCCATCCAGTTCAACAAATCAAAACTGCATTCATGTTCCTCACAAGAGGGAGCAGTGATCAGCATTGCGGGACAACTTGCGTGATACTCAACATAACTTCTTTGTAGGAGAGTCTGAGCAGCCGCCCAGACATCCCATTGCGCCAAAATTCCAAGTGCAGCCGCACGCGCCATAAAGCCATCGCCGGAACAGTCCCGTTCATGGGCCTCTAAGGGACCCATTAACTGGCCAAAATCCGGGTCCGACAGAGACGTATTGGAAAGGCAACAATCCAAGGACCAGGAGAAAGGACATCTTAAGCAAGACATCACAGGTTGCACGCAAGTGAAATACGCAAAGCGAAAAGAAAGTCGATATGACACGCTGAGTGTCACTAAGGGCAGGATGCCGAAGCTGAGAAGCATGTGTTCACGGAGCATCCGGAGCCGACCGTGGTCGAGGAGGCCCCCAGGAAGTGCAGCCATTGCGTAGCAAACAGACCAAAAGCAATATACCAGCCGCTAAGGCGAGGATCAACGGAAAGACGCTGGAAAAAATAGAATGAATAAAAGCCGGTATTACACCAAATATAGCTTGAAAGGAGGTAACAAGGCCAGAGCCCACAACTTTAAAAAAGTGCACAAGACCTTCGGTGCTAGACGCATTGAAAACACGGTGAATCAGCTCACCGAAATGTTGTGGGAGGTTTGTGTTCAAAAGGGCCTGTATTTCACTGTGGGTACTAGCCACCTGGAGGATGAAGGCCTCCCGTGCGGATGTGAGCATAACCTCCTGGTTCAATAATAGCGCCTTTATTCTGGTCAATTTATTGAAATCCGCCTTCAAAGTCGGAATGGAAGGCCAAATGGAACGATCTAGTATGTCGTGCGGGGGAGGAAAAAGCACATTTTTGCAGCACACAACGCGGTGGGAAACTGTTACAATATAGGGGATGCCGGCCAGCATTCCAAGCAGTCCTGATTATTCAGAAGGAGATAGCTACCATATGCAAGCACAGTGAAAGTAGGCAATATAGCAGGAGCAGGAATGCCCTTTAAGACACAAGCAAGATTCGGAGCCGAAACATTACAAGCCCCATGCAATTTAATGTTTTTACAAATTAGGGGATGACCCACTGTAGAATCGCATGACTCTCCCGTGAGAAAAACCTCTTTTCCGTCCCTAAGGCATCAATACATGAAAGGCAGGGACCAAAGCTCATGCAAGAAGGCACTGCCTAAAGGCTGAAAACGGCCAACAGGATAATGTTTCATGCAAGAACTGAACACAAATAAAGAAAAAGGCAAAGCGATAACCCCGTGTACTAGCCACACAGCAGAGTCCAACTCCGCCACAGAGAATGGTAAGGGCTCTATCTTCTTGATATGTAAGAGAGTGTATGTTGCATCTTTCATGGACATGAATTGCTGTTTTTCAGTTAAATTAAACGGCAGGAATAAGGCAGAGGTGTTCAAAAATGCCAAGGAACTTTACCCATTTTTAGTGTTTGCAAAGTCCATGCAAACTGCATTACTGAACGCAATTGATTTTGACCATCATATAACACAGACACATCATCTTGTACAATATCAACAACAGAGGAAACAATATTCTCTAATGTGTAAATGCGGGAAGAAAGGGTATTAATACTATTGTCAACAACAGCAAGCACTTTTTCTAGATTTGCTTGATCGATTTCCCGGAGACGGGAAGCAGCTTCAATTTGCGAAAGCGTCCAGAGTTCATTGTAAGTTTCATAAATGAATCTCTTAGGTCGAGGACCACGAGGCCCCAGAATAAAATCGGACAGATCAATGTTGCCTGATAGGAGGGATAAATGTTGTTTTACAGAATCTAATGAAGAGTGCTGCAACCACTGTTTACACAATTTAGCAACAGAATACGTTGTAACAGTACGAGAGTTAGAGAACCTCGGATCTGGCCTATCCTGTTTGTAACCAGGAGCTGAGTCATGAAAACGCAGTTGGCAGGCATTTGATGCTATGGGCCAAGCCAACCAGGGTGACTGAACAATCGTAGAGGTATTAAACGAATTGTTTTGAAACAAAGCTTCCAAATTGGTTAGGGAAATATTAAAACGCAAGCTGTCGTTGGGAGTGGAAGACAATGCGGGAATGGAGGGCGCGTTCAATTGTTTGGCAGTAGCCAAACCCCAACAGGTCGTTTGATAGATAGTACTATTCAAAAACAAAATTTGGGCCGGGATGAGGCAAGCACGGTGTAAGGCTTCCGTGCCGCGGACCTGCCATGTTTTGGTGCCCCAAATAGACTTTAAGTCAATGGTGTCCTGCCAGTGTTCATAACCACCCACTGCTAATGCTTTCAAAAAGGAACCCGAATATAGTAATTTGGAGTGGGTCAACATGATCTTCTGATTGGACGAAGTGTTCAATTTAAAATAATAGGAGCCAGGGTTTGATCTATCAAAGTCTGTAAAGTAAGTAAATTTACTTCTAAGAGTTTGGGAGCTACCTGGCAAAGGGGCCGGACAATGTTCCCATTGGGTGTAATTAAAAGGACCCCGAAGAGTACTTGGTTTATGGAGAAAATGGTTGCCCCAATGCTGGTAACAGTATAAGTCAGCATAACTTGCAGAATTTAAATACAGATCTTCAGCATTAAAAGCAGCATAATATTTCAAATCCGAAAATAACGATTCAACAGCATGTACATCCCAATCGTCAGAATGAATATTACTTTTAACGACATCACCCATTGAAACACGAAGGACATTTGGTACATTAATAATCTCGGTTGGTCCATGAATTTGGAAATTTACGGCATCCCATACGATGCCATCAGCAACTGGGAAAGCTGAAATGTTCACAAATGTGTGGTCACGCTTCATGATGTGAGATGAAGAATGCGGAGCCAAAGTTCCAGCGACACAGTTCACTGCAGAGCGTTCTGGTAAATAGTGACCATTAATGAGCAAGAAAAAAACTGTCACAAAGCCAATGGACATGAACAGAAAAATCAGGAACAGTACCAACCAGATGTATGTCCATGGTGGGACCAAAAAATTGTCTCTGAACCAGGATACAAAAATACTGAAGCTGGACGGGATAAGTGATGAGGTAGAATCCGAATCAAAGGAAAAACGTGTCGGGTTCAGTGGTGTTGTTGGTAAATGAGCCACCGACTCGGTGGCGGGATAGGTGTACTCGGTCTCCTCGTTGCAGGAGGAAGCCGGGAAGTCGAGCAAGCGATCAGGCAAATCGACCATCTCAATGGCAACATCAGTGTCCGTGCGGGCTGGAGGGCCATACACATGAGCCCTAGAAATGGCTGGACATGAGATCGCAGGTGTTACGCTATTCAGGATCGGCCAGATGTTGTAGCTTGACATTGTCCACTGAGATGTATCTGTTGTCCTTGCGACCAGGAAGCGGTGGTAAGATGACTGTACGAGTACCCTTCAAGCCAAGGACTGGAACTGGTGCACGATAAGAGGGGCCAAATTCTTTTTTGTTCTCCACCTTCTCTCGGACCAGATCTCCAACCTTCGGAAGCCAGCCGGCAACCTTAATCTGCTGCGCAGCGTCTGTGGCTGAAGGTAAATGTTCGTTTGCAAGTTTGTCATGGGTTTCTTGTAAGTCGTGCAACATAGTAGAATGATTATCTACGTCAAAGATTGCGGCACTCGCCGCCATGTCTAGACCATCAAGGTCTGGCACAAACATTTGGATGCCAAAGAGCATTTCGTATGGGGTCCGCCCACCCAGAGATCTTCTAGGGAGATTATTAAGTGCAAGTTGGACGCTATACAAGTGGGCCAGCCAGTTCCTGCCAGTACCTAAGACTCTAGCTGTCAAGGATTGCTTTAAGTCACGGTTCATTCGCTCCACAATCGAATTACCCTCAGGTCTATATGGAGACGAAAATTGCACCGGCACCCCCAGTGACCCCATTGCGTCCTTGTAAGCCTTAGAGGCGAACGCTGGACCTTGGTCGGAATGGAAGGTGCCACAGGCAAAAATTCCCACAAAGACACGCAAATCCCTTATGACATTTCGAGCGTCAGCACTCCGTTGTGACCAAACCCAGATGAAACGTGTGCATGAATCCACTGCAACTAAGATGTATTTATATGCAGTGTCCGAAGAAAATGGACCGCAGTGATCCAGGTAAACACACCCAAAAGGTCTGTTAGAAATGCAGAGCTGTGTTTGTGGTGGCCGTGAAACCGATGAAGGCTTAATTTGCTGACAAACGTCACAAGAAAGCACATAAGTACTGGTCTGTTTATATAACCCACGCCACCAGTAACGCTGCTGCAAGATGGAAACAGTCGCAGATACGCCAGCATGGGCCGAAGCCAAGCCTTCGTGTGCGGCCGTTATCAAGGAAGGTCTGCGGTCCGCGTTGGGAATCAGCCGATCACCAACGTCTGGAATTCTTACGTAAGGAACCTGTTCGGGACCTAAGTGATAAGAGTATTTGGAAGGGAAACCCCTTGGGTAATTAGCACCTTCCTTTGTTGCAGCAATAGCTGCCAAAATATCATTATCTATTTTAGTCATGGATCTTGTAACTGCTGCTACTGAGCACGTGGCTACTGCTGATTTGGCAGCTTCATCTGCCAAACTGTTACCGACAGCGTGTGCGCCCACATGGTGGTGGCCAAGAGTGTGAATCACCTGTGTGAGAGGCAGACGTTGTTTAAGATCTGCCACTCGAACCCAAAGCATTTTATGCTTAATTGTGCTGCCTTTAGCATCTCTATAGTCGTTTTGAGAGCAAAAGAATAAGTTGTCATTAAAGGATTGAACACAGTAGTAAGAATCGCATACAATAAGAGTCGTCACGTCTGGATTCGCGAACTCAAGTGCGAGCACCAATGCACGCAGCTCGGCCAATTGTGCAGTACTGTCACCTAGTGGCTGTGTGTGCACTACACTCGACTTGAACTCACCGTTCACCATAGTACCTACAACAATAGCACACGCTGCGGAATAAGCATGCTTAGAACCCGTGGCCGGTTGTACCGAACCATCAGTGTAAATAATACACTGATACTCCTCAAGCGGCAGCAAAGACAGAGGAGGAGGATGAACAAATTCATACTGTAAGAACTCCTGTGTCTGAAGAGAGGAATCAAAGATAAAAGTGACATCCGGGGACGTCAAAGAGGTAGCCCATTGTATCCAACGGGGGTGCAAAGCCTTAGAGTTTGGTACACTTGCCTTCGTCACTGCCTCAAGGGCAGGATATGGTGTTACCACCAAAATGCGTTTTCCCTGTGCCAGTGCGCGTTCCTTTAGAATCGCCATTTGCACTGCAGTCAATACTTTCTCCACAGAGGAAAAGCGCAACTCTGCTGAAGTGTAAAGATGTGGCTTGTATGCAATTGGTACTGTGTTACCTTCGTTAAAGGTTAAGTATGTGAAACCCACTGCCCCTGGAACGATTCTAATTACCAGGTTTGTGCGGTTATCACGTGTCAACAAGAACTTAGATTCAAGTAGATCAAACTGCAAAGATTGCAGTATAGAGGAATGCTCAGGAAGCCAGCATGACTTCGAAAAGTTAGGCTGTATCAAGGCATATAGAGGCTTGATACGCTGGGCATATTCGGGAATGTAAGTACGCCCGAAGTTTAGAAATCTCAGTAGTGACTGAAGCTTCTTCAGGGTGGTCGGAGGGCACAAGAGTGCGCACTTCTCCAAGAAATGGGGTGCTAAGCCCCTACCTTCATTGTTAAGCTCATAGCCCAAAACGGTAAATTCAGCGATGTGAGATTTGGCAAAATTAAATTTGTATCCCAAGACCGCAAATTCAAGAATAATGCGGTCCACACGTGTAAGATGCGGCCATAATTCGTCATCTGTCAGATAGATATCGTCGACGTACGAACACGCATCTGGGTCCATGCTGTCCAACAAAGAGACAACACGGGCGGCGAAGACACCCGGGCTGTTCTTATAGCCCATGGGCAAACGCCGAAATTTGAAATGTTTACCACCGGAAGTGAAAGCGCTCCATTGGCTGCACTCCGGGGACAAGTTGTGCGTGTAAAATTCATGGGATAGGTCAAGTGTCGTTTTATATTTTTTACGAACAAGACTGTCTACAAGCGCAGAACTGTGGGTATTTTGTACTGCAAAGGTCCGACAATGAGAGTTCAAATGTCGGTAATCCAAAACTAGGCGGTACGATCCATCGGGTTTAGAAACCGCAAAAAGGGGATTATTCATTGGTGATATGCATGTTTTAATTACTCCTTGATATTCTAACTGTGTCAGAATGTCTGAAATGGGACCTTTAGCTTCCCGCCGGATGGGATATTGGGTTTGTGGCTGTGGTAGTGACCGCAATGGTATATCATGGGGTGGAGAATCCTCATCCCAGCCCACGTGATTACGGTATAGCGCCGGAGCCAGGGCCCCAGCCCATTCAGCTGCGAGAGCCTCCGCTTTGTCCTTGGGGACATGACGAGAAAAACTCGGAAGGATTACCTCCTCCCCTCTACGAGCAGCAAGTACGAATGGGGGCGGCCAATCCGCCTCTGCTAACAAAATGTCATATGAAGAGGTCAGATTTTCCCAAAAAATCCCTTTAATAACACGCTCAATGTCACCTGCTATTTGAATGACAATATTAAATAGTCTGTCAGGGGGTGCCACTCGGTGTCAGCTGTCTCGACAGTAATGAATGTATCAGTTGCTGTCGCCTCCACATGAGGACGCAGTGCCTCCCGCACTATGGTAACTTCTGCGGCGCTGTCTAGCAGCGTCACTGCCCACGTCCAATTCAGGAGTCTCGTTCTCACCGTCTGTGGCATACCTCGCTGTTACAGCTGCAACTTTTTTCTTCTGAAACTGTGGGCGAGGACGTAGAAATTCTTCTGGTTTCCCTCGGACTGGTTGTCGAGGTTGGTCTCGTCCCTGTGGAGCCTCAGTACCCCTGCCTCTATCCTGGCGATCTCCTCCACAAAGTCTGGGAGGTCGATGGTGCCTGTGAAGAACGAGGAGAACGCGGATCAGGGACCTGAAATCTCTCTGGAGATTTAATTCTCGCTCGGTCGCGCAAATCATAAGTGCGTTCAGAAGATACGGAAACCGGGGATGCAGTACGCGACCCTGGCTTTTTCTGTTGCTTACCCTGTTTCTTCAACCTCTAGCTCTTTTTAGTAAAGAACGGTTTCTCATCTTTCTCAGATTGAGTTTTTTGTTGTGGCTGTGATTGAGTTTGCGTTTTAGCAAAAGGCTTAACTCCCAGGCTATTGCGGCCAATGGTTTTATAAGCCTGTGCAATAATTTTCTGTAATTTGCGTGGCTTGTCCGGTTCTGGGATTAAAGCCAAAGCATTAGCTACTTGAAAGTTAACTGCATCACCCTTGACATTAGCAAGGATTAGATCAGCAACTACATCGAACACTCCCACCAGTCTCATCCCCAATTCCACAACCGCTTCAGGGCCATGTTCATCCTGCACTCGTTTAATTACAGAGGGGAGTACCATCATGGAAGGAGTGCCGAAACACTTCGCATATACGGCGGCGAATACCTTGCCCCAGTTGTTGCATTCTGCCAACTCTGGAATTAAGTCTTTCGGCAAACTAATCGTTAAAATCCTGTGTTTTTCCACAGGAGAAGTATTTGGAAAAACTGCCTCCAGCTGGTCAAATTTTTCGGCAAGCCAATAAGGCAAATCATCCTTATTTTGTGGGCGCTTGCCCATCACCGAATTAACCATGACGGGACTTATGGTTACACCGCCCGGTCCAGCTGAATGCGCTGCAACTCCAGTAGGGGCTCCCTGGACGTTGCCTGTAACATACTGTACCAAAGCTCTGTGAACGCGTATCAAAGACGTATGCAATGCACGCAGTTCATCAATCGCAAGCGTCAAATAACGCGGCTGTGGGGTATATCCGGCCAAGACTGGCCAAGTGGCCCCGTCTATTGATAAGGGGCCTAAACGAACCGCTGTGACCGGATGTGGGAGGGCGCCATTAAACCAAACACGGTGTTGCCATGCCGTAAGTGGTACTTCAAGTGCCTGATAAGGCCGATAAGCATTGGGTAGGGCAGTGATAGTGTTCACATGAAACAAGTCGTCAGCTCCGTCCACTGCCGGAAAAGTGACCCAAGAATAAAACACCTCAAAGTGGTGAGCCAGGTCAGCCTGCACCACAAAGATGAGTGCGACACCCGCGTCATGCTCTCCATAAGCCAATAAGTGAGCCCGGAGCGCAGCGCGGCTATGTGCCGGTATATTTACATCCGCCATTAAGACTGGGAATGTTCAACAACCTAATATGAGGCAGCGCAATACAGGGTTAACATAAACACCTTTTAGTAACTTCAAGCTTGAAAAAACCTATAAAAACATCAATATAGGAGGTACCACCCTCACACACGCTTCCGGAAACGTATGCGAAGGGTATTGTGGACAAGCACAAGCACTACTCAAGCGTCTCGCAGATAAGCAGCCCACCACGTTGGTGGCGCCATGTTGTAGGGATTCTGCACATACACAGAGCTATGCACAGGATAATAGGACCTCGGAGTATAGAGGTGAGCCAACCATGCCCCTTAGTACCCACAATCCCATTCCGACTAGCTTTAGCGTCTCATTCGCAGCGCAGCTACCAATGATTAGACAACCCAGAACACAGTCTCTCTCAGGACTCGGGGGAGCAAGAACACTCTTTCATAACTCACTCATACTTGTCCACAACCTGCGTAATAAGAGTCACAGTATAGTTTAAAATGTTTATTTCAACTATTGTGCTCTAAGATACAGTACACGTGCCAGTACTATCAGCATAATGCATAATGATAAAATAAGAAGCATAGTTACAATTCCATAGAATACAAACGGGGACAGCATTTTATAAAGACAGTGGATATAGGGCTAAATGGCCTTACCACCCTCCCCGTGCTAATAACTCGTTTATTATAAAAATAGAAGACCTCTGGGCTTTGTCGGACGGACCCCCATACCTCAATATCTAGATGCAAGGTTTACATCATCAGACAAGCACAGCTCTTCTCCCTGGAAAGGTTTTTCTCCAAGTGCCACAAACAGCGGGATCACAATATTAAAAGCACACGAATTTCTCCAGTGCAGCTGTATTCTGTGTTATGTCTAAGTGCGAGGGGCTGACCAGATCAGCAAGAACAAGGGACGTTGTTTTTCGACCTTGTACATGTTGTGTAGACGAAACCCACAGGGAACAGGAGAAAAGGTAAAAGGCAAAAAGGCAGACAGTTCTAATATAGTCGGGCACAAACAGAGGCTGGAAAAACAAAAGGCACAAAGCAACGTGTGCAAAAAGGCATTATGGCAGCCAGGCCTAAGCTAACTTAGCAATGTAGACAATGAGGCCACAAACCATACTACACAAGCCTGCTAATTCATGTTCCAAAGAAATGTCTACTGGTTCCCATGTTTTAGTTGATGTCGATATGTCATCATCTCTGGATGCCAATGCTTCACATTATTTACCTGTTGAACACGTTACGCCTGCTTCTCTGGTTTCTACATCTCAGGCTGTACCGTCTTCTCACTTTACTAAATCTGTTGTGTCAGAACCTTCTATTTCCAAAAGAATTTCTAAGTTACCTTCTCGTTTTCATGATTATGATTTGTCTTAATTTTGTTTTTATAAGGTGGAAGGTGATGTAGTATTGTGTTTACATTTACTTTTGTGTTAGATGCTTTGATGTAATGCTTTACTGTAATGTTATAGTATTTCTTTCCTTTTTATTTTAGATTCTTTATTCGTTCCACATTCCATCTCTAGTTTCCTGACTCCAGTGATTTCTACCCCAATACTACAAAATAGAAAGAAGGAAAACCGTCAGAAAGGGAGAAAGCAAAGACTTTCCAGAGAGAAAGGGGCAGGGATTTTCTAGCAGTGGATTAAGGAGGCATGAGGTGGACTTCAGACTACTTAGCCCCCGTATTAAGCATGCCGACATGTAATAGAACCAGCTGCCAGCTTCTGACCGGAGCGTTGGGCACCAGCACTTATTCTTTTACAAATTAAGCACTGGTCACCACACAATAAGAATCTGTATATGGTAACCTACACCGCATAATTCCTGCTAATGAGTGTGGAGCAATGGAGCACCTTCCTCCCACAGACAATCTGTGAGTTTAGCTTAAAAATCTGAAATGTCAATTAATTTTTCCTGTTATCCAACTCTTAATCTAGCAAACATCCTTGACATATATGGAAATTTGCTGTCTCAATGACAGTATTTGATGATCCGGTTGCAGCAGAGGAGTTACCGCCATCTCGGTATTAGGTATGCCTGTCATCCGCGTCACTCCTCATCAACAGAACTCTCAGCTAAACACCTTTCCCTTTAAACTGCAAACATGTACCTGATTCTCTCACAGTGTAACTCCACTCTACAATACCCAAATAAATAAACGCCAATAGTATGTATGGTGTCCATCAATCCTCTGAGCAACACAACAATTGTATTGATAATAATTAAGACTATGTGTTTGTTGAGACTTCATAAGCTTAACTATATACACATTTCCACTGTGGCTAGAGTGTATAATTGACCTTGATGAAGGGGCAGGCTCTCTGGGCCCCCTTACAGCGGAAACATGTCGACTCTGTGATGACATTAACGCCGGCCTATTGGTGTTACATTTGTAACAGATGTGGCTTCTGTTCATTATCGTGTAGTGTATGAGCATTTCTATATAATTGTAACAATGAAATCCACTCAACACATCAATAGAATCCACCACCGTACCCCCCTCTTCTGACCCTTCATCCACGTATACCGGTATAGGTATGTGTTATGACACTTGGAGATGTTTTTGGACCAATGACATGCTGGGCAGTGGTGTCTCATGAACTGAGCTCATTACCCTGCCTTCTCTTCAAGGCTGAGCACAAAGGGCTGTGTGCCTCCTTGGCAATGCCAACGCCACTTACGCTTCGACCCCTTGATCGTTGATATGGATGGTGACAACACTAGGGCTCCTTCAGAGAATTCTCTTCATTGACCCTTTCCTCAATGACGTACCACATCTTCTCCTCCCTGAGCTGAACTCCGTCTACTTTAAAGAAAGTCTTCTTCAAGAAGCCAGTTTTTGTTGCACTGCCAGTTTTTGTTGCAGTTTTTGTGATGAGACCCTTCAGGCCATCGAGGCCAGGCTTCCCGCTGCTTCTTTACCCACAGTCAAATAGTGAAGAGGAGGAATCCACAGCCGAAGTTGTGGAAGGGTCTGCTTCCATTCTTCTTCCCAAGCTCCTTCCAACTCTACCTTACCCTTTACCCTTCTTTTTCCCCCTCCACCATTTCACTCTCTACCCATAGGAAGTCTCATTGCTATTTTTCCCTCCCCCTTTGGGAAAACATTACAGCAGACCCCTGGGTCCTTCAGATGGCCTATGGCTTCTTTATCTACAACTTAGAAGCGCCCTGCCAGCTTTGCCGACTGCCTTTTCACTTTTCATGCCTTCTCTCTGGAGAACCCTCCACTCGTAAATCAGGGAGTGCAGGAAATGCTCCAGAAAAGACCCATCAATCCTGCTCTAATTCAGTGAGGGTCTGCAAAATCTCATAGACTTAAGGCTGGTGATAAGCTTGAGGTCCCCATCACCTATCACCCTTTCCTGCTCAGCAAGTGGATGGTCCACCTGGACCACGAAAATGCTTACTTTTCCATCCGGTCCATCCTCTCCACCAACACTATCTGAAGTTTCAATGGAATCCTTGCCTCTGGCAATTTCGGTGCCTATTCTTCAGGCTCTCCTCTGCTCCTTGGTGCTTCACCAAGCTTCCAGGGATGGTTTTCTTCTTCCCTAGGATGTGGGTTATCCACTTAATCATCTACCTGAACAACATCTTTCTCAATGCCAGTGCTGGGAGACCCATCACTCCCACCTCTCCCTCACCATCAATCTTCTCTACTCACTGGGGTTGTTGATGAATTTCAATAAGTCAGTAGGCTTCCAGGCTCACTCAATGGACTGCCTCTGCTCCACAATAGACACATTGTCATGGCTCCTAAACTTCATAGAGAAGCTTCATCGCATTCAAAAATATCTCCGACAGACACTGCCCCACCCCTCAATATCCCCTAAACAACTAGCCAGCCTGGTAGGCCTCTTCTCTTCCTACATTCAGGCAATATTTCTGGGCCCTCGCCATTACAGAGCTCTTCAGAGGTGGAACGTACTTCACCTCCAATCATGCTTACCTTATTTTGCTCAGATTCCCCTGGACAGAGATTGATGTATGGACCTTCAGTGGTGGTTGACAAACATGGAAGCCTGGAACAACAAAGCCATTATTAGGCCTACTCCAGGTCTCATTATCAAATCATCGCAAGAGATCTTAGATAGGACGCCACCCTCCAGGGCTTCTGTACCGCTAGCTCTTGGTCTTAGGAGAAGTCCTCCAATTCTTAGGAGCTACTAGCTGGCACACTTCACCATTGAGAGTTTTCTCCACTACCAATCAGATCTCTGTATTCTTCTATGCGTGGACAGCGTGTCGGCAGTCTGTTATGCAAACAAAGTAGGAGGGAACAGGTTCAAAACTGTAGCCTCTCTCTCACAAGTTCATTAGAACAACTACCTTAAAAGGAATTTCTCCATCAGAGCAGAACATCTCCCAGGCAGCGCCAATATGGTAGTGGAGTTGGTTTCCCATCACCTTTGCGACTGCAGCAACTGGATGCCGGACTATGAAATCTTCCCAGAGATCTCTGCACTGTGAGGTTCATTGGAGGTGGACTGGTTCGCCTCCCATCTCAATGGCCAAGAAGTTTGTATCCTGGCATTTGGACACCGATGCCTAGTTTGTCAACATCTTTATCCAAGATTGCACTCCTCTCATGAGTTACACCCTGCCACCCTTTTGTCTCAACCCCCATCTTAGCTCCATCTTCTCCTGGAGTGCATCACAGACCTCCCCCAACTCATTCCATCCTTTCTAACTCTCCTTGAGTACCTGGAGAGGAACCATCAAGACTTAGACCTACACAACAATGTTCCCTGTTAGACTGGCTAGTTTCAGGGGCAATGGAGTCAAGAGACACCTTTCGGGGGAAGCTTCTCGACTTCTAGAAGACTTATGTCCCCAGGTACCAACTCATAGGCTGGGCCAAGTGAGTTCCTTCATATGTGGTTGGAAACATGGATTCCATTGGTGCCTCTCCACTCACCTTAGCCAATTTACTCACCTCCTTTCTTGAGAAAGGCCTTTCCTATGGAACCATTAATATTTTTTGTTCAGTGTAGGAAACCGCCTCTCTGTATAGTGCACTAAAATGAAGTATACTATGTAGAGAGTGCAGAAATCCCCAAAGGCAGGTAGAGGTAAAAGTAGATACTACTAACTCTCTTTTTGTGGTAGTGTGGGCGAGCAGTTAGGCTCATCAGAGCACTCCGAGGCCAATTTGTAAAAATAATATCGATTTTTATATAATTTTTAAGATCAAGAACACAGTTCTAAGGTAAGTACTTTCGGAGATAAGATTTTGAAGTTCGATAAATATATCACTTCAATGCGCAATTATCACCATAGGAAACAATGGGAAAAAGCAGAAAAATGCATAAAAATTCAGGCAATGCTTTCATGAAGTTCACCTTCTTGATTTAGGTCAATGTCGGGACCAGATCCAATGTTCCAGCAGGAGGAGTTCAGAAGCGTCCCGGATCGGCTGGGAGCAGAGGTGCTGAGATCTTGGAAGCTGGTGCGCCAAGACGAAGGGGGCCACTTGAAAAAGCACTGCACAGAGGGACTTGCAGGTAAGTCCGGTGGGTCTCCTTAGAGGGCGGAGGTCACAAGGGCCTGGGGACCATGGGAGCAGAGCTGGTTGGTCGGTGCTGGGGCCGGGTGAAGAGCAAACAGGTCATCCGGGCGTCGTGCATCTTGAGGGTCTCACGGTCAGGAGCAGGCAACTTGGAGAGGTGATCTCGGGACAGCTGGGCCACTCAGGAAGTGGGTCTCAAGTGTCTCAATGTCTATCAATGGTTGCTTGCTTCTGGTGCTTCAGGAGTCCGAAGTGGACTCTTCTTCTTGGTGTTTGCCTTTGTGGTCTGGTACCCCGGGTATTGGTATGCCACGGCTCCGGTAGGTCCTGGTGCAGGGGCGGCTCTTCCACAATGGCGGAGGAGCGTAGCCCCACTGGCTCAGTGCCAGCAGCTAAAAAATAAAACAATATTTCATTATCGTTTTATTTTTAAGCAGCTGGCTCAGCCAGCGTGTGCAGGGAGGAGTGGGGCCGGGGCATGTTAAGGGTAGGAGGAGTGCTATGTGCACTCTCTAAGTGCACATATGTGTTTGGCCGGCCGTCTCAGGCCGACCAAAACACATATGAGCACTTAGGTTTCTCTAACCCTGCTGCATTGAACAGCCAGGCTGGAGAAACTTCACAGACTCCCTGACCTGAGTGGCCTGCTCAGGCCAATGCCCACGCTGCTCTGCAGAGTGAGGATTGGACAGGGAGTCTGTTGCAGCCCCAATGCCTGCTGGGTCAAGGAAGAGGAAACACCAGGCGCGACGCGGGACATAGCCGGCAACTTAAGGTAAGTTTTTTCTATTATTAAACGACCCTTTGCGCTCCCCCTACAGTGCGCCCCGCCTCCCCTACCCTACCACCTTTTGTATGTGGTGGCCACCACTGTCCTAGTGTCTCCAATCTTGGTGGGGAGACAGATCTGATCCTCCGTGGCTGTTGTACCTTTTCTCGCTTTGGTGCTCCGTCGATGTCATCGGGCGACAGCACGTCGACAAACCGTACTTCATGGGATCGGTGCCTGTGGTGTGCAGGGGAGTGATACCTTCACTCCAAGGGAGCTTCCTGGCAATTACTTGAAGGCTGGAGGTGCTCCAGGGTTCTTGGAGTCATTTCAGGTTCCAGGACGACACAGCAGCAGCGATTGCCAAGTCCTGAGAGCAGCAGGCAGGGTTTTCTTCCTTTCCCTCCTGCAGCAGGGCTTCAGCTCTTGAGTAGCAGGTCTTCTTTGTCCTGGTCTTCTCTTGTTCTTCGAATCTGCTGTTCAGGTCTTGGGGTGCCACCTAAATACTGAATTTAGGGGCGTTACTAGGGGAGACAGGTAGTAACCAATGGGCTACCTATGTTTAGAGTGTCTACACCCTCGAGTGACCGCTTCCTGTGGGAAGAGACACTGCCTTAGCCCTGATAGGAGGTTTTCTCACCATCTCAAGATGGTGGAATTTCAGGAGAGGGGTTCATTTCACCTGCCTCACCCTAGGAGTGGTGTAGGCTAAGTGGGGACCCTCATCCTAATCTAACTAACTTTCCCGCCTTTCCTCCCACCAAACGTGGAGCAGGAAAGGGGGTTGGCTTCCCCCGCTATCTGGAGGTTCTTGGGTTGCATCACCTTTGAAGCTTCCCTCCCAGGTGTCCCTGTCCTCTGAGAGCTCTGGCTCTCACCCCAGGTCCGAAACATGTCTGGTAGTGGCAGGCTGGCAAAAACAAGTCAGGAACCACCCCAGTGCTTGGTGGGTTTTCAGGGGACCCTCTAAAGGGTCTCCTGTGTGAATTTATTAATAAATCCAGCACTGGCATCAGTGAGGATTTATTAAGACAAGATGTTTGGTACCAAACACCTTAGGAATCAGTGAAGTCATCATGGAGCTATGAAACTCGTGTTGACAAGTATCCAGCCCATGTATTCTTTATGGCTTCTCTGTGCACTTACAACTTCTCAGAATAGACTGGACATTGTAGTGGCCTGTCTGCTCATGCTGATAGGCCCACACATAGCATACAGTGCACCCTGCCTTAGGGCTAAAGGCATGCAGTAGGGGTGACTTACCTATATCTTATGCAGTGTATGGGAGGCATGGCACACAGGGCTGTGTGCCATGCCGACTCTTTGGATTTTTCTGGACCAAGACATGCAGCCTGCAATGGCAGAGTTCATCGCCTTGGTGATGGGGCGCTGGGGTGGCACATCCAGTGCTGCAGCCCCAGAGGACCTTCCAGTACCCATGCCCTGGGTACCAGGGGTACCATTTACTAGGGACTCACAGGGGTATTTGAAGTGGAGCCAATTGTGGTTTAGTTGTAGGGAAAGAACACTGGTACTGGGAACCTGGTTAGCAGAGACCCAGTACTCTACAGTCAATGTTCCATCAAAAAAGCCAGGCACAAAGTGGGGGATCACTGCAACAGAAACCCACTTTCCTACATTCAGAAATCCCTGCAAGCTCCCTTACCTGGAATTCACATTCTTTGGGAATAGCCCCTCTTTTCTGTAGATTTAAGTGAGACATCCAACTTTCACGTCCCCCTCAACCCTCATCTCTGTTACACCTCCCTGTGGGATGTCAACACAGCCGCCCAATCCACACTTACCCCTTAAGCAGCTCTCTGCCAAAATGACTGTCTTTCTTTGTCTAATCGCTAACAGATGAGTTTCTGACATCAAACCCTTGTCTGTGCCTAGTGCCCCTTCACAGTGAAAGGAGCGGTGTTCTTCATTTTAGAGAGAAGCAAATCCAGCTGTTCCTCCGTCATATACCCTCCTTTCTCCACCATTTGAAATTATGTATTGCCAGCCGCCTCGAAGAACACGAAAGACGCAGAAGTTGCCTCCAGTCATCCTCTACTAATCAACTCATCTCCTTTACTAAAATCCACCATGCATTTAGTACCCCCACTCTAGCAAGATGGGTCCACTGGTTACTTTCCAAAATGGACTTGGGCATCTCCATATTCGTGCCCAGTCGTGGAGCCATGGCATCTAAGAAATCCTCTGCTGGCTTCGGCCTGAATGGCGTCCTCAAAGCCAGTCATTGGTCCAGTGCTACCACAGTTTGGACTTTCTGTTTCAGGCTGTTTGAGCATGCGGACAATGTCATGCTGGCCAAGCTCTAACCATGCCTTGCAAATATGCCTCCTGGTCCTTCACATAAATTGATATCTTCCTAGCTTGCGACAAGGACATTTGAATTACGAAAGACAAGGAGGCAGAGATGATGTACTTCCCTTTCACGCCCTTGGGCTCTTATTAACAGATGTATTCTTTCTCTTCCATCATCCTACCATTGAATGCATTACCACGCTGACATGTTAAACCTTGTTCTCTCCACTTATCGTAGGGTGTCACAGCTCCCTAATTGTCTCCCCCATCTCTTCCCACAAAGGGGCCGATTCCGATCTCGGCCGGTAGGGCTCCGATTCGGATTCGGCTTAACCGGATCCGATTCGGAGCCCTATTTCCCGACCGATTCGTACGCGCGTCCGGACGAGCGAGTACGATGCGAAATCGCCGACCGACTCGTTCGGGCGTCCCAACCACTCCGACCGACTCGTTCCCGGGTCGAACCGCACCGACCGACTCGCTCGGACACGACTCGCACCGCGCAATGGAGACGTTCCCCGGCCGGGTAAGTACGATGCGCGCCGCGAGCAGTCCGACCGACACGCGCCGTCCGGCTCGAAAGAGCAGTCGGAGCCGTACTTCAGGGGTCCGTGTCGGACCCCCCTGTACGCGTAGCCACGTGAGTCGCACACAGGGGGGACCCATGGGTCCCCCCTACCTGTGCGGGTATGGCGCGAGTCGCTTCGCCGTGTACCCGCTGTAGGGGCGCCCTTGTTCGCCTCGCACCCATTGAGGCAATGGGAGCCCGCGTACGCATTGTACAACCGGCTCCCATTGACTTCAATGGGAGTCCGACCGACTCGAGTACGATAGCATACGGACGCATCGTACTCGTTCGGTCGGGCTGCACGGGTCCGATTCGGTCGGAAATCTCTCCGGGTCCGGCTCGGTCGGAGAGATTTCCGGCCCGAATCGGAATCGGCCCCATAATATTCCATCATCAGCCAACATCCATCAGCAGCTGCACCCTTTACCCCGATACCTTTAAGTTCAGAAGTTAGTTTCAAGTTCAAGTTTCAAGCTCCAAGTTCATATGTCAGGAGGGATGAGGTGGACTCCAGACTCCGTTGTCGCAGAATCAAAAGTGGAAGAGTCAAAGGAATGAGCTAATTGGTACTCTGACATCAAGTGCTTCTCTGTTGATCTAGGATTGTTGCTGGTAATAAGCAATTAAAGGGATATTTCATATCATTCCTTCCTCCTTGTCTTTAATAAAATCTAGAATTCCTTGTCACAAGCTAGAAAAATACTAATCATATTAGTAAAGCTGTGTGTTATGGGACCACCGGTAACAATATGACAATGAGAAATGTTTTGTGCTGTGGGTGACAAGGCCAGTGCGGGTTGTAGTCCTGAATTTCGACTACACAATTATCGACTGACAATAAAATTGAGGTCAAAATATTGACAACCGGAATATTGGAAACCCTATATTTATAATTAAAATAACAATAATATTGATTTCAAAATATTGGCCTACAAAAATATATAAAGTTTAAAAAATCTATAGCAAAAACATAAAGTACAACAATATTGAGTTTCAAATTTAATAAAAATGCTGAAACCTAAAATATAGCAGACAAAATATTGAAAATATACTTTTAACATATTAAATGTATTTAATTAAAATTACTTTAAAATTTTAAAAGGTACAATGTTTTTTAAAAATATATTTTTTATAGTTAAAATGAATTTATTTTGTGGCTATTGTTTTTATAAATGTGTCCTAATTTACATTAATGAAAAGTAATATAACTTTTTTATAATCAAAATATTTAATTTACAAAACAGCCCAATTAGAAAAATGTAAATACGTTTTGTAAATATCAATTCATCTGAAAGCAAAATAAAATAAAATATCCACAAAATAAATTATTTTTAACATTTTACAAATATAAAATAATTTCATATATGCCTACAAATATATAAAATATTTCTTCATAAATTAACATACTTTGGGGTAATATTTACTCTAGGGGGTCTGATTTACTATTCCCTCTAAAAGCAACATGGTGGAAAGTGCTTAACACTGGGGTGGGTCGGGTGGGGGTGTTACATTTACTTCTTCCACTCCAAACTAATCAATGCTAAAGGGAAAAATGGAAGATATACAGAAATAAATATAAAATAAAAAATCTGAAATGCATTACCTAATAAAGCAAAGAAAAATAGCAAAATAATATGATGTGAAAAATAAAACCTATAAAAGTAATATAAATATAAATTATTTAATAAATGTAATAATGTCTGACATATAAATTTAGATTAACTCAACAATTTAATTCTCAAAAACAAATGTTACATTTGTTACAATTCAATCAATCAAAAAACATTTATATAGTGTACAGCTGCTTCAACCAGAAGCGTCCCGGCGCTAAAAGCAGAGATTGGTCACTGAAAACAAGTAAAAGCGATAAAGGCTAATCTCTCTTGAAAAGAAAGATTTTCAGATCTTTCTTAAATGCTGAAACAGGTGGCTCAGCGGAGCCTAACTGGGAGCGCATGCCAAGGTTTAGACTCAAAACCTGTCAATGATCTTCCTCCCTCTCTGGCTTTAGAGAATTTTGGGACTTGCAAAAACTGAAGATTGTTCGACCTAAGTGCTTGATATTGATTATATGGGCGAAGTCTCTTTCTCAAGTAGGTGGGTCCCTCTCTCGAAAAGGCCCAAATTGCAAGAGTAAGGGCTTTGAATTAAATTCAGTTTTTAACAGGAAGCCAGTGAAGTTGTTTCAGATGAGACTGCCGGTACGGAATTCTTCGGATCAATCTAGCTGCTGCGTTTTGGACCATTTGAAGTCTTTGAATCAGGTCGGCTGGAAGGCCCAGACGAAGACTATTTGCATAGTCCAAATGGAGGTTACCAGCGAGTGGAACAATGTCTTACGTGTATCCTTCGGGATCAAATGCAGAAACACCTGTAGCGATTTGAGTTTGGCGGAGCAGATTGATGACACTTGTTTAATTTGGGCGGAGAAAGAGAGGCTCAAATCAAATACTAAACCCAGGTTTCTAGCTGTGGAAGCAGGGGTCAGTATGGATCCATTTCCTCAGGCCACCAAAGACGAGGAGGAGGTGGACCACATGAAAAAAAGCAAAGAACGTCAGCTTTGCCAGAATTCAATTTGAGAAAATTTGCATCCATCCAGCCAGCGACTCCCTTTAAACATTCCTTGAGCTTACTGAAGGCGGAGTCCGAGTGTTGCTAGAATGACAGTAGAAGTTGTGTGTTGTCCACATAAAACACCACCTGCATCCCCCAGGACTCAATGAGTTTGGCCAGCAGTGCCAGGTAAAGACTGAACAAAGTAGGATTTAGAGCTGAGCCGTGAGGAACACCAGATAGAAGAAGCTTAGAGTGGGATGAGTAAGGATGAAGAGAAACCTGCTGGGATCTATCCTCCAGAGATGACTTAAGCCCAGAAAAGGCAGTGCAATTAATTAAACATTATTCTTAAATATTTAAATAACAATTTTTAACAACTTAAAAAGAAATTTCTTAAACACAACAAATTATAATTTTTATCAAAACATAAAAATTATTTTAAAAATAGTTAGCAAACAATAAACAAATGTTTAAAGAAAACTATTAAAATAGTTAAAATGTAAAACTTTAAAACACTATTCAGGCAAAACTCCTATAAAACAAAACAACTCAAAACATCAACAAATAAAAAGGAAATAAATAAGGTAAAAATATTATTAAAAATTAATTCGCTTCTTAAGCATTGAAAATGTTATTTTAAAACACTTCCCACCCAAACCCACTATAAAACCCAACATCTAAAAAATAGTAGAATACTTTAAAAAAATTAAATAATAAATCTTAAACATTAATTTAAAACACTACTTACCCAAAGCCTTATAAAATCCAACAACCTGAAAAGCATTACAGTTACAAATTTAATTAAAATAAAAAATAATACTCTACAAAAATTAGAAACAATTCATTAAAGCAAAAAATTCAAGGAATTAAAAAAATTAAACAAAAAATAAATATATTACATTTCTAAACACAAAAAATATATTAAAAACCACAATATTAAAATAATAGATATTTAAATCTTCTGTATTATTGTTAAAAGAAAGAAAAACAATATACTTAACATACATAGTCTGAACTTCAATATCATAGGGGCTCATTAGGATGGCGGGCGGACCTGAGTCCGCCCGCCATCCTTGCAGTGTGTGGACCGTCTATCAGACATGCGGCAGTCCCGCACCACGAATTAGGATGCGACCGCCAGCATGGCGGTCGCATTCTGGAATTTAACATTGCGGCGGGTGCTGCTGACAGCAGCACCCGCCGCTATGTTAAAATCGCATGTCTGTCATTTCGCTGCACCACATGGCAGGCACCACACGGTGCCTGCCACTTGGTGCAGTGAAATGTAGGAGGGTACCATAGGTACCCTCCAAGTGCACCCCACCTCCCCCCGACACAAGGGGGGCCCACAACGGGCCCCCGAACCCAATCCCCGCCAGCCTTTCCATGGCAGCCTCGCCGCCATGGAAAGGCCTTTATTTTCCCACATCCTAATATGGCGGACGGTGCCACCATATTAGTGGTCCTGCTCCGCCCGCCAGGCAATCGGTGCGATTGCCACTGGCGGAAAAGCGGCGGACGGACTTTGCGTCTGCCGCAATACCCACCGCCATCCTAATACGGCGGTGGGTGAATCTCATTGTGAAGGCGGAACGATCGCCACCGCCGGCCCGGCGGTGGCGATCGTTCCACCATCATAATGAGCCCCATAGTACCCACAACACTAAAACTTCAATAAGAAGTACCATCGATATTCTTACATTCTTATTAACGATCCACATCAGATTCTATTTCCTCTTTCCAATAGAAACAATAGTAGGCGTATTAATAAGTGTACGCTACAAGGATGAGTATTACACTCCCTTGCATTTTGCGGTATGATGAAGACCAAGGCGCAGGGCCCACCAGTTCTACTGTTGTTCTTATCCCACTACTTAAGTGTTTCACATGATCCTCGCTTATCCTATCCCGTATCCTTTGTGTTTAACACCCGAGTTTACTACAGGTTGAATAGACCCTCTTGAACAGCCATAACGCTCACCCCTAACTCCAAACAACCTTATTCACTCAGGAAGGCTGATGACAATCAGGTGGAGAGAACTCGCACTTCATTGCGTCCATGTTTAGAACACTGCTTGGAGCCAGTGTCATTGGTACCTACTGTGAGCGGCATCACTTTGCACAAAATCTGGTTCTGAAAGAGCCTGAAAATGACATTTGAAAGAGAATCGACCCAAACAGGTTCAGACGTCTTAGGCAGTGGATCCCAAATCCTTTCTGGAAAATGTCTATAAAAATGGGATCTAAATCGCCCCACTTTGCTCTAGCCCCACGTTCTTCTTGATCACAGAAGGGAGTGCTCCACGATGCACTCAAACAGTTGCTTTACCCAGGAGTAGAGCCCAGTGTGTTACCGACACGAGGAGCTGATTCCTGCACAGAGCGAAGCCAGGAGGGACTTGTGTCATGAAGGGACTCCCCTGAGTGCTCCGCACAGTTTCTGTGTTTGCTGCATTTAAGGCTGTACTTGAACAACTACTTGTGTCACCTGGGAAATTGCTGCAGGCTTAGAGACGAGTGCTGCTGATGCCGATGCAGTAAGAAAGGAGCGCATCACAACCAAGTGAGAAGCCCTAATCGACCCGTAGGCGTCAACTGCCAGGGGACACCATGGTGAGGAGCTCCCCCCAGACGCGACAACTACCACCCAGGATGTTGCTGTAGCCAGCCAGTAGAACTGCCAATACTGAGACAGGCCTTTATTACGTAGACCCACCACACCAATTACTTTCGGGACCCTCGTCCTGAACGAGGCTGCAGAATGTACAGCCCATATATGAGAAGGGCCACTCCCGTGAGGGGGAGGGCCATTTCACTCCTGCATCCCTGGCCAAGCTGCTGCATGTCCCACCAGGTAAAAATTCGGAACTTAGCCTGCACAAGGGAGTAAACACTGAACATGTGCAGATGGGCTTGCAGTGCTTGCTAACACTTTTTGCCAAGAAGGAGTAAACAGACATTAAACTGAGGTTTCACAGATTACCTCTGAGAAAAATGAAGCTAGCTGCACCTGTGTCTAATCCATGATTAAAACCCATAGTGTGCTGGGGATTATTAATATGGAGAATTATCATAGTGGGTGGAGAGATGGGATACCGGGAAGCCAGTGGGAAGTAGGGGATGTAGAGCCTCACTGCCTATTGCACTGTAGTTTTCAACCCTGCATGTCTCTTCTCTTAATTGTGTGGTATTTAGTTCTGCTGTGTGAATAAAGTACTTTCTAGTTTTAATAAGAGATCAGCACTGAGCTGGACATTACGTTATTGTGGCTTTTGTTTGACTTTGGAGCTCTGAGCTCTTGCCCCCATACTTTCACACTGAGAAGATCACTACCCTGAGAGTCAAGTACAGGAATGCTTGGTCTTGGCCCCCTTTGCAGAGCCATAGTAGGACGGACCCCAGGGCACCAGTTGCAAATTACCTCAAACACCACAGTTAGGGCCCAGTAGTCCCTGTGGCCCCCAAAATAGGGTCTGATAGTATGTCTCATCCAATCCCAACCTGGTGGATTTCGTCCTGCAAACCCCACAACAATAACACTGGAAGATCAAGTTCACTAAAGTAAACATACCATGCAGCTGTAGCAACAAAAAATCTAATTATCACACAACTCATTTCCCCTCTGGAATTCCTTCAGTGAACATTGTAGGAATTGTGCTCCCCTTCCCCCCTGTACCTGCCGGTCCCCATCTACTGTATTTTATGTCTGTTGGATAACCCTATACAATGACATGCTCTTCACCTTTCTGCGATTCTGCGCCCATCTCCTCCATGTCCTGTGGTGACCCCATTATGACACCCATTCCTTTCACACATTGCAACATGCCTGCCTTGGCTGCCTCTATGTCTCCCAGAGATGACTTTCGCCTTCTCCTCCAAGGCATCACGCTTCAGCAGATCAGTTTCATACATGACATTTCTCTAAGTAATGTATCAGCACCACTGTCCTGCTCATCAGTGTCACCAGCCTCTTTTCTTCTTTGATGGATTTGAGGAATCACCCCTTTATGTTTCCTTGTGAAGATTATGCAGGAAGGATTGCAACATTGGTAGGAAATGTCTTTGAGAATTCTGTTACCGGTCTGACGTCTCTTCTGCGCAGCGTCGAGTTAGTGAGGTTCCAGAACACTTGCATTTTAAGCCCTGGAAGGCCACACCCCCTTTGCTTAGGCCAACACCTTCAGCTCTCCTTTTTTTTAAATCATGCACCCTTGTGATTATTTGTGTCATATTGTGATTATGAATAGTGGAAGTTGCTTTTTTGGTCCCTTTGGCCCACTCTATTAGTGCACCTAGTCTTGACAGGGGATCAATAGTTCTACCTCTGATAGAATGCTTTCTTGACCTTCAGTCCCACGCAGCAAGCCCCTAATCCATTTATTGTTTCTTCAGGACCTATTCTTCAGGTCCTCTTGCGTGAGTTGCAACTCCTCATTCTGTTTCTTCAACAATGTAATAATTCTCCAAATGTCAGGCTGCTCTTCTGATCGTTCATTGACTGTCTTTTTGAGATCGTGTACCCTGGCTCCCACGAAGGATAAATCAATCTTTAGGGCCCTATTATGATGTCGGTCGGACGAGCGTCTCACCAACACCGTAGCGGGATGGAATCGGTCAGACTATTAGTCGACAGTTCCACTCGCACTATTAGGATGTGACCGCCCACATCCATTTTCCTCTTGCAGCTTGTGCGAAAGGGCAGGCAGAAAGCGACATTATAACCCTGACGGCGGAGCCGAGGCTGGCTAAGCTGCCATTTTGGGATTACAATTCCGCCTGCCACTACGGCCCTCATTATGATGTTTGGTGGAAAGCCATCCCACAGCTGTTCGGAGGCTTTCCGCCCGACATCATAGGTTTCCGTCCAACCGCCGTATTATGATACTGGCAGTCGGAGGGAAACCCGAGGGGTAATCCCACTCTGCTTCCGATGGTCTCACGTAGCCCATTGGGGCGGCGGGTGGAATTGTAATGCCAAAATGGCAGCAGAGCCAGCCTCAGCTCCGCAGTCGGGATTACAATGTCGCTTTCCTCCTGTACTTTCATGGTGGTCTGCCTGCCATAAACAGGCAGGCGGAAAGTGACTTTGGGGGCCACTCCTAGCTGGGTCCCCGTCCCCCTGGCCCTCTGCTATGGGGCCTGAGGGGCACCTGTGGTGACCCCCTAAACATCCCTGCTACGTGTGGCAGGCACTGCATGGTGCCTGCCACATGGTGCAGGGATGTTTGAAAACATCCATTTTTCTATTACACCTTGTGCGGTGGCCCTTTTCCGGCCGCCGAACCAGCTGCTATAGGAGAATGGATGTTTCCGACTGCCCGTAGGGCGGTCGCATCCTAATACTGTGGGTGGAACTGCCTGCTAATATTCGTCAGATTCCATCTCGCTACGGTGTCTATTGGATGCTCGTCCAACCGACATCATATTAGAGCCCTATGTTTTTTCTAGTTTTTGAAGTCAGCATTGCTCTAACTGAGAGTTTCGTCCTCCTGCTGCCAGAAGCCATTGCCGCCACTTATGGACATCAATCATTTACTTATTACATACATTCGCTGAACCCTGTTGGAGCAGGCAACAACGGATGAGATGGTAGGATGAAAGTTGATCTTTAGAATCAGTTGGGATGGTCCTGGGGCTTCCGGGGGTTGTTTGGGGTGTTACACCCCCTGAATAAATGTATTTTCTGCTAAATAGTTGGGTACAGGTGCTTTCAGTCGGGTATGGTGAGGTGTCTGTCGGATTTCAGCAGGAATTTTTACATGCACAAAGACAAAACACACACACTTTCTCTCCCTCTCTGTTTTGAAAGTCTTTAACAATGTTGGTTTTTTTACAAAAAAATGTGTTTTCTCTTACTTAGAACCCCTACCAATCCACATTTGTCTCCCTTTCCACTGCTCCTTTAGCCCCTTTCATGTGCTCTGCTTGTCGTATAATGTATTTTAACATGATATGCCAGCACCTGAGTGTGGGCATATAATTGTAGATCTAAAAAACGGATTCAGTACTGTTAGAACTGGGGGTCTCTAGTTGGCAATGGTATACACCTTTGTCCAAATAGGGACCCTTGCTACTAGTCAGGGTAAGGGGGATACACTACTTAAATAACCCCTGCTCACCCCCTTGGTAGCTTGGCACGAGCAGACAGGCTTATCTCAGAGGCAGTGTGTTAAGCATTTGTGAACACATACAGTAATACAGTGAAAACACTACAGATGGACACTACACAGGTTTTATAAAAATAAGTATTCTTTATATAGATTTAACACAAGACCACAAACGACAAAAATCCACAATACTGTACTCAAAAATAGACTTAAAAGATGGTAGAAGTAACTTAGTTCAAGTTGATGGTAAATGCGACACTTTTCTCTCAAAAGTACCTGGGATGCGTAATGCAAAACAAACAAAGGGTCCGCAGGGAGGACGATGCGGCGAGCAAGCGCCTCGATGCGGTGCGACGATCCGGTGCGATGCGATGAAAGTGCGCCTTTGATGCGATGCGACGATGTGAAGACGATGTGTGCACGCCCAACGGCCGTGCGGCGAACTCTGTATCTTTGGAGCCGCGACAGGCCCTGCAACACGCTTCTCCGGTGATGCGACGGCAGACAGCTGCGACGGCGACACGCTTCTCGGGGATGCGACGGCGACCCTTGCGGTGGCGACACCCTTCCCTGTTGATGCGACGGCAGGCAGTTGCAACGGCGACACGCTTCTCCGGTGATGCGACGGCAGTCAGCTGCGACGAAGGCACGCTTCTCTGGTGATGCGGCGGCGGCCTCTGCGGTGGCGACATGCTTCTCCTGCGATTCGACGGCAGCAGCTTTGTCAGCGACATGTTTCTTCTCGTTGCGTCGCGCTTCCAGCTCCCAGCGACACACAGGCTTCTGCAGACAGAATCCCCAGCAAGGGAATTCAGGAGGGAGCTGGTGGTGAAGTCTTGTAGCCCTGAGACTTCAGCAGGAGGCAAGCTCTAGTTCAAGCCCTTGGAGTAATATTCTGCAAGATGATGAAAGTTCTTTAAAAGTTCCTTCTCCTCTCCTTGGCACTGAAGACACCACTGTAGGCCAACCCAGCAACACAGCACACTGGCCGGGGGGCAGTCCAACTCCTACAGCTTCCTTTGGTTCTTCTCCTTGGCAGAGGTTCGTCTTGTTGTTCCAGAAGTGATCTAAAGTTCTGGGGTCAGGGCCCCAATATTTATACCAGAAAATCCTTTGTCCTCTGAAGGCAGAGGGTCCTGTGCCTAGTCCAAACCAGTTCTGTGCAGTCCTGGAGCACTTTGTTTACAGGACTCCTTCTTTCCTTTCACAGTGTAGGCCAGGGACATCAGACGCACCACAGGAGGTGGAGCCAGCATTGTGGAGGGAAGGCACAGCCCTATTCAGGTCCCAGGTGCAACTCCTCCCACCACTCTACATGGAGATCTCTCTATTCAGCCCCGTGCTGACTCACCCTGTCTCCTGGAATCCCCCAGCCCCTGTCACTCAGAAACCAGACACACAATACACAAGCTAGCAGAGGCAGGCTGGATGGTTTAGGCAAGAAAATACCTACTTTCTAAAAGTGGTATTTTCAAACACAGAATGTTAAAACCAACTTCACTAAAAGATGTATTTTATCATTCTGAGTTCAGGCATACTAAATTCATTTTTCTACCATGTTCCCTGGGTCAGTTAGGATTATAAAATGTAATAATCAAACTGCCCATTCTGGCCTATGGGGAACAGGCAGCCTTGCAATAGTGAAAAACGAAAATGGCTGTGATTCACTATTAGGACATGTCACACACACCAGGGCATGTCCTACCTTATACTTACAATGCACCCTGCCCCTGGGCCTACCTTAGGGGTGTCTGATATGAAGATATGGGAAGGTTTAGGGACTGGCAAGTGGGTGCACTTGCCAAGTCGACATGGCAGTCACAGACTGCACACAGGCCCTGCAATGGCAGGCCTGAGACACACTTTACAAGCTGCCTCTGTGGGTGGCACAACCAGTGCTGCAAGCCCACCAGCAGCATTTGATTTACCAGCCCTGGCCACACCTGGTGCACTATACTAGGGTCTGACAAGTAAATCAAATGATCCAATCATGGAGTCACTAATCAATACATCAATTTAACATAGGGAGCACTTGCACTGTGGCACTGAATAGCAGTGGCACAGTGCCCAAAGCATCTAAAACCAGCAAACAGATCAAAAACAGAGGAGGCAATCAGAAAAAAGTGGAAGGGAGACTCACGCCAATGGTACCAGGTCTAACAAGTACTTATTTTGAACGGTATTACTAATAGCTGTAATTCCTAAAATCTGACTCGGAGTTTAATCTGTATCGCATTATAATGTTTTTGAAAATGCCAATAAACAAAAATATTAAATAAATATGCCAGAACCATTCTTATAAAATCTAAAGCCCACCCCCCACCCACCCCTGGTCCCCCAGTCTTACTGACCAAGCTGCGCCCCTGCCTGGGGCATTGCTGCTGTGTGCTGATGACTGGGGTAGAAGCGGAGACGGCATCTGGTATGACTACCACATTCCCCACTGACCTCGCCCCGACAAAGGCAAGCCTCTTTGTACCCTGCGTCCTCCCCTGCCTTGCCCACCCTCGTCGCCAGTGGTTATGCCCGAGCCCCTTCAGGCTGGAAGGGCCTCTTGAACTGTGCCAGTATGTTTCTCCGTGTCCTTGGAGTTCCCACATGCTTCCAGGCGCTATGGTCTCCGTTTCCTAGCCCTTTATCACTTGCCACCACTGACTGAACGAACAGATGAATAAACCAATTACTTCCAAGGCCCCGCGGGTCCTAAGATCAGGCTGCAGGATCAGCAGTGGTGCGGCTCGGCTCTGGCTCGGCTCGACCGCAGGACCTGAGTCCAAGGCAACTATCTGTTTCGGGCCACAATTAGTCTTACGTTCCATGTTAGGAGCCTGCTTTAGTTGTGTTATTACAGTGTGTGGTGTTGTCATGTGTTAGGTTACAGAGGGCTTCGCGGATGCTTTTGGCTGGTGATACATTGCACGAGCGCTCACACTGGTGAGGGGTCTTGGACGCCTGCACTGTATCTCTGTGGCTAGAAGCCAGCCCGGGTCTGCTGGTGACGTCGACCTGAGTTCCCTCGACAAATCTTTCTTCAGGATTACCTCTGATGTTGTCAACAGTTTGACACCGACTACAGACATTGTATTTGAGTCCATTTATTTTGCCTCTATTTGGGATGTTTCTGAAGCGTGAGCCTCCCTTTAAAAAGCAGCGCTGAGCTGTCCGGGTAGCCGAGGAAGACGCTACAGTCGAGTCCAGGTGTGCAGAGCAGAGGATGCTGGGAGGTGTTGTCTTGCATCCGTGCTGGTGCCCAGGTGTCTGACGGACGGATGCAGCCAGGCACATCTCGCCTGAAGAAGAGAAGAGTCTGAAGTTCTTTCCTGAAGTTGGTATGGGGGTGTGGTGGGGGGGTCTCACAGCTGCTGCAGTTGGAGGCGATCCTCGGGTGCTCTGGTCACTAAACAGCAAACAGGTCAGTCTGGCTGTGAGTGGACGGACGGAGACCTTGTTCGAGGGGTCGGTCGGTTCTCGGCAGCGACAGCTATATAGATGCGTACATCGGCCTGTGGTCGCCTCAGTGGCACCTGCTGCCGTGTCCAGGATCACAAGGTGCGGGTGACTTGAAAAGTCCTTACTACCTATTGAACCTTCCACTACTCGCCCTTCCACAGACCCGCCAGCAAAGCAATGAAGCACAAGCTGTGAAAGGGTTAAGGGAACTAGTGCCAATATCGGCAACACACCCAACCCGCAGACACAGCAATACCATAATAAAGAACACACAAGACACATTGGTTATTGGAGAAAACATTGCTGCAGGTTTATTCTGCATTAGAAATATGCCAACATGGTGGGTCAACTTACGGGCGATCCAAGGGCAGGCAGCCCCTATGCTGCCTGCCCACCTGATGAGCCAAATTGCACCGTGGAATAACCAATCGGTGCTAACCATTTTGGGAGATTACCTCTTACATCCTGTGGACCACCAGTCCACCCATTTACTCACGCCCCTTGAGGGGGCGGAGCGTATCCAGGCAAGCCCCCGGTTGCTCAGGTTTACAACCGCCCGAAGGACTAACGGGGCGCCGTCGTTCCTCCAGGGTCCTGCTCTAAGGACTTCCTGGGGCTATTTGGCATTTGCACCCTTCTTCTGCTCCTGAAGAGGGTACCCCTATGTACCATTCAGCCTCTAGATCGCCCTGTAACTCCGCCTGCAACACAAAATAACAAGTTAACAGCCTTCCTACCCTAGCCACCCTTTCAGCCGACACGCCCACGGGAAGATGGCCGCGCACTAGCGTAGCTCCTCCGGCTGGGAATGTAATCCAGCAAAAATCCGGGTCATCCGCAGGCATCGAGGGCCCAAAAGGTACCTGAAATGACAGCGAACCACCCCTGCCTACACAACCCTGAAAAAACGGTGGGGCGCCGTCTGGGACGCAGTACAGCCAAGATCGCATGGTGGCGGCAAAAATGGCGGACCCGCGCTAGATACCATAGAGAGAGCCTGGAGGGGCGGCGTTGCGGTGGAGCTGTGGAGCGACCTGGTGCCCCCGCTGGCTGCCTGGACTTACCGAGCGTCTGGTGAGTCCTGGAGCGGTAACGACAGGGGACCGCAGCCGCTGACGCGCACTCCGGTGCGACTCGGCGATTCGGCGCTGGAATCCAACGACCGCAACCCCGCAGGAGAGGCCGATTTACTGTCTCAATCCCCGGAGACAACTGCACTGTGCAGCGGAATCCACCGGACGATGGATCCTTGAAGACCGGGACTCGTGAACACCTGGGGAAGTAACCGGCCACCGGAGCTGCTGAAGGTGAGGCTGCACTACTGGGCTGGGCCTGCCGAGCGCCCGATTGAGCGCCTGCTGGGGCCTGGATGCAGCTCTAACGGGGCCAAAGCAGGTGACGGTGGAGGGCGGCAACATCCACTAACGAGACCCCGAGGCTGCGGCGGCAATATGCGAGGAGCGGAGGCCGATTGTAACCGGAGAACGAGACGAGACGCCCAGCTGCAAGACTGAGGGCAGCTTCCGTCATCCGCCCTGCGGGGCGCACCGGTGGGAGACTTCTGATGTTGGTGGTTGGGGACTGCCACTGATGCCGAGGGCCCCCCTGACATTGAGAGTGTGTGCCTCTCGAGATACCCTGACTCTGGGGGATGCAGCACGGGCCGACCAGATCCCAGCTGCCTGACCTTAAGATGGCGGCCATTGTGCCCAGGCAATGCATGGAAAATAAGCAAGGATGAGGGGAGCAAAATGGGAGGCAAGAGGAGGAGGAGGAGGAGTAGCCAGTCCCCATCATGGCCGCCTGGTGCTGATGCACCGTGGTGAACCCTTTTTTCAGCCTCCTGAGTGGCGTTCCGCCCCTGTAACATGGACCAGAGTCTGCATACTCTTCACGCCGAATGAGCTTCGACCTGCTGTTGAGAGACGACTGCCAGAGTGCTGGAGGTTGATGCGGGCGGCGCTTCCCAGTATCACCGGGATTGGTGCCGCTGACTGAACTATGACGATGCCCCCGGGCGGAAATCATTTATGTTTGTACTGACTGCTGAGCCCGAGCAACCATGGCCGATGCCCGGTGGAGCTGTTTAGGCAGCTATAGAGGAGATTGGCTTTGGTTTCACCCCTTGGCCGTCACCTACCCAGCCGGACCTTGGACAATGTTTTTCCTCGTCTCTCTGCTGTGTTTCCTTTCCCTCCCATGCCACCTCCCTCCGTGATCCTGCGGCTGCCTCCCCCTTCCTGCCCTGCCTGACTTTGTTTGTTTTCCTCCTACCCCCTTGTCTCAGTCCCCCCTACCTACCCCATGCTCCAAGTGACTTATATCTGTTTTTATTTTATGCTTTTGTAACTGATGTAACTTCTGTACAACTGTTCTCATGTAAAGCGCTCTGATACCTCCGGGTCTAGCCAGCGCTATATAAAACTCTTCAAATAAATATGCGGTAGGGAGGGAGACGGCGTGATGCCTCGGCGCGAAAAGGATCGCCAGCTGGGCGGGGGAGGTAGATATACCTGCCCCCCGCGCCCACTGTCGCGCCGGAAATGACGCAGTAGCGCCGGACCCCCGGGGGGTCCAAACACTAGCCCCGTCGAGTTTCTGCCCTCATGTGGCACTAAGGTGGCCGCCCTCCTATGGGGGCCCCCTGTGTGGGCCGCGGGCAGCCTCAGACAAGGGGTCACTCCTGTGATGTCATGAGGGGTCAGAGTAGGAAACTCTCGTCTGTGTGCCTTAGCGCAGGGCACACGCCCACCTTGTTAGTGAAATCCCGCCTATCATGGCGCTCACAATGTACCTTCAACCGTCGAGGCGCTAGGTCCCTAAACACCGAGGCGCTACCTCGCTCTGTCCCAGTGCAGCCACCACAGGGCTACAATAATCCCCTGGTCACACAGCTGAAAAAGCAGAATTTCCTTCGCGATGCACAGTAATTAAATTAGCTGATCTCAGAACGCAAATGTGTTTAAATGAAATTTGCAGGTTTTGAAGGGTGTTAATTTCTTTTTAGACAATTGTGGCAGCTTGATATATGCAGATTAAAGTGTAAAATGTCAAATATTAATGTATGTGAAAAGAAAAGCGTCACTTAAACATACGCTAAGTTTAAAAGTAATTATTTTTCTACAGTTTAGCATGGAAGGACGGCTTTTGGTTTTAATTATAGCAGAAGGAACAGTTGTGCTGTTTCAAATGTCGTGAGTGTTCATACACACCGCCCACGACTCCACCTGCCCTGCCCCCCACGAGCAGCGGGGGTGCAGAGCGGCGCCATGGCACACCACACCCACACTGTGCAAGGACACGCCCCCATCATGTCAACTTCTTATGTCTTACCCGGTCCTTTCATGTCAGCTTCTCATTTCATGTTATGTCGCGTCTTAGCATGTTTTCATGCTATGTCTTTCCGTGGCATGTCTTTTCATTCAATGCCTTGTCATGCCATAAATTGATGTCTTATCTTTTCATGTAATGTCAGC
The DNA here is from genome assembly GCA_963921515.1 of Calotriton arnoldi. Classification (NCBI taxonomy): domain Eukaryota; kingdom Metazoa; phylum Chordata; class Amphibia; order Caudata; family Salamandridae; genus Calotriton; species Calotriton arnoldi. The sequence goes on along the minus strand of CAWUFW010010362.1, from coordinate 274,486 downwards.
TCATGCCATGTTCTGTCTCATCATGTATTGTAATGCCATGCCTGTTTGTGTAATGTTTTGTTATTTCATGCCTTGCTAGTGTTATGCCATGACACATGTCTACGAATCCCTCCACGACCAAGGACCAGCATACAAGAACCACCGCCTGAATTTCTACCAACCATTCAGAAACCTCTGCTCCACCTCCGTCGCCCTGGCACAGACACCGCGCATCCACCGTAGCCACGGCGTGGGCCACTCCTTCTCCCACCTCGCTGCCAAGACCTGGAACACCCCCCACCACACCTCCAAACATCACCCTGGCTCACAGACTTCAGGAAGAGACTCAAGAACTGGCTCTTCAACTGAGCCCAGCGCCTGGATACCCTCACGGGTGATAAGCAGCACTTTACAAGCACTGATTGATTGACTGAAGTCTTTTCTTTTCATCTCTTGTCATGTTCTGCTATGTTAAACCATTAGTAAAGCGCTACACCTCACTCCTGCAGGAGTATCCCGGCGCTAAGGCTTCAACCAAAAGAGTGCCGACTAGCTGACACCTTAAAATGGCCATGTTTTTAACAATTTTATAAAAGATGTACAATTTGGAAAAGTGGGAATTTGGATCCACAGTGTATTCTAGAGATGCAAAACCAGATATGAGACACAGCGGCCCCCGTTACGAGTCGTTCGAATGCAACGGGGAGAGGCTAATGCAATGTCAGTACATCTAAGCAGGAAGGGGTGGGAGCACACTGCTTCACCTCCCAGCACAGTTCGCCCATTAGCATTATGGTAAATGCAGTTTGTAATACATGCTTACTTGAGATTTTACTGGAGTGTTCCACCAAAGTTGGTGCAGGTTAGTGCTGTACATCTCTAGACACGTGTTTCTGGATTTCATCCATCATCAGTAGAGATAAAAACGAATTTTATATGGGGTTGCTGAGCAGGCTGCCACAATCCTTACAGGTCTCAGTACCTCTCACAGGCGCACAGGTTATCCAGCGGCGTACTAGCAACAGATACTCCACTACCATATACTCACCTGGGCCCATATACCTCTCTTGCACTAAACACCAAGTAGACCGCTGGAACTTTCTAGTTTTATAATTTTCATACCTCAAGATCTAGTTATTTCTTCTCTAACTAAACCTTTCACTGATCAAATAGTTCTTTCCTCTGGTCAATGGACCATTAGGTGGAACTAGTTGATGGTGATAATTAACATGACTTATTATACATTTCTTGATTAAATAAAATAATCACAGACTCGGTAAGTTTTAAAAATCTTTATCTAAATTAGTTGGTTGTGAACCATCTCAAAACGTTTCAGTACAAACACCCTCATTCGCAAGAGTGCCAATTCAATAAAATTTCAATAGTTATAACAATTCAGATCCACACAACAACTATACTCAGAGAGAAGAGGATAGAGAGAGAGAAGAGCATTTATCAAGACGATGAATTTTATAATTACCAAGTGTGGTGTGAAGACCAACCCCCTGGCCAAAGGGCTGGTAAGGGTCCCGAGGACAGATCAGGAGACAAAGACTTCAGGACAGGAATCAGGACAGGATACTTCACCTCTCTAGATACCGACGATTACGTCGCACCCCTCTCTGACACTCTCTTCCTCCTCGTGGTTCTTCCACGATCTTCTTTCTAACCCACCCAAATTAAGTAGATGGTTCTGCATTCGATTTCTTCATCAGCATTTCAGAGCATCAGCACCACCCCAGCACCAACAGCATCCCGAGCTCCGAATTTGTTTCTGCTGCTTCCGCTCGCTCCTCTCTCTCCAGCAGCAGCCGCTCCTGCAGCTCTCCGCTCCCAACAAGCTTAGCTAACTAACTAAACTACTTCAATTATACCCTTTCATTACCAAATACCACCCATTAATGTTTCAATTTTACAAAATACTAACTTCTGATTGGACAGGCGAGAGGGGATGATCATCACACCATGCTTATATTTCACTTATTTCTTTAAACCTTTGTTTCAAAACTCCTCCCCTCAAACTTTTATTCCGCACTTCCTTTCCCATACATCTTCAAACTTTATTAATACAAATGTAGCGATCTCTTGAATAAAGTTCCTTCATATGAACTCTTCACCCTCATGTTCCCAGTTCACATCTTCGCCGACCTTGGACGCGTGACAAGTCCTTAGTCATCTTTTCGTACTTCCTCGTCAGGGCGCATGCGTCGCACAACGTCAGTCTGCTCGACTCAGACAAATTTGACAGGCCCAAATACGCACTAATAATAAAGTCAAAAGGAAAAATGTTATTCTCAAAAATAAATGATTTCCCTGTATACCACCAACCTCTACTCTAGCCCATACCATTTATTATTTCCCTTTCTGCATTTGCGTTAGTATAAAACTTATTTTCAAATTTCAGCAAGCAGGTGCCATGCATGCGAGCTTTCAAGCGGCCATTTTATAGCTCTTTGCGCAGGCGCCAGAATTTCCCTCCAAGCGTTAGTACGTCATACTACGTAGATGCAGTAGACGCATGCGCAGTAAAGATCCCGTGTTAGAATGCATCTTAGTCCTTCGTTCATGTTATTGCAGTTAGTAAACACATAGGCAAGCTTCATTTTCTCCCGCGTGTAAAGAAATGCGTATTATTAGTCACAAAACACGTTGTTAGTAATTCATTAGTGAGTTAAAATGAGAGGATTGCTTCCGAGCAAGTCTCGTGTTCGAGTCCTTGCTCCATCAATCCCCTCTCTGATGGCATATTAAGCCATCACAAAATTTCCCATCCATCCCAGATACCAACTTTAACACTTCTCAGTTTTCTCTATTTGTCCTCTCAAATTTTCATCAATAATTTAGTTTCCTTCTAAATCTCGCATCTTCTTCTATAACCTGCCTTTCATTTCTTCCAAGCGTATTTCATCATATTTTCTCTTTCGTGTCTGTCCCTTTCCTTTTCTTTCCAAGTGTACTTTTCTTCCATACCTTTTCTACAACATCTATATGTAATTAATATTAACATCACTATCATTATTATCATAACTAATGGTATTATTATTTGACCTAGAAAACTTTTCCCAAAATCAACAAACCATTTCCCTATTGATTTTATACTTTTCGTTAGTCTTCCCCACACACTGTCAACCTCCAGTTTGGTCAAATCTTTATGCATTCCCATAATGTTTTTATGTTCCTTTAATTTCTCTGCTCTTGTCCGGAATATAAGTGCAGCAATGTTGAACCTTCAACATGCCACAGACTCCACCTTCTTTTGCTAACAATATATCAAGAGCAAGACGGTTCTGTAAAACCATAGATCTAATTGCAACCATTTCTGTGTTAATCATTAGAAATCCTCCTGCAGTGTCTGAAGAAAGACGATCAACTATGGTTGATAACTTACAAATTTTCTGTGAATTTAGAATGACTCCAACTGAGAGTATCAGTGCACTAAAAATGTCTCCTACAATTTCAGAAAAACTAGCTCTTCTTCTACGTCTTAGTCCATTAGAATTTCCATTGGTTCCACTAATTTTATCTACATGATACATTTTTGGAAAAACTATTCCAAAATAACAGCTTCCGTACCACCTTGCAAGTAACTTATAATAGGCATTTCTCCCACAAACATAATAAACTCCTGGAAACACAGGATCAGTTCCACCTTTTAGTCCCCATCCTCCTAATATTAGGAAGTTGTGTTCACATTCACTGGAACCAATGTAATTATTGTTATAATCTGTCCTTAATCTATGGAGGCAGAATTTTCCCTTTTTCACAAAGTCCAGGGACATCGCAGCATGAGCCTTGCCACTTGCATAGATTCCCTCCTTCCCAACCCATGGAGGTACATGGGATTTCTGTGTAGTTGCCTTCCTCATTAAATCCTGTCTCCTTTCTTCTACTAAATTCAAAAAATCTTTTTCTTCAGTTCTTAATGTACATGTTAGATTATCTCTACGTGCCTGAACTAAATCTATTGAACTCATCGTTATGAAAACTTCACCCATAAACTGTGCGTTTTTACTACTAGCCACTGGATTCATATTCTTTCTAATAGGAAGTTCAGAAAATACTACATCTAAATTAGAATAAAAATACTGAAGTCTCCCTGTAGCGTAAAATAAACTTGATAATATAGTACATGATACACCATAAATTAAAGGTATATGGTGATATGTAATCTCTTCTGATACTGATGAGGGTAACTTCATACACACGTAACAATTGTTAATTTCCATAGTGCTAACATACTGAAATAACAGGCGCACAGGTGCATCTCCACAAGCTCGTCAGCTCAATGGCTCAAGGGAGCCTTTTCAAAACAGGAAGGGGTGGGAGCACACTGCTTCACCTCCCAGCTCCTGTTGCCATTGAGCTGACGAGCTTGTGGAGATGCACCTGTGAGAGGTACTGAGACCTTGTAAGGATTGTGGCAGCCTGCTCAGCAACCTCATATAAAATTAGTTTTTATCTCTACTGATGACGGATGAAATCCAGAAACACGTGTCTAGAGATGTACAGCACTAACCTGCACCAACTTTGGTGGAACACTCCAGTAAAATCTCAAGTAAGCATGTATTACGAACTGCATTTACCATAATGCTAAGGGGCGAACTGTGCTGGGAGGTGAAGCAGTGTGCTCCCACCCCTTCCTGTTCAGTACATCTAAGGTTCAGATCTGTGCCAGTGCAGAGTCAGAAGAGTTAAGGTTCAGATCTGTTCCAATACAGTGTCAGAAGATCTAAGGTTCAGATCTGCGCCAATGCAGTGTCAGAAGATCTAAGGTTCAGATCTGCGCCAATGCAGAGTCAGAAGATCTAAGGTTCAGATCTGCGCCAATGCAGTGTCAGAAGATCTAAGGTTCAGATCTGCGCCAATGCAGAGTCAGAAGATCTAAGGTTCAGATCTGCGCCAATGCAGGGTCAGAAGATCTAAGGTTCAGATCTGCGCCAATGCAGGGTCAGAAGATCTAAGGTGCAGATCTGTGCCAGTGCAGAGTCAGAAGATCTAAGGTGCAGATCTGTGCCAGTGCTGTCAGATGATCTAAGGTGCAGCTCTGTGCCAGTGCAGAGTCAGAAGATCTAAGGTGCAGATCTGTGCCAGTGCTGTCAGAAGATCTAAGGTGCAGATCTGTGCCAGTGCTGTCAGAAGATCTAAGGTTCAGATCTGTGCCAGCGCAGTGTCAGAAGATCTAAGGCGCAGATCTGTGCCAGTGCAGAGTCAGAAGATCTAAGGTGCAGATCTGTGCCAGTGCTGTCAGAAGATCTAAGGTGCAGATCTGTGCCAGTGCAGAGTCAGAAGATCTAAGGTGCAGATCTGTGCCAGTGCAGTGTCAGAAGGTCTAAGGTGCAGATCTGTGCCAGTGCAGTGTCAGAAGATCTACGGTGCAGATCTGTGCCAGTGCAGAGTCAGAAGATCTAAGGTGCAGATCTGTGCCAATGCTGTCAGAAGATCTAAGGTTCAGATCTTTGACAGTGCAGAGTCAGAAGATCTAAGGTGCAGATCTGTGCCAGTGCAGTGTCAGAAGGTCTAAGGTGCAGATCTGTGCCAGTGCAGTGTCAGAAGATCTACGGTGCAGATCTGTGCCAGTGCAGAGTCAGAAGATCTAAGGTGCAGATCTGTGCCAGTGCTGTCAGAAGATCTAAGGTTCAGATCTGTGACAGTGCAGAGTCAGAAGATCTAAGGTGCAGATCTGTGCCAGTGATGTCAGAAGATCTAAGGTTCAGATCTGTGACAGTGCAGAGTCAGAAGATCTAAGGTGCAGATCTGTGCCAGTGCTGTCAGAAGATCTAAGGTTCAGATCTGTGACAGTGCAGAGTCAGAAGATCTAAGGTGCAGATCTGTGCCAGTGCAGAGTCAGAAGATCTAAGGTGCAGATCTGTGCCAATGCAGTGTCAGAAGATCTAAGGTTCAGATCTGTGCCAATGCAGTGTCAGAAGATCTAAGGTGCAGATCTGTGCCAGTGCAGAGTCAGAAGGTCTAAGGTTCAGATCTGTGCCAGTGCAGAGTCAGAAGATCTAAGGTGCAGATCTGTGCCAGTGCAGAGTCAGAAGATCTAAGGTGCAGATCTGTGCCAGTGCAGAGTCAGAAGGTCTAAGGTGCAGATCTGTGCCAGTGCAGAGTCAGAAGATCTAAGGTGCAGATCTGTGCCAGTGCTGTGTCAGAAGATCTAAGGTGCAGATCTGTGCCAGTGCAGAGTCAGAAGATCTAAGGTGCAGATCTGTGCCAGTGCAGAGTCAGAAGATCTAAGGTGCAGATCTGTGCCAGTGTAGAGTCAGACGATCTAAGGTGCAGATCTGTGCCAGTGCTGTCAGAAGGTCTAAGGTTCAGATCTGTGCCAGTGCAGAGTCAGAAGATCTAAGGTTCAGATCTGTGCCAGTGCTGTGTCAGAAGATCTAAGGTGCAGATCTGTGCCAATGCAGTGTCAGAAGACCTAAGGTTCAGATCTGTGCCAATGCAGTGTCAGAAGGTCTAAGGTTCAGATCTGTGCCAGTGCAGTGTCAGAAGATCTAAGGTTCAGATCTGTGCCAATGCAGTGTCAGAAGATCTACGGTGCAGATCTGTGCCAGTGCAGAGTCAGAAGATCTAAGGTTCAGATCTGTGCCAGTGCAGAGTCAGAAAATCTAAGGTTCAGATCTGTGCCAGGGCTGTCAGAAGATCTAAGGTTCAGATCTGTGACAGTGTACAGTCAGAAGATCTAAGGTGCAGATCTGTGCCAGTGCAGAGTCAGAAGATCTAAGGTTCAGATCTGTGCCAATGCAGTGTCAGAAGATCTAACGTGCAGATCTGTGCCAGTGCAGAGTCAGAAGATCTAAGGTTCAGATCTGTGCCAATGCAGTGTCAGAAGATCTAAGGTTCAGATCTGTGACAGTGCACAGTCAGAAGATCTAAGGTGCAGATCTGGGCCAGTGCAGAGTCAGAAGATCTAAGGTTCAGATCTGTGCCAATGCAGTGTCAGAAGATCTAAGGTGCAGATCTGTGCCAGTGCAGAGTCAGAAGATCTAAGGTTCAGATCTGCGCCAATGCAGTGTCAGAAGATCTAAGGTTCAGATCTGCACCAATGCAGTGTCAGAAGATCTAAGGTTCAGATCTGTGCCAGTGCAGGGTCAGAAGATCTATGGTTCAGATCTGCGCCAGTGCAGAGTCAGAAGATCTAAGGTTCAGATCTGTGCCAATGCAGTGTCAGAAGATCTAAGGTTCAGATCTGTGCCAATGCAGTGTCAGAAGATCTAAGGTTCAGATCTGTGCCAATGCAGTGTCAGAAGATCTAAGGTGCAGATCTGTGCCAATGCAATGTCAGAAGATCTAAGGTGCAGATCTGTGCCAGTGCAGAGTCAGAAGATCTAAGGTGCAGATCTGTGCCAATGCGGAGTCGGAAGATCTAAGGTTCAGATCTGTGCCAATGCAGTGTCAGAAGATCTAAGGTTCAGATCTGTGCCAATGCAGAGTCGGAAGATCTAAGGTTCAGATCTGTGCCAATGCAGTGTCAGAAGATCTATGGTTCAGATCTGTGCCAGTGCAGAGTCAGGAGACCTGAGGTTCAGATCTGTGCCAATGCAGTGGCAGAGGATCTAAGGTTCCTAACTGCGAGATAGAACCTAATTCTAGTCTGAAGATAGGCGGGCCTTCCCCATATGCAGCTCTATGGGCACGGCAGAGAAGCTTTCTAATAGGGAGCCAATGTAAGGAGGTAAACATCGTTTACAACGATGTTTCCACATCGCATGCCATTACAACGCGGTCATTACAACGACTGCGTTGTTACATCGCATGCCATTACAACGCAAGCTGTTACAACGACTTGCTGTAGGGGGCAGAAGGTGTTGGATTTTAAAATCCTACACCGTCCCTTCTGTTGCACAGACTGGAGTTGGAATTGTAAATTATACTATTCCAACATCCAACGCCCCCCTTACAGCAAGTCGTTGTAATGACGCGTTGTAATGGTCTGCGATGTAACTACGCAGTTGTTGTAACGACCGCGTTGTAATGGCATGCATTCTAAACGCATGCGTTGTAACGTGGCCTATTCATGTAAGGATCTTCAGAACGGATCTGAGGGGGGGGCAGAAGGGACAGAGCAGACGAATCAGGCCGCCGCATTCTGGTTCACCCGCAATCTTGACAGAAGTGACTCTATAGTGGCATACAGAGAGCATTGCCATAGTCTAAGCGACTAGTATTAGAGCTTGTGTCATGGACTTTACTGCAGTTGGTGGGACCCCACGTAAAGACCTCCTTACGCGGGCAAAAAACCGTCAACACAGGATCCGCAAATTGACTTGTAAATGCCATGTCTTGTCACGTCTCTTCATGTCTTGTCACGTCTCTTCATGTCATGTCATCTCAAGCTGATGTGACCCATCAGGTATTGTCATGTCTTCATCTCATGTTTTGTCATTTCATACCTTTTCTCCTGTCATGGGTTTTTGTGTCTTTTCCTGTCATGTCTTGTCATTTCACATCTCTCTATATTGTCATGTCTCGTCATCTATTTTCCTGTCACACATTTCTAGTGTGTGAAACACCACTGTAGAACAAGCACACACATTCTATGACTTTAAAAAAAAGTAATAATACATTTTTTAATTTTTTTAATTTATTGAGCAGGATAACAGAGGAAAACAAGCAAGAAAATTACCAGCCAATACTAATACATCACCCAATAATAATCAGCCAAATATTATCACATGCAATTAGCATTGTCAGTAAATCAATCATACACAAAACTTTTAGATATTAAAGTGCTAGAGTGCTAAAGTGCTATAAGCATAAGATAAAAAGTATCATAAAATCAGCACTTAGCCAAACAGGCTCTTACAACCCCGGACAATGAACAAACACCATATTATAGTGCAATAAAACGTGAACAAACACGCATAAATTCTTTAAATCATGGACCGTGAGAGAAGTGCATTTAGTGCAAATCATTTAAGTACCGATTGTAGGCCTATATGAGTCACAACACCAAACCCTGGTACCCGATATTGTGGATACCCCTGCCCAGAACGCAAATACATAGGTCTAGCTCTCAAACCCCACAAAAAACAACATACTACAAGCAATAATAAAAAACCTTACAGTAGGGAATTGGAAATTCAGCAATTGTGCACGATCTCTTCCAATCGTGAAAAAAAGTGAATACATGATTAGTGATAAAATCCTTAAACTGTGGATTGTAATCTATTTAAGTCAAAACCCAGATTCCTGGCCTCTGGTGTTGCGGATAACCTTGGCCAGAAACAAATGTGCAATTAAAAACCTGGAAACGACCAAAAAACAGGGAATCAGAAATTGGTCATAACGATGGGTTAGGGTCATTGAGTTCAAATGAAGACAAAGTAGCTAAAAGTCTAGGCTAACCTCCTGCACGTCGGCCATAGGCCTCCTCAAATGCTTTAGTCCTCACCATTCTCGCAGTCCACTGTTCAAAAGTTGGAATACTTGCTATTCGCCAATTTTGCAATATCAGGCTACGAGCCACTACGATAGCAATAGAAATAAAATATTGCATTCTTTTATTGGCCCTTCTAATGGCTTAAGCTGAGCCTAAAAAACCAAAGTGGGTTCGGGCAGAATTCCACATTGAACATACTTACTCAGTTCTTGGAAAAGCTTGTTCCAAAATTGGTAAGATGCCGGGCGGGTGAAGAAAATATGTCGCCAATCCCCTGAATCACTCAATCGATATCTAATACATTGATCAGGAATATCCTTAAACATCTTGTGCAACGTATGAGGAGTATAATATCCCATCCATCTAGACAAAAAGGACATCCTTTTAAAATTCGCAGCCCCCAAGGATTTATAACCCAACTCTGAAAGGTATTGCCATTCCCCTGTTGTTATCCTGCACTGGGTCATTCCATACATTTCATCTAAAACTTCAGGAATCAAAGTCGAATTCGAACATTTAGGAAACACCCGAAACCAGTCGTCCACACCGGTCAATTTACTCTTTGCTAAGAGATGGATTGCGGCTTGCGTCCCTTCACTCATTGCCTAATAATGTGCGATTAAAAAGCCTGTTATCTGTCTAAAGCTAAGCATCAGTGGGTGGCTCTCCATACCATGATGTGCAATAATTTCACTCCCTGTTATACACTTTTGATTGATAAAAAATCTCCCATTCTGGTAATCCCCTTTGCCTTCCAAAGATCCATAATTGATTTGGGCAAAGTAAGTCCTAGGAGTTTGCCATCCTGCATTGAAGTGAACGAATGACAAAGAGGGACCCACCAGCAGTGGCGGCTGGTGACATTTGAAAGTGGTGCGCGTAAAATAATTGTCGTACTGCACTGCGGCGAGCGAGCGTGCCCGAGCAATCTACAGGGGATTCGGGGGGTTCTCCCCCCTAGAAAATTTTGAAAAAGAGTGGACAAATGGTGCATTTTCAAGCAAATTTGCTCTGAATCAGCTATCTTTCTATTTAATTGCTGTGTACTCCAGGACTCCGATCAGCACTCTTAACAGACATAATGCAATCCTAGCAGCACATCCCAAATCGACTCTTGCATATAGAAAAGCCATCATTCATACTTCCTCCTGATTGGCTACAGGAGCCAAACAAATCAGAACAGATCACCCCAAATCTTCAAAGAAGCTAAAATGGAATAGAAGATAGCTTGTATAACACATAAGTCAGTCCACACTGGCCTACTGCCTTACCTGAAAAGGAAATTGTAACTCACAGGTGGTCAAAGAAATACAGAAATAGAAGTCACCTTAATTTAAAAACCCTAACAACAAGAAGAGCCAAAATATCAAAACAAACCGTCTCCTGCATATGAGTACATCTGACTGAAATCAGATCTGGCATTTCAGATGGATTTGAAAAAGCACTTCTTTAAACTGTATATTGCTGATTGACTGTCTATCCTTTCCAGTTTATATTTTCTTTCAATGCTTTTATGGTACACAAGTTCTGTGTACAGCGCTGCACTGTCCTCGTGGCTAGGTTGTGCAAATTATTAGATGATCTACATTTTTGTGCCTGTGCTCACACATCTAAGCATGTGCTCATACATCTAAGCATGTGCTTCACATGTCTAAGCATGAGCTTCACGTAGGCGTGGCCAGCAAGATGGCCGAGGAGTGGCAGCAATAAACGTGAGCTCTGGCCTACGCTTCACGGCCGCTGGCATCCTTCACCTGCCCCCGCGTGCACCATGGCAGGTGCCAGCATAGACACAGTAGGTTTAGGGCTCCTCATACACCGAACGCCCAGCAACTCCAAGCGCAGGGCCAAGTCTCAGACTGCCGCTGCTCCACCGGCTACGCGGGGGAAATGGGGGGTGTCCCTAGCCCCGATGATGTCTCCGGGCCCACAGCTGCTCTGTAGGTATTGTAGTGTCCTGCTGGACACGTTCTAGTGTCTCAGCAGACACTGAGTTAGTAGCCACTCCCCTATGGGAGTGGGCACACTTGCACCCCCACACGCATCCCTCACAGGCGTCACGAGTGACGTGAGCCTGTCAATAAAAGGGCCCGGGTGCACGGGCTCGGGGCCAGTTACTGCACTACGTTACCTGGTGTCTGTGTCCGTCATTCCCATGATGTGGGCCTGCGGCCCAACATCACATTGGCGACGAGGCGGGTAGCCAACCCCGCGTGCCCACTGCTCTGCGCCTCATCGTCCCTCGTGGGGGAGGAAATGAGCCCCAGCATGAGCCCCAGCAAGCGGCACCCCCACCGAGCCATCCACGGTCACCCGTGTCTGTGGTAATCTCCACGTCCAGGAAGCAACGACCGGAGACCAGCCATGCCTCATTCCCGCCGGCGTTAGAGGTGAAGGAGAGGACATGCGACCCCGGTGAAGGCGAGTGCCCCGCGATGCCAACTACGCATCCGCTGCCAAGCTCACCGGTGCATTCACAGGACCCAGCAACTGCCCGAGTCCGGAGGGGGGGCGCCCACCCCCCACGACAATGCCTGCCCTATACCCGCTGCTGCGCCCTGACGGCCGCCTCCACAAGTAAGACTGGCGCCAGCTGCTCGCAGCACACCTCAAAACCCGCAAATACGAGAGAGGCCGCCGCAGCCGGTGAGGGGACCATCGTTCAGCAGCCCAGCCTGCAGTGAGCCTGAGTACTGCACAAAGGTAGGAGAGGCCACCCCACCATGAATGTGTGCCTCTGCCGCAATCCCATGTTGTCATGACACTCACCCTGTAGCGGGTGGTGAGCGAAGAGCCGTGCCTGCCAAGCCTCCAGCCCCTCTCTGCGCCCGCTCCTGCGAAACTAGCCAGTGAGGGACGAAACCAAGGCTGCTGCCGCCCGCTGTGAAACCTGCACCCGTGTGAGCCGGGACGCGGAGATACACATGCCGCATGGCCCGTGCTCAAGACACCTCCGTCACTCCCAGCAAGCCGCCCAAACCATGTGCACCGCCCCTACAGTGCCTCCCTACCTTCCTCAAGCGATCAACACGGTCCGGAGGTAGGCGCGCGGCCGTAGGTTCCAGCATCTAGGCCCAGCACCGGATGCCGCCGAAGACCAGCTCCGAGCTCTAACAGCTGGGGAGAAGCATAGCAACTCAGCAGCCTTTGCAAGTCTAACAGCGATACGGCAATAGAATATTATTACACCCGCCAGGCGAGCTCCAGCCTGCAGCGTCAGTCAGCCTCGTGTGGACTGCTCAGGAAGGGGAGACTGCGGCACTGCAAGTCGCGAGCACCGGCAGCGCCACCTAGCGCCTGCTGGTCACATCGCACCCAGACTCACTTCAGGCCAGCATAAACGGGTTACAAACTCCAGCGGAGCCCGCATGTATACCCTCTTGCAGGCTAAATGCCACTGGCAGAACTACGCCAGTCCCGCACCCTCACTCACCTGCTATGCAGCATGCGTGGCTGAAGAAGAGGCAGTAAGCGGTGCCAGCCATATGTGCATATCGTCTCCTCAACAACCACAGCGCCACCTGGTGGCCCACTACCATAGTGCATCACACGAGCTGCACAGAAGTCCTAGATAGGAGAAAGGACTGGCTGCAGCACAGTGGAGGAAGAAAGGAGATCCTCCACTTGGGGGGACATGAATCTGAAAAACTCCAGTGAGGGAAGAAACAACACCAACACTGACAGCAGCACCACCCATCTGCTTAAGGATGTCAGCCACACGAGCCCCGTGGCTACAATGAGCACAAAAGAGAGACTGGTAGCTCCGCAGAGAGCCTGCAGAAAGCCCAAACCTGCGCCGCCACGTAAAGTCCAGCCAGAACAGTGCGACCAAAGGCCCAAAGCAGCACAGCCAGCGCAAGAACTGCCCTGCAAGAGAAAGCACATGAGAGGCCTACAGTGTCTGTCCCTATGCAGCAAAGCCCATTAAGATGGCAAGCCCCAAAAGAAGCAGAGGAAGAAGGGGTGCATTGCGCGCCACCCCAATGGGCTACCTAGACTTTCAAAGGAAAAGATGGTGGCACATCACCAAGGGCCCCCAGGAAGCCCGAAGTTTCTTCAGCCTAAACAGCGCTGACCAAACTCAAGCAGCAACACCAAAGACAACCCCCACTAGCAAGAGTGGACGACTAGCCAAGACAGCAACGTCTCAAGGAACTGCCCCCAGCAACGGCGCAAGAAAGACTGGTGCAGGGCCCGCACCACACGTGGCTGCCCAACGCTACCGCCAGTGAAGAGGTCGCATCACCCGCTCCTACTGGTGAATAGGCACAACTGCAAGCCACACCACAGGCACACCAAGTGCCAGAAAAAAGCGCCCAAGTGCGAGAACGGAGCGCACCACGTCAGGTGCGCGGAGAAGGCTGCGTCAGCGAATCTGACAGCACGGGCAGGCGCCCGGGAGATAGAGACGTCTCTAGAAAGAAGCACTGCTGGAGTCAGCAGGGAGATCCTCCTACATCTCCACCGCAGCACATAGGACGACCCCGTCTCCACTGCACCAACGAAGCCCCGCAGTGGGCCGAAGACCACAGTGTCCTCCCTCGCACTGCCTCAAGACGGAGTCGGCAGTGACCCACGACAGGCAAGAGAGGAGTTGCACACCCCACGTGGCAGGCCGCCACAGCGACAGGCGCTCCGACAACATGGCGACACGTGACCGGACGTCACGTCGCACAGCAAGCAAGGAGCATGTCACACGAAGTGACCAGTCCTGACAAGCACGCCGGAACAAAGGCAGAAGCAGGCGCCACGACAGCGCCGCCTCGAGGTCCCAGCACAACACCCTCGAGAAAAGAAGAATGACAGCCATGTCACACAAAAGGGAAGAAGAGTGACAGCCATGTCACACAAAAGGGAAGAAGAGAGTGACAGCCATGTCACACCAAAGGGAAGAAGAGTGACAGCCCTGTCACACCAAAGGGAAGAAGAGTGACAGCCCTGTCACACCGAAAACTGGACGAACACAGGTGTGGTGAAAAGACCAACAGGAGGAGAAGACCGAGGACTCACACAGCAAGCCAAGAGCACACCCAGACACACCAGACAGCCACCAAGGCGGACCGACGTCCCTGGACACAGCCTCACGGGAGAACCGAGCACAAGCCGCAGCCAGTGCAATCCGCGTCTCTCCCCAACGCTTCCCCAGGCAACGGTCCATCCCAGAGTGTCGGCAGTCCAAGTCAACGGCATCCCTGCTCCAGGCCGCAGATGACGTGGGTGGAGATCAGCACCGAGTGTCCCTCTTCACACCGCCTCAAGATGGAGTCGGCAGTGGCCCCCAAGTCAGGCAAGAGAAGATCTGCACACTCGCCGTGCCAGGCCGCCACCAAAGATCAATCTCAGCACGACGGAGACACCTGTCAGCTAAGTCCCTCCTCACTTTCAACTCTCCCAGCAAGTCACCACCACCTGTCATTCCGACTCACCACCGGGCTGGCCTCCGCCATCATGCCAGCCCTCAGCACAAGCGTCAAACAACATCACTCCTAGAGTACCAATGGACTGGAGTCCTACACCGTTGCCACCTGAGCCGCCAAAAGAAACCAGAGGCCCCTCGGAACCCAGCCTACACCTGAACCGCGGCAGCGAGAGCAAGTCTTGGCCAAGAATCATCCACCCTCCCGGGTTGTGCGTGAGACTCAGTAACGGCTCCTCGGTAGTCCTGCAGCTGCCCCCAGTCGGCACACAAGCAGCACCAGTGCAGTCCTCCTGCAGTCCCGCAGCAACCCCGACAACGGGCCTCCCCAAGCGGGAGAGTGAGAAGAGACATTGCCCCACCGACAGGTTATCGGTTACAGCCAAGCGGTTCCACAGAGACAATCGATCAGGCAACACCTCCAGGAACTTTCACCAGGGACTCCATCCATGTTCATGACGCAACCCACTAAATGAACTGTTAGAACCCACCACAGACCATCCCGGACGTCAGCAACGTGGAGCCATGCAAGACTGCAAGACAAGTCATCATCAGAGAACTGACGGTATGCAGCGGACGTCATCAAAGCCAGCGGTCGTGTCCTGAACCCCTCAGGTTAAACTACGAGTGCCCGCCGAGATGGCCCTGCAGCAGGCGGAATCACCGGCCCATGCCTGACGTCTTCTTGCCACCGGACTCGTAAGGCTGATGGACCCTGTGGTGTTTAGTTGACTGTTTATTTCTCTCCACAGGTTGAACTAGTTGTTGTTGTTGTTCTTCATTAAAGTTGGGGAGGAATGTAGTGTCCTGCTGGACACGTTCTAGTGTCTCAGCAGACACTGAGTTAGTAGCCACTCCCCTATGGGAGTGGGCACACTTGCACCCCCACACGCATCCCTCACAGGCGTCACGAGTGACGTGAGCCTGTCAATAAAAGGGCCCGGGTGCACGGGCTCGGGGCCAGTTACTGCACTACGTTACCTGGTGTCTGTGTCCGTCATTCCCATGATGTGGGCCTGCGGCCCAACATCACAGGTATGAAGGGTGGGCCCTTGTGCCCAGAAGTCGCCTCAAGTGGGGGGGGCTTTTTCACTCAGCTCCTCCACTTCACACAGCTCCGCTCGGACGGTCCACGCCACATCTCACCCGGTCCTATCTCGCTAAAGGGGCAGCAGGAGCATCAGGCAGTGAGCCTCTGTAGGTGTGCAGCTCCGGTCCCACTCACCTCCCCGAGCGAAGGGCCGAGCCCACCCCACCTTTCCCGCTGCAGGCGGAATGGGGGGGAGAGTCCCCAGATGTTGCACCTCTCACTACGATCACAGGGCTACCCCAGGTCATGACCAGCAGGCTCCAGCGGTGCGATGCAGGGCTGCAGGTGTCCCCGCGGTCGGCACCTCGTGGAAGACACTGAGCCCAGCTCCCTAGGTCCTGTCTTTGCCGGCGTTCATCCCCACTCGGAGACTGGCGTCACCCATTCCGCACTCAGGGTATGCCACAGGAGCAGCTCTCCCAGGGATTCGGATCATGTCCCAGGCCACTGCAGTCATGAACGGGCGGCCAATACTCTTCGGTTGCAGCAGACAGCGTGGTCCCCAGTTGTCATGGGGGGGTCCTTAACACCACCTCCCCTTGTGCACCCCAATATGCTGACACGCTTCCAGGGGGCACGGGGGGGCGGTAGGATGCAGCATGACCTCGCCTTTGGGTCTAATTAAAATAAAACTTAAGGGGGGGAGGAGGCGGGAGGGGTTTAATTAAATTAAAATAAATCTTACCTTCTCAAGGCCGCCTCAGCTCCTGGCCGGATCCCGATTCGTGCTTTTTCTGCTACTCTCCTCAACAGGAAGCAGCCACCGGGCAGCCTCCCTACTCTCCGCCAATCACAACGCTGCAATGGCAGCGTTGTGATTGGTGCAGTGCAGGCACACAGCGCCCCAGCCGGGCGCCTAATGGGAGGCCCTTTTCTGAAAAGGGGGAGTGTGCATGCCTGCTTTGGTCGGCCCCAGGCGACCAAAGCAGTCAGGGCCCACAACAGTGGGCAAGCCATTCTCCCCCTGCCCTCGAGCAGGACCGACCACCCGCCCGCCCACAACCAGGCACTTCTGCTTTCTCGCAGTGCGAGAAGCAGAAACAACATAAAATGGTAGTTTTACCATTTAATGTTTCTGCTTCTCGCACTGCGAGAAAGCAGTGGGGCGACGCCCCCACGCCCCTACGGAGGAGCCGTCACTGCCACCAGGCATTGTAGAATGCCTGACAGTCACATGAAACGACTTTCAAGTGACTGAAGCATCTTAAATCTGTTCTCTTTGGGAAGTTTTCCTGTCTTTAAAAATACTGGTAAGTCAACTGCGGACTCTTTGAACATACGGGCTAATCAAAAATTATCGAACACCTCTGTCTCTGAGGAAAGTCGAATTACTTTATCCAGAAGAACAGCCTGATAGTAGGTCTGAAAATGAGGCCAGGCAGACCTCCCGGAGATGTATCTAATTGTAAACTAGAGAACTTTACCCTTGGATACTTATTATTCCATATCATGTTTTTGATGAGTTGATCTAATTCTTCAGAATATGCTGTATTGATTCTAATTGTGAGGTTAGAAAAAAGAAATAAAGATAACTGTGAAATAGTCATTTTAATTAAAGCGACTCGTCCGATCGCTCAGATAAGCTTTTAACTTTGATTAGCATGGCTTTATAATTTATTTGAAATAGTTGTGAGCCATTATTGGTAACATATATTCCTAAATAACAGATAGGATGCTGAGGTGCCAACTGATGCTGTAGGCCTTGGGGAAGGTCAGATAATGGTGCGTTAAACAGTAAAAGCTCTGTTCTTGCTTGATTCACTTTGTCACCCCCTATCGTGGTGTCGTCTAAAATGTCATTCCTCTTGAATATTAGTCCTATCAGCTTTTAGATAAAATATAATGTCATCGGTGAAGAGTTTTATTTCTGCCATCCCTTCGAACGGTGGAAGTATTGAATCCCGATTACGTATTCTCACTGCCAAGGGCTCTATAAAAAACGTAAAGAGAATTGAGGACACTGGACACCCTTGTTAAGTACCTCTATTAATTTTGACCACGCCAGCTTCTTTTGAATTTATTATGGTTTTAGCTTCAGCATTTTGATAAAGATTCTTAAGCATCTTAAGGAGTTGATCAGGAAATCTGAATTAGGTTAAAATAGAAAATAAGGCTCCCAGTTCACAAGGTCAAAGGTCTTTTCGGTGTCCATCATCAATATAGGTGCTTTTTCTTAATTATTGAAAAATAATCTATAGCTTGCACCAAAATAATCATGTATGTAGTGATTTGTCTATTAGGCAAAAACCCGACTGATCCTTATGTATCATAGTCTGAGCTTTGGGAATAAGTTGTGATGCCCATATTTTAGTGAATAAGTTATCATCGGTGTTCAGAAGACTGATTGGTCTATAATAATTAACATTCATATGCGATTTAGCTTTTTTAAGAAAGTTAACTATAATCGAGTCTCTAAAAGACTAGGGAATAGCCAGTCCCTCTCTGATTTCATTAAAATAAGTCAGTTAAAAAAAGTGAGCAACTCCTTCTCAAATAACTTGTATACCTCTGTGGAAATGCCATCATTACCACATTTTTGCGTTCGGCATATTTTTGAGTGTTGTAGCTACCGCTCAAACCTCTCTTTTAATCTAGAAAATCCTCTTTCATGGCAGGCGGACGGACCATCATGAAAGGGCAGGTGGAAAGCGACATCATAATCCCAACAGAAGAGTTGAGGCTGGCTCCGCTGTCATTATGGGATTATGAGTCCTTCTGACACTCCGACGGGCTCCTTGAGCCCGTAAGAAGCACATCAGAATCCCTCTGTGGGTTTCCCTCCGACCGCCGGTATTGTAATACGGTGGTCGGAGGGAAACCATTGATGCCGGGTGGAAAGCCTCCGACTAGCTGTTGGATGACTTTTTCCGGGACATTGAAATTGGGCCCAAAGTTTTTCTTTTGGCAGGATGTCCATTGCTAATTGTAATGACAGTATTGAATGGTCCGAAAAGGCGTTTGTGCAAATGGAACCTGTATTCCACTTAATTGAACGTGTTACCAAAAAAAAGTCTAGGCATGAAGCGGATTTGAATTGGCGTGAAAAACACTTATACTGATTAAGGTTCGGGTGATCTATACGCCAAGGATCAACTAATGCAAAACCCTGTTTCATAGCTGACAGGACCCTTGATGTCTTGGGTTGTAGCTGTTTTCTAGCTCTATTAGAAGTATCTAGTTTTAAATCCTATATAAAGTTAAAATTACCACCACAACTCAGGAGCCTTCTGCACCCATAGCAAGGTTATGAAGTTACTTTAACGGTTCCACACCGTCCGTAGTGGGACCAAAATAATTCACTAGATGCAGAACTCAGCCTAAGGCAACCATCTTAACCCATATCCATCACCCTCTGTCATGAGTTACTGAGTTCACTCCGTCTGTCCCGGCATATTAGCTTCCTGCACCCCTGGACGTGTGCCGCACTCTTCTTGGTCTCCAGCCACAACCTTTGTGGTTATGGTGCACGTACCGTATGGCTAATATGCCGGGACAGACGGAGTGAACTCAGTAACCGATAGTGGTTGCATCCAGAGCATACTGAACAATCAATATCACTGGTTCAGTATTTTACTATTGATTTACTCACGTGTTTTTTCACATGTTTTTTCACGGAGTATCACTTATAGAATTGCAGTAGCATATAACCTGACCCTGAAGAAGGGCGCAACACTATCTAGGTCTCTCTGGCTGAAACATGTTGGTCGAATGACACATCTGTCTCTAATTTTGGCATTTGTGTTTTAAGTTTCTCACTGCTTTTAATCCTGGCATCGGATAGCCGAATAAAGTTACTTATAGCTAACCCGCTAGCTAGTTTTAACTTTCACATCACAGCACTGCACTCCATTTATTATATTGTTTTCACACCAACACAACATAGGGGTTTAGGACACCCAGCCTTACTCAATAAAAACATCCCTGAGCTCCTCCCTCGTAGAGAGGGGGTTGTAGCCCACGTGAAGACTAGGTCTATCATGTGAGGAGGCGCCCCTATGATGAAGCATGACACCTCTGGTGTGTGAGGGGAACCGTCCTGAAAAGGGAAACCCCTAGTTTGTGTATAACAGAGCACGCCCAGACAGTTTAATATCCTCCCCTTGTTTCGGACCCGTGGCCTCTTTTTGTGTAACATTAATTTGGTGGGGAGTTGGTTCAGGTAGGTCCTTAAATCTCCTCTAGCCCCCAAGTGTATTCATCATCCCTTAAGATGTCCCTCACATCCCAATTGATAGTATTTGCCACGTAAATCGCCCCCCCCCTTTCACGGCTGATGCAAAGTATGCACGGGAATACCTTCTCGGAATATGACATTTGGGGTTATTGTTCTTAAGGTGTGTCTCCTGAAAAAAGATCACTTCAGGCTGAAACGAGGATAACCAAATCATCATGGCACCACTTTTACGCTCGTTTAACAACTCATTGGGATTGTATGTAATTATCTTAATATTTTGCACCATCAGACAAATCTAATAAAACTTTGACTCTAAATGACAGAAGCCATCCTCTCATTGACCTTCTTTCCTTTCCATTCCTCCTTTCACCTCTTTTCTGGATGAGTCTACTGACATTCCCCTCAAGCCCGCTCTTTTTCCCTACGCGTCCTCTCCCTCAACCCCTACCCTTCCCACTGACCCCAGAGGTGCCACCAAATCCCCTAGAATGCCCTTAGAATAAGGAATTGCCCATATTTCTCCCTTTGCGCCACTCCTATAGCTGAAACCCTGGAACCACGCCTGGCCTTGTTCCTCTATTCCCACCAGAGGAATATCCACCCCTCCCCCGCTCTGCAAAGGACAGAGAGAAAGCTGACATGTCTGAAAAGACACAAAATTGAACCTTGTCAGAGATTGCAACAGTTCTCTTCTGGATAGCTGTAGATAGAACTCGTTCCTTTGTGCGGTAATCCGCAAAATTGACAAGGATGGTGTGAGGATGTTTGGAATTAACAGCACGATGGGAGGGGACCCGATGAGCCCGAATAGAAAGACCTGATGGAGCATCTGGTAAAATGTGGGTTCTGATCAGGGATTCTGTCAGTTGAGGAGTGTTCATAAAATTACCTTGGGTCTCCAACTCCTCAGGAATTCCCACAAAACGGAGATTAGACCATCTTGCGTAGTTCTCCATTTCCTCAATTTTATTTTCAAAATAGTGCACATTTTTTCAGCATCATGTCAGAATCCACATTTCTAGTATGTAAAGCATCACTGTAGTACAAGCATGAACATTGTCTTGTTTCTTTACTATTGTCATCATACCAGAATCCACGTTTCTAGTATGTAAAGCACCACTGTAGCACAAGCATGCACATTGTATGGCATCATCATCGAACCAGAATCCACATGTTTCTCATGTTTAAAGCACCATTGTAGCACAAGCACACCATCCTGCCAGAATCCATATTTCTAGTGTGTAAAGCACTACTGTAGCACAAGCACGCCATCTTACCAGATTCCACATTTCTAGTGTGTAAAGCACCAATGTAGCACAAGCATGCCATCTTGCCAGATTCCACATTTCTGGTGTGTAAAGCACTACTGTAGCACAAGCATGCCATCTTACCAGAATCCCCACGTTTCTAGTGTGTAAAGCATCACTGTAGCACAAGCACGCCATCTTACCAGAATCCACGTTTCTAGTGTGTAAAGCATCACTGTAGCACAAGCACGCCATCTTACCAGAATCCACGTTTCTAGTGTGTAAAACATCACTGTAGCACAAGCACGCCATCCTACCAGAATCCACATTTCTAGTGTGTAAAGCACCACTGTAGCACAAGCACGCCATCCTACCAGAATCCACGTTTCTAGTGTGTAAAAGCATCACTGTAGCACAAGCACGCCATCTTACCAGAATCCACGTTTCTAGTGTGTAAAGCACCACTGTAGCACAAGCATGCCATCTTACCAGAATCCACGTTTCTAGTGTGTAAAGCATCACTGTAGCACAAGCGCGCCATCTTACCAGAATCCACGTTTCTAGTGTGTGAAGCACCACTGTAGCACAAGCACGCCATCTTACCAGATTCCACGTTTCTAGTGTGTAAAGCATCACTGTAGCACAAGTACA
This sequence comes from Calotriton arnoldi, assembly GCA_963921515.1. Taxonomy (NCBI): domain Eukaryota; kingdom Metazoa; phylum Chordata; class Amphibia; order Caudata; family Salamandridae; genus Calotriton; species Calotriton arnoldi. Next base: position 252,544 of record CAWUFW010010362.1, on the reverse strand, counting down.
CCATCTTACCAGAATCCACGTTTCTAGTGTGTAAAGCATCACTGTAGCACAAGCACGCCATCTTACCAGAATCCACGTTTCTAGTGTGTAAAGCACCACTGTAGCATAAGCACGCCATCTTACCAGAATCCACGTTTCTAGTGTGTAAAGCATCACTGTAGCACAAGCACGCCATCTTACCAGAATCCACGTTTCTAGTGTGTAAAGCACCACTGTAGCACAAGCACGCCATCTTACCAGAATCCAAGTTTTTAGTGTGTAAAGCATCACTGTAGCACAAGCACGCCATCTTACCAGATTCCACATTTCTAGTGTGTAAAGCATCACTGCAGCACAAGCACACCATCTTACCAGAATCCACGTTTCTAGTGTGTAAAGCACCACTGTAGCACAAGCACGCCATCCTACCAGATTCCACATTTCTAGTGTGTAAAGCATCACTGTAGCTCAAGCACGCCATCCTACCAGAATCCACAGGTTTCTAGTGTGTAAAGCATCACTGTAGCACAAGCACGCCATCCTACCAGAATCCACAGGTTTCTAGTGTGTACAGCATCACTGTAGCACACGCACGCCATCTTACCAGATTCCACATTTCTAGTGTGTAAAGCATCACTGTAGCACAAGCACGCCATCTTACCAGATTCCACATTTCTAGTGTGTAAAGCATCACGGCAGCACAAGCACGCCATCCTACCAGAATCCACAGGTTTCTAGTGTGTAAAGCATCACTGTAGCACAAGCACGCCATCCTACCAGAATCCACAGGTTTCTAGTGTGAAAAGCATCACTGTAGCACATGCACGCCATCTTGCCAGAATCCACGTTTCTAGTGTGTAAAGCATCACTGTAGCACAAGCACGCCATCCTACCAGAATCCACGTTTCTAGTGTGTAAAGCATCACTGTAGCACAAGCACGCCTCCTACCAGAATCCACGTTTCTAGTGTGTAAAGCATCACTGTAGCACAAGCACGCCATCCTACCAGAATCCACGTTTCTAGTGATCTGCTTTCCCTACCCCTTTTTACTTTTCCCCCTTACCTTCTTGCCCCTTAGGATGTTTTGTCTCTGTTACGCCATGCTCTAATAATTTCATACTACTGTGTAACGTTGTTTCATTATGTGTCTTTATTTGCTATTCTCTAGTAACTCGTGTTTTACTGTGTAACACGGTGTAACTAATGTATACAATTTTTTGTAACTTGCAACTCGCTGATCCTCATGTAAAGCGCTCTGATACCTCCGGATCTAGCCAGCGCTATATAAAACTCTTCAAATAAATAAATAAATAGTGTGTAAAGCATCACTGTAGCACAAGCACGCCATCCTACCACAATCCACAGGTTTCTAGTGTGTAAAGCATCACTGTAGCACATGCACGCCATCCTACCAGAATCCACGTTTCTAGTGTGTAAAGCATCACTGTAGCACAAGCACGCCATCTTACCAGAATCAACGTTTCTAGTGTGTAAAGCATCACTGTAGCACAAGCACGCCATCCTACCAGAATCCACGTTTCTAGTGATCTGCTTTCCCTACCCCTTTTACTTTTCCCCTTACCTTCTTGCCCCTTAGGATGTTTTGTCTCTGTTACGCCATGCTCTAATAATTTCATACTACTGTGTAACGTTGTTTCATTATGTGTCTTTATTTGCTATTCTCTAGTAACTCGTGTTTTACTGTGTAACACTGTGTAACTAATGCATACAATTTTTGTAACTTGCAACTCGCTGATCCTCATGTAAAGCGCTCTGATACCTCCGGGTCTAACCAGCGCTATATAAAACTCTTCAAATAAATAAATAAATAGTGTGTAAAGCATCACTGTAGCACAAGCACGCCATCCTACCAGAATCCACGTTTCTAGTGTGTAAAGCATCACTGTAGAACAAGCACGCCATCTTACCAGAATCCACAGGTTTCTAGTGTGTAAAGCATCACTGTAGCACAAGCACGCCATCTTACCAGAATCCACAGGTTTCTAGTGTGTAAAGCATCACTGTAGCACAAGCACGCCATCTTACCAGATTCCACATTTCTAGTGTGTAAAGCATCACTGCAGCACAAGCACGCCATCCTACCAGAATCAACGTTTCTAGTGTGTAAAGCATCACTGTAGCACAAGCACGCCATCCTACCAGAATCCACGTTTCTAGTGATCTGCTTTCCCTACCCCTTTTTACTTTTCCCCCTTACCTTCTTGCCCCTTAGGATGTTTTGTCTCTGTTACGCCATGCTCTAATAATTTCATACTACTGTGTAACGTTGTTTCATTATGTGTCTTTATTTGCTATTCTCTAGTAACTCGTGTTTTACTGTGTAACACTGTGTAACTAATGCATACAATTTTTTGTAACTTGCAACTCGCTGATCCTCATGTAAAGCGCTCTGATACCTCCGGGTCTAGCCAGCGCTATATAAAACTCTTCAAATAAATAAATAAATAGTGTGTAAAGCATCACTGTAGCACAAGCACGCCATCCTACCAGAATCCACGTTTCTAGTGTGTAAAGCATCACTGTAGAACAAGCACGCCATCTTACCAGAATCCACAGGTTTCTAGTGTGTAAAGCATCACTGTAGCACAAGCACGCCATCTTACCAGAATCCACGTTTCTAGTGTGTAAAGCATCACTGTAGCACAAGCACGCCATCTTACCAGAATCCACGTTTCTAGTGTGTAAAGCATCACTGTAGCACAAGCACGCCATCTTACCAGAATCCACGTTTCTAGTGTGTAAAGCACCACTGTAGCACAAGCACGCCATCTTACCAGATTCCACGTTTTTAGTGTGTAAAGCATCACTGTAGCACAAGTACGCCATCTTACCAGAATCCACGTTTCTAGTGTGTAAAGCATCACTGTAGCACAAGCACGCCATCTTACCAGAATCCACGTTTCTAGTGTGTAAAGCACCACTGTAGCATAAGCACGCCATCTTACCAGAATCCACGTTTCTAGTGTGTAAAGCATCACTGTAGCAGAAGCACGCCATCTTACCAGAATCCACGTTTCTAGTGTGTAAAGCACCACTGTAGCACAAGCACGCCATCTTACCAGAATCCACGTTTCTAGTGTGTAAAGCATCACTGTAGCACAAGCACGCCATCTTACCAGATTCCACATTTCTAGTGTGTAAAGCATCACTGCAGCACAAGCACGCCATCTTACCAGAATCCACGTTTCTAGTGTGTAAAGCACCACTGTAGCACAAGCACGCCATCCTACCAGATTCCACATTTCTAGTGTGTAAAGCATCACTGTAGCTCAAGCACGCCATCCTACCAGAATCCACAGGTTTCTAGTGTGTAAAGCATCACTGTAGCACAAGCACGCCATCCTACCAGAATCCACAGGTTTCTAGTGTGTACAGCATCACTGTAGCACAAGCACGCCATCTTACCAGATTCCACATTTCTAGTGTGTAAAGCATCACTGTAGCACAAGCACGCCATCTTACCAGATTCCACATTTCTAGTGTGTAAAGCATCACGGCAGCACAAGCACGCCATCCTACCAGAATCCACAGGTTTCTAGTGTGAAAAGCATCACTGTAGCACATGCACGCCATCTTGCCAGAATCCACGTTTCTAGTGTGTAAAGCATCACTGTAGCACAAGCACGCCATCCTACCAGAATCCACGTTTCTAGTGTGTAAAGCATCACTGTAGCACAAGCACGCCTCCTACCAGAATCCACGTTTCTAGTGTGTAAAGCATCACTGTAGCACAAGCACGCCATCCTACCAGAATCCACGTTTCTAGTGATCTGCTTTCCCTACCCCTTTTTACTTTTCCCCTTACCTTCTTGCCCCTTAGGATGTTTTGTCTCTGTTACACCATGCTCTAATAATTTCATACTACTGTGTAACGTTGTTTCATTATGTGTCTTTATTTGCTTTTCTCTAGTAACTCGTGTTTTACTGTGTAACACGGTGTAACTAATGTATACAATTTTTTGTAACTTGCAACTCGCTGATCCTCATGTAAAGCGCTCTGATACCTCCGGATCTAGCCAGCGCTATATAAAACTCTTCAAATAAATAAATAAATAGTGTGTAAAGCATCACTGTAGCACAAGCACACCATCCTACCAAAATCCACAGGTTTCTAGTGTGTAAAGCATCACTGTAGCACATGCACGCCATCCTACCAGAATCCACTTTTCTAGTGTGTAAAGCATCACTGTAGCACAAGCACGCCATCCTACCAGAATCCACATTTCTAGTGTGTAAAGCATCACTGTAGCACAAGCACGCCATCTTACCAGAATCAACGTTTCTAGTGTGTAAAGCATCACTGTAGCACAAGCACGCCATCCTACCAGAATCCACGTTTCTAGTGATCTGCTTTCCCTACCCCTTTTTACTTTTCCCCCTTACCTTCTTGCCCCTTAGGATGTTTTGTCTCTGTTACGCCATGCTCTAATAATTTCATACTACTGTGTAACGTTGTTTCATTATGTGTCTTTATTTGCTATTCTCTAGTAACTCGTGTTTTACTGTGTAACACTGTGTAACTAATGCATACAATTTTTGTAACTTGCAACTCGCTGATCCTCATGTAAAGCGCTCTGATACCTCCGGGTCTAGCCAGCGCTATATAAAACTCTTCAAATAAATAAATAAATAGTGTGTAAAGCATCACTGTAGCACAAGCACGCCATCCTACCAGAATCCACGTTTCTAGTGTGTAAAGCATCACTGTAGAACAAGCACGCCATCTTACCAGAATCCACAGGTTTCTAGTGTGTAAAGCATCACTGTAGCACAAGCACGCCATCTTACCAGAATCCACAGGTTTCTAGTGTGTAAAGCATCACTGTAGCACAAGCACGCCATCTTACCAGATTCCACATTTCTAGTGTGTAAAGCATCACTGCAGCACAAGCACGCCATCCTACCAGAATCAACGTTTCTAGTGTGTAAAGCATCACTGTAGCACAAGCACGCCATCCTACCAGAATCCACATTTCTAGTGTGTAAAGCATCACTGTAGCACAAGCACGCCATCTTACCAGAATCAACGTTTCTAGTGTGTAAAGCATCACTGTAGCACAAGCACGCCATCCTACCAGAATCCACGTTTCTAGTGATCTGCTTTCCCAACCCCTTTTACTTTTCCCCTTACCTTCTTGCCCCTTAGGATGTTTTGTCTCTGTTACGCCATGCTCTAATAATTTCATACTACTGTGTAACGTTGTTTCATTATGTGTCTTTATTTGCTATTCTCTAGTAACTCGTGTTTTACTGTGTAACACTGTGTAACTAATGCATACAATTTTTTGTAACTTGCAACTCGCTGATCCTCATGTAAAGCGCTCTGATACCTCCGGGTCTAGCCAGCGCTATATAAAACTCTTCAAATAAATAAATAAATAGTGTGTAAAGCATCACTGTAGCACAAGCACGCCATCCTACCAGAATCCACGTTTCTAGTGTGTAAAGCATCACTGTAGAACAAGCACGCCATCTTACCAGAATCCACAGGTTTCTAGTGTGTAAAGCATCACTGTAGCACAAGCACGCCATCTTACCAGAATCCACAGGTTTCTAGTGTGTAAAGCATCACTGTAGCACAAGCACGCCATCTTACCAGATTCCACATTTCTAGTGTGTAAAGCATCACTGCAGCACAAGCACGCCATCCTACCAGAATCAACGTTTCTAGTGTGTAAAGCATCACTGTAGCACAAGCACGCCATCCTACCAGAATCCACGTTTCTAGTGATCTGCTTTCCCTACCCCTTTTACTTTTCCCCTTACCTTCTTGCCCCTTAGGATGTTTTGTCTCTGTTACGCCATGCTCTAATAATTTCATACTACTGTGTAACGTTGTTTCATTATGTGTCTTTATTTGCTATTCTCTAGTAACTCGTGTTTTACTGTGTAACACTGTGTAACTAATGCATACAATTTTTGTAACTTGCAACTCGCTGATCCTCATGTAAAGCGCTCTGATACCTCCGGGTCTAGCCAGCGCTATATAAAACTCTTCAAATAAATAAATAAATAGTGTGTAAAGCATCACTGTAGCACAAGCACGCCATCCTACCAGAATCCACGTTTCTAGTGTGTAAAGCATCACTGTAGAACAAGCACGCCATCTTACCAGAATCCAAGGGTTTCTAGTGTGTAAAGCATCACTGTAGCACAAGCACGCCATCTTACCAGAATCCACGTTTCTAGTGTGTAAAGCATCACTGTAGCACAAGCACGCCATCTTACCAGAATCCACGTTTCTAGTGTGTAAAGCATCACTGTAGCACAAGCACGCCATCCTACCAGAATCCACGTTTCTAGTGTGTAAAGCACCACTGTAGCACAAGCACGCCATCCTACCAGAATCCACGTTTCTAGTGTGTAAAGCATCACTGTAGCACAAGCACGCCATCTTACCAGAATCCACGTTTCTAGTGTGTAAAGCATCACTGTAGCACAAGCGCGCCATCTTACCAGAATCCACGTTTCTAGTGTGTGAAGCACCACTGTAGCACAAGCACACCATCTTTCCAGATTCCACGTTTCTAGTGTGTAAAGCATCACTGTAGCACAAGTACGCCATCTTACCAGAATCCACGTTTCTAGTGTGTAAAGCATCACTGTAGCACAAGCACGCCATCTTACCAGAATCCACGTTTCTAGTGTGTAAAGCACCACTGTAGCATAAGCACGCCATCTTACCAGAATCCACGTTTCTAGTGTGTAAAGCATCACTGTAGCACAAGCACGCCATCTTACCAGAATCCACGTTTCTAGTGTGTAAAGCACCACTGTAGCATAAGCACGCCATCTTACCAGAATCCACGTTTCTAGTGTGTAAAGCATCACTGTAGCACAAGCACGCCATCTTACCAGATTCCACATTTCTAGTGTGTAAAGCATCACTGCAGCACAAGCACGCCATCTTACCAGAATCCACGTTTCTAGTGTGTAAAGCACCACTGTAGCACAAGCACGCCATCCTACCAGAATCCACAGGTTTCTAGTGTGTAAAGCATCACTGTAGCACAAGCACGCCATCTTACCAGATTCCACATTTCTAGTGTGTAAAGCATCACTGTAGCTCAAGCACACCATCCTACCAGAATCCACAGGTTTCTAGTGTGTAAAGCATCACTGTAGCACAAGCACGCCATCCTTCCAGAATCCACAGGTTTCTAGTGTGTACAGCATCACTGTAGCACAAGCACGCCATCTTACCAGATTCCACATTTCTAGTGTGTAAAGCATCACGGCAGCACAAGCACGCCATCCTACCAGAATCCACAGGTTTCTAGTGTGTAAAGCATCACTGTAGCACAAGCACGCCATCCTACCAGAATCCACAGGTTTCTAGTGTGAAAAGCATCACTGTAGCACATGCACGCCATCTTACCAGAATCCACGTTTCTAGTGTGTAAAGCATCACTGTAGCACAAGCACGCCATCCTACCAGAATCCACGTTTCTAGTGTGTAAAGCATCACTGTAGCACAAGCACGCCTCCTACCAGAATCCACGTTTCTAGTGTGTAAAGCATCACTGTAGCACAAGCACGCCATCCTACCAGAATCCACGTTTCTAGTGTGTAAAGCATCACTGTAGCACAAGCACGCCATCCTACCAGAATCCACGTTTCTAGTGATCTGCTTTCCCTACCCCTTTTACTTTTCCCCTTACCTTCTTGCCCCTTAGGATGTTTTGTCTCTGTTACGCCATGCTCTAATAATTTCATACTACTGTGTAACGTTGTTTCATTATGTGTCTTTATTTGCTATTCTCTAGTAACTCGTGTTTTACTGTGTAACACGGTGTAACTAATGTATACCATTTTTTGTAACTTGCAACTCGCTGATCCTCATGTAAAGCGCTCTGATACCTCCGGGTCTAGCCAACGCTATATAAAACTCTTCAAATAAATAAATAAATAGTGTGTAAAGCATCACTGTAGCACAAGCACGCCATCCTACCAGAATCCACGTTTCTAGTGTGTAAAGCATCACTGTAGAACAAACACGCCATCTTACCAGAATCCACAGGTTTCTAGTGTGTAAAGCATCACTGTAGCACAAGCACGCCATCTTACCAGAATCCACGTTTCTAGTGTGTAAAGCATCACTGTAGCACAAGCACGCCATCCTAGCAGAATCCACGTTTCTAGTGTGTAAAGCACCACTGTAGCACAAGCACGCCATCTTACCAGATTCCACGTTTCTAGTGTGTAAAGCATCACTGTAGCACAAGCACGCCATCTTACCAGAATCCACGTTTCTAGTGTGTAAAGCATCACTGTAGCACAAGCACGCCATCTTACCAGAATCCACATTTCTAGTGTGTAAAGCATCACTGTAGCACAAGCACGCCATCTTACCAGAATCCACGTTTCTAGTGTGTAAAGCACCACTGTAGCACAAGCACGCCATCTTACCAGATTCCACATTTCTAGTGTGTAAAGCATCACTGTAGCACAAGCACGCCATCTTACCAGAATCCACGTTTCTAGTGTGTAAAGCATCACTGTAGCACAAGCACGCCATCTTACCAGAATCCACGTTTCTAGTGTGTAAAGCATCACTGTAGCACAAGCACGCCATCTTACCAGAATCCACATTTCTAGTGTGTAAAGCATCACTGTAGCACAAGCACGCCATCTTACCAAAATCCACATTTCTAGTGTGTAAAGCACCACTGTAGCACGAGCACGCAATCCTACCAGAATCCACAGGTTTCTAGTGTGTAAAACATCACTGTAGCACAAGCACGCCATCTTACCAGAATCCACAGGTTTCTAGTGTGTAAAGCATCACTGTAGCACAAGCACGCCATCTTACCAGAATCCACAGGTTTCTAGTGTGTAAAGCATCACTGTAGCACAAGCACGCCATCTTACCATATTCCACATTTCTAGTGTGTAAAGCATCACTGCAGCACAAGCACGCAATCCTACCAGAATCCACAGTTTCTAGTGTGTAAAGCATCACTGTAGCACAAGCACGCCATCCTGCCAGAATCCACGTTTCTAGTGTGTAAAGCATCACTGTAGCACAAGTACACCATCCTACCAGAATCCACGTTTTTAGTGTGTAAAGCATCACTGTAGCACAAGCACGCCATCCTACCAGAATCCACAGGTTTCTAGTGTGTAAAGCATCACTGTAGCACATGCACACCATCTTGCCAGAATCCACGTTTCTAGTGTGTAAAGCATCACCGTAGCACAAGCACGCCATCCTACCAGAATCCACAGATTTCTAGAGTGTAAAGCATCACTGTAGCACAAGCACGCCATCCTACCAGAATCCACGTTTCTAGTGTGTAAAGCATCACTGTAGCACAAGCACGCCATCCTACCAGAATCCACATTTCTAGTGTGTAAAGCATCACTGTAGCACAAGCACGCCATCCTACCAGAATCCACAGGTTTCTAGTGTGTAAAGCATCACTGTAGCACAAGCACGCCATCCTACCAGAATCCACGTTTCTAGAGTGTAAAGCATCACTGTAGCACAAGCACGCCATCCTATCAGAATCCACGTTTCTAGTGTGTAAAGCATCACTGTAGCACAAGCACGCCATCTTACCAGAATCCACGTTTCTAGTGTGTAAAGCACCACTGTAGCACAAGCACGCCATCTTACCAGAATCCACGTTTCTAGTGTGTAAAGCATCACTGTAGCACAAGCACGCCATCTTACCAGAATCCACAGGTTTCTAGTGTGTAAAGCATCACTGTAGCACAAGCACACCATCTTACCAGATTCCACATTTCTAGTGTGTAAAGCATCACTGCAGCACAAGCACGCCATCCTACCAGAATCCACAGGTTTCTAGTGTGTAAATCATCACTGTAGCACAAGCACGCCATCCTACCAGAATCCACAGGTTTCTAGTGTGTAAAGCACCACTGTAGCCCAAGCATGCCATCCTACCAGAATCCACAGGTTTCTAGTGTGTAAAGCACCACTGTAGCCCAAGCACGCCATCCTACCAGAATCTACAGGTTTCTAGTGTGTAAAGCATCACTGTAGCACAAGCACGCCATCCTACCAGAATCCACGTTTCTAGTGTGTAAAGCATCACTGTAGCACATGGACGCCATCTTGCCAGAATCCACTTTTCTAGTGTGTAAAGCATCACTGTAGCCCAAGCACGCCATCCTACCAGAGTCCACAGGTTTCTAGTGTGTAAAGCATCACTGTAGCACAAGCACGCCATCTTAACAGAATCCTGCCAGATTCCAGGCTAGCAACTAGAAGCAAAGCCTTCACAGTGCAATTCAGGTAAATTCAAAAATGAAACAGAATGAAGTGGTGATTCTGTACTTTGTGGCTCTGCTGCTCTGCGTTTATTTTTAATAATTTTAATTGCATTTGCTCGCTAGCTGCAGCTCTGACACAAATTAATCACATAGCCTTCTCTGTAGCAGCTGAAGGTTTAATTTGCTTTTCATTATATTCTAGTTAGCGGCTGCACGCGCTCAGCCTCAGACTTTCTTTCTTCACTACCCTCTCCCCTCTGGCATGCACTTCTTTTTAGGTCTGGCTTGTAAAAGCTGCTGTCCTCATGACTTGCTGTTGTGGATTCTTTAAAATGTACATACAGCGGGCTTAATCTCTACCCACAGGAATAACGCTCTCTCACTGAATGCTATTGGCTGTTTGCTGTATCCTGTATCACCCCGATTCCTACGGAGTGCTTGCATAGTAATGCACGAGGTACTACTTTACATATGAAAAGTACACTGATTCACGACACATGCATTTCCTTACCTCGTGGATGCAAAGCAATCTTTTGTCTTTCATATTTTCACTGTGCCAGGCTTTTATAAATAGTATCGTCAGGACTCATATTGTAAGCCAGATCGATTATTTTCGTCAAGGCTTGATTAAACTTGAAGTGCCCACTTCCTCTCGACGTGTGACGCTGCAGAGTTTATTTATTTCACGAGGGTTTTGGGGCCTCTGCACTGGTAGTGAACCAAAGGTAAAGCTGTCTGTGCCCGCCCATCGGTGCTGTGTCTGCGGGGTGGTTTCTGACCGAATATGGACTGCGAACCCTCCTATAATGAAAGACTTAGGATTGACATAGACCTCACTGATGCTTTTGTGACCTTGTGGTCATGCCGGTTCTTGCCCCCTGTGGCTCTGTGTCTGCTGCCCCGCAGCTGGTAGGTGGTATCCTGCCTGTGGTGCGCTAGGTTCCTGGTGACGCCTGGTCGCACAGGCTTGGGGCCTACCCGGTTCCCTAGAACAAATAAAGAACACCCACACAGTAATACAGGATACGGGCGAAGACCACAAGCGGTCATACGCCCCTTTATTTATCTCCTCAGGCGAGCCCGCCCAGAGGATTGGTACAGGGTGCCACATTGTGGAGCAGTGGCCGGGGGACTCACTACATCCCTCCTTTTCTGTAGCTGCTCACTCTCAACTAAGCTTGAGGCATGAAACATACAAAGTCTCAAAGTCATTGGCTGGGAGCAGGATTAGGCAGGAGACCATACGTCTGGCTCCGGGAGTTGGAATTGGGTCCTGATCCCGTAGGGCTGCTTGTGAGAGAGGTACCTCCTTGCGTTTGGTGAGGCAGGGCGTCCGCCGGAACCTCTCCATCTGTCCTCGTGGGCATGCAACACTCTTTTCCGGCTGCCTGAGAGGGCAGAGGATTCGTTGCCATGTCCTCTTCCACCTCGGATCCGCATTCCCCTCTCGCCTGGACGGGGATCAGACCACCTTCTTGAACCAGGACACATTCCGGGTTACCACTCGTGTGCCTCTTCTCACGGAGACCATGGTCCCGTGCGTGGAGATGATCTCCCATACCTAGGGTTCATAGGGTGTCCGGAACTTCCACCCCGGGTGCCTGTCCTTGACGACAACATAGTCGCCCACACACAGCAAGGAGGGCTGGGCCCTCCGGGCGAGGCTTGCTTTTCTGTTTGTGGCTTCTCTTCTAGCTTGGGTGGCCTCACCATCCATTTCTGCTGGGCGCCAGGTGGGATCCGAGTTGATGGTGTCCCGCGGGGCATGTCGGAAGAGCAGATGTGATGGTGCACAGTGGGTGGTGCTGTGTGGGGTCTGGTGGTACGCATTCAGAAACTCCAACCCAATCATCAACGCTCGGTTGAGGGTCCACATGAAGTGCTCCACCTCACCTTTGGCCTGCGGCCATTGCGGAGTAATCTTCCGGTGTCGAATGGCATGTGCGTCCAGATTTTCCTGAAACTCATGGCCCTGGAACCGGGGTCCATTGTTGCACTTGATTTCATCGGGTAGGCCCATCATTGCAAATGTTCTGTCAAGGACAGCCTTGACATGACGGAATGCTCTGGATGAGAGTACTTCCACAATTGGAAACTTGGAGTGCGAGTCCGTCACAACTATGGTGCTGTGACCGTAGGGAAAACAACCAAATTTGCTGCTGACCTTCGACCATGGTTCGCCACAGGGCTCTTCTGTGAGTATGGGTGTTGGCGCTGGATCGTTCCCAGTGATTGTACAGGAGTGGCATTGGCGAAACATCTCCTCTACCATGGTATCCATCCCCGGAAACCACTTTACTGCAGAGGCAGGCCTTCATCTTGGCTACCCCTTGATGTCCTACGTGAGCGAGGCCAACAACCTGCTGCTGTAGCATGCTCGAGATCACGATTGCTTGGCCTCACAGTACCACCCCATGAGTGCCTTCGCTGAGCTCACTGAGAACTCCCCACAAGTGTTGTCTCATGCTTTGATATTCTGTGTTAAGTGAGCGAGCCCCGTCTAGAAAATGTTGCCACCTCCTGTGATTCAGGGCCTCTTTGACTTTTACCAGATTTCCGTCTTGAGCCGTCCCTGTTCCTCCTCCAATGTTAGCGCATTGGGGCAGGCCTCTTGGGTGACCATCTTCACAAACTCTTCCGTACCCTCTTCGTCCGTGTGCAGGTATGTTGTGTCTGTCTCGATGGGGTGGCGTGACAAATAGTCTGCAGGATTGCTGGCCCCTGGACAGCAAAACACCACCTCAAAACAGTATGTTTGGAGTTGTACAGCCCACCGTTCTATCCTGGAGGGGGGCAACTGCATTGTTCCCGCAAAGAGGAGGACCAGAGGCTTGTGGTCAGCCACCACTCGGAATTTGTGCCCGTAGAGATAGAGGTGGAAGTGTGGCAGGCCCATTTGATGGCGAGGGCCTCCCTCTCAATCTGGGCATACCTCGTCTCTGTGTCAGACAGTGCCCTTCTGGCTGTACGCCACCAGTGCCCAGTCTTTACTTGCATTCCCCTGAAGGAGGACAGCTCCTAGGCCGATGGGGCTCGCATCGACGACCACCTTGGTGCGCCGCCCCAAATGGAAGTACGCCATGACTGTGTTGTCCATCAGAGCCTTTTTGATGGCATGAAAGGATTCATTGGCTTCTGCCGTCCAGTCCCAGAGCACGCTGTTTTTCGTGAGGGCTCGCAGATGTTCGGACAGCTATGCGAGGCTTGGTATGAATTCAGCCACAGTACGTGGCCATCCCCAGAAAACTGTGGACTTCCGTCGGAGTGGTGGGGATTTGTGCAGTCCGGATGGCGATGGCTTTCTCCTGGTCTACTTGGAGTCCATCGCGGGAGAAGATATATCCAAAGAAGTTGATCGACTCTCTGTGGAACAAGCATTTTGCTTTGTTCAGAGTGAGGCCACTGCTTTCTAAGCGCTGGAGTGCGTGTCTCAAGTGCACATGATGTTCTTCCAGGCTACCCGAGAATATCGGGATGTCATCGCTGAGGTTTATGACTCCCTGTAGACCCGACAGAGTCTCTCGGATTGCGTTCTGGAAGACTTCTGCGGCCGACTACACCTCGAAGCTCAGACGCTTGTATCTTTTCAGACCCACGTGAGTAGAGAAGGTGGTGATGTAGCTGCTCTCGGGTGCAAGTTCAAGCTGGTGGAACCCTGCGTTTAGGTAAGCTGGGAAAACCACTCCGCCACAATGTCGTCCGTGGTGGGCGTTAGATGGCACTCCCTCTTCACCACCTGGTTGTGGAGGCACATGTCAATGCACAGCCTGATGGCTCCTGGCTGCTTGGGCTTTGAGGCGATGACCAGGGGTGACACCACAGGGTCGGGCCTGTGACCTTTTTAATGACACCCTTCTGTGCCTCAGTGCTGTCAGCCGGATCGAGGGGTCGATGTGCAGCTTGAAATAATTGTCCTTGAGGTTTCCGAGACCCTTGAACAGCTTCAGGAATTCACGCAGGATGGAAACTGCATGGGATTCATGAACCTGGTTGGCAAAAAAGACTAGTTCCAGGTCTTCTACCGTGTGACAGCTGAGGAAGGTGCCTTTCTTTCCATCGGTCACGTGGAACTGGGCTTGGGTAACGTGTTTCTCACTGGCCACTTCTACCTCGATCGCCCATCGCAGCGGGAGTGGTTCTGTCCCACCGTAGGTGAAGATCTACGCCTTGGTGGGTGAGAGGAGGGGGTGAGGCATGAGACGCTCATACTAGTCAAAGTCCATGACGTTTACGGATGCTCCCGTGTCAATAAGCGCCTTCATCGTGGAACCCGCCACTCGGATTGAACACATGGGAGGGGGCTGCCGACGCCGATCAGTGCGGCTGGCGAAAGACACTATGAATACATTGTCATCCTCTCCTTCAAAGTCGAACCCCAGGCCTGGAGGGGCGACGTCTTCCTGCCCCAGCTGGTCGTCGAGTGACAGCTGCTTGATGTTAGTTGGCATTCTGCGCGGCCTGTTGAACATGGCTCTAGATCCCTTGCTCCGGCAGACCTTTGCGTAATGATTCGGCTTGCCACAACGTGAGCATGTCTTTCCTTTTGCATAGCAGAGTATGGTTGGTGGGTACTCAGTGCCACAGTTTCCACAGGGTCCACCCCTGGGCATCTTTGAGGTGGTGCAGGGAAAGTTCAGGCGCCTCTGGATGGCATCCACGCTTTCCTCCTTGATTTGGGTAGACCGATGTGCCCCAGATGTGGGCAGGTGCCAGTTGAGAGCTGCCTCCATCTCGTCAGCATGTGCATTAAACAGTTCGTGGGATCTCACAAGTATGAGGATCAGCCAGCGCGACATCACAGACCGGCACCCCTGAATGAGCTGGGCTCGTATTTCTTCCCGCTCAACGTGAAAAGTGCATGTGCTTGCGAGTTTTCTTAGGCGGGCACAGACGATGTCTACCGATTCCGTTTCAGATTGTTTGGCCTGGCGCAGCTTGAAGCGCTCAAAATCTGGGTTGATTTGAGGGTTAAGGTGCCGATTCAGTGCCTCCACGGCAGCGTCATAGTCATTGTTGTCCCCAGTGTTTGGGAAGGTCATATAGCTCTCCACCACTGTAGCACATGAGCAATGACCTCTTGACTGTTCCATCTGTTCCATCTGTCTCTCTCGTGCCCCTGAAATAATGGTCCAGACGTCCGATCCACGACTTCCAGCAGGGAGCTGCCATTGCAGGGTCAGTGAGTTCACTGAATTGCGGGAGTGGCGCCACAGCTGTATGGCTGTGGTGCAGTGTCTGCTGGTGGTCTGGCAGCTCCAGCTTGGGCTGGAGTGCTCATGGCTTGAGAGGAGTTTTTTTTTTTGAGAGAGAGCGAGAGGGGCTGTGCCTTGGGTTTGGTGTGTGCTGTGCCCAGTTCTACTCCTGGTTCTGCTTCTGCACCAGTTGAAACCTCCTTGGTGGTGTGGTTGTGGGCCTTCACTATGCCCCTCTGAGGGGAGTGTGTGTCCTCTTTTCCTTATTATTTTCTTTTTGAAAAATGATTTTTTTTTGGATGGCCTGTGCATGTGGTGTGCTGCTGAAGTCTGTACTGGCCTTGACTATGCCCCTCTGAGGGGAATGAATATCCTTCCTGCCAGGAACTCCATGGCAGCTCTTGACTGGAACAGCTCTCCCACTGCAGTGGAGGATTCGCGTCAGCTGGGCCGGGCTGGTGACTCGCGCCACGGACGGCGCGGGTACGGTCCGCCTCATCGCCAATGTGGTGCACTAGGTCCCTGGTGACGCCTGGTCGCACGGGCTTGGGGCCTACCCGGTTCCCTTGAACAAATACCCACAGGGTAATGCAGTATATGGGCAAAGACCACAAGCGGTCATACGCCCCTTTATCTCCTCGGGCGAGCCCGCCCGGAGGAGTGGTACAGGGTGCCACATTGTAGAGCAGTGGCCGGGTGGTTCGCTACACTGCCCTCTCTTAGGTGGGACCAGCGATCCATAGCCGTGGTTAGCCGGGTATGGTGCCAGCAGACCCAGTCATAATACTGTTTACAAGCATTAACTCCATTGCAATTACTAACAGAACTCCGCCTTCCCCTCTGCCTCTCTCGCCTCTTCCTGTCTCTCCCCCCTTATTTACTTGATTTCTCCTCCTTTCTCTGCTGTACCAATGTCCAGCTCTGTAAATGGTTGTAGAGGCAGGCGGGTGATGACCATGACGTCACTGCCGGTTCTATGACACCTCCCGATGCTCGGATCCGTTTCCTTGAGCCGTATTATCCCAAGGCTATTCATGTGCACGTGAACATAATGCAACCATAATCTCCAATGTCAGAGGACAGTAATTAATAACCCATTAGGTGCCGCCATGCAGACGTGGGATAACCATAGAAAGATGGTAATGACGTCACAGTATTGACGTTTATCATTGCTATGCAAAAAATAGTATCCATGTGTCCATCTTGTAACAATTTATAGTAATTCATGATGTTTATACCATGGGCACTTATAATTAAATCAATTTTTTGTCATGATTAAGTAGTTCAAATCCTTCACAGCCAGAACAGGCCACATTCATGAATCATCACAGCTTCTAATAACTCCTCCATAGCTACTCACTTCGAGCCTTTGACTCAGCTATAGAAGTTTAAGATGATGTGGGTAATGTCATTATATGTCCTAGAGTTACTCTGCATATTGCCATAATGGAAACAAAAGTCTTTCATCTCTTCCATGAAGAGTAGCCCTGCTTGGAAGGTCTGTTTATCGGAAGTGACACTGCAGCCTGGTACAGCTCTCCAAGGATGAGGAGCGCTTTGAAATCCTCATGGGTGATCCGCAGCGCTATATAAATGATTGATCGATTGATTGACTGTCCACACTCCACCCACCCCAGGAAGAGCAAAGCCTCAGAGGAGGTACTTGGCACTTCAGGGAGCTCACAGTAGACTCTTTCTAGTTCATGCAGTAACGATGCATTGTTAACTTGTACCGTATTTGTAATTGTAATTGCTTATATAACGCTTACTAACACTGACGTGGTGTCAAAGTGCTTTTTGGCGAGTAGCACGCTACTCCGGAACACAAAAAGTATTAGTGGTGAATTAGTATAGGGAAATATGAAATTAATTTGAGCGGTGGACATGTGAGTTTGTTAGTTGGATTGAAAAGGATAGTGGAGGGATAGAAGAGGGAAGGGTCTAGAAAGTGTTTATTTGGAGATCATAGCAGCAGGAGGAGGTTTAGGATGAGTGAAGGAGAGATGGAGGGGGGAAGAGTCTGGAAGGGGATTAGGGAGAGAGATGAGGCATCGGATAAGTCTAGGAGGGATACATGAGGGAAGGGTTTAGAAAGGCTTGTTTGGGAGATCTGAGTAGTAAAAGAGGTTTGAGATGATGCAAGGAGGGGTAGAAGAGGGAAGAATTTAGAAAGGCTTATTTTGTGGATCATAGTAGTGGAATGGGGTTTGGGATGAGTCAGAGAGTAGAGATAGAAGCTATATTGAGAGAGGTATAGGGTGAGAAATAGGGTAGTGCTTTGGGGAGAGAAGTAGAATGGGGTTTGGGGTGAGTCAGAGTGGAAGTAGAGGATATATTGAGAGCGGTATAGGGTGAGATGTTGGGTAGTGCATTGGAGAGAGTAGTAGAATGGTTTTTGGGGTGAGTCAGAGTGGAAGTAGAGGATATATTGAGAGCGGTATAGGGTGAGATGTTGGGTAGTGCATTGGAGAGAGAAGTAGAATGTGGTTTGGGGTGAGTCAGAGTGGAAGTAGAGGATATATTGAGAGCGGTATAGGGTGAGATGTTGGGTAGTGCATTGGAGAGAGTAGTAGAATGTGGTTTGGGGTGAGTCAGAGTGGAAGTAGAGGATATATTGAGAGCGGTATAGGGTGAGATGTTGGGTAGTGCATTGGAGAGAGTAGTAGAATGTGGTTTGGGGTGAGTCAGAGTGGAAGTAGAGGATATATTGAGAGCGGTATAGGGTGAGATGTTGGGTAGTGCATTGGAGAGAGAAGTAGAATGGGGTTTGGGGTGAGTCAGAGTGGAGGTATAGGATATATTGAGAGCGGTATAGGGTGAGCTGTAGGGTAGTGCATTGGAGAGAGTAGTAGAATGGGGTTTGGGGTGAGTCAGAGTGGAAGTAGAGGATATATTGAGAGCGGTATAGGGTGAGATGTTGGGTAGTGCATTGGAGAGAGAAGTAGAATGGGGTTTGGGGTGAGTCAGAGTGGAGGTAGAGGATATATTGAGAGCGGTATAGGGTGAGATGTAGGGTAGTGCATTGGAGAGAGTAGTAGAATGGGGTTTGGGGTGAGTCAGAGAGTTGAGGTAGAGGATATATTGAGAGCGGTATAGGGTGAGATGTTGGATAGTGCATTGGAGAGAGTAGTAGAATGGGGTTTGGGGTGAGTCAGAGTGGAAGTAGAGGATATATTGAGAGCGGTATAGGGTGAGCTGTAGGGTAGTGCATTGGAGAGAGTAGTAGAATGGGGTTTGGGGTGAGTCAGAGTGGAGGTAGAGGATATATTATGAGCGGTATAGGGTGAGATATAGGGTAGTGCATTGGAGAGAGTAGTAGAATGGGGTTTGGGATGAGTCAGAGAGTGGAGGTAGAGGATATATTATGAGCAGTATAGGGTGAGATATAGGGTAGTGCATTGGGGAGAGAAGTAGAAGGGTTTCGGGTGAGTCAGAGAGTGGAGGTAGAGGATGTATTGAGTGGTATAGGGTGAGATGTAGGGTAGTGCATTGGAGAGAGTAGTAGAATGGGGTTTGGGGTGAGTCAGAGAGTGGAGGTAGAGGATATATTATGAGCGGTATAGGGTGAGATATAGGGTACTACATTGGAGAGAGTAGTAGAATGGGGTTTGGGATGAGTCAGAGAGTGGAGGTAGAGGATATATTGAGAGAGGTATAGGGTGAGATGTTGGGTAGTGCATTGGAGAGAGTAGTAGAATGAGGTTTGGGAGGGACAAGTCAGAGAGTTGAGGTAGAGGATATATTGAGAGAGGTATAGGGTGAGATATAGGTTAGTGCATTGCATATACTGAATTAGGTGTAAAGTAATAAATATAAAGATAGATAAGTACATGGAGGTATATATGTATAAGGATGGTAATACATCTAGGTTTAAGTTGCATTTAATAAACTCAGGCTTTCATGTGTTGCTGTACTTTAAGTTAATTTATTTGTTTTCATTTATTTCTTTAAATAATTCAATAGTGAAGCAATTGTAGATAAATAGTTATGATACAAATTAATTTATTTATACAGTTACCTATATACATATTAAACATAGAATAATATAACCATAAGTAACATGTACATTTGTTAAGCAGAACTAACGAATATCTATATATTTATAAACATAATTATTGGACACATTTATACAAAGGTATATCTAGATACATACATATGATCCAAATACATGCTTATATACACAGGGATTTGCTGTACATTTATGTTTGAGTATGGTGGTTATATGGGGAAGAGTCAACTCGAGTAGTCTTCTGAAGATGAGATAGTTGTCCGTGGATCTTATGTTTGGGGGTAAAGAGATCCATCGTTTGGCTGCTTGAACAGAGAAGGATGTGCCACCTATGTTTTTTTTCTTGCATGGTGGGATTTTGAGGCGAGGTGCCACTCTAGAGTGGAGGTTCCTCTGTTGAATGTATTTGGTGATTTTATTCCCGATGAAGAGCGGTCCTGTTCCATGTATCGCTTTGTGGGTGATACAAAGCAGCTTGAATGTGGATCTTCTGGGACTGGTAACAAATGTAGGGCTTTCAAGGCAGGTGAGATGTGGGCTAGTGACTTTATATGTAAGAGTAGTCTGGCACTTCTGAATCCGTTGTAGTCTTTTCATGGTTGTTAAAGTTGATCCATGGTCGAGGCAATTGGCGTAATTGAGTTTGGACAGAACAAGAGAGATGGTAGCCTGGACCTTGTGTGAAAATCCCAGGTGGGGGAAAATGCATTGCAGAGTTTTTATAGTAACGAAGCTTGTTCTTGCTAGTTTGTCCACTTGGGCATTCATTGATAGCTTGGAGTCCATGGTAATTCTCAGGTTTCTTACTTCCTTAGATATTTTAGGCTGTGTTCCCATATTGTCAGACCCGGCAGCAAGTGGGTCATAATTTTTCCAATCGCCACATGTGAGTATTTCTGTTTTGTTAACATTCAATTTGAGATGGCTCCATGTCATCCACTGATCCACGAGACAACTGAAAATTTGGGAGTTTCCAATGTCTTTGGGGCTTTCCAGTTTAGGGAGTATTTGTGTCATCTGCATAGCTATAGCATGTGAGGTGAAATTAATTGATCATTGCCAGTAATTACTTCATTTTGATGTTGAAAAGCATGGTTAAGTTGATAGAGTCTTGAGGGACCCCTGCTTTTGTGAAGTAAGGTTTTGTGTGAGAAGTGGGGTATGGATGACATTAGTTCTGTTGCGAAGGTAGGATGTGATCCAGTCAAGAGCAGTCCCCTCTATGTCGGCTTTGTATCAGAGTGTCATGGTCAACCGTGTAAAAGGCAGCTGAGAGTTCCAAGAAAAGTAGTGCAGCAACCTCGTTCCGGTCAACTGTGTTCTTATTTATTTGTTACTTGTTTTTATCCATTGCTTCAGTGCATGGTTTTGCCCTCTCTGAACGTTGGATATAAAAGTTAAGGATGCTATCCATTTTTATGGCATTCACTTGACTTCAGACGAACTGGATGCTGCACAGCTTAATCCGGGTTTGAACTTAGCAAGTGAAGGTCACACAACCTGCTGCTGTTGAGCTGGGATTTGCACCATCAAGAGCCACATAAGAGAAAACTCAGGGATTATGACTTGGAGCATGTGTTTGACCCTGGGAGCTTCTTGGGAAGGAGGCAGTGAAGATGGCAGGTGGGAAGTTACCATCATTTTAGAAGACAAGTCTTGGACCAGGGAAGTGTTTGAACATCATATATGAAATCAAGATGCATAAAATCCAGTGGTGACATTCCAGATGAAGTATTGTTTGGGTACGAGGGGTGCCACCCATTGTACTACTACTCATTGACCCGCTGTGCTACCACCACCAGCGAATAGCTTGGTGGAAAGGGCCAATATGCTTGTCTTGGGATTTGCTGTGTGTGCAGGCCTCTAAGTAAGCTCCTTGGCCCCGGTGAGTGGGCACAGTTTGCAAAACTACCCCCTTGAAGGGGTGCCCTGGGTGGACCCAAACGCAGCATTTTAAAACCCATTTGCAGGCTATTTTGGAGGTGAAAATAATGCAGATGTAAAGTTGCCAGCTTAATATGCACTACAAACAGCTTAATATTAATAACAGCATGGCTGGATTTTCATTCATCTGCTCATTTGAACACTCAAGACACATTTTTTATGTCTAAGGAGGAGATACTAATCTGACAAAAAGTAAAGCATATGTTGTATGGTAAAGATAAGAAGGGCTCCTGGTTTTATGGTATTTGTCTTTTTGACATTTACGTCTGTATTTATCCATATTTATTTTTTGCTACTTTTATCTGTATGTTTCCATATTTCTTTTGGGTTTTGTGAAAAAATGAAGCTTAAATTAGTATACTTCCACATTTATTTAACCGATAAATATGCAGTCATGCTTGCATGCCAGCTAGGGTTTCAGTGATATGAACACCTGCAGAAGATAAATCAATGCACTTTGATGAAAATATGCACATTTCATTATCAACCTTGTGCATATCTACTGCTGTTGCAGCCTCTTTACTGTTTTCTTTTTTAACCCCCTTACCTGTCAATCCACACAGCTATTGGCCTGGCAGTCATGGCAGACAGTATTTAGAATCACTCAAAAAGCAACCCAATTTCCATTTTTATCCACATTTAAAAATAAATACAGACAATAAAAGACATGTTTTTTGTCTTCATTTATCTGTAAAAATTAGTACAAATGGAAAAGAGGGAGCCTTAAATGTTTACACTTTGAATGGAGAGGCAGTGCCCCTCAGGAATTCTGCCCAGTACAATTAGGTTTTGTTGTAAATGAAAGAATGTCCATTCCATGTTGTATGATAGTCATTCCAAGTATTTATTTAAGTATAGAAGACATGTAGAGGAGAACCCCACCAGGAGCAGCCTCCCTGCTGCTCAGCCCTACTCCAACTCACTCTCTCTGTCACACGCCCAACATTCTATCATGCACTCTCTCACCAACATTCCACACAGGCTGAACAGCAGGTATAACACATCTCCCTTCGTTGACAATAATAAAAACAACAGCAATGAAATTTATATAAATAGAGATATACAGTACAAAGTCAATAATATAGTACAAAGCTAAAAGTAATGCAAATGTATAATAAAAGGAAAAGGTAGAGAGAATAAAAGAACGAAACAGGAAGAAGTGAGAGAATAAAAGGATGAAACAGGAAGAAGTGAAAGCATACGCACACCAGCCAGCCATCACACACCACTTCTCCCTTTGTTAAAATAAAAACACAAAAGACCAAACTCCTAATATCCAAGCCGTAGCAACAAACAAACTGTCACACCAAGAAAGGCACAATCAAACCCAAACGACCACACAAGAAGGCTGGCCAGGCCAACAAGGTGTAAGAGGGTCAAGCTATAAGGTGCGACAGTAAACTCCCAAGAAGCAAGAATTTAAACAGTAGTAGCATAAAAGGACATCTTCGCCCAAACAGAAGTTTGGGTTGTGAGGTGTGGCTTAGGGGTTTACCACACTGAAGCATAGGAAATCACAGAAACTCTGTATGAGCAACACCAATGCGAACATTGAGAAGTAATATTACGTAAGTAATCAACATCATGTATTAATATTCAGTACTATAACCGTAGAATAAGACAAAATGCGGGTCCGGACCGCAATGGGTGGTAGTAACTTACCAATCCATAACCACGTAGGTGTGGGAAGCAACTTTAAAATCATAACCACGTAAATGTGGGAAGCAAAAGCACTATGTAGAGTAATTCAACGCTAACCTCACCATGTAAACAAGAAAACACGTAACCGCAATTGTAACCTGCGGGAAAAACGTAGAAGTAACAACAGCAAATGTATACATTATGTAATAAGTATGAGTAAGTGCTAGGCATATGTAAGCATCTCACGTAAAGGAAAAGGAAGAAGCAAGCAAGTTGAAAACGTGCAATCTGAATTATAGTAAAGCTTCAAAAAGCAAACTAGATAAGCATTTCAACAGTACAGTATCATAAAGCTTGAGGTAAGTAAACTTTCAGCAGTCCAGTATGGTGAGACATGTGGCACGTAAAATTACAGGTAAATAATTTTTTAAGTACATTTGTGAGTAACTTGACATTCAAATAGCTAAATGAAGGGAAGATAATGAATTAGCATATATTTAAAATTCACTTAACGGTAGAAAGTAAACATGTAAACAATTTTACGTTAATGAAAACAAACATTTTTTTTAATTTTATTTTTTAGTTTTCAAAAAACCTTTATTTGAGCAAATCAAATAAACAAGTTACATTCTCGAGTTGTATCAAAGCACCATATACAAAGAAGACATTGATGGCAACCGGAAACATTAATAGCACAGAGCACCAGAGAGCAGCAGCATGGCAGATGTTTTTGCCTCGACTAACCAGTGACAGCAATTTACAGAGGGCACGCAATCTCTAAATGAAAGGGCAGGCCCAGCAGAGAAGGAGAAGGGGCGGGGGAAGGCCGATTATTGGCCCACCTCAGCGGCCGCCGCGGGCAGAGAGCCGGCGGGGAGCGCTGGGGAGGCAACAGGACTCAGGGGAGTGCGGGTTAGGAGATAGGACACTAGGGGGCCCCAGATATCGAGTGGGCGAGATCTAGCCGGCATGAGGTCCCAGAATTCTGACAATATGGTCTGGCAACGCGATGCATCCTCGAGCCATAGGGCGAACTTGGGTGCAGGTCTACGACCCCAGCACATGGAGACCCTACGCCGCGCGAGGACAAGCAGCATAGCAATAAGACGACGCGACGCATCCGGGCAGAATTTGACGAATCCGAGTAGACAAAGTGAGGGAGTGGGCTGAACTGGCGAGGAGACCATCTCTGAAATGGCTGCACAGACCTCACGCCAATAAGCAGAGACCCCAGGGCATAGCCAGGCAAGGTGAGAGATGTCCGCCGCAGATGCAGAGCAGCGCATGCAACTATCACTTGGAATGAGTCCCAGCTTGTGCAGCTGGACTGGAGTGCGATATAGCCTGTGTAAATATTTAAAATGAATAAGGCGCAGGCGGTAGTTTGGGGACAAACGCTTTGTCTGTTTGCAACAGTAGAGCCAGTCAGCCTGTGGGATGTCGATACCAAGGTCCGCACTCCACGCCGCACGGGCGCGGTCTGTGGATACAGATGAGGCCGTCAGCGTGAGAGCGTAGAGTTTGGTCACCAACTTCTGAGGGGAGGAAGACGAGTACATAAAATCCAGCGTGCCCATCGAGGGAGGAGGCTGGGGAAACGTGGAATGCAGTTCTCGACAGATTGCGCGTAGCTGATAGAACAGTAAAGTATCCATAGAACCGGAATCGGCCGCGAGAGAGTAAAAACTGTACCCGGGTAGAGATCCGCAACTGTGGTCAACCCCAAACAGGCGGCGCGTTTGGCCATTCCAGACGGCTGTAGAGGAGGGAAAGACGGATGCCGAACGATTGGCATAGTTGTTGCTGAGAGCATGGGGGCATTGGAGAGGCGGCGAAGGCCCTCCCAAGCCCAGCGCAAAGTTTCGACCGTGTTTATCTCAGAGCGCCGGAGTCTGGCCGGGGCGAATAGGGCCGTCGAAAGTGGCCATGGGGCAGCGAGATCGGCCTCGACCGCCACGTGCGGTTGAAAAGGAGTGGGGTGATGCCAAAAATGCAAGAAGCTGGCCTGAGCACACAGTGCATAGAGCCTAATGTTAGGGGCACCGAGGCCGCCACACTCCATCGGAAGCGTGAGAGTGTCATAAGCGATCCTAGGCTGTTTGCCAGCCCAGATGAGAGAGATGATCAAAGAGCGGACCCTGCGAAAAAAGTGGGCAGTGAGAGGAAGAGGCACGTTTAGGAATAAATATAAAAATTTCGGGAGAACTACCATCTTGACGACAGCCACCCGACCGGCCAATGACAAGGGCAGTCGGCTCCATATAGGGATCTTCGTCTCCAGCCAGTCCACCGCGCGACCAAAGTTAGCTCGCCAAAGTTCGTCCGCATCTCTGCTCAGCCAGACACCCAGATAGCGAGTGGGGCCATTCGCCCACATGAAGGGGTAGTCCGGGGTAAAGGGAGTAGTAGCATCAGTGAGTGGAAAGAGGACCGATTTATTCCAGTTCACCTGGACACCTAAATAGCCTCCAAACCGGATGACCTCACGCACCAGGGGACTTAAATTTTCCTGGGGGTTGCGGACATATAAAGTGACGTCGTCCGCATACATAGAGACCAGGAGGGCGCGGGCCGTGAATCCAATGCCCTTCTGAGTGCGGTGTTGACGAAGTCTAGCCGCCAGTGGCTCCATAGCGACGGCGAAGAGTAGAGGCGAAAGCGGGCACCCCTGTCGGGTCCCACGTCCAATGGGGATGGGATCAGTAATAAGGCTGTTGACCCGGAGCCGGGCAGTAGGGAGGGTATACAGGAGCGAGATCTTTCGTATAAACACTGGACTGAAGCCTAGACGTGCAAGAAGAGGGAAGAGGAATGACCATTCCAGGGTGTCGAACGCCTTGGTGGCGTCTAGCAAGGCGGCTACGGCAGGAAGCGTTGGGTTAATCTGATGAAGGACAGAAAAGAGAGTCCGTAGATTATGGGTTGTTGCACGGCCAGGGATGAAGCCGGACTGATCCGGGCGGGCAATATGCGGCATGAGAGGGAGAAGACGGGAAGCAAGTAACTTGGCAAAGATTTTATTGTCCATATTTATAAGGGACAGAGGGCGATAAGAATCTCGGAGATCGGGGGGCTTATCCGGCTTGAGCAGCAGAGTTAGCATAGCCTCGCAAAGTGAAGGCGGGAACTGACCGCTCTCGAAAGAGTCATTATACATGGCAGCCAGATGTGGCACAAGTAGCGGGGCGAAAGCCTTGTAGAAGGAGGCGGGCAGGCCGTCCAGACCAGGGGCCTTGTCACCGGGCATACTATTTATGGCGGCGAGTATCTCTTCTTTAGAGAAGGGCTCGTCCAGGTATTCCCGATGATGGTGCTCGAGCCATAGCAGCTCGAGGGTATCGAAATATTGGTCGATGACCTCACGCGGGGGAGTAGACCCGGAGGAATAAAGTTGCGTGTAAAAATCAGTAAATCTCGTCTTGATCTCCTCAGCGGAGGTAGTCCTAACGGGGCCGCCATCCTGAAGCGCTGTTATGTAAGATGCTGCTCGAGGTGGACGAAGGAGGGCGGCCAAAGTTTTACCGGGTCGGTCCCCTTCGCCAAAGCGGCGCGCCCGTGCCTCTCTACCCAGAAAGGAGAGCTCTCTATCGGCCTCCGCGGCGAATTCGGTATGTTTCTCGCGAAGGCGAGCGAGTGTGTCCGGGTTTGGATCAAGCACGTGGGAGGAGTCCAGGGATTTAAGTTCTGCTTCCAATTTGCTAAGGGCGCCACGAATGGAGCGCAAGACCCCCGCTTGCTTAGAGATACACTCACCGCGGATAACGACTTTGAACCCCTCCCAAAGAGTGGAGGGGGAGTCCACAGAGCCCTCATTGAGCTCGAAATAATCAGTGATCGCGGTCCGGATCTCATCACAGAATACAGTGTCTCGTAGTGCATTAGATGGAAGCCGCCATGAGAAAGCGGGTCGAGGAGAGTGGGGTAGCCTAAGGCTTAGCCGGACTGGCGCGTGGTCTGAGAGGGTACGCGCCATATGGTCGACAGAGTTGAGCCAGGTGAGAATGTCAGGAGAGGTGACCCAGAGATCCAGACGAGACCAACAACCACGGGTGCCAGTGACACATGTGCCCTCCCGGGCTGCAGGGTGCATGTGGCACCAGGCGTCATACAACGAGTTCTCGGTAAGAATAGAGTTAAGGAGCGCCGTGGCACGTGGGTGAGAAGCGTGGGGGCCGGAGCGATCCAACACCGCAGACAATGTGACACCGAAGTCCCCACCCCAAAGGAGCGCAGCAGGACCGAGGGAGGAGATGTGATGCCATATCTGAGTAAAGAATACTGGGTCGTCAGCATTGGGACCATATAATGCAGCGACCGTCAGGGGATGGCCTTGAAGTGAGCTGTGAAGGATAACGAAACGCCCAGCGGGGTCCGTGATTTCCTGGGATGTGTGCCATGGGAGTCCCCTGCGAATTAGGATAGACACCCCCCGGGAATAATTGGAATAGAAAGAGGAATGTGATTCTCCCCAGTGTCTGGAACAGAGTCTGGCAGCAGATGCCGGGAGTAGGTGGGTTTCCTGCAGCAGACAGATGTCCACTTTGTGTCGGATGAGGTGTGCGTGTACCAGTCGAGCCTTACGAAAGTCGTTTAGGCCGCGAACGTTCCACGTCCAGAAATTAATGTCCGTCATGCTGTCTCATTATGGGATATGGTAAGAGTGGCCAATGGCCGCGTGTAGGTGCATATGATGGTGCTAACCTTATGAGGAACAGGTGCAAAAGACAATACCAACAGTGGTGCATAAGGACGAACAATGGCCTGCCAAGAGATGGAGCCGAATTAAAACAACTAGCCCCAAACGTGGGAGTGAGGTTGACCTTGAGCGCTGTGCGCAGGAGTAAGAGTGTAGGAACGTGCGTGATACAACACGACATGGCATTACATATCGAATGTTGAGCGGCGGACCAAAGCCAGCTAAGGAGCAGTGCAACGCCAGGCCTGGCAGGGAACACTAACATTGCAGGGAGCAACACTGAAATAGGGCCATCTTGTGCGGACAGTGAAAGAACACAGTGATAGCTGCGTTTCAGGCAAAAGCCGGGAGCAAGAAACATTGCCAAAACAAACAGCAGAGCCCCAGTACGAGGCCACCAACCCCAAAACCCCCCAACCCAACCACCCCACCACCCTATCCCCAGAAACAGTACCGAAAGACCTGTCCCCCCCACACCCACTCCAACCCCCCAATCAGGCTGAGATACCACCCGTTCCCACCCCAGGAGCCCACAACTTGGAAGGGGGAAAAACGTGACAGATAAGGGAATTATCCCGTGGGGGCATGGCAGAGCTCAGCATACGCCCCTGCAGTTAAGCAGGGTGGCCAAGCTACAGACAAGTCAGACAACGATCAGATGGATACAATTGAAATACCAACAGGAGTCACAATATGATAGTTAGAAGCAACTGGGCTAGGGAGGCTGCAGCAACAGGGGAAGCCAGAGTGACGCAAACAGAATAATTAACAGTTAAAACTCAGCCAGTCAATCATTGTCACTTAAGTGGCCAGCTGCAGCGGCCTGAGAGCCGGTAGGTGAGGAGCGAGGTGATTTATCCAGTTTCTTTGCAAAGGCGAGAGTGTCTTTAGGATCTGGGAAAACAAGCGTTTTTGCGCCTTGCCGGACCCTCAGTCTCGCCGGGTAGGCCAATGAGTACGAGACTTCGTGCTTTTGGAGGATTCGCTTTGCTGGAAGGAATTCACGGCGGGCGGCCTGAACAGTGAGAGTATAGTCAGGGTAAAAGGAAAGTGTGTTACCCTGATGAGTTATTTTGCCCCTTTCACGTGCTGCGCGGAGTATGGCGTTGCGGTCCCTGAAGTTTAGGATTTTTGCAATGATGGGGCGAGCTGGTAGACCGGGGGCAGGACGAGGGCCAAGGGAGCGGTGCGCCCGTTCCACAATGAAGACGGAGGAGAGGACTTCACCAAAGAGGTCCCGGATGAGCTGCTCCACGTAATCCTCCATGCGGGAGATGTTGGCAGATTCGGGTACTCCCGTGATGCGGAGGTTGCTCCTCCGGGAGTGCGCCTCCAAATCTTCATTTTTGTTCCAGATGATGTCGAGGATTTTGTCCATTTGCAATAATTTTTGCCGATCTTGAGTGGCGGCGTCCTCGGCGTCGGAAACCCTGGATTCAACATGAAGTAGACGAGCGTCGTGTGAATCTACTCGGGTCTTCACGGAGTCCAAGCGAGCGGACAGTTGATCGAGTTGCGCCGCGATGCCCGTGACCGTGGATTTAACATCAAGCATAATCGACTTCAGGTCATCCTCACGCGCAGGGGCTGTCTCCATAGTGGTCGCTGGGTCGCCACCATCCGATCCCGCACCATCCTGCCGCGTCGATATACGCAGATCAAAGGCAATCTTGGGCTGTTTAGGATCAGTCTTCCCCATGGCGGGCAGAAGTAGGCGAGTAGTACCACCGTGGGATCAGGAACAGCGACCGAGCGCACGGCAGGCAGCTCGCAGACACACAGCAGCAGTCAGTGACCCAGGCGAAATGTCAGGCCCGCCAGACCAGGGGAGCAGCACCGGCCGCCCGCCGTGAAGGCCGGGCACAGTGAGGCGGCGGCAAGGCATCGAAAGAGGTGGATGCGCCAGTCCAGCGGCCCAGCAAATGGACGGAAGCGGTCCCTATGGACACAGCGGAGGCGCAGGAGGAACACACCACCGCAAGCTGATGAGAAAAGAATCTTGCGTCAGGCCACAGGACTTCAGGAGTGGTTGATTGCGGGAGTAGTCACCAGCAGGCACAGGGCAGATGTAAGGGCCGGCGCAGGCACGGTATGCGCCGAAGGAGATCCGGCCCAGGGTTCGGTGCCGCAACAGCTAGGGCCCAAAGCCAGACACTCCCAAGGAGCGGGAGGTGATGCAGCCACCAGTGGGTCACAGGAGCGGGCCGCAGGAAAGCAGGTGGCGATCAGCCACCCCGCACCGCTCGTCGAGGGGAAGCCGGGAGGGCAAGCCAAGCCGGGACAGTCACAGCGGGGAGACGCGGAGGGCCCGCCGCCCCCGTCACCAGGCCCGGGCACACAGAGCCGCCTCTGCCGGCGCCAAAAGGAAAGGGAAGCGACGTCAATGCCTCGGAGAGGCCCGGGCCGGGTGGTGCAGCCCGCGGGCCCCCAACCCCGCCGCAAACAAACCCCAGCGGCAACAGCACTCACCGGGCGAAGCAGGTCCGGACCCCAAGTAGCCCCTCAGGTGATCCGCAACTCCAGGCAGCCGGCCCAGCGGCAAGGCAGGGAGGCCGGGCCCCGTCGGTCATGGGATCTGGGCCCAACGCAGCAGTCGGGCGGCGGATCTCGGCACTCACAAGCCGCCGAGGGACGGGAGCAGCACAGATCGACGCCGCAAGTGAAGCCGCCGCCGGAAAAGCAGGTACTGTGCAGCGTTCGCGTCGTTGTCTGCAGGATTCTGTCGGATATGTTTGCTTGGCCGGCAGAGCCCACTAAAGTGTGGCCATCTTGCAGCCGGCCAAGCCACGCCCCCTGAAAACAAACATTAAAGCAGATGAGAGCAGTAACGTGAGTATATGTAAAGCAGAATTTTAGAAAGTATTGTGACTTGTAAATGTAGCTAAATTAGTTCCAGGGAAAGTAAACGTTGAGTATCCAAGGCGTGGATGGTTGAAAGAAGGTAAGTGGCAGAATACGGAAAAAGGCAGACTTCAGTGAATAAGTCAAAAGTACCTTGTTGTGAGAATTTTTCTTTTATGTGGCGAAGATCTTCATGTGTGGATTGTCCTCAGAAGTGTTAATGTGAAAGTCGTTTTTCTGACGTAGTTTTCACTGGGCTTCGTGTGAATTACTGGTACAAAAACGTGATTGGCATTATGTGGTTGGCAAAGGGTTTGAACAAGCTTAAGATGGCGGCACGTTGTTGAGCGTTGTGCCGGGTGGCTTGCTGCATAGGCGTGCTTGAAATGCGGAACGGCATAGTCGCGCGACAGTGGAATGTATGTCAGCGCTGAAGAATTCTTAATGACGAATTGCACTCTTTGAAAGGACTGTACGGGACCATGAAAGGAACAATATGAGCGCGTGCTGAGCAGGTCTCGAGTACGGTGAAATTTTAAATGTGAAGATGACGGTTAGTTAACGCTGTTAGGGCAAGGTCTAAGTGTTGAATAATAATTAACACGAAAGCTTTCTCCTAAAAAAAAAACATTTTGAAGGAAGTAATGTGGCACATATTCATTAAAGCGGAGGCTAAATAAAGCGGACTTTTGCTCTAAATGTAATGCGTGGCAACAAACGCTGTACTTGGTCTGGACAAATGTGGAAAAACAAATGCTGCACTCAGTCCGAGCAAACGTGGCAAGACTGTACTGGCGGCATTAAACTAAATGCGAGTGTAACCCACCTGCTAAACCCGATCGCTGGGTTTCCTCAGTAGTCAGCTCCTAAGTGAAGGTTTTTATATTGAGTTCTTT
Source organism: Calotriton arnoldi (assembly GCA_963921515.1). Taxonomy (NCBI): domain Eukaryota; kingdom Metazoa; phylum Chordata; class Amphibia; order Caudata; family Salamandridae; genus Calotriton; species Calotriton arnoldi. The sequence goes on along the minus strand of CAWUFW010010362.1, from coordinate 221,085 downwards.
ATGCAGATCCGGCATAATAGACGCTGGCACAACGTATGGGGGGTTACACATCTGGTCTCATTGAAAGACATGAATCTGTAAGCAGTGGGCTTGAGAATGAAAAAAAAATGCAAGGTGCGCGATGTGCACACAATCAAGTACACAGGGAACAGGAACAGGCAGGAATCTGCTGTACATTTCTCTTAAGACAGAGCAGGGTAAGTAAGTAGCAGTACATGCAGGCAGGCAGTGATGTAGGTATAAGGGCACCAAAATAAAGCATTGGAAGCGCAGAAGTAGGCAGAAGGAAGTCCAATCCTTTTTAACAAAGTAGTAGAAGAATGCAGAGGACAGTTCATCATTTGTACGCAAGTAGTAAATGAAAGCAGGCAGGCAAGTACTTCTAGGAAACTGCATGATGGGGTAGGAACTGTCCCAAAATCGCAGGAATTGGACGCTACTCCATGGTGCTGGGAAGGGAAGAAAGTAATGTAGAAAACTGGCACTTACTTGTAGGGCGACCGGTGGATTGGTCACTGGTGGGGTTCTTAGTGCCAGTTGAACAGGTAGCTTGAATCTTTTCCTTGAGTTAGTTTTTCTTCTTATTTCTTTTCATTTTGAAGTGGCACGCGTAGATTTTCGTTTCTTAAATCGTCGCCAAGATGTTGTAAATAAAAGAATGTCCATTCCATGTTGTATGATAGTCATTCCAAGTATTTATTTAAGTATAGAAGACATGTAGAGGAGAACCCCACCAGGAGCAGCCTCCCTGCTGCTCAGCCCTACTCCAACTGACTCTCTGTCACACACCCAACATTCTATCATGCACTCTCTCACCAACATTCCACACAGGCTGAACAACAGGTATAACAGGTTTCTATGCCTTACATGTTTGATTCTAGCATAACATACCAGCACTGTGTTCCTTCGAGCGGCTTCACCAGATACAAGAACGTGAGTAGAGTGCGGCTGGTGGCCAAACTGAAGACTACAGTGTTAGCGCTTTTCTTTATGGAAATTTAAGAACCATAAAGCGCTTCTCTGGATGGATTGGGAGTGGTGTTAATCCCCTAGGGATTTTGGTGTCCCCCCACATTAGGCTCCACAAAAAGAAAAGGCCATATTTTAGTATCAACCCATAAAGATTTATGAAAAGTTAATGCTTTACAGAAGGCAACAATCAGGTTTGCAGCAGTTAATAAGCAGAATGTGCATGCTTCAATTAACAGGCAATCAAATTAGATCAAATCTTCTAAACCAGCATGGAGTTCCCTCAAAAAGAATGAAAAGGAAAAAGTCAGTCTTCTCTCTGAGAAAGAACTCTAAAATCTCCTACTCTATTCTGCTCACTTCAAATCTGAACTCATGCAAGCACTCAACAGTAACATTTCACCCAATTACATGCAGTTCTCAAGAAGACTGTCCAATCATCGATGGCAGAACCCTAGTTCTCAAGAAGACTGTCGAATCATCGATGGCAGAGCCCTAGTTCTCAGGAAGACTGTCCAATCCTCGATGGCAACTCTCCTAGTTCTCAAGAAAACTGTCCAATCATCGATGGCAGACCCCTCGTTATCAAGAAGACTGTCCAGTCATCGATGGCAAACTCCTAATTCTCAAGAAGACTGTCCAATCATCGATGGCTGACCCTTAGTTCTCGAGAAGACTGTCTAATCATCGATGGCAGACCCCTAGATCTCAAGAAGACTGTCCAATCATCGATGGCAGACCCTGAGTTCTCAAGAAGACTATCCAATCGTCGATGGCAGACCCCTCGTTCTCGAGAAGACTATCCAATCATCGATGGCAGCACTCCTAGTCCTGGCCCATGACATGTCCCTGGGAGGATATTTGGGTCAGGACAAGACCTTTGCCATCCTTGCTCCTTACTTTTATTGACCCAGACTCAGGTCGTCCTTGGATGCATTCTGCAGGACCTGTGTGACCTGCCAGGCCAGTGGCAAGATGGGGCAGAAGCTAAAAGCTCCGCTGAACCCCTTGTCCATCGTTGACACCCCATTTGAGCAGGTGGGCATTGACATAGTAGGGCCTATGGACCCACCAATGGCCGCAGAGCACAGGTACATCCTGGTGCTGGTAGATCATGCCACACGGTACCCAGAGGTGATCCCGCTGAGGACCACGACTGCACCAGCGATGGCAAAGGCCCTATTGGGGATTTTTACCCGAGTGGATTCCCTAAGGAAGTGGTGTCTGACGGGGCACGAACATCATGTCTGCATACATGCAGGCTATGTGGAAGGAGTGTAGAGTGACATATAAGTTCTCCACCCCATATCACCCCCAAACTAACAGGCTTGTGGAAAAATTCAACAAGACCATAAAAGGCATGATCTGAGGCGTACCAGAGGCTCTGAGGAAAAAGTGGGATTTTCTCCTGCCATGCCTGTTGTTTGCCTACCAGGAGGTCCCTCGGAAGGGGGTGGGGTTTAGCTCCTTTGAACTCCTGTTTAAGCACCCAGTCAGGGAACCTCTGAGTTTGGTCAATGAGGGCTGGGAGCAGTCTCACAAGAGAACTCCCCAGGAAGTAGTAAGCTACATGCTAGCCTTCCGGAGCCAAATGGCCAAGTTGTGGAAGCAAACCTCCCACAACTTGGAAGCCATTCAGGATGTCATGAAGGAGTGATATGACAAGAACGCCACTCCAGTGGAATTAACACTGGTGCAGAAGGTGTGGGTGATGGAAGCTGTGGAGCCGAGGGCCCTTCAGGACCGATAGGCCGGGCCCTACTAGGTGATTGAGAAAAAGAGGGAGACCCCCTACTTGGTGGATCTCAACACACCAAGGCAGCCCCTTCATGTACTGCACGTCAATTGCCTCAAGCCACACTTTGAGAGGTTGGAGGTTACCAAGGTAATGGTGATGGATGAAGAGGAGGAAGAGGAAAGTGAGCCTCTTCCCAACCTCCTGGACTCCCAGGAGTTGGGTGGGTCGGTAGGAGTAATGCTATCCCCCACCCTAAGTCCTGACCAGCAGAGGGACTGTCACGATTTTTGGTACAGTTTACCTCTCTGTTCTCCCTTATCCTGAGGACCACCCACCTGTGCACCCATGACGTGGACAAAGGCGACAACCTCCCTGTCAAGAGCAAATCTTACAGGTTGTCTGATAAGGTGAGAGCTAGCATCAAGGCAGAGCTGTCTAAGATGCTAGAATTGGGGATCTTAGAACCCTCTAGCAGCCCCTGGGACAGTCTGGTGGTTCTGGTACCAAAAGCCGCTCCATTGGGCACCACACCTGAACTAAGGTTCTGTGTGGACTATAGGGGGCTGAACTTGGTAAACCGGATGGACACGCATCCCATCCCACAGGCAGATGAGTTGATCGACAGGTTGGGCGCGGCCCAGTATTTAAGTACCTTTGACCTCACCCTCAGGTACTGGCAGATCGCCCACACTGAGGGAACCAAGGAGAAAATTGCCTTCTCCACTCAGGAAGGACATTACCAAATCAGGGTCATGCCCTTCGGACTCAAGAATGCCTCCGTCGCCTTCGAGAGGCTGGTGAACCAAGTCCTTGCTTGTATGGAGGTCTTCTCAGCTGCTTATCTGGACAACATTGCCGTCTTCAATAACAGTTGGGAGGATCATCTCTTTCACCTCCAGGAAGTACTTCAGGTCCTGCAGCAAGCGGGATTGACTATCAAGGCCAGTAAGTGCCAGATAGGGCAAGGATCAGTGGTGTACTTGGGACACCATGTGGGCCGGATTAAGGTGCAACCCCTCAATGCCAAGGTGGAATCCATACTGGCCTGGAAGCCCCCCAAAAGCCAAACGGATGTCAGAGCCTTCTTGGGCCTCGCCGGGTACTACCGGAGGTTCATCAAGGGATATGGGACCATTGTGACCCCCTTGATGGAACTGACTTCAAAAAATCAGCCAAGAAAGGTAATCTGGACCGAGGCCTGCCAAACAGCATTTGACACTCTCAAACAGACCATGTGCACAGCTCCCGTATTGCGGGCCCAGGACTTCTCTCAGGAGCTCATCATTCAGACGGATGCATCCAAACATGGTGTCAGGGCGGTACTGTCCCAACTGAACGAGGAGGGCCTAGACCAGCCAGTAGCCTTGAACTCCCAGAGATTACTCCACTTGGAGCAATGGTGGAGCGCGATAAAGAGGGAAGCTTTCGCAGTGGTCTGGGCCCTGAAAAAGTTGCAACCGTATTTGTTTGATACGCACTGCTTGGTCCAGACGGACCACAGACCCCTCAGGTGGCTAATGCAGGTGAGGGGTGAGAATCCAAAACTACTGAGGTGGTCCATTTTCCTAAAGGGGATGGACTTTAGAGTGGAACACCGACCAGGGGTCGACCACTCCAAAGCTGATGGCCTATTTAGGTTTTTCCGCCTGAATGAAGAGGACTACCTGGATGCTGGGTAGAACCTCCCCACTTTTGGCTGGGGGGACACATGTTGGACCTGATACTCTTCAGGTAGCGTTTCCCTGAACGTTTTCACTTTTTCTGCCTGGGTTTTGCTGATTCTCATATGTGGCCTCCGGGCGCTGGGCACATTCCCACTGTAAATACAGTGCAAAAGTTCATACACCCTTCCTACCCGTGTGAGCAAGTGGCGCTGATTCAATGTTCTGAAACATGGGGCGATCTGTCCACAGACCAGTGGGTGTGCACTGGCATCTATCGTGAGTAAACTCATGGGCGGCTTGCCCTTGTAGGCCGCTGTATGTGCGCACCCGCACCTATGGTACCTGTGAATGTGTGTGCCCCTGCCATCACGAGCTTGTGCATTAGCACAGACACACGTATTAGTTAAACCTGTGTCCAGTCTGCTGTGTGGACTCCGGTGGGCGCACTTGCACCCCTGGAGCTGGGGACTATGGGCCCGATTCACAAAAGTAATCTGAGACAAAATCCTAACTTTACGACTTTTGGTATTCACAAAAGCCATTTAGAAGTAGTAAAGTTAGGATTCCTAACTTTACTACTCCCAAACTGAGACAAAATCCTAACTTTACGACTTTCGGTAATCACAAAAGGCATTTAGGAGTTGTAAAGTTAGGAATCCTAACTTTACTACTCCTAAATGCCTTTTGTGAATAGCAAAAGTCATAAAGTTAGGATTTTGTCTCAGATTACTTTTGTGAATCGGGCCCTATGTGTCCAACCTGCCAATGCAGGTTTGTGTACTCAATAGTGCAAGTGTGCCAAGGTAGTGGGGAATACCTATGTGTGTTTTGACTACCTCTGAGGCCTGCTCTTCCCATAAGGTTAACATGGGGAAGTGGTTGATATTGCTTCAGATTGCAATAATGGATTGCAGTGGAGCAGCCTTTCCTGTTTCCTTGCAATGGATTCCCCATGCCAAACTCTTTCAATTGGTAAAAGGGGATTTTGGCATATCTCGCTTAGAAATGTCACTTATAGAATAAGGACATTTCTATGCTCTAAGATTCTCATGTGCTGAGGTGCCTGGCTGCAGTGTACACCAGGGTCAGGGGAGAACATCTGTGCATTTCCCAAGTGACAGACATAAACCATGGGCAACTCACGAGAAGGTCAGACCTGTGCCATTTTAGGGCTGAATGGCATAGATTGGAGAGAGAGGTTGTGACACTTAGCATCTGGGGGTCGGATCATGTCCCCACTAAAGATTAAGATCTGCATTACATGGCCTCATGGCAGACATGCCTACAATTTAGGGGAAACATCTGTGGTTCAAAGCGAAACCCCTTAAACCACCGCTAGCTTCAAAGACACACAATTGTATAAGTACAGGTGCCATCCTTCAGCAAAGGGTGAGATATGCTTCTGGGAAAATGGAACCGGAGAACACTGCCAGAGGACTCTGTTGTGCACATGGAGGATAACTGTCCAAATAGTGGCTGGCCTGGGCCGATGACCTGCTGAAGTGTGCACCCTGAAGTGCGCTCTCCAAGGGCCCGACCGCGGGCCTCCTGTTCTCCCGGAGATCTCAGGGACATTAAAGATCTCCCGCGAGGGACCTACACCATCTACCTCCGACATCTGGAGAGCGGTGCCCTCTGAAGTGCCCATCTCGGCTGCTGAATCCCAACTGGTAGCGTGAGCGTGGAACTCAGACTTGTGTCTGGAGGCTGGATTGCCTAGTCCGTAGCCCCAGAAATCGTGCCTGCATTAAAGACGTGTGGTTCCTGTACTGTGGGGACCTTGACACACACAAGTGTCTAGTTGGTGGTGAGCGGATTCATTGGTTTCAGGACCCTGTTTTGTTGATCGTGCTGCATCTCTCTTGTGCGACACGCCGACTGCATGCTCATTGCGTGCGGTGTCTGATTCGCCGGGTGCGACCCTCGGAGGTGGGGATGTACCCATAGTAGTGCCTCATTCTACCTCATGGGGCTCTGCTAAACTTGCGCCTGTGTGTGTGCGATCGCACTGGTCTGGTTCAACCTGTATCATTGTGCACCGGACGTTGTGTCTCATTTCCAGGGAGGTATGGAATTGCATCTCTTTGCCTTATATGTGACCGGAATTGCCTGGTGCAACCCTTCTCATTCTCAACGTGCACCGATCATTGTGCCTCATTTCCAGGGAGGTGCGGAATTTGTAACTCATCGTATTTGAAATCTGAAGTGCCTGGAGCGACTCATACCAACGCACACCAGATGCTGTGCCCAGATTGCCTGAGCATGACCCAGATCATCGTATACCTATTGGAGTGCCTTCTTCTATCGACAGGCTCCCATATGTTACTCCCCATTCATCAATTGTCCCTTTTGACCTTCATCGAGGCGGACCAACTTCCCTCTCCACACCTGGCTCCCACGGAAGACATCTTGGCACCAGGTAGTAGCGAGAGAGATTGCCTGTGATTCATGACACTTTCCAGCGGTACCGCTTCATACGTTGATTGTATGCCAAAAGCTCAACACCTTTGGCAGTGGGTTTTATCTTCGTGGCTCCGGCCCGCAGTGCTGCTAAAAAAGTGTTTTACTTTTGTTTATGTACATATTGTTGATAATATTGTGCACCGCATAAGGGTGCTCTCTCTCAATTGGGGGGGGTAGATTAGGAATTGTCTACAGTGTGCATACTAGTGATATCATAACAATACGAGAGGGCCTAGAGCGGCTAGTAATAATTCCAAATGTATTTTATGCCCAAAAGTATATGATCTTCATGTTATAATGACCAAATATGTGTGCTGAATATAAACATTTTTAAACATATCCTGTGTGAAGTCTCTTTTGTGACGCTCAGTGTATTTATCGCGCGTGACTGCTGTGTCTTTGCTCTACACATTGCCTTTAAGATAAGCCTGACTGCTAAGTGCCAAGCTACCCAAGGGTGAGCACGGGTTGTACAGTGAGTGTAATCACCCGCCCTTAACGGGAGCGGTAGGTTCTGCCTGGCTGGGGGCATCCCTTCAGCCAACCAGACAGTAATGGTTCCAACACTGATGATATCCAGATGGCTGTGGACAGGGGTCAGCAAGTAGTTCTAGTACTTCTGGACTTATCCACAGCATTCGACACTGAGGATCACTCCATCCTGGTAAAGAGATTGGAGGAAGCCGGTGATCCAGCGCGCGGCCAATGCCTAATCAGGGATCAATACTCAATAATATATCAGAACAATGGCCCATACACACTCTCCCAAATCCCTGATGCGCTGGTTGTCAATTTTTATACAAGTTCAATTCTCCTTCTTCATATCTGTTCATATATGGCAATTTTTCCCAATACCTATCTAACTCAACAATCAACTCTTCCTCTACTTGGTCGATGAACCAATTAGTTGAATAGTTGATGGTAATGATACTCTTTATCTAACTAATCATTTATTAACTAAATAACCACAGACTCTTGTTGAAGTTAATAAAGTTTATAACAAAATCATGTAATAAAATGCTCAAATGCATACAGTCACAAATGCAAACAATGAGCTCACATAAGGAGAGAGAGAACATCAGCAAATCAAATGAACAGAACTCATCAATAAGCAATGACAATATTGCGTGAAGGAGTGAATAGATAAAGAGACAAAAGTTTCAGAGACAAAAATACATTCGCGAGTAAATTATGAAGAATACGAGAAAACCCAGCGGATTTGTAGTGAAAACCACCCCTCAGGCCTAAGTGGTGGTGGGGATCCCCCGAAATAGAGTCAGGGGACAAAGATTCAGGGACAGGATCAGGACAGGACAGAAATCAGCTAGGCCTCTCTTCTAACCGACGGACTGCGACGTATCCCCCTCTCTCAGCCTCTCCACCTAACGTGCTAAACCACACCACTAAAGACACCCCAATTATACCTTTAAACCTACATGTCCGTCCCACATCAATTGAAACATCCCACGAAACTAAACAGTTGATTGGTGGACTTTGGGGGTGGTATGTCACACCATGATGACTTCATTCGCTCTTAAGCCTATTCTTTGTTTTATGCCCATTTCTCATTAGCTCATATATTGTACATTCACACGATCAAGTCTAAGTTACAATTTTATACATTTCAAGCAATGTCTTCAGGAAATGTCCTTCTATCCCACGGTTTGTCACGTTGCTTGGCAGACGATCATCACATTGGCCTTCAACTCTTTAATCTCTTCTGCTGCGCTCAGTGCTTCAACGTGCTTTTGTCTGAACAGCATTTACTTTAATTTCCAACCCGCCTTCACTTTGGTCAATATAAGAAAACATGGAGTTCATCCAGCCCACTATAACGAATAAAAAAACGAACATTCATTAATTATGTGATAATGTAATTTTCGCTGTTTACCACCCACCTTTGTACTATCCCTTATTAATGTTTTTTTTCCTAGCATAGCCTTATGCAAACCGACATTATTAATTCAAAGCAAACTGCAACATGCAAACTACGAAATGCACATGCGGCCTAGTCATGCATTATTTCTCGTTTCTTTCAAAGCATGATGTAAATACAATTTTAGTTCTTTCATATATTATTTTCACGTTAGTGCATGCATGCGCAAACTAGTTTTCCCTCGTGTTTATGTAGGGTGCATGTTAATTTTCTATTACTACTTACTGTTAGTACGTATTATGGGGGTATTAATTCGAGCAGGTTTCTTTTATCGAATCCCTGCTCCATCAATCCCCCCTCTGATGGCTTTCTGGAGCCATCATAAAATACCTACCGTACCGAGTGCCATCTTCATTTTATCTAAAACTCTGTAATCTTCTCTCTTTTTATGGCACTTTCATCTATATCTTTCATCATCTTATAGTATTGTTCTAGCTCAATTTCCTCTCTTTTTCTCTTTCTTGCTCTTTGTTTACTCTCCCATTCTGACATTTCCTTTTTCCCTTTCTTACACTTGAAACATTTATATGTTGTTATTATCACTAAGACTATTATGGCTACCGAAATAACTGGCATTATTATTTTTCCTAATAAACTACTTCCAAAGGTAGAAAACCATTTACTTTCAGAGGAGAAACTCTTACCAAGTCTCTCCCAAACACCGTCAACCTCCAGTTGAGTCAAGTCTTCATGTAATTTCGTAATATTTCTTATATATCCCTCAATTCCTTTACTTTTATCAGGGATATAAGTACAGCAGTGTTGGACGTTCAACATGCCACAGACTCCACCCTCCTTTGCCAATAAAATGTCAAGGGCAAGTCGATTTTGCAAAACCATAGATCTGATTGCAACCATTTCTGTGTCAATCATTAAGAATCCACCAGCAGTATCTGTTGATAATCGATCAACAACTGTGGACAATTTTCGAATTTTGTGTGAATTCAAGACGACTCCAACTGAGGGTATCAGTGCACCGAAAATATCTCCTACTATTTCTGAAAAACTTGCTCTCTTGTTACGTGTTAGTCCATGATTTATTTCTTTTAGTCCATTGCTGTTTTGGTCCATATGGTAGACCTTAGGAAAAACAATTGCAAAATAACAACTACCATACCAATGCGCAGGCAACCTATAATAGGCTCTCTTACCACACACATAATAAATTCCCGGAAACACAGGATCAGTTCCACCCTTCAATCCCCAACCTCCAGTAATTTGGAAAGTATGCCCGCACTCACTAGTACCAATAAAATAATTGTTATAATTAGTCTTCATTCTAAGCAAACATATTTTTCCCTTCTGAGGCCAGTCCAGAGACATTGCAGCATAGGTTTCGCCTTTCTCATAATTTCCTTCCCTAAAAGCCCACGGTGGAACTTGTGACTTCTGTTCGACAGCTTTTCTCTGGAAACTTTCTCTTCTACTTTCTACTAATTCTATAAATACTTTTTCTTCAACCCGCAAACTACATGTTAAATTATTTTTGAAAGCATATTCCACATCTAAAGCTTTAGTAATATGGAAGAACTCTCCCATATAGTGTGCATTTTTACTACTCAAACCCTTATTAAGTACTTTAACAATAGGTATTTCTGAAAACACTAAATCTATATTAGAGTAATGATACTCGAGCTTCCCTGTTACATAAAACAAGCTCGTTAGGACACTACAAGACACACCATATGTTAGAGGAAGGTGATGGTACGTTACCCCTCTGAGACAGACGAAGGTAATTGCATGCACACATAGCAATCACTCACATTCATCGTATCAATATATTCATACAACAATTTAGTAAACACATTTAACGAGAAATCACTAATTCATTTATCATGATGGAAAATGCTTCCATCCATTTACTCTATGTTAGTATTAGGTATTCTTTTAGTAACATCATTCACTCTTTCACTTGTCACATCATTAGTATTATTTCCATTATTAGTTATCATTAGGATAGGTACAAGGACAGTTAGTAATACCCACATAAAGGTTAATAGCAAGACACTACATAAGCAAGCTTTAATACATCTACATTTTAGACTAGATTTTGGATGTTCAGTCACCTTTTCTTTAGCCATTTTGTATTCTACCAAAAATATAAAAATTCTAAATCTATAAACACTAAGCTTTATTAAAAATTCTAAAGAATCCTAGTAAAAAATATAGTGTAATCCTACACTTCAGACTTTCTTCTTCACCCCTTTCTTTTGAATTTCTTTTCTTTTCTTTAGGTCTTCAGAATCTTTATTTCTTTTTTTTCAGCTGGCAAATGCTGCACTTTAGTTTTTGTCACAGTTCTTTAAGGTGGTCTCAGTTTGCTTTCATCCACATGCTCAGTGTCTGATTTGTCTCTTTCTTCACTTGGATCTGAGGTTTCAATTTCTTCCAAGATTACGTAGGTCCATTCTGCTGCTTTTATATTTTCTACTTGGAATTCTTGCTGTTCTTGTTTTTCGCACTAAATTTTCTCCTGACGGGGGCGCTAGAGGGCGCCAGGCAAGATGGCCGCACATTAGTGCTGCTCCGCCCGGCTGATCTTCTATCCGACCAATATCTTCACCAAATTGCCGCATCAATGACCACGCACTGCTCGCCATGCCTGGAGTGACCCCCCTGCTGCTGACGAAGACATATTGGTGCGCGGGGGGCACGGTGGCGGCCAGATTCTGATGGAGGAGCGGCGGCGGATGGGAGATAAGATGGCGGCCACCCGCGTCTGGAGCTGAGGTGACCTGTCGGCCGCGGAGCTGGGAGCCGTGGGCTGAGGCGGCGCGCGGTGTCCGAGTGAACCCCTGCTGGCGCGGATCGCTGAAGCTGCCTGGCGGGGTGGCCCTGGGGCCAGAGGAGGTGCGCCTGACTAATTTTGCCCCCGTTCTGTGCTGCCGCTGGTCCCGGAGCGGAGCGCAGCGGCCTGCGTGTGCCGGCTGCTGGTGGCATTGTCTGCCCGCGCCGCTGAGTCTGGTGCGGTGAGGCCTGGAGGGCGATCGCCGTGGGAGGGCATGACTGGCCCGAGCTGCACGGGCCCTGTGCTGTTCTCTGAGGACTTCGGCTGCAAGGGGGTCTGGCGACCTTGGTATCGCTGCACGCACCGGTGCAGAGCTAGCCCCGGGCAGATAGCGCTGGAGTCCGACGCGGGCGCTTCTCCCCGGAGGGTGCGGATAGCGGCTTTGAGCACACCTGCGGCTGGTGGTGGTGAGCGTGGGGTGCTCTGGACTGGGCCCGAAATCGAGGTGGTGAGAGTGGGCCGGTTCACTGGGCTGCCCTCTGCTCGCTTGTTAGAAATGGGATCTCTAGTTGGCAAGGGCTTGCACCTTTGTCCAAGTAGGGACCCTTCTTCCTAGTCAGGGTAAGGGTGTTACACTCGTGAAGTAACCCCTGCTCACCCTCGTGGTAGCTTGGCACGAGCAGTCAGGCTTAATTCAGAGGTAGTGTGTAAAGCATTTGCACATAACCAACAGTAATACAGTGTAAGCACTACAAACGGACACCACACCAGTTTAGAAAAATAACCAATATTTTATATACTCAAGACAAGACCAATTACGACAAAAATCCACAATACTATACTTTACGAATGAATGCTTGATACGGTAACTTCTTCTTTGCAGGAATAGCACAAAAGCAAAGTTCGTACGAGTCGGTAGCTCCGTCCGAGCCTACCGTGATGCTGAAAACCACAGAGTCTAACAGTTCCAGCCGACCGCGTCGATACGGGCCAGCAGAGTCATGAACAGACTCGGTTACAGTACCTTTCTCGTTGTGGCTGGTACGGAGTGTACGAGCCGGTCGGCGTTCGTCGCGGTTGCGGTGCAAGACGGAGCGATGCAAGGTGCGGTGTCCCTCGATGCGGTGCAGGCAGCGGCTCGATGAGCGTCGTGCAGATGGAGTCAGTGAGTCCAAGGCGTGCGATGCAGGGTGAGACGATGCTCGATGCGGTGCTGACAGGTTGCGATGCAGGTGACCTAGCCGGAGTGCGGGAGCTGGCGTCGGACAGCGGTGCGAGTCGGAGCGGTGCGTCGCAGACGTGCGAGCGGTGCCCCAAATGCGGTGCGGTCACGACTCTTGAGCCAGTTGCAGCGACAGCGTCGGTCTGGTCCGGCTGGCACAGTGAAGCGATGCGATGCGAACTGCGGTGCCCACAGGTCACGGTGCAAGCAGCGGCTCGGTGCTGGCGGCGTCAGACGTCGCCCACGGTGAGACCAGGGTTGCGATGCGAAGCGGGGCGATGCGGTCTGCGGTGCAAACAGGTCACCGGTCAGGGATGGATTCGGTTGACGGAGTCGGTTGCAGTTCCCTTCCTCTGTGGCAACTGAAACAGCGTTCCAGAAGCGGTACCCAGAGGCTTGTGAAGTCTTTGCAGTCCCTGAGACTTCTTAACAGGAGGCCAGCTCGGTTCCAGGCCCTTGGAGATACTCAGCACAAGATTGTAGAAAGTTCAGTCCAGTCCTTTCACTGCCCAAGGCAGAAGCAGCAGCTGCAGGCCAACCCAACAAAGCAACAACACAGCAAAGGGGCAGTACTCCTCCTGGCAGCTCTTCCAGCTCTTCGTCTTGGCAGGTTCCTTGATTCCAGCGAGATCTAAATTCATGGGGTCAGGGCCCCAATATTTATATCCCAAATTCCTTTGTTCTCTGACAGCAGAGAGGCCTTTGCCTAGTCCAAACCAGTTCTGGAGCACTTTGTTGACAAGTCTCCGTCCCTTCTTTCAGTGAGTAGGCCAGGGACATCAGACGCACCACAGGAGGTGGAGCCAGCATTGTGGAGGGAAGGCACTGTCCTATTCAGGGCCCAGGTGCGACCCCTCCCACCCATCTACATGTAGATCTTGCTATTCAGCCCTGTGCTGACTCACCCTGTCTCCTGGCATCCCCCAGCCCCTGTCACTCACATTCCAGACAAGGAATACACAACCTCGCAGAGGCAGGCTTGGATGGTTAGACAAGAAAATACCCACTTTCTAAAAGTGGTATTTTCAAACACAGAATGTTAAAACCAACTTCACTAAAAGATGCATTTTAACATTCTGAGTCCAGGCATACTAAACTCGAATTTCTACCATGTTCCCGGGGTCAGTTAGGATTATAAGCTGTAATAATCAAAACTGCCCGTTCTGGCCTAGGGGAACAGGTAGCCTTGCAATAGTGAAAAACGAACTAGGCTGTAATTCACTATCAGGACATGCCGCACACACCAGGGCATGTCCTACCTTTCGCGTACAGCGCACCCTGCCCACAGGGGTACCTTGGGCCTACCTTAGGGGTGACTAACATGTAGCAAAGGGAAGGTTTAGGGACTTGCAAGTGTGTGCACTTGCCAAGTCGACATGGCAGCCCCAGGCTGCGCACAGGCTCTGCGATGGCAGGCCCGAGTTACATTTTACGGGCTGTTTGCGTGGGTGGCACAATCCAGTGCTGCAGCCCACCAACAGCATTTGGTCTATAGGCCCTGGCACTCGCAGTGCACTTTACAAGGGACTGACAGATAAACCAAATAGGCCAATCATGGAAACACCAATCCATAACACATTTTATACAGGAGCACTTGCACTTTCCCACTGGACCGCAGTGAGGAAAGTGCGCAGAATCATTACACCAGCAAAAACAGAGTGAAAACCGGGAGGTCAGAAAGCAAAAAGTCAGGGGAAACACGCCAAAAGATGCCAAGTCTAACACATGTCCCCTCCAGCTGAAAGTAGGGAGAACTACCCAACCCCATTGGAGTTCTCCTCACTAAGGCGGAAGAACCTGGACAGACCATCTGCGTTGGCGTGTTCTGTACCAGGACGGTGCTTCACCGTAAAGTCCATTCCCTGTAGGGAGATGGACCACCTCAGCAGTTTTGGATTCTCACCCCTCATTTGCATCAACCATCTGAGGGGCCTGTGGTCTGTCTGAACCCGGAAGTGAGTCCCAAACAGGTATGGTCTCAACTTCTTCAGTGCCCAGACCACAGCAAAAGCTTCCCTTTCTATGGCACTCCACCTCTGTTCCCTGGGAAGTAGTCTCCTGCTAAGGAAGACTACAGGCTGATCCAGGCCCTCTTCGTTCAGTTGTGAGAGCACCGCTCCCACACCATGCTCTGAAGCGTCAGTCTGCACGACGAATTCCTTGGAGAAGTCAGGTGCCTTGAGCACGGGCGCCGTGCACATGGCTGCCTTCAGGGCATCAAAAGCTTTCTGGCAGGACTCAGTCCAGATCACTTTCCTGGGCTGCCTCTTAGAGGTCAGCTCGGTTAAGGGAGCAACGATGGTGCCATAGCCCTTAACAAATCTCCTATAATAGCCGGTGAGACCTAAGAAGGCTCTCACCTCTGTCTGGGTCTTGGGGGTTCCCAAGCCAGAATGGTGTCAATCTTGGGTTGTAGGGGCGCCACCTGGCCGCTTCCTACCTGGTGTCCCAAGTACACCACAGAACCCTGCCCGATCTGGCACTTACTGGCCTTGATCGTGAGGCCTGCACCTTGCAGAGCCCTCAACACTTTCTCAAGGTGCTGTAAATGTTCTTCCCAGCTGGAACTGAACACAGCAATGTCATCCAGGTAGGCGGCACTGAAATCCTCCAGCCCAGCCAACACCTGATTGACCAACCTCTGAAAGGTGGCAGGGGCATTCTTCAACCCAAAGGGCATCACCCGGAATTGGTAATGACCTTCTGGGGTTGAGAATGCTGATCTCTCCTTGGCCCCATCGGTTAAGGCAATCTGCCAGTACCCAGACGTCAAATCAAACGTGCTGAGGAACCGGGCAGCTCCCAACCGATCAATGAGCTCATCAGCTCTGGGGATGGGGTGCGCGTCAGTCCTGGTGACGGTATTGAGCCCACGGTAGTCCACACAAAACCGGAGTTCTGGAGTGGCACCGGGCGCCGCAGCCTTTGGGACCAAGACCACTGGGCTGGCCCAAGGACTGTGGGAGGGCTCAATCACCCCTAACGCCAACATCTTAGAGACCTCCTCCTTGATGCTGGCTCTGACCCGGTCAGTCAACCTGTAAATCTTGTGCTTCACAGGAGGGCTGTCACCGGTGTCCACGTCATGGGTACACCAGTGAGTAACACCGGGGGTCAGAGAGAACAGTGGGGCGAACTGTCCCAACAACTGGCGACAGTCCCCCTGCTGCTCCTGAGTCAGAGTAGGGGAAAGGATCACACCTTCTACTGACCCATCATGCTCCTTGGTAGACAGGAGGTCAGGGAGAGGCTCACTCTCCTCTTCCACCCCATCATCTGTCGCCAAGAGCATACTCACTTCGGACCTCTCGAAGTGGGGCTTGAGGCGGTTCACGTGAAGGACCCTCAAAGGGTTCCTTGGAGCTTGCAAATCCACCAGGTAGGTGACGTCACTTTTGCGCTCCTTTACCTCATATGGCCCAGTCCACTTGTCCTGCAAGGCACAAGGTGCCACTGGGGCCATGACCCACACTTTTGCCCAGGTTGAAATTCGACCAGAGTGGCATTCTGGTCATACCACCTCTTCATTTCTTCCTGGCTTGCTTCTAGGTTCGCCTGAGCGAGTTTCCTGAAGCGGGCGGTTTGGTTTCTAAAGGCCAGCATGTAGCTAAATACATCCTGGGGAGTTTTCCTGGGAGCCGCCTCCCAGCCTTCCTTTACCAAACTCAGAGGTCCTCTGACAGGGTGGCCATACAGGAGCTCAAAGGGGCTGTACCCAAGAGACTTCTGAGGCACCTCCCTGTATGCAAAGAGTAGGCATGGCAAGAGGACGTCCCACTTACGCCTCATGGGTTCTGTTAGACCCTTGATCATGCCTTTCAAGGTCTGGTTGAATCTCTCCACCAGCCCGTTTCCTTGTGGGTGGTAAGGAGTGGTGAACTTGTAGGTTACACCACACTCCTTCCACAGGGATGTCATATACTTCGATATGAAATTGGTCCCCCTATCAGAAACCACCTCTCTGGGGAATCCCACACGGGAAAAGATCCCCATTAACGCCCGGCCCACCACTGGCGCCGTCGTTGTCCTGAGAGGGATTGCCTCCGGGTACCGGGTGGCATGGTCCACCAAGACCAGGATGTACCTGTTGCCCATGGCTGTCTTGGGATCCAGTGGCCCCACAATATCCATCCCTACCCTTTCAAAGGGTGTTCCAACAACAGGAAAAGGTTGGAGAGGAGCTTTGACCTTCCTCCCACTCTTACCACTTGCCTGGCAAGTTTGGCAAGACCTACAGTGTGCATCCGACTGCCTTCGCATTTGGGGCCAAAAGAAGTGGGTGACAAGCCTGTCAAAGGTCTTGTCCTGCCCCAAATGTCCTGCCAAAGGCACGTCATGAGCCAGACCCAGTAGGAAGGTCCTGAAGCGCTGGGGTACCACCAGCACACGGGCCGACCCAGGCTCAGGAACCTTAGGCTCACTGGATACGAGACCGCTCTCCCAGTAGATCAGATGGGACCCGGACTGATTACCAGCTGCCTGGTCTGCAGCCTGCCGCCGCAGACCCTTCAGAGTAGGGCACTCGTTCTGCTCCCTGCAGAACTCCTCCCTGGTGGGACCCCCTTCTTGCTGCCAATGGGTCAGCTCAGAGATGTCTCCCAGTTCGGCTACCTGCTCCCCTGTAGGCACCGGGGCGTCCCCCTCGAGGTCCGCCTCCTCCCGGTCCGTGGGAACTTCGGGGGCCGGTTTCCCGCGCCCCCTGCCCTTTCTCTTGGCAGGGACTTGGGCCACTGTTTCAGGCTCCAAGTCCTTTTGATCACCCTTTCTGGCTGCCATTGACCGAGTAGACACGCATGCCCACTCTGGCAACCCAAGCATCTCCAAGTGAGACCTGAGCTCAACCTCCTTCCATGAGGACTGCTCCAGGTCGTTTCCTAGCAGACAATCTACAGGCATGGTAGGGCTCACAACCACCCTCAAGGGACCTGAGACCCCCCCCATTCAAAGGGAACCTGCGCCACCATACACTGGCGCTCTGAGTTGTTGACAGCAACTACTTGGTGGAATGCTCCTGGGACTACTTGCTTCTCAGACACCAGGTGACACCGGACTGAGGTCACACTGGCTCCAGTATCTCTGAGAGCCTCTACCCTGTTCCCATTAATGGTCACCCAGGTGCTATATTTCTTTGTGTTAGGGGGCACCTGGTTTCCTGGGACCATCTCACTGTCCCCTAGTGAGACAAGGGTCATTTCTGCGGGATCCCCACCCTCCTGTGGGCACCCTCCTCCCCAAGCGCTACACTAGCCAACACTTTGGATTGTCCACCGGTGGGTGGCTGTGTCCCCTTCGGGCACTTGGGGTCCCCCTTAAAGTGACCTACCTGGTCACATGCATAACACTTGCGGGGGCCGGTCTCAACAGGCTTCCCTGTAGAGACCCCTTTCTTCTTATCACCGGGGGCTGGGAACCTTTACCCTGGGTACTAGTTTGGGGCCCTTTAGAGAACTCCTGTGCTTTACCCTTGTCCCCCCCACCTTTCTGCTGGGGACCCTGCCCACCTTTGGCTGAGTCTCCCCCAAACGCTTTCTTGTGGACCCTGGTACTCACCCAGCGGTCCGCTTCCATAGCAAGCTTCCTGGGGTCAGTTAGCTTACTATCAACTAGGTGCTGGCGCAGATCGGCAAAACATAGACTAGACAAGTGCTCCCATGCAATCAAGTTGTAGAGCCCCTGAAAATCTGTTACACTACTGCCCTTCACCCAACCATCCAGAGACCTGCAGAACACATCCACACATTCCAACCAAGTGTTGGCATCAGACTTCTTACTGGACCTGAACTGATCCCTGTACTTTTCAGGAGTAAGACCATACTTCGTGAGAAGGGCATCCTTCATGTCAGCATAGGTGAGGTGATACCCCTTACCCAAAGCTATCAGAGCATCCCTTGCTTCTTCAGGGAAAAGTGGCCACAATCCTGCTCCCCAATTCTCCTCAGGGACCCCATTCATGTGTATGGCTGCCTCATAACCCTGAAACCACCTTTGTATGTCATCCCCCTTCTTGAACTCCTTGCCTACGTTCTTGGGAATGTGCACAATCCTGTCTGCCTTTCTGGACGAATTGCTGCCACCATCTGAGCCTGACTTACTCCTAAGTTCTAGCTCCTGCAGTTCTCTCTCATGCTCTAAGAGCATCTTCCTCTCCTCTATGGCCAATCTCTTCTCCTCCCGCTCACTCTCCAGCCTGAGCTTCTGCAGCTCAAACTGCCTTGCCTCCCGCCTGTCCTCCAGCTCCTCTGGGGACAGACTGCTGCTGCCTGACCTGGCGGGTTCCCCCTACCCAAAAGCACATCCACCCTGGAAATAGGCTCCTCCACCTCCTCACTGAGATCACCAGGCTGCCCATTGGCATGTCTGGCTGCTACCCAGGCCCTCAGCGCCTTCTGTAGCTCCTCCTTCCTTGTGAGGCCTTTAATTTGGACTTTCAGGTTTTTACAAATCGCTCGTAACTCCTTTACGGCGTAGGATTCCAACCTGTCCTCCTCAAAGATAACTTCCAGAGATGCAACGGATGATGCAATTGATTCAGGCATGACAAAAGTCGTGAGTTGAAAACTGGCAAGATCAAAAATAGGCCAAAAGAAAAAGAACCAGTATGTGGTACGTAATGGTCTGCGATATGGTAGTAGTGCACACCAATCACTGTAAGTCAAGTGCAAACGCAAGTCCTATCCTCACCGCTGACAACCAATGTTAGAAATGGGATCTCTAGTTGGCAAGGGCTTGCACCTTTGTCCAAGTAGGGACCCTTCTTCCTAGTCAGGGTAAGGGTGTTACACTCGTGAAGTAACCCCTGCTCACCCTCGTGGTAGCTTGGCACGAGCAGTCAGGCTTAATTCAGAGGTAGTGTGTAAAGCATTTGCACATAACCAACAGTAATACAGTGTAAGCACTACAAACGGACACCACACCAGTTTAGAAAAATAACCAATATTTTATATACTCAAGACAAGACCAATTACGACAAAAATCCACAATACTATACTTTACGAATGAATGCTTGATACGGTAACTTCTTCTTTGCAGGAATAGCACAAAAGCAAAGTTCGTACGAGTCGGTAGCTCCGTCCGAGCCTACCGTGATGCTGAAAACCACAGAGTCTAACAGTTCCAGCCGACCGCGTCGATCCGGGCCAGCAGAGTCATGAACAGACTCGGTTACAGTACCTTTCTCGTTGTGGCTGGTACGGAGTGTACGAGCCGGTCGGCGTTCGTCGCGGTTGCGGTGCAAGACGGAGCAATGCAAGGTGCGGTGTCCCTCGATGCGGTGCAGGCAGCGGCTCGATGAGCGTCGTGCAGACGGAGTCGGTGAGTCCAAGGCGTGCGATGCAGGGTGAGACGATGCTCGATGCGGTGCTGACAGGTTGCGATGCAGGCAACCTAGCCGGAGTGCGGGAGCTGGCGTCGGACAGCGGTGCGAGTCGGAGCGGTGCGTCGCAGACGTGCGAGCGGTGCCCCAAATGCGGTGCGGTCACGACTCTTGAGCCAGTTGCAGCGACAGCGTCGGTCTGGTCCGGCTGGCACAATGAAGCGATGCGATGCGAACTGCGGTGCCCACAGGTCACGGTGCAAGCAGCGGCTCGGTGCTGGCGGCGTCGGACGTCGTCCACGGTGAGACCAGGGTTGCGATGCGAAGCGGGGCGATGCGGTCTGCGGTGCAAACAGGTCACCGGTCAGGGATGGATTCGGTTGACGGAGTCGGTTGCAGTTCCCTTCCTCTGTGGCAACTGAAACAGCGTTCCAGAAGCGGTACCCAGAGGCTTGTGAAGTCTTTGCAGTCCCTGAGACTTCTTAACAGGAGGCCAGCTCGGTTCCAGGCCCTTGGAGATACTCAGCACAAGATTGTAGAAAGTTCAGTCCAGTCCTTTCACTGCCCAAGGCAGAAGCAGCAGCTGCAGGCCAACCCAACAAAGCAACAACACAGCAAAGGGGCAGTACTCCTCCTGGCAGCTCTTCCAGCTCTTCGTCTTGGCAGGTTCCTTGATTCCAGCGAGATCTAAATTCATGGGGTCAAGGCCCCAATATTTATATCCCAAATTCCTTTGTTCTCTGACAGCAGAGAGGCCTTTGCCTAGTCCAAACCAGTTCTGGAGCACTTTGTTGACAAGTCTCCGTCCCTTCTTTCAGTGAGTAGGCCAGGGACATCAGACGCACCACAGGAGGTGGAGCCAGCATTGTGGAGGGAAGGCACTGTCCTATTCAGGGCCCAGGTGCGACCCCTCCCACCCATCTACATGTAGATCTTGCTATTCAGCCCTGTGCTGACTCACCCTGTCTCCTGGCATCCCCCAGCCCCTGTCACTCACACTCCAGACAAGGAATACACAACCTCACGGAGGCAGGCTTGGATGGTTAGACAAGAAAATACCCACTTTCTAAAAGTGGTATTTTCAAACACAGAATGTTAAAACCAACTTCACTAAAAGCTGCATTTTATCATTCTGAGTCCAGGCATACTAAACTCGAATTTCTACCATGTTCCCGGGGTCAGTTAGGATTATAAGCTGTAATAATCAAAACTGCCCGTTCTGGCCTAGGGGGAACAGGTAGCCTTGCAATAGTGAAAAACGAACTAGGCTGTAATTCACTATCAGGACATGCCGCACACACCAGGGCATGTCCTACCTTTCGCGTACAGCGCACCCTGCCCACAGGGGTACCTTGGGCCTACCTTAGGGGTGACTAACATGTAGCAAAGGGAAGGTTTAGGGACTTGCAAGTGTGTGCACTTGCCAAGTCGACATGGCAGCCCCAGGCTGCGCACAGGCTCTGCGATGGCAGGCCCGAGTTACATTTTACGGGCTGTTTGCGTGGGTGGCACAATCCAGTGCTGCAGCCCACCAACAGCATTTGGTCTATAGGCCCTGGCACTCGCAGTGCACTTTACAAGGGACTGACAGATAAACCAAATAGGCCAATCATGGAAACACCAATCCATAACACATTTTATACAGGAGCACTTGCACTTTCCCACTGGACCGCAGTGAGGAAAGTGCGCAGAATCATTACACCAGCAAAAACAGAGTCAAAACCGGGAGGTCAGAAAGCAAAAAGTCAGGGGAAACACGCCAAAAGATGCCAAGTCTAACATCGCTGTTGCCAGTATCGCTGCATGTATCGGTGCAGGTTTCTCCGGCTGCCTAAGCTGAATCGCGAGGAGACGTTGCTGCCGACCGGCCCCTGCTAAGGGTGGAATCATCGCAGAGGAACGTGGATGATATTGCGGCAGGCGGTGGTAAGTGGGGCGTGGCCTTGCTTGGGCTTGTAGCTGCGAAGGTGGGTGCGGGCCTGAGCGCTGGGTCGTGTCCTGCGAGCTGCAGCCTGTTGCGTGGAGTGAGGTGGCGGGAGCGCCAGTGTGAGGGCCCTGCAGCGGCGCTGTCCCTGATTGCTTGGGGAATGCGCCATGCACCTGGGCGCACCGGGCCAGTGCTCTACGAACTAACGGCAGGTCCAACACCTCTGTTGAACTGCTGGGCTTCTTGGTCTGGTCACTGCTTGGCTTGACGGTTAATACTTGGAGTGCATAGGGGCATAACTTCATAGGAGTAGCGGGAGGCACTTTTCACTGCTGGCATTAGAGCCTGTTGGACTACTCTTCTATATTTGCGACTTGGATCCTGCGCCTCATGCGCTCTGGAGCATTGGGGCCTGCATTGTGTCATTTGAAGCCTAAGGAAGTGCTGTTGAGGTGTCCGATCTACCGGCCGTCACCTGTATACCCGATCATCCATTGTGGGGAAGCTAGATAAATATATAAACAATGTGGACGTACCCACTGGAAAAAACAAGGAGTTAGGACTCACTGTGGTAATAAACAGTGCCACAAAACCATTAGGTTTTATTAAAAGACCCCTCACACACCAACCTGGTTGGTGTCATGCTTTATCATTGGGGTCCCAACCGGGTGGCCGAATGCCGCCCGGTTGTGCTACAACGCCTGACTACAGCGGAGCTGGTGTGGTGTATTAGTGTGATGTGAGATGTGCAATTTAAAAATATCTCTGGGAATCCGTGCCGAATGTATTTATTGATGGCGGCCCAGGATATGTTAAAATCCGAGAGCGCAACTAATGAAGTTATTTTAAACCTATAGTTGTCTGTGATGGGTCTACATGTTTCAGCCCCTGTAAGAAAATAGAGGGGGCTTTCATCAGGACCGGGTGAATAAGGTGAGTGAGTGGCAAAATAAGGCCACATGAGTATTAAAAAATCACAACACACACGCTAAGGTGTGTTGGAGAAAATGAGGGGAGTCGGTACTTACGACCCCACTTGGAGAAACCTGTAAAGGAAAAGACAAGACAACAACATATAAAGGAAAAAAAGGAAGCAACATAAAATGCAATCTTTTGCTTGATAAGGTGCCTGTCTATGACTATATGATGGGCATAGCAGTGAGTCCTTGTAGTCTGGTAGCCTGCTAAAACAGTATTATATTGTAAAAGTAGCTTGTAATTGTGAAAACGGCTAGTCCAGGTGAAGGAATAGCCTGCTGGTCAGCAGTGACGTGATGATATCAATAGCGAGTCCGGTGGAGTACGTGCAGCATGCTAAGAGTGACAACTTCTAGGGCAAGTAACGCCCTGGGATGTCTACTAAATGCAGCGAATTTAAGCAGTATAGGTAGTACACATTCTACTAGCCAAAGTGGCCGGTGTGTCGACTGTGGCACAAGTGACCGGCACTGTTTGCAACGTGCAGCAAGTTGCTGGAAAACACGTGTTTTGAAAGAAAGTGAAGTACAAAATGCGGTTAAAAAGAGAACATATTTACACTAGGATAAAGTGTCTAGCAGCATTTCAGGGCCCGGGAGGGAATCGTCTGTAGTCACACACTGTGGCAAAAGGGGAAACGAGGAAGAAATGATGAGAGGCATCTAGGCAATTGACACAACTGTATACGGAAGACGTATACGTGGCTGATCATGTCTGCAATAAAGAAAAGAATGCGCTAAACATTAGCGCGCTCACGGGTAGAATAATCTTACTTCGTCAAGACGGATTTCCCGCTACAACCTACTTCGATCTCCCGTGGACCCGGCTGCTGGCGTTTGTGTCGGTGCCGGGGGTTTTAGTAACGGGAACGTCGGCGTGAGAAACATCCAAAGTCGCCTACTGGAGAAGGAACAGCGATGGATTTATCGCTTATCCAGCCATCTGACTGGTTTAAACGATAATATTCCTTGGAACTCCCTCAGCAAGTAACTGTGGCATTACCCTATATCTAGATCATAGCCACTTCGATTAATGAGTGAATTCGGACATGGTACCCACCATTCTGCTCATTTCTATCTGCTGGCAACTCTCAATATCACATGGTGCCCACTCTATCTGGGAGCGCCTCTTTTGTGCCACCAGATTAGACCGTAGATGCCCCATTATCACCCCACGGGCTTTTTCACGATGGCCTCATTTTAGGCATTTTGATTATCGTGTATACTTTCCACATCCCGTCCGGATGTCCAATTTATTTAATTGATTTACCCCGTTTAGGTATTCTGTCCTCTGCTGGTCCCCGGCCCCCACCTTTTGGCTGACTGTATTAATGTTTGCACCACTCCAACATGGCGCCCGTTACATCCGTGGCCAGCACATACAGAGTGCGCTAGCCTTCTTTCACCTCTTGCCATTTAAACATTCTCACCATCCTGTACACATGAGGTTGACCTCATCATGTCGCACTGCCATTCTTTGACGAGCCCCCCTACTTAGATTACTCTGGCATCCACCCATCGGTCAGTATGGACATTTTCCATCACTCCATCATGGCGCCCGCACATGCGTGGTTCACTCTAAGTGAGCTCTCTAGCCTTTTCGCCGTGGGACGTATTCTCACGCCGACGTTCCCGTTACTAAAACCCCCGGCACCGACACAAACGCCAGCAGCCGGGTCCACGGGAGATCGAAGTAGGTTGTAGCGGGAAATCCGTCTTGACGAAGTAAGATTATTCTACCCGTGAGCGCACTAATGTTTAGCGCATTCTTTTCTTTATTGCAGACATGATCAGCCACGTATACGTCTTCCGTATACAGTTGTGTCAATTGCCTAGATGCCTCTCATCATTTCTTCCTCGTTTCCCCTTTTGCCACAGTGTGTGACTACAGACGATTCCCCTCCCGGGCCCTGAAATGCTGCTAGACACTTTATCCTAGTGTAAATATGTTCTCTTTTTAACCGCATTTTGTACTTCACTTTCTTTCAAAACACGTGTTTTCCAGCAACTTGCTGCACGTTGCAAACAGTGCCGGTCACTTGTGCCACAGTCGACACACCGGCCACTTTGGCTAGTAGAATGTGTACTACCTATACTGCTTAAATTCGCTGCATTTAGTAGACATCCCAGGGCGTTACTTGCCCTAGAAGTTGTCACTCTTAGCATGCTGCACGTACTTCACAGTACTCGCTATTGATATCATCACGTCACTGCTGACCAGCATGCTATTCCTTCACCTGGACTAGCCGTTTTCACAATTACAAGCTACTTTTACAATATAATACTGTTTTAGCAGGCTACCAGACTACAAGGACTCACTGCTATGCCCGTCATATAGTCATAGACAGGCACCTTATCAAGCAAAAGATTGCATTTTATGTTGCTTCCTTTTTTTCCTTTATATGTTGTTGTCTTGTCTTTTCCTTTACAGGTTTCTCCAAGTGGGGTCGTAAGTACCGACTCCCCTCATTTTCTCCAACACACCTTAGCGTGTGTGTTGTGATTTTTTAATACTCACGTGGCCTTATTTTGCCACTCACTCACCTTATTCACCCGGTCCTGATGAAAGCCCCTCTATTTTCTTACAGGGGCTGAAACATGTAGACCCATCACAGACAACTATAGGTTTAAAATAACTTCATTAGTTGCGCTCTCGGATTTTAACATATCCTGGGCCGCCATCAATAAATACATTCGGCACGGATTCCCAGAGATATTTTTAAATTGCACATCTCACATCACACTAATACACCACACCAGCTCCGCTGTAGTCAGGCGTTGTAGCACAACCGGGCGGCATTCGGCCACCCGGTTGGGACCCCAATGATGAAGCATGACACCAACCAGGTTGGTGTGTGAGGGGTCTTTTAATAAAACCTAATGGTTTTGTGTCACTGTTTATTACCACAGTGAGTCCTAACTCCTTGTTTTTTCCAGTGGGTACGTCCACATTGTTTATATATTGAACCTGGGGACAGGGACGTCCCTTTATCTTTCCTCGCTCTCCCCCCATTCTTGTTTTGATACTGAAGCTAGATAAATCACAACCTCGCCTCACGTTTGAGGCGCGCAAATCTGGTAGGACCCAGCAAAAAGCGGCGTCGGACTCTGAGGCGGATGCTCAGGGGGAGGGCCCGACTAAGCTCGAAACCACGTTACTGGCCATGCAAAAGAGCCTCCAGTCCATCGAGGGTGGCATGTCCACCATTACTAACAGGTTGGACCATATGGCTGCGCAGCTGGAAAAACAGAACGCACGAATGGGGGAGGTGGAGCAGAGGGTCTCCATCACGGAAGATGGTCTGAGTGAGGTTGCCAACAAGACACTAAATATGGAAAAGGTATTGGCGCTCATTCAGGCCAAGAACGAAGATTTGGAGGCGCGGTCACGAAGAAACAACATTCGGATTACGGGCCTTCCCGAATCCACGAATACTGGCAGGATGGAGTCCTTTGTCGAGGGTCTGATTAAGGAGATATTTGGCCCCGAGAACCCGTCCTCCATGTTTATTATCGAGCGTGCCCATCATTCCTTGGCAGCGCGCCCGGTGCCGGGCTTTCCACCTCGCCCCATCATTGCTCGGGTATTGAACTACCGGGACCGAGATGCCATTCTGAGGTTGGCCAGGGATAAGGGCACTATTTGTCATCAGGGCAACACGCTGTCCTTTTTCCCATATTTTACTGTCGCTGTTCAATCTGCGCACTGGGAGTTTGGAACAGTAAAAAAATTCCTACAGTCTGAAAGCATCCCCTATGCGATGTTGTATCCTGCGCGCCTGCTCGTGGGGCCGGAGGGGAACTTCAAGATTTTCACATCCCTAAGGCGGCGATGGACTATGCCAAACAGTTGAAACGGCGACGACGAGAGGACAGGTCCGGTCCTGATGAGGAGGAGCACTGATGTTAGCAATGGGACAGATAAAATAGGCTTTTTCTATCGGCCATCACGGTGGTGGCACCTCCTCATTGTAATAGGCCCTTTTGAGCTCTTGGTCACTGTACGGGCATGGCCCCGTGTGGGATAACACCGCATATGTGTTTTGGCAGGATGCTTTGAAACTCAGTAGTCACTGTTCGATCTTTGCATAGTAACTAGACCTGATCAGCCACCTCCTGCTTCGTGGGAGGACAGTAGCCCTGTGGTACCCCCCTGTATGGGTGAACCCCACTCTATGCATTATCTTGGTTCTGTATGTTGGGGATTGTTTTGTTCACATTGGGATGGCTTTGGCAAGTTGGGTATGCCGAAGTGGGCGGGGGAATTGGGGGGGTATGTTGGAGGTTGTCGGCACTTGTGTACTGTACTATATATGAGCCTGGGATCAATGTGTTGAAGGTCAGATCTCCAATTGGTCTATCTGCGCTGGGTCACACGACACATGGGTAGTGAGTTCAGATTTTTAACCTGCAATGTGCGCGGCCTTAACATTCCAAAGAAGATTCGTACTGTATTAGCGTCCCTGGATAGGTGGAAGGTTCAGGTGGCATTATTGCAGGAGATGCATCTAACTCCGCTATCTGAGAGGAATGTGGGCGCCCGGTGGGAGGAAGTGAGAGTGACCTCCTCTTATTCCTTCTATTCCCGGGGGTTGATGATCCTTGTCAGGAGAGGCACACCCTTCCAGGTACATGGCACGGACATGGATGAGCAGGGTCGGCTGGCTATTGTGCATGGTACGCTTGATGGCACGAGTGTTCTATTAGTTAACGTCTATGGTCCAAATGTGGATGATCCCTCATTCTTTGCGGATGTGTGGCGCAGGATATCAGCCTTCCCAAGTGCTGAAATTATTTGGGGGGGGATTTTAATACGTGCCTGGACATCAATGTGGATAGGGAGGGGAGCGGTGCTCCGCGACATAGACAGTCCACTGATACTCTAGTGGGGCTCTTAGATGCTGTCTATGATGTCTAGCGCATGAGGCACCCTGGGGCCAGAGAGAGTACTTTTATCTCTACAGTGCACGGCACTTGGTCCCGCCTGGACTATTGGCTGTTGTCTGAGGCGGTATGCACCTGGGCTGTAGACATCCAACATTTGGCTAAAACCCTTTCTGACCACTCTCCTGTACTCCTTGCGCTGAGAGTCCCGGGAGGTGGGAGGCCCCCATTTGTATGGAGATTGCAACCGTCATCTTTGTCAGATCCGTTTTTTAAACACACAGTTGGAGAAGCCATTCATAATTACTTTCGGGAAAATACAGGCACTGTGGATAGCGCCGGGGTTCTCTGGGAGGCGTTTAAGGTGACAATTCGGGGGGTTTGTATCGGGGCACAGGCCGGGGTTCTCAAAGATCTGCGCCGCAGAATTCGGAAGCTCGCGGAGGAAATAGCTGCTTTGGAGCGCAACTATGCTCGTTGCCCCGCCACTGAAAAATTGGCTGCAATTCGGGAGCTAGTGTCGGAACATAACGAGACAGTAGACCAGGAGATGGTACATAGATCACGGAGGTGCACTGCTAGATATTACGGGGAGGGGGACGGCCCAGCCGCTTGCTGGCACAGAAGCTGGCGGCACCTCGCAGCCATGCCTACATTACCGAGCTATTGGACGAGGAGGGAGAGGCGCACTTCGGTAACTCAGACATCAGTGGGGTGGTGTTAGATTTTTACTCAAATCTATATGGGGACCGTGATCAGCCACCGGTGACTGAAATCAATACCTACCTAGACGATGTGGCATTGTGCTGGCTGTCTCTCAACCAACGGGAGTACCTCACAATGCCGTTTGACGTAGATGACGTGAAGCAGGCGATTATGTCCCTCCCCACTTGCAAAGCGGCGGGCCTAGATGGCCTTCCTAGCCAATTTCATAAGGCTTATGTCGTGGATTTGGCGCCGCTGATGCTGGAGGTATTTGCTGAGGCGTACGAGTCTGGCAAGCTGCCCCCCTCCCTTACGGAGGCATTAATTGTAATGCTCTTGAAGCCTGATAAGGCGGCGAATGTCTGCGATTCCTACAGACCCCTCTTTATTATCAATATTGATGCCAAAATTTTGGCAAAAATGATTGCCACCAGACTCCAGCCCCTAGTCCCTAAATTAGTCCTGCCGGACCAGTCGGGCTTCGTGCCCTCCAGATCCACGACACACAACCTCCGCACCATTTTTCCCACACTACACTATTTCGAACGGGACTTTCAAGCAGTGGCCGTGCTGCTTGATGCGGCTAAGGCATTTGACTCCCTTTAGTGGGAGTATATGTTCACCGTCTTGCTGCGCATGGGCCTACCTCCGTTCTTCTTAAAATGGATTCGCCTCCTGTACGATGCACCGGTGGCGCGAATTCGTGTTAATGGATGGGTATCAGAAGCTTTCCCCATCAGACGCGGCACGCGGCAGGGTTTCCCACTGTCTCCAATGCTTTTTGCGTTGGCACTGGAGCCCTTGGCCTGTAAGCTGCACCAGCGACATGCCCAAGCGGCGCTGCGGTTTCGGCAGCGGCCCTTAATGGTGTCATTATATGCTGATGATATGATGCTCTATGTGCGCGAGCCCGACACATACCTGCCGGAACTACTGAGAGAGTATGTCAGATTTGAATATTTTTCGGGACTAGGCATCAATTTGGCTAAATCTACTGTGTTTCCGCTGACGGCCGGCACCAGGGAAATTGAGATGGATTTTCCTCTGCAATGGTCGCACGACCCGGTAAAGTACTTGGGCATATGGCTCCATAGAGACCCTGAGGTAGTGATCTCTGCTAATTACGGCCGCGCGGTTGATAAGATTACAGGCCAGGCTGCACGTTGGGCCAAGTTACCTCTATCACTTGCGGATCGCATTGCGGTCATAAAAATGACATTTTTACCC
Source organism: Calotriton arnoldi (assembly GCA_963921515.1). Lineage (NCBI taxonomy): Eukaryota > Metazoa > Chordata > Amphibia > Caudata > Salamandridae > Calotriton > Calotriton arnoldi. Next base: position 191,333 of record CAWUFW010010362.1, on the reverse strand, counting down.
AAACTGTTGTATTTGTTTGTAAACATCCCTATCCGATTGACTGTTGCACTGTTTAACATGTAGCAGTCGGTCCTGCTCACGTTTGTTTGGGGGGGTGGGAAGCCCCGGTGCAGCTGGAAGGTGCTAGCGCAACCGTTCGAGCGCAGTGGATTTGAGGCCCCAGATTTTCGCTTATATTACTTATGCGCACAGGCGCAGTTTGCGCATTTCTGGTATTATCCACAGAAATATCAACCACACACAGCCATTGAGGCGGATTCTGTGCTCCCGGTGCCGCTGGTTGCAGCTGCCCTGGTGGGCGAGGGGGGCCGCGGGGTGAAATTAGCCCAGTTCATTGCACAGCATGGGCGTGGAATGCACTCGCTAGGAGGGCGGGGTGGATTACCTCTATGCCCCCCAAATTGCCGCTCGCGGCGCATCCTGATATATCTGCTGCACGTGAACAAGCCACCTTGCAAGCGCTGGGTAGGGTGGGGATCACTCGCCTTGGGGATTTGTACAATCAGGGCCAGTTCCGGGCGCTTTCGGATTTGCAGAGTCACCATGGTGCGGGTCTGATGCTGGGATTTACCTATGTGCGGGTGCGACAAGCAATCCATGACATTTACCCCGCGTACCCGGCCGAACCGCACACTCTGCGGGCACTGCAGGCGATGCTAGCGGGGGAGGAGCGAGGGGGCTTGATCACAAAATTATAAAACGCATCTCTCAGGGAGACTGAACTAGCGGAGTCCCCCTCTTATACTAAATGGGCGGCGGTACTGGGCACCTCCCTGTCACTTGATGAATGGAAATTCTGCTGTGCATTGACTGGGCGATTAACGGCGAATTGTAATCTCCGAATAATCCATTTCAAATACTTACATCAACTATATTATACCCCGCTTCAGCTGCGCTGATTCGGACTACGGGAAAGTGCGCGTTGTGTGCGTTGTGGGCAGGATGACGCAGATTTCCTGCACCTAGCATGAAACTGTGCTGGTATATACAATTTTTGGGTATAGGTCACACAAGTGCTCACAGATGTTGTGATGGAGCATGTTGAATGTTTGCCTGCTATATGTCTGCTGGGTTGGGTACAAAAGCTTAAACCATGCAATAGGCGACTTGTTGCCATTTCCACGTTGTTTGCTAAGCGAGCTGTAGTGCAGATTCGCAGGGGCGGTGGCGTCCGTTGGGGCGTTGGGGCGTAGCCCCCGCCCGCAGCTCCCTCGGCGTCTTTGAACCTAAGTAAACTGAATCAGTTTACTTAAGTTCAAAGAGCCGAGGAGAACTGACAATCATGTCAGTCAGCATGACGTCGGACCGCCCACCCCTTCAGAGTCTGAAGGGGTGGGCGGTCCTGCGTCATGTTGACTGACATGATTGTTAGAGGGACCAGGGGCAGCAGGCAGCACTGCAGCACAAGTGCGCATGAGTGGGCAAGGGCACCGAATTTTCGCGCCGTGCCCAGTCATGCGCACTTGTGTGTGCAATTGGCTTGCGCATGCCCATTAGGAGAGCGAGGGTTGAGCAAAGGCTCAAACCTCGGTCCTCGGTCTCCTAATGGGCAGGCGGGCGAGGGGTAACCGTGCCCTAAGCCAATCCTGGCGCTGCCAGCAGCGCCAGGATTGGCTGAGAGGGGCTGTAGGCAGGGCCAAACGGAGTCGGACGAGAGGCGGCGCGGACGGCGGACCTCCTCAGAGCCGGGTAGGATTTTTGTTTTATTTGAAAAATTTCCCGGGCCCCCGGCACCCCCCCCCCGCGAGCCGCGTCTGAGACCGTTCGCCCCCCTTCATGAAACCACCAAAGGGTGTGACCTCGCATATCCTCGTGCCCTGATGACACTAAGTAGCATTTAAAAGTTTAAATAGTTAATCAAAAGTCGAGGCAACAACATGTTGCTAAAACTACACCTACAAACAATTACAAACACCCAGATTCTACAAGCGACAATTTTGAAGGCATCATATTAATTTGTGTGAGGTTTTTCGATTTGGAGCCTCAAAGCAGATGGTCCTTGATTGGTGCATAAGCAAAGGGTTGATTGAGGGAGTCCGGAGGGGTGGCGGGAGTCGGCATAGCAGAAGAGGGTAAGGGTGGTGTCAGTTGTCGGATGCGGACGGATCATGTGCCTCAAGTTTCAAATTAGCCTCCGGATTCCATTCCAACAGCAACTGTGGGTGTAGGTTGTGGCGCCCGCCCTGACAAGTGTTCCCAGGCCTCCCTGCTGACAGGCAGAGCTCCGTTACACGCGCGAGGGCACACCCCGGCATGTGCCCCTCAGTTACCTCATCCACAGGCCTTTTTCTCGTTTCATTAACAGCTGTCACTGAGCACATGAGGTGCGCCGTTTATGGCGCAGTTATCGCGGCTGTAAATCTGTGACGTGATGTGTTATTCGTGGAATATTCTGTCATTTCTGCGAGAGCGGCTGTTGGAGAAGAGCGACGTTAAGTCAAGATAGCCGATGGAATGGCTTTAAGAGTGAGTGGAAAATTGGCCTTCAGGTAGGGCCTGTGTGGGTGAAAGTTTAATAGAGCTATGGTTGACCTGGCCAGGGCTGCTTTGTTAAGTCTGTTTGCTGCTCTACACAAATAAGCGTGCGGGAGGGGGGGGGGGAGAGGCGTACTGTATTCAAATCGTTCGACCGCGATTCAACATTTTACACACAAAGGGCGCTACATGCACTTCATCTGCCTTCTATAACATACATTTTTTCCTACCCTTCACCCCCAGTCTACATTCCAGATGTTCTACGCAGTTACTGATATTTTCTACACACTTTAAATTACATTTACAGTTCTTGATCTTTGACACATTTGATCAAATATGTCTTATACCATGTAGCCGTGTATTCCCTAAGTCCTCATAGCGCTATGGCTTCAACGCACTATGCTAGCTTGTCCGTACAATTCAAGTTAATCTCCATCTAGGTTGGCTCACCTCTATCAGGAGGAACTAAATCTTATCTCCCCTTTCTCAATGGGATTCCTCACCCTCGTTCTTTGGTATCTTTACAAAGTTTGTTGTACACTGGACATGTTTTCATATCTCTCTAGGAGCTGCTGGTACCGCCATTACCTTAAGGTACGTTTTCCTGTTTACTGTGCCAGCCACACTTATAAATAAATAATCATATTACACAGCGTGTAATGTGATTATTTCATTACTAATGTGGGTGACACATAAACAGTAAAGACATTAGTAGGTTATACTACTTCAGCCAGCATTTTAGCAATACTTACAGGGGTGGAATGTTACACTGGTGTAGATTTCAAAGATCTTCAAAATGACTCACATTTTAAACGTTATGTTTAATCCTGTACGTTTACAACTTATAAACTTCAAAGAGTGTGCCACCATTGAACATTTGTGCAGCTTCTTAAATTAGATTAAGGGCTCTTAGAAAATACTTTGCTGACAATTAGCATTTGTGTCATGTCTGGAGATTTTTGTTGGCAATTCCAAGTGGCTGTGCGAAAATGTTCGCGTATTTTTCATTTCTGCCGAGCACCGGATATATAGAGCTTTCATATAGCTGCTGATTTGTGTCAGTGCTGGTTGGTTTGTAGTAAACAGGTGTACTTGTTTGATTGTACAAGTGAGATTAGTTGAATGCCTCTTGCCCTTTCATTCAAGCATACACACCGGTAATTGACAAGTAGAAGATCACAGACTTTTTTCTGCGTTTTGCGGTGAAGCAGGTCCTGGTGCCGGTTCTTCATCCGACCTGAGGCTTTCTAAAGCTTGCTGTTTATATTGTTCTGTCTACAATGGGACTGTTGAAAACAATCCTCTAATTAGGCTCGACATAGCTGGTTCGTTTCAGACCATACCTAGATTGTTTATTTGTAAATTAGAAAAAGGCGAGTTGGTCTTCCCAATTTAAGTTTGTTTTACCTCGTTAAAGAATGGATACTTGTTTTTTTAGGTTTAGATGGGAGGTAAAGAGGACAGAAATCTGGACAAACAAAAACATTAAAGAAGCGATAGTATAAAACAAATGATTTGCTTGTCATAACTTAGTTAAATTAAGAATTACAAGTTACGGGGGGCGTGCCCTTCCGCAAAAGAAAATGGCTGCAAGCTAAGAGAGCTCCGCCGCGCTTACCCGGAGAGGACTGGATTGCTGCAAGCTAGAGACCCCGCAGGAGCTTACACGGAACGCTCCGGCTGGCAGTCCAAGGGACGAGGATCAAGGGCACCGGGCAGGGAAGCCAGCAGGCCACCAGCAGTGACACCACACCATAATCGAGTCACTGCCACCACGCCCTTAGTACCCCTATAATATTCAAGTCACTACGATAATGTGTAGTGGTATCCCTCACTAGGTGTGTTAATGCAACTGTGTGCTCATTTCCCAAAATGACACCCAATATGCCATCATGTGCCTGGCCTGCCTTTATGACAATAAATGTCCTTGATGTGATCTCTTTTCACTGTATGCCAGTGATTGCCCATGATGTGCATAATTTAACCCCAGGTATGAAACAGGGCCTGTGACATGGCACAGTTTCGCACATTCCATCATTGCCTAGGATATGGGTGTAAACAAGGACAAATCATGGTATTGACTGGAATTTAGGGTGGAAGATGGCACACCATGGCTTTGCCAGGCACAGTAGTCATATGCCAGTCAGTGCCACAATGCGGCTATTTTTCCACCACATGCCAGTCAGTGTCATGTTGCAACTGATCTCCCATAGTTAGGTCAGTGCTCCTGATGTGCTCTTTGCATGTCCACAGGCCAGTCAATGCTCAAGAAGCGCTCTTTCTCCTCAAGTATGCCAGACAAGGTTACCATGCATAGGAGAAACCACCTCAAATTCACACTCACAGACGTGTGTGCATATCCACATACAAATGCACTTACAAACAAATACATTCAGAAAAGTAAGAGCACACTCACTCATAGAGAAATACACAAACACTAATATGGAAACACCCATACACAGAGAATTGCTAGCGCTCCCCAACAGAGAATCGCTTGTAAAACACCCCTCACCCTGCACGTACGTGTCAGGCTCAATATAAAAGAAAACATAGTTTTGGCAAGGATTTTTCCCCTTCTTCATGAAACAAAGTTTTTGCTGAGGCCGTTAAAACTGTTTATAGTAAATTGTGCTCCCTCTGTGCTCAACACCTGATTTCATCTGCTGCTCTGCAAGACATGGCATCTCCCATGATGCCTTGCACGACTGCTAGTCTCAGCTGAAACGGTGCCTAGTAACTCCAGCACTGAACATCTGGCGCAGTGTTTATTTGTTCTATTGCCCCTGTTAAGTGGTTGTGAAATATCAGAAGCTTTTGTAAAATTGTTTTTTCAGCCATCAGAATTACCACTTGCTATTGTTTAATATGCTAAACTGAGGGAGACATTAAATGTACTGTGTTCTGCTATAGGTGATGAACTTGCCACATAGAGAATTTTATGGCGTTCCGGAGCATGAGTTGTGTTGGAGTGTTGCTCCCTTCTTTATTCCTTTTTGTTTCCTTTGGCTCTCATTCATAGTATATGTACAATTGCTAAGTGCTTGTATTCATAAACCGTCTACTCTATTTAAAGGTATTTTCTGTATTCCTGGTATGAATGGCTCCAAACTAAATGGCCAAGAATGAGTTCTGGTGTTGGAATATGCAGAAGGGTTCAGGTTTGTGCAGTAGAATGTGATGAGTTTTCAACTTCCAGAGAAAATATAGAGAGGACATGAGATGAGAGAACTCTCTTAAGGGCATACTTTTTGAGGAGGCCCTCTGCTTTTGATTGCAGTGGCTCAGTTTATTTGGTGATTCACAATTCCAATCATGGGTAAAACATGGCTTGTTGAACATAGATGAGATGTACTTGCAAATTGTTTGATTGCATATTGCATTTCAGGTTTTCAATTTGACCAATCCTTTGACTTCTTACCAACAAAATATGAGTGTCTTCCTGGTCGAGGACCACACTGCTTTTTCTCTTATCTGTCTTGTATCAAGACCCTGCTGGACTATGGGGTGAAAGAAAGCTTGAATAAGCAGCTACCTATGTTATATGACATTTCTTTATTAATGTAATAACTGCACTTTCACAATTGCTTTATTAACCTTCCTGCTTTCTCAAATTTGCTTGAAAATGCACCATTTGTCCACTCTTTTTTCGGACAGCTACGCTCGCTCGCTGCGGTGCAGTATGCCAATAATTTTACGCACCACCACTTTCAAATGTCACCAGCCACCGTGGGGGGCAAAGGCCGTTCCCACAGTGAAGAATTGGATCCAGGATTTACTGTATTGTAGGGACCAATTGGAAACCTACGCGGAGGAATTACCGTAGGCCTCTCGTCCCAAGGATTTCTGGGCTCCCCTTACGGGGTATTTACTTGGGAAGCCAGACCTATGCTGAGACATTGTAAGAAGTGCTATTATGTGCATGGGGGGAGCAAAGGCAGTTGGAGAGTATCGCCGTATGTTACTCTGAAGGATTACCCAGGTGCTATCTACAGTGCCGAGGAGGGGAGGAGTGGGGGTGGGATTGTTTATTGAGGGTTAAGGTTTGAAACTGCAAACTGGCTTGTATTGATATCCTATGAAAAAAGCGAAGTACTGAACCCCTTGTCGGGGTGCTCTATGTTCATTTGCTTACAAGCTGCTCAATAAAGATATTTAAAAAAAAAAAAAACTTTTCTCCTGATTTTTCTTGGTCTGTCTGACTTGAAACCTCATTACTTTGCTCTGGTTTTTTCTTTGACTTTCTCCTCACAAGAGTATATTTTAGTCTTTTCACTCCACCTGGCCAATTATCGCCTTTTCTTGCTTACTTGTGTTGAACTACTTCTTCACCATCCGCATCTGGTTCACAGGTTCTTTTATTTGACCTTCCTTCCTTCTATCTGTCTTTTCTTTTGTTTTTCAGCAACTTCTGTTTCTTCTGTTTCGAAAGTAATTTCACTTACTCCTTGTTCAACAGTGAACTCACTTTCTTCTGGATTGGCAATGAACTCACTTTCTCCTGGTTCAGCAGCAGGCCTCTCACCTTCTTCTGGTTCAATAGCAATTTCCCGAGACCCAGTAACTGGTGCCCACTTTACTTGACTTGTGCTTGGCTGTTCATCATCAGTTTGTTCTTCAGAATCTTTTATCCTAGATTCTTCTGCTTCACACACTTCAACCTCTGGTCTTTGACTTTTGTTTACCAGTTGTTGCTCTTGTCTTTCAAGTGGACTTGGGACTCGTCTGGTGTGGCTAGCATGAATCCAATATGGCAGACCACCACACTTCACCGCAGTTGTCGTCACCAGGATAACTTGGTTAGGGCCGCTCCACCTAGGTTCTAAACATGATTTCCTCACGTGTTTCTTGCTTAGAACCCATTCACCAGGACTCAGATCATGAGCTTGATTATGCTGTGTTGTTGTGGCATCTTTCCCAACCTGGCGAGACACAGAACGCACCAGATCAGCCAATGCTCTGCAATAGTCAAGCACTGGATCATCAGATATATTCATCAGTTTGTTCGCTGGTATGTATGCTTGTCTCATTACTCTTCCCATTAGGATCTCATGTGGACTCAAACCCGTCTTTTTGTCAGGAATGCTTCTAAGACTCATCAGTACAAGGGGTAAAGCGTCAGGCCATTTCAGTGTTGTGGATGCAGACACCTTCCCTAACCTGGAATTTATTGTGCCATTTAATTGCTCTACCACTCCAGATGCTTCTGGTCGATAGGCACAATGCAGCTTCTGTTTAATTTGCAATGCTGCGCAAATCATCCGAATTATTTCATTATTAAAAGGAGTTCCTCTATCTGTTTCTAAGGTGCCTGGAAATCCAAATGTAGGAATCAGTTCTCTCAGAAGTAGTTTGGCGACAGTTAGGCTGTCATTCCTTCTTGTCGGATAGGCTTCCACCCAACGAGAGAACAAACAGACGATAACTAGCACATATCTCAGCCCATTACAAGGGGGGAGATCAATAAAATCAAGTTGAAGACATGTAAATGGTCCTCCTGCTCTTCCAAATCGTCCCCAACTAACAACTGTCTTTCTGCCTGGATTTTGTTTCTGACAAATGACGCATCTCTGGCAAAGGCTCTCTGCAATGACCCTGAACTGCTTGAAGAGTCTGATCATTGCATCTCTTCCAACATGTGCAATTCCATGATATACCCTGGCCATATGGGAAAGTAAGGAATCTGGCAGGACTGGTCTTTCATCCAAATAGACCCACACTTTATCTTCTGCTCGCTTTCTACAACCTGTATTTTTCCAGATTTCTTTTTCCTCATCACTTGCCTCTTCCTGCATCTGCCTCACTTCATCCCAAGTTTCATAAATGTTTTTGAACAAAAGATGGCATTCAGTATTTTCCCTTTCAATTGATCTGTTTAAAGCCATTACATTTTGTGCACAGAAACTCACTATTTGATCAGCGTATCTGTTGCCCTTCATCACATAATCATCCCCTGATTTATGTGCGGCACATTTGACCACTGCAATTCTTTTGGGCAATTGCAAAGCATCCAATAATTCTTTTACAGTTTTGCTATTACGAATAGGAGAACCTGAAGAAGTCAGAAATCCCCTTTGCATCCATAGCTGTCCAAAATCATGGACAATCCCAAATCTATATTGGCTATCTGTGAATATGGTCACCCTCAAACTTTTGGAAATTTTACAAGCTTTAATTAGAGCGATCAATTCAGCAATCTGTGCAGAATTTACTCCTTTTAAACAGGATGCTTCTAGAACTCCCGCTATGGTGCAAACAGCATAGGCAGTACATAATTCACCTTTCTCATTTCTCAGACCTTGACCCATCCACGAATATTTCACAGTCTGGTTCTTCTAGAGGAACATCCTCTATATCAAACCTGGGTTTGGTGCACAGTTCTGTCACATCCAAACAATCACGATCTGCTTCTTTTCTCACTTCCTCACACCAAGAATTTGGCAATAGAGTTGCCGGATTTACAGTGGTGCACCTTATCACAGTCACATTTTCTGCACCCAATATCACTCTCTCGTACTTAGTCAGCCGACTAGAGGTTAAATATTGAGTCCGAGTTCGAGTTAAAAGGATCTCAACAGAATGTGGTACATACACTTTGACTGGATAACCCATCACAATTGCTTCACTTTGTTCCAGGCTCACACAAGTGGCGGGTACGGCTTTCAAACAGCCTGGTAACGCTGCAGCCACTGAATCCAGAGTAGCAGAAAAATATGCTACTGGACGTCATGCCATTACGTGTTTCTGAGTTAGGACTGAAAGTGCACATCCATCTCTTTCGCAACAATACAATGCAAACTCCTTGGTGTAATCTGGCATTCCCAATGCAGGTGCTCGACAAAGACTGTTTCTCAATTTCGTAAAAGCTTCCATACTTTCATAATCCAATACAATCCGATCTTTCACGTCCTTTCGTGTCAACCTCTGTAAGTGTTTTGCAATCAATGAGAAACCACAAATCCACTGCTTACAGTATCCAACCATTCCCAAAAACATTTGTACTTCTTTTTGAGTGGTAGGTGGGCTCATTTGTCTGATCATACTAATTCTTTCTGGTGTCACCTTTCTGACTCCCCTTTCAATTTTGTGTCCTAAATACTGGACTTCTTGTTTACAAAATTGTAATTTTGTTGGTGACACTTTGTGTCCTCCCTCTGCCAAATGGTTCAGTAAGGCAATGGTATCTGTCACACATGCCTCTCGAGTCTATGATGCCACAAGTAGGTCATCAATGTACTGAACCAAAACTGAATTTCCCGGCATGATCAAAGTTTCCAGACATCTTTTCAGAATCTGGTTAAAGATTGAGGGACTCTCGGTATACCCTTGAGGCACTCTGCACCATGCCAAGACACGGTCTCCGAACCGGAACACAAAAAGATATTGGCTCTCCGGATGCAAGGGAATCGAGAAAAACGCTTGACACAAATCAATCACTGTGTACCATTCTGAATCGTATGGAATTTGGTAAAGGATGACTGCTGGATTTGGTACTATGGGACAGCAAGGTACTACAATTTTATTAATCTTTCTTAAATCCTGTACTACTCTATATTTCCCACTTGGCTTTTTGATTCCTATAATGGGTGAATTACAAGGACTACTCATTATTTCTCTCAAAATTCCCTGTTCAATCATTTGATCAATCACAGGAGTGACTCCTGCAATTACTTCTGGACTCATTTTGTACTGAGGAGTGTTTATATACACAGCACCCTCTTTCACCGTAACCTGAATTGGCTCTACGTTTGTCATTAGACCGATTTCTTTTCCTGTAAAATCCCATACATCCGACCTCACTGTACTTCTTAATTCTTCAGGCAAACTCTCTTCTGTGAGAAGTGAAAACAACTCATCCACTTCTGTCCCTTGCTTCGCTAACATCATTTTGAATTCGACATCCTCATCAGGAGTCTGAAATGCAATACCATCTGGTGTACAATAGATGGTACAATTCATTTTACATAGCAAATCTCTACCTAAAAGATTTACTGGACTTGAGTCACATACCACAAACCGATGCATGTCTCTGAAGTTTCCAACATGAACTTCTATTGGATTTGTGACTGGGGTTTTAATGTGCTTATTTGAAACTCCTACAACTTGGATAGTTTCTCCCGAGAGGGGTAGGTTTGGAATTTCTGCTGCTCTCACAGTAGAACGGGTAGCACAAGTGTCCACTAAGAAGGTAATATCATTTCCTTCCACCTTTCCTTCGACAAATGGACCTGACTGATCTACCGCCAAAGATGCGCCAAGTACTCACTCTTCCTCCCCCCTCAGGCACCGTCATTGAGATGAGTCTGAATCCTTCTCATTGCACTGCAACCAATATTGAGGAATCATCTGCACACTTTGATTCTTACCGATCTGGTCACCTCCATGAAATCCAGTGTTCACACCGTACCTCTGCACCTGAGCATTCACATTATTTGGCATAGGAGCTTGTGGCACCTGTAACTGTGGGGTAACTACCTGCTGCTGGTTCACAACCACCTCATTCTGCATCTGTGGATTAAAATTTTGATTCACCCCATTATTCTTTTGAGCAGATCTACACTCATTCTTCCAATGTCCAATGTTTCCGCACGTATGACAAGGAAATTTCTTCTTAGCCTCCTCTTTACTCATCTTACCTCTACCCTTACTTCCATGTGATACCTGACCATTTTGATTCTGACCATTCATTTGATAACCTGTCTGGGAGTTGCTATTTACCTCTTGTTGCTCTGCTACCTTCACTTGTGCCCACATCATTTTCTCTTTTAATTTCTTGTGTCTTGACTCAATGTCATCGCTACAATACTTTGCATATCTCAAAATTGCATCTATTGTCTTGCTCTGCCAACAAATCAAATGTTGCTGAATCATATTACTAATCTCTGGTTTCAATCCAAATACAAAACGATACACAAAATGTCCCATATCCTTTTCTCCAATATTTTCAAATCCACTATACTGTTTAAATACTTGTAACAACCTTTCATAATAGGCATGTACTGACTCCTTTGGTTCTTGAGTCGTTCGGTCTATTTTCACCCAATCTGTTTCTTTTGGGGAAATTTTCCCTTTCAAGTAAGTGATTACTTGATTATACTTTTTCATTACCTCCTCGGATGGTGCTCCTGTTTTAGGGTCTCTAGGATATTCTTCTTTTGGCCAATCAACAGTGATCTTACATTCTGTCCACAAGTCTGCCGGAACAACAATTTCAAACAACCCATCTAAATCCTTTAACAACACCTTCGAGACCTTCACAAACCTTTCTACCTGTTTGTACCATTCTACGGGTTTCTCTCTTAGTCTGGGGAAATCATTCGTAAATGACAATATATCCTATCTTGACCACGGAACATGAATGTATCCACCACCTGGTACTTCTCTCATCGGACACGCCCTTTCAACCTGTTCTGTTTCCTTTAAAGGGAACATAGATACTCCTTTACTAGCGGTTTCTTCCTTCTTTCTTATCCATCTATTTCTCCATCGATCTACATTTCCCCATTTCTTCAAAATGTTCATCAACTCTTTTATCTGTAACCTCTTTCCAGACGCATTCAAACTCTCCAGATCCTTTTCAGTAAATGCAACCTGTACGATTTCTGCAACACCTTTGACTTTTCTATGTCCATTCCATACTCACTAGCAGCTTCAGATATTTTCTCATGCAGATTCCTTGCTCTCCAAGTAATGCTTTTACACAAAAACAGTAATTCATCATCTCGGTAAGTCCCTTATCTGTCTGGACTGATCGTACCAATAATCATCTCTTCCAAATCTACTTTCAATTGGCTCACGTTTATACTCTGTTGTTGTTTTTCTTTCTTTTCCCTTTCCTTTATCCAATCATTCAATTCTTCTGATGAAAGACCTGCTGAACTCCCTGTCATTGGAGTGATGTTTGTCCCTATTCTCCTTGGATTTATTTGTATACCTCTTCTAGGGGTTTCTGTTATCATTTCACAAACTGGAAGATCTAACAATGTAACATTTGTGTCAGCCTGTCTATTCTCATTGACTACCGTCTCCATTCCGCTCCTGACATTACCCATTGGAACTGCTAATGCATGTACTATAGGTGTATTTAGGGTTTCTCAAAACAAAGGAACTACAGGACCTATTGTAACCGGTACCGCCAACGCTTCTGCATTCAAACTTAACTGATTTATTTTCTGAATCTGCTCTGCATTTGCCTTGTTTAGCATCTCAAACTCTTTCTCTCTCATTATCCTTGCCATGTCCGCAATCTGTGGAATCAATGGATTTCCCATAAAGGGTGCATTCGGAGTCACTTCAACTGAATTTTCTTGATATGGCGGGGGTCTTTGGTCATAATATCCTCTAATAACTCATCATCAGAATCATTTACACCTTTTCTTGTACTTGAGGTTTCTATATTTTTCTTTTTCTCTTTACATTTGCCTCCTGTCTGTTCATCAGCAACTAAAACTGGATACAAACCCTCGGTTACCACAGCTCTCCTCCATCGTTTCATTGTGTCCTCTCTTCTCTCAAAAGGGTACCTCGATATTAAATTTCTATATCTCCTACCGCCTCGATACTTCTCTCTTACCATGGCTTCTATTTCCCATTCCTCTAATGCTTCATACTGTGTAGCTCTGGGATTCGGCTCTAATGAATTCATTCTATTTCTCAAATTCTGCAAAATCCTCATATTAAACGAACCATGCTGTGGAAAAGCTAAAACACCATCATCCTTTGTATACTCTGCCCAATTCTCCAACCATGTACACGTATGATATCCTTGCTCTAACATCATATAGGAAGCAGGCGTCCCTGAAGGGGGAATAAGAATTCCTTCCCTAGTCACAATCGGTTTATCCTTCTTGAAGAATTTCTTTATTTTCTCAAACAACTTAATTTTTCTGACTTATTACACTAAAGTATTTCAGCAAAACAAACAAGGAAACCTTTCTGTAATTCTACTCATTCTATTCGTCCGCTCTTATCCTATACCAGCGCGACACATACCAACCAACCAATCAGAATACCACTACGTAAGCACAGTCTCAAACACTACTAGCGCAGCTCACACCAACCAACCAATCACAGCCAAGTACACACCCGCTGCTTGTCGAATACCAGCGCGGCTTTTCTGACGTCAGTATTACTCCTTCTACTGACCCTCCCTTCACAAAATAATACGGCAATATTTTTCTATGCACTCTTAATCCAAACTTCGATTAGTAACAACATAATACATGCTACCTTGTCTGTTCCACTAAATAAAGAGATAGTTTTCGTTTTTTCCCAGAGGTTTTCTTCACTACGAGTCCTAATAACGTCCAGCGCTATTTTACTCTTCAAACAAGCTCCGGGTGGACTTATTACTCCTCTAGGGATAAGGCCAAAGTTTCGCGAGAGGACTTTTTGGTGTGAAAAGAGGTCTTGGTACTCCCCTGGGGATAAGGCTAGAGTTTCGAATGTGGACCCTTCACTATTTCAGACATTCTACTTACATACGTAATTTCCCTAAATATAACACCTACAGCCCTCCGTAGCTTTTAGGTATTATTACAACAGACAAAGTACTTCTGCAGTGTGGCTTCTTTACCACACTCTTCTTCTGCCTACTTCAGGCTAAATTCCATTCCCGGGATTCCTCAGGTAGCTCCGTACCTGTACTTCTAGACAACATAGAACAGGACACTAACTTTTTTTCCGAGTTAAAACATAAAATCAGTAATCAATAATCATTACCAAACTGATCAATAATCAAACCATCCTCTCCTACCAGGAAACTGATCCAGCGCCTAATCAGGGATCAATACTCAATAATATAGCAGAACAATGGCACATACACACTCACCCAAATCCCTGATGCGCTGGTTGTCAGTTTTTATACAAGTTCAATTCTCCTTCTTCATATCTGTTCATATATGGCAATTTTTCCCAATACCTATCTAACTCAACAATCAACTCTTCCTCTACTTGGTCGATGAACCAATTAGTTGAATAGTTGATGGTAATGATACTCTTTTATCTAACTAATCATTTATTAACTAAATAACCACAGACTCTTGTTGAAGTTAATAAAGTTTATAACAAAATCATGTAATAAAATGCTCAAATGCATACAGTCACAAATGCAAACAATGAGCTCACATAAGGAGAGAGAGAACATCAGCAAATCAAATGAACAGAACTCATCAATAAGCAATGACAATATTGCGTGAAGGAGTGGATAGATAAAGAGACAAAAGTTTCAGAGACAAAAATACATTTGCGAGTAAATTATGAAGAAAAACGAGTTAGAATAATACAAACCCAGCGGATTTGTAGTGAAAACCACCCCTCAGGCCTAAGTGGTGGTGGGGATCCCCCGAAATAGAGTCAGGGGACAAAGATTCAGGGACAGGATCAGGACAGGACAGAAATCAGCTAGGCCTCTCTTCTAACCGACGGACTGCGACGTATCCCCCTCTCTCAGCCTCTCCACCTAACGTGCTAAACCACACCCCTAAAGACACCCCAATTATACCTTTAAACCTACATGTCCGTCCCACATCAATTGAAACATCCCACGAAACTAAACAGTTGATTGGTGGACTTTGGGGTTGGTATGTCACACCATGATAACTTCATTCGCTCTTAAGCCTATTCTTTGTTTTATGCCCATTTCTCATTAGCTCATATATTGTACATTCACACGATCAAGTCTAAGTTACAATTTTATACATTTCAAGCAATGTCTTCAGGAAATGTCCTTCTATCCCACGGTTTGTCACGTTGCTTGGCAGACGATCATCACATTGGCCTTCAACTCTTTCATCTCTTCTGCTGTGCTCAGTGCTTCAACGTGCTTTTGTCTGAACAGCATTTACTTTAATTTCCAACCCGCCTTCACTTTGGTCAATATAAGAAAACATGGAGTTCATCCAGCCCACTATAACGAATAAAAAAACGAACATTCATTAATTATGTGATAATGTAATTTTCGCTGTTTACCACCCACCTTTGTACTATCCCTTATTAATGTTTTTTTCCTAGCATAGACTTATGCAAACCGACATTATTAATTCAAAGCAAACTGCAACATGCAAACTACGAAATGCACATGCGGCCGAGTCATGCATTATTTCTCGTTTCTTTCAAAGCATGATGTAAATACAATTTTAGTTCTTTCATATATTATTTTCACGTTAGTGCATGTATGCGCAAAGCAGTTTTCCCTCGTGTTTATGTAGGGTGCATGTTAATTTTCTATTACTACTTACTGTTAGTACGTATTATGGGGGTATTTATTCGAGCAGGTTTCTTTTATCGAATCCCTGCTCCATCACCGGTATAGGCGGAATAACCTTGGACTAGTGCAATTTTTATCTATCTGACTGCGAACATGCAGTACAACCCCCTCCTTTTTATTGCAGCAACATCGAACTAAAGCAGGGAGTTCTTCAGGGCTCCTCTCTCAGTCCCACCATGTTTAATGTATACATCTATCGTCTCATTCAACTCATATGTGGGCTGGGAATGACCTGCAATAATTATGTGGACGACACTCAGCTGACGGTCTCGCTCAACCCAGGCTCTGTGGGGTCCTTGGACTCTTTTCACCAGTGCATGAAGAGAATCATCGAGTGGCTTAGAAACAACTAGCTGCAGTTTATTGCTAGCAAGACGGAGACCATGCCAGGTGGGGAGGACAGTCGTTACTCATCTACATGATTTCTAGTCGACAGGAGATAGGTCAGTTCCTGAATGGGCAGACTCCGCACAAGATCTGGGGGTATAAATAGACTCCACCCTTTCATTTGTAGACCATGCAGAGAAGACATCAAATACCTCCTTTGCTGTTATGAGAGCTTCACGAAAAATCCTCCCACTGCTTCCGACCAACTGGTACTCCTGCATCATTCATAGTACCATCATTAGCCGGATTTATTATCGTAATGCACTTTTCATCGGTGCACCTAAGGAGACATTAAAGTGTCTCACACAAGTCCACAGAGGTGAGGAGAAACAGACTTGCAGGAGACTTATGTCTTGGAAGGCGTACGCACGCTGCCAAACCGGCGCTTGGACAGGAATGGCATTCCTCCACCTCTACAGCCCCTGGCTCCTTGCACTGGTTGCC
The DNA here is from genome assembly GCA_963921515.1 of Calotriton arnoldi. Taxonomy (NCBI): domain Eukaryota; kingdom Metazoa; phylum Chordata; class Amphibia; order Caudata; family Salamandridae; genus Calotriton; species Calotriton arnoldi. The sequence continues at coordinate 174,763 of CAWUFW010010362.1, read as the reverse complement.
AGTGAAAAAGAGAACTTTTTTTAAAGTAGCGTGCTTGATGCACAAGATTGTTCACCAGCTGGCACTTTGCATCCTGGCAGATAGGATTACTCCGTACCAACCAGGCAGATTACTCCACTCAGCCTCTGTGCCGAAACTCAAGGGTGCCGAATCACAGAACTAATCTGAGATAAAACCCTAAACTTACTACTTTTGGTATTCGCAGAAGGCATTTAGTAGTAGTAAAGTTAGGAGTCCTAACTTTACTACTACTAAACTGAGATAAAATCCTAAACGTACTACTTTTGGTATTCACAGAAGGCATTTAGTAGTAGTAAAGTTAGGACTCCTAACTTTACTACTACTAAACTGAGATAAAATCCTAAACTTACTACTTTTGGTATTCACAGAAGGCATTTAGTAGTAGTAAAGTTAGGACTCCTAACTTTACTACTACTAAACTGAGATAAAATCCTAGACTTACTACTTTTGGTATTCACAGAAGGCATTTAGTAGTAGTAAAGTTAGGACTCCTAACTTTACTACTACTAAACTGAGATAAAATCCTAGACTTACTACTTTTGGTATTCACAGAAGGAATTTAGTAGCAGTAAAGTTAGGACTCCTAACTTTACTACTACTAAACTGAGATAAAATCCTAAACTTACTACTTTTGGTATTCGCAGAAGGCTTTTAGTAGTAGTAAAGTTAGGACTCCTAACTTTACTACTACTAAACTGAGATAAAATCCTAAACTTACTACTTTTGGTATTCACAGAAGGCATTTAGTAGTAGTAAAGTTAGGACTCCTAACTTTACTGCTACTAAACTGAGATAAAATCCTAAACTTACTACTTTTGGTATTCACAGAAGGCATTTAGTAGTAGTAAAGTTAGGACTCCTAACTTTACTACTACTAAACTGAGATAAAATCCTAAACTTACTACTTTTGGTATTCACAGAAGGCATTTAGTAGTAGTAAAGTTAGGACTCCTAACTTTACTACTACTAAAGTGAGACAAAATCCTAAACTTACTACTTTTGGTATTCACAGAAGGTATTTAGTAGTAGTAAAGTTAGGACTCCTAACTTTACTACTACTAAACTGAGACAAAATCCTAAACTTACTACTTTTGGTATTCACAGAAGGCATTTAGTAGTAGTAAAGTGCGGACTCCTAACTTTACTACTACTAAACTGAGATAAAATCCTAGACTTACTACTTTTGGTATTCACAGAAGGCATTTAGTAGTAGTAAAGTTAGGACTCCTAACTTTACTACTACTAAACTGAGATAAAATCCTAAACTTACTACTTTTGGTATTCACAGAAGGCATTTAGTAGTAGTAAAGTTAGGACTCCTAACTTTACTACTACTAAACTGAGATAAAATCCTAAACTTACTACTTTTGGTATTCACAGAAGGCATTTAGTAGTAGTAAAGTTAGGACTCCTAACTTTACTACTACTAAACTGAGATAAAATCCTAAACTTACTACTTTTGGTATTCACAGAAGGCATTTAGTAGTAGTAAAGTTAGAGTCCTAACTTTACTACTACTAAACTGAGATAAAATCCTAAACTTACTACTTTTGGTATTCACAGAAGGCATTTAGTAGTAGTAAAGTGCGGACTCCTAACTTTACTACTACTAAACTGAGATAAAATCCTAGACTTACTACTTTTGGTATTCACAGAAGGCATTTAGTAGTAGTAAAGTTAGGACTCCTAACTTTACTACTACTAAACTGAGATAAAATCCTAAACTTACTACTTTTGGTATTCACAGAAGGCATTTAGTAGTAGTAAAGTTAGGACTCCTAACTTTACTACTACTAAACTGAGATAAAATCCTAAACTTACTACTTTTGGTATTCACAGAAGGCATTTAGTAGTAGTAAAGTTAGGACTCCTAACTTTACTGCTACTAAACTGAGATAAAACCCTAAACTTACTACTTTTGGTATTCGCGAGAAGGCATTTAGTAGTAGTAAAGTTAGGACTCCTAACTTTACTGCTACTAAACTGAGATAAAATCCTAAACTTACTACTTTTGGTATTCACAGAAGGCATTTAGTAGTAGTAAAGTTAGGACTCCTAACTTTACTACTACTAAACTGAGATAAAATCCTAAACTTACTACTTTTGGTATTCACAGAAGGCATTTAGTAGTAGTAAAGTTAGGACTCCTAACTTTACTACTACTAAACTGAGATAAAAATCCTAAACTTACTACTTTTGGTATTCACAGAAGGCATTTAGTAGCAGTAAAGTTAGGACTCCTAACTTTACTACTACTAAACTGAGATAAAATCCTAGACTTACTACTTTTGGTATTCACAGAAGGCATTTAGTAGTAGTAAAGTTAGGAGTCCTAACTTTACTACTACTAAATGCCTTCTGTGAATACCAAAAGTAGTAAGTTTAGGGTTTTATCTCAGATTAGTTCTGTGAATCGGCCCCAAGATTCCTACGTACAAGAAAGAGAGCCGGAGGCACAGGCTACTCAGTTCTGGGGCCCAAGCTGTGGAATAGTATACCAAACACACGCACAACTCACTCAGAATCCCTTATCATTCAGGAAACTCCTAAGAACTTGATCTACAGGCCGTAGTCTCCCCACGGGATGGCCAGGCTTATGTCCCGCAGTGCCAGGAGTCAGGACACCCGTAGGGTTGCAGCTGCACTTAGCAAATGTTATAATAATAATAAGAAGAAGAATTCAGTTACCATGCTGAAACTTGTATTACTTCTGCAGTGTGAGCAATATAGCAGAATAAACAAACATTGTGATTTTATGATCAATTAACCAGATAAGGCACTGTTTAGTGGTAGTGGCGGCAAGGTAACCAGGTATGGGACAGTCTGGGGCAGAGCAGGAGGTGTGCTGCTGTGTTTGGCATTTGTAGGGTATGTATTTATGTATATATGTATGTGTGTGGTATTTCTAGAGTCCAAACATAGCCAAAAGGAGTGCTGTACACAGTCAAAGACAAGCATATAGTTACTGAGTAAGAGGAGAGGACGCTGGGTTGTGAGCAGTAATACGTTGTGATGTAGTGTCGAGGTACGCCTTCAAGCGTTGGGGCGGTCCTGATGGATGTTGTTCCAGACCAAGGATGAACAGATGGAAAAGTCCTGAGTGGAGGTACGCATGGAACCACCAGAGACCGTGAGCTTGTCTGCGAGATAAGCAAGGGTGTTGGTATGAGCGCTTTTAAATGATTCCACTGAGTTTGAAGATGGGGCAGGATGGCAAGGGGAGCCTGGATGAGATGTGCTTCAGTGTGGGTGGGATGCCCTTAAGGTGTGCCAGGGTGGAGTCTGGGAGGCCATGGTGCAGGGCATCCATTTGTGAGACTACAAGGGCTTGAACAGTTCTGATGTCACTTCCTGGAAGAAGCGGTTTCACTCGAAGAGAGAGCTGGCTCCAGGCCATCTGCAGTTTTTTTACATTGTGCTCCTTGACTGCTGGTCCCAGGGTGAATCCAAGTGGCGTTCAGTGAAAGTCGCGGTTCGAAGCTGTCAAGGTTCATGTCATTGAGCCAGGTTGGTACTGTATCTTGTTTATTGTTTTTGGCAAATAGGAGAAATTCTGAGCCTGAATGAGAATTCTCATAGCAGATATTCCGCCCAGAGTGGGAAGACTCCCTCCCGGCTGGGGGCTTCCGCCCGAGTGAGGTGCTCCCCCACGACTATGGGGCCTCTGCCACGATAGAGGAAACTCACCCAGGACTGCGGGGCCTCTGCCACGAGTGGGGAGACTCTCCCAGAAGTGCGGGGCCTCTGCCACGAGTGGAGAGACTCTCCCAGAACTGCGGGGCCTCTGCCACGAGTGGGGAGACTCCCCCAGGACTGCAGGGCCTCTACCCTGAGTGGGGAGACTCCCCCAGGACTGCGGGCCTCCGCCACAAGTGCAGAGACTTTCCCAGGACTGCGGGGCCTCTGCCATAAGTGGGGAGACTCCCCCAGGACTGCGGGGCCTCCGCCACAAGTAGGGAGACTCCCCCAGGACTGCGGGGCCTCTGCCACGAGTGCAGAGACTCACCCAGGACTGCGGGCCTCTGCCACGAGTGAGGAGACTCCCCCAGGACTGCGTGGCCTCCACTCCGAGTAGGGAGATTCCCCCATGACTGTGGGGCCTCCGCCACGAGTGCAGAGACTCTCCCAGAACTGCAGTGAGTCTCCCACGAGTGCAGAGACTCCCTCCTGACTGGGGGCCTCCGCCCGAGTGAGGTGCTCCCCCACGACTGTGGGGCCTCCGCCACGATAGAGGAAACTCCCCCAGGACTGCGGGGCCTCTGCCACGAGTGGGGAGACTCTCCCAGAACTGCAGGGCCTCTGCCACGAGTGCAGAGACTCACCCAGGACTGTGGGCCTCTGCCACAAGTGGGGAGACTCCCCCAGGACTGCGGGGCCTCCACTCCAAGTAGGGAGATTCCCCCACGACTGTGGGGCCTCTGCCACGAGTGCAGAGATTCTCCCAGAACTGCGGGCCTCTGCCACGAGTGCGGAGAATCCCTCCCGACTGGGGGCCTCCGCCCGAGTGAGGTGCTCCCCCACGACTGTGGGGCCTCCGCCACGATAGAGGAAACTCCCCCAGGACTGTGGGGCCTCTGCCATGAGTGGGGAGACTCTCCCAGAACTGCGGGGCCTCTGCCACGAGTGGGGAGACTCCCCCAGGACTGCGGGGCCTCTGCCACAAGTGGGGAGACTCCCCCAGGACTGTGGGGCCTCTGCCACGAGTGGGGTGACTCCCCTAGGACTGCGGGGCCTCCACTCCGAGTAGGGAGATTCCCCCACGACTGTGGGGCCTCCGCCACGAGTGCAGAGACTCTCCCAGAACTGTGGGGCCTCTGCCACGAGTGCAGAGACTCCCTCCCGACTGGGGGCCTCCGCCCGAGTGAGGTGCTCCCCCACGACTGTGGGGCCTCCGCCACGATAGAGGAAACTCCCCCAGGACTGCAGGGCCTCTGCCCCAAGTAAGGTGCTCCCCCAGGACTGTGGGGCCTCTGCCACGAGTGTGGAGACTCCCCCAGGACTGCGGGGCCTCCAATCTGAGTAGGGAGATTCCCCCAGGACTGTGGGGCCTCCGCCACGATAGAGGAAACTCCCCCAGGACTGCGGGGCCTCTGCCACGAGTGGGGAGACTCTCCCAGAACTGCAGGGCCTCTGCCACGAGTGCAGAGACTCACCCAGGACTGCGGGCCTCTGCCACAAGTGGGGAGACTCCCCCAGGACTGCGGGGCCTCCACTCCAAGTAGGGAGATTCCCCCACGACTGTGGGGCCTCTGCCACGAGTGCAGAGATTCTCCCAGAACTGCGGGCCTCTGCCACGAGTGCGGAGAATCCCTCCCGACTGGGGGCCTCCGCCCGAGTGAGGTGCTCCCCCACGACTGTGGGGCCTCCGCCACAATAGAGGAAACTCCCCCAGGACTGTGGGGCCTCTGCCATGAGTGGGGAGACTCTCCCAGAACTGCAGGGCCTCTGCCACAAGTGGGGAGACTCCCCCAGGACTGCGGGCCTCTGCCACAAGTGGGGAGACTCCCCCAGGACTGTGGGGCCTCTGCCACGAGTGGGGTGACTCCCCTAGGACTGCAGGGCCTCCACTCCGAGTAGGGAGATTCCCCCACGACTGTGGGGCCTCCGCCACGAGTGCAGAGACTCTGCCAGAACTGTGGGGCCTCTGCCACGAGTGCAGAGACTCCCTCCCGACTGGGGGCCTCCGCTTCGAGTGAGGTGCTCCCCCACGACTGTGGGGCCTCCGCCACGATAGAGGAAACTCCCCCAGGACTGCAGGGCCTCTGCCCCAAGTAAGGTGCTCCCCCAGGACTGTGGAGCCTCTGCCACGAGTGTGGAGACTCCCCCAGGACTGCAGGGCCTCCAATCTGAGTAGGGAGATTCCCCCAGGACTGCGGGGCCTCTGCCACGAGTAAGGAGACTCCCCCAGGACTGCAGGGCCCATGCCATGAGTGAGGAAACTCCCTCCCGACTGCTGGTTTTCCGCCCCGAGTGAGGTGCTCCCCCACGACTACAGGGCCTCCACCACAATAGAGGAAACTCCCCCAGGACTGCGGGGCCTCCACCACGAGTGGGGAGACTCCCCCAGGACTGCGGGGCCTCCGCCACAAGTGGGGAGACTCCACCAGGACTGCGGGGCCTCTGCTACGAGTGCAGAGACTCACCCAGGACTGCGGGCCTCTGCCATGAGTGGGGAGACTCCCCCAGGACTGCGTGGCCTCCACTCTGAGTAGGGAGATTCCCCCACGACTGTGGGGCCTCCGCCACGAGTGCAGAGACTCACCCAGGACTGCGGGGCCTCTGCCACAAGTGGGGAGACTCTCCCAGAACTGCGGGGCCTCTGCCACGAGTGCGGAGACTCCCTCGCGACTGGGGCCTCTGCCCGTGTGAGGTGCTCCCCCATGACTGTGGGGCCTCCGCCACGATAGAGGAAACTCCCCCAGGACTGCGGGGCCTCTGCCCCGAGTAAGGTGCTCCCCCAGGACTGCGGGGCCTCTGCCATGAGTGGGGAGACTCCCCCAGGACTGCAGGGCCTCCAATCCGAGTAGGGAGATTCCCCCAGGACTGCGGGGCCTCTGCCACGAGTGAGGAGACCCCCCCCAGGACTGCAGGGCCCATGCCATGAGTGAGGAAACTCCCCCAGGACTGCGGGGCCTCTGCCACGAGTGGGGAGACTCTCCTAGAACTGCAGGGCCTCTGCCGTGAGTGGGGAGACTCCCCCAGGACTGCGGGCCTCTGCCACGAGTGGGGAGACTCCCCCAGGACTGCGGGGCCTCTGCCACAAGTGCAGAGACTCACCCAGGACTGCGGGGCCTCTGCCACGAGTGCAGAGACTCACCCAGGACTGCGGGCCTCTGCCATGAGTGGGGAGACTCACCCAGGACTGCGGGGACTTCACTCCGAGTAGGGAGATTCCCCCACGACTATGGGGCCTCCGCCACGAGTGCAGAGACTCTCCCAGACCTGCAGGGCCTCTGCCACAAGTGCGGAGACTCCCTCCCGACTGGGGGCCTCCGCCCGAGTGAGGTGCTCCCCCACGACTGTGGGGCCTCCGCCACGATAGAGGAAACGTCCCCAGGACTGCGGGCCTCTGCCACGAGTGGGGAGACTCTCCCAGAACTGCAGGGCCTCTGCCACGAGTGGGGAGACTCCCCCAGGACTGCGGGGCCTCTGCCACGAGTGGGGAGACTCCCCCAGGACTGCGGGGCCTCCACTCCGAGTAGGGAGATTCCCCCACGACTGTGGGGCCTCCCCCACTAGTGCAAAGACTCTCCCAGAACTGCGGGGCCTCTGCCATGAGTGCAAAGACTCCCTCCCGACTGGGGGCCTCCGCCCGAGTGAGGTGGTCCCCCACGACTGTGGGGCCTCCGCCACGATAGAGGAAACTCTCCCAGGACTGCGGGGCCTCTGCCCCGAGTAAGGTGCTCCCCCAGGACTGCGGGGCCTCTGCCACAAGTGGGGAGACTCCCCCAGGTCTGCGGGGCCTCCAATCCGAGTAGGGAGATTCCCCCAGGACTGCGGTGCCACTGCCACGAGTGAGGAGACTCCCCCAGGACTGCAGGGCCCATGCCATGAGTGAGGAAACTCCCTCCCGACTGCGGGGCCTCCGCCCCGAGTGAGGTGCTCCCCCACGACTGCGGGGCCTCCACCACGATAGAGGAAACTCCCCCAGGACCCTGGGGCCTCTGCCACGAGTGCAGAGACTCCCCCAGGACTGCGGGGCCTCCACTCCAAGTAGGGAGATTCCCCCACGACTGTGGGGCCTCCGCCACGAGTGCAGAGACTCCCCCACAACTTCGGGGCCTCCACCACAAGTGCGGAGATTCCCCCACGACTGTGGGGCCTCCGCCCCGAGTGAGGTGCTCCCCCATGACTGTGGGGCCTCCGCCACGATAAAGGAAACTGTAGTAATGAAGTCCACGCAGGTAGGAAGTAGTTCATGAAGTTTTATTGAAGATAGTTACATGTAGAGGAGTTGTAGTGAAGCAGGTAGTTGAGTTCTGTAGAGCAGCCCCACCAGGAGCAGCCTGCCTGCTGCACAGCCCATTCTCAACTGTCACCTCACCTCACAGGCTCCCAACATTCCAATATGCATCATCACTCCAACATTCCATGCAGCACACAGCACATTCTCACTGGCTGAGCAGGAGGTGAAAATGGCAGAACATTAACATGGGCAGGATACTACATATCCCCCTTTCTTATACAACAGAAGCAATAGTCCTGTACCTTAAATAAGATGTAACAATAAGAACCCAAGTAAGGAATAAATGAGAGGAACACTAATGCAACAGAATAAATGTAATAGAAAAGAACAAATAGGAAAGGGTGAAGAGATAGGTGGAAGAAAATGAAGAGGAAGAAATGGGTAAATATACACAAATAGAAATGACCCATCTTCTCCAACAAGGAATTGCAAAAGAGAAGAAAACAGTGATAAGGCGGAGGAAACAACAAGTAGCAGAAAGGCATAGACACATAAACGACTACCCCCCAAACACGCCCACTGGCCAGACAGGCATGCAAGGAAGAAAGACATAGCACGACATGAACTGAACACCAGCTTAACACCCAGACACACAGAGAAGTAAAGGACGGATCTCCTCCTAAACAAGGAAGAAATAGAATGAAACTACAAAGAGGGAAAGGCTGGGGACAAGGAAGACTAACAACCAATAAAGTCCAGATACCAAGGATGAAAAGAAAAAGTAACATCACGAGGAGAACTGGACAGGAGAGAAAACAGAGAAGATGAGAAGAAAATACAATAAGTATAATTCATCCTCCCCCATTTTCAAATTGACAATGAAATAAGATATAAGCATAACGTTGCGTAGAAAATAACAGCAAATGGGACTGAAACCCATGAGACACACCCCAAAAAAGGGTAAAAATGTACCACTCGTATGTGAAGATGGGGCTAAAACCCATGACCTACCCCTGATATAAGGGTGGAAGCAAATGTACATGGGACTGACACCCAGTAAGGCACACCCTGGGTAAGGGTAATGATGTACCACACGTGCGTGAAAATGGGACTAAGACCCATGACCTACCCCAGACATAAGGGAGGTTAACTAATGTAAATGGGACTAAAACCCATGTCCTACCCCCAGCCGTAGGGGAGGAAAACTAATGTAAATGGGACTAAAACCCATGTCCTACCCTAAGACTAAAGGGTGGGAAAACTAGTGTAAATGGGACTGTGACCCATAGGACGTTGCCCTATGTGAGGGTATAAACTGTAAATTGCCCATGTAGGCAAATGTGCTATAATAGAATGGGGCTTGAACCCATTCCCGTCTCAAATGTAAAGTAATCTAACGTGAAAATGGAACAAAAATTCCTAACGGTCATGAAAAGGAGTGTAAAAACAAACCAAATGTTGGCTGAACACCACCCACAAAAACACTGGGACCTCCCTTATGTAAGAGTACCTAAGGTTCTACAGTAAGTGGGCAACCTAAACCCACAACACCAAACCCATGCGTGAGGGCTGAAAAATACAATGTTGTAGTGTAACCTAAGATGCAATGTTATAACGTATACTGGAAAATATACAGTAGATGCATAAACATGCTACAAAATGCAATGTATGCCCAAATTACTGTAATTTCCCAAAATGAAACATAACGACCGAGAGATTGGGTCCAAAATGGTCCTGTCCTGTGCTTAAAACCACTGTAATAACAGACGAACTGGAAGTCTGTAGTGAATCCACATGTCGTGAGTAGCTATGTGTTCCCCAAAATACAAGTTCTGTAAGGCAGAGAGGAAGAGTACGGTAATCTAACGCAGCACTTCAAACCTTGGTGAACGCCTCACACGAGAAATGGTGAGTGGTCCGAGTCCAATAAAAATGGACAGAAGACGATAAACTCTATGGTCAACAGACACTGTATAAATACTGCTTTGTCCTTACATACACCAAGGAAAAGAAGCGCAACAGTACCCCAATATCCTGCGATGTGCCTGGCCGGCAAAAGCTCCAGTACTTAATTCTCGCTCTGCTCGTGGTTGGCCGAACACAATAAAACAGATATCAGCCTGCGGCAAAGATGTGACCACTGGTGTACACCCACCGGAAGTGCTACGTAGCTTTACAGCAAATGCCTAAGAAAGAAAACATGGCGGCATATTGTGAAGAAGGAGGTCCCCAGACAGTGAGTTGTGGGTCGTAAGTTCTTTAATGGTAAAAGGGTAACAGCGACACCGGAGACAGCTTCCTCCGCTTCCGTCCAACTCCAACCGTCCCCCCAAAACCCCCCGGCTCCACATTCTACCATACACATTCTGCATACCTCACGCGACCCTCACGCGACACGCACCACAAGCCAATACCACACACCTTCCCCCTTCAAAACAAAACACAAAACAACAGGAAACATACACCCCACAAGAATACACAACAAAACCAAGGACAAGACAACAAAAACAAGATCACAGAAGAAATCAGAAATAAACCAGAATTATTCTCAACCAGACTACTTATCCCAACTTGTAATCAGCAAAACGAGCAGGAACCCTCCTCAACCTGCTACCACGACGCAAAACATCAGCATCAAGATTGGATTCGTGACTGGCAGCCTCTACCAATCCATCATTCCTACCGCATAACTCCACACCACTACTACGCAACTCTACACCACAATCCTTCCCCAACATGTAACCACTGCACCCTTCCTCACTTGGTACCCTACCACACGGAACACTATTCCGACCATTACAAAAACTCAACTGACGAAAATTCCATCTCCTACCATCTTCCAATTCAACTGCACTACCCAACACCTTCCGCACTTCCAAAGGCCCTGACCAAACAGCTTCACCTTTCAAGAACCCTCTTGGATTTCTCACACGAACCATCTGACCAAAATGAACAACAGGCCAACGGTAATTGCCACCACGAGAACGAACAGTGCGCTCCTGGTACTCCTTAACCTTAGATTTAATTTCTTTATCAAGCACACTACCCTTAGACCTCATTCTATTATTCCTTTTCTTCAACCACCAAGGAACCAAAACAGTCGAAGGTTTCCTCCCCCCAACACCTCAAAAGGTGTTTTACCAGTCACCGAATGAGGAGTAACACGATATGCCATAAGTCTCTCTTGCAAAGCCTTCCTCCAAGGAAACCCTGCACTTAGGGCCAACTGAATCGCTTCTTTGACCACCCTATTGAAGCGTTCCACCTGTCCATTCTCTTCGGGATGATATAATGATGACCGTATATGTTTGATACCCATCTCCATCAAAAATTCTCGCATCTTGTCCGATACCAATTGGGAACCATTGTCCGAAACCAAAATCTCAGGTACACCTTCCCTTGAAAACACATCTTCCAAAAATTCAATGACCACATCCGTAGTCACATTACTGACCATCCTTACCTCCGGCCACTTGGAGTAGTAATCAATCAGAACGATAGCATAACAATCCTTCGCTGACACGGCTGAAAATGGACCCATAAAATCAATAGCAATTTTTTGCCATGGTCCCTCAGGCAACTCCACCATACTCAAAGGTATACACAAAGGTTTAGCGACCTTATCACTAGCACCACAGATCTTGCAATCCCTGACCCAACGATCCACCATAGAATCAACACCAGGCCCCCAAAAACATTCTTTAATTCTTCTTTTGGTACTTGACATACCACCATGACCCCTATGACTCCTCTCAATAATACCATTGCGCATGCCCAACGGAGGCACAATCTTGTCCCCCCTCAAAATGATACCATTTGACAAACACAACTCTTCCTTAATTTTCCAAAATGTAGAACACTCTCCTCGTAGAGCAGATTCCCTCGGCCAACCATCCATAATATACTTCTCAACCTCTTTCAAAACAACATCCTTGTCCATTTCATGCAACCACAATTCTTCAGACAGTGTATTACACACTACCACTCCCTCATCTTCAATAGACAAAATATCCTTGAAGGTAAAAGCAACTTCAGATTCATTTACATCCACCCCATCGGTAGGAATCAAGCTAGGCAACCGTGAAAGTCCATCAGCAACCAGGTTTTCCTTCCCAGGAATGTATTTGATTTCATAACTAAACATTTGCAATTTAGAAGCCAGACGGGCCAACCTCGGAGTCAAATTCCTCCCTCCTTCAGGTCTCAAAATGTTCACTAAAGGCTTATGATCCATACAAATCTTGAACTTCCTCCCCCACACATACATACAAAATCTTTCAGCAGCCCACGCAGCAGCAAGCAATTCTTTCTCAATCACTGAGTAATTCCGTTCACATGGTGTTAACGCACTGAGAAGCATACGCCACCACCCATTTCTCATTCTTAGTATGTTGTGAAAACACAGCACCAATTCCATAACCGGAAGCATCCACAGATAACATACAATCAGCTGAAGGCATGAAGGGTTTCAAACATGGAGTTACAGAAATCTCCTTCTTAACATTTTCAAAACATTGTTTCTGTTGTTGCTCCCATACAAATGATACATTTTTCTTTAGTAAAGCCCTCAACGGTTCCATTTTGGATGCATAGTTTTCAATAAAACGAGAATAAAATTCAGTAAGGCCCAGAAAGGACATTAATTGTTCCTTGCTCTTTGGTTCTGGAGCAGACAAAATTGCTTCCACATGACTGATTTTAGGTCGAATACCATCCTTGGATATAACATGGCCAAGATATTCCACCTCACATTTACCAAAAACACACTTCTCATTCCTAACAGTTAAACCATGTTCCCTAAGAGCTTCCAAAACCGCATGCAAACACTTGTCATGGGATTCCTTATTCTTCCCGAAGATCAGAATGTCATCTTGGAAAACCTTTGCTCCACTAATCCCATGCAAAATTCTTGACATTTCCCTCTGGAAAACAGCTGAAGCACTCGCTAATCCAAAAGGCATACGTCGATACCTAAACATGCCTTCAGGAGTAATAATCAATCACAGTCAATCAATCACAGAATTTGTAGAGCGCACTACTTACCCGCGAGGGTCTCAAGGCGCTGGGGAGAGAGAAGGGGGGGGGTGCTGCTACTGGTCGAACAGCCAGGTCTTGAGTAGCCTCCTGAAGGTCAGCAGGTCTTGGGTCTGTCGTAGGCTTAGTGGAAGGGTGTTCCAGGTCTTGGCGGCGAGGTGTGAGAAGGATCTGCCGCCGGTGGTTGTTCTTCGAATGCGAGGGACGGTGGCGAGGAGAGGTCGGCGGAGCGGAGCTGGCGGTTGGGGACGTAGAAGAAGAGTTGTCTGTTGAGGTAGGCTGGGCCAGTCTTGTGGAGTGCCTTGTGTGCGTGGATGAGGAGTTTGAAGGTGATCCTCCTGTTGACGGGGAGCCAGTGCAGGTTCCTCAGGTGGGGGGTGATGTGGCTGTGGCGTGGTATGTCGAGGATCAGGCGTGCGGAGGCGTTTTGTATGCGTTGCAGTCGCTTGATGAGCTTGCCCGGGGCTCCCGCGTAGAGGGCGTTCCCATAGTCAGTCTGCTACTGACGAGGGCCTGGGTGACTGTTCTTCTTGTGTCTGTCGGGATCCACCTGTAGATCTTGCGAAGCATGCGGAGGGTGTTGAAGCAGGAGGAGGAGACTGCGTTGACTTGCTTGGCCATGGAGAGCGTTGAGTGGAGGATGACTCCCAGGTTGCGTGCGTGGTCGGTGGGTGTCGGGGCTGCTCCCAGCGTCGTTGGCCACCAGGAGTCGTCCCAGGCTGAGGGGTTGGAGCCGAGGATGAGGACCTCCGTCTTGTCCGTGTTCAGCTTTAGTCGGCTGATCTTCATCCAATCGGCGACGGCCTTCATTCCTTCATGGAGATTGGCTTTGGCGGCGAGGGGTCCTTGGTGAGGAGAGGATCAGTTGAGTGTCGTCGGCGTAGGAGATAATGTTGAGGTCGTGCTGTCTGACGATGCGTGCGAGCGGGGCCATGTAGATGTTGAACAGTGTTGGGCTGAGGGAAGATCCCTGGGGTACGCCGCAGATGATCTCGGAGGCTTCGGATCGGAAAGGTGGGAGGCGGACTCTCTGGGTTCTGCCGTCGAGGAAGGAGGTGGTCCATTCCAGGGCCTTGTCTCGGATCCCTGCGTCGTGGAGGCGTGCGCGTAGAGTGCGGTGGCAGACAGTGTCGAATAAAGGCTGTGCAGTGCTTTGAGTTCTCATCCAATTCAATTTGGTGATACGCACTTGCCAAATCTATTTTAGAAAACCAGGAAGAACCCCCAACAGAAGATGTTAATTCTTGTAAGTTAGGAAGGGGAAACGTATCAACCCAAATAGCCTCATTCAAACACCTCAAGTCCACGCATAAACGTAAATCGCCGTTGGACTTAAGGGAAATCACAACTGGAGAAACCCTATCAGAACTCTCCACTGGCTCAATAATTCCATCCTTACACAATTTTTTAAGGATGTCCCCCAACTTTTCACGATAATTAATAGGAACATTCCTAAGCTTTTGTCTTATAGGGCACACACTCTCTCGTAATATAATTTTATGTTTAAATTTCACCATTTTGCCTATACCATCAGTAAAAACATCAAGGTACATTTTCTTAAGCTCAGAATAATCAGCATAAGTGTGTATTTTCTCGCATTCATTCTCATACTGTACAGCAAATACAGGGCACTCCAAACTCGCATCAATCTTAAGACCCAAGTCCATGATATGTGGCCAACTCAAAATGGTTGCACCCTTATTGGCAACATACACCTTGCCCCGACATGACTTATGTCCAAAACACACATCCGCCCAAATACTTGATGAAGAACAACCTCCGTTGAGAAGCAGTAGAAAGGAGCCTCCCTGCATGAAAAGCAACCTCCGTTGAGAAGCGGTAGAAAAGAACCTCCCTGCAGGGCAACTTCAGAGATGCTCGACTGATAGTGTAGCTCCCGATGGCGAGGTAATTAATTCAAAATGGCTGCCAAAGTCATGCACGTAATGACGAAAACTGCACAGAACGTCGAGGATAAGCTTCGGTTGCTAGGAAACGCTGCGAGATGGCTGCCAACGTGATGCTACGAAATTACGATGCTGATTCCTTAAGTTGCTATGGCAACAATAACGCTTCAACACCGGCGTCCGTCCTTTGCTGACGTCACAATTACTCTCCGCAATCTCCACAAAAACAGAGGAAACCCACAAGAATGAAGAGAAATCCAGAAGGATTGCCGGAATAAAGTCAGCCAATCCAAATCTTCAGCGCGGCATTCATCAAAATCACCAATTGAAGATAATGGCGATTTACAAGGAGTCCCCGGTGCCGCTATACTCCCAACTTGTCGCCATTGTGAAGAAGGAGGTCCCCAGACAGTGAGTTGTGGGTCGTAAGTTCTTTAATGGTAAAAGGGTAACAGCGACACCGGAGACAGCTTCCTCCGCTTCCGTCCAACTCCAACCGTCCCCCCGAATCCCCCCGGCTCCACATTCTACCATACACATTCTGCATACCTCACGCGACCCTCACGCGACACGCACCACAAGCCAATATCACACATGTACAGTGCGCTGTGCCGGATGGCTCCCAGCGCGTTAGTGCCCCAAACTGTGTCACTCAGCCAGTTCTGGCGCGGTGAAATGCCTGACGTCACAGAGGATCCTCGAGGAGACCCGCGCGGCTACTAGAATGAGGTAAGATGCACGCGCACATTTTTTTTTTTTAACAGCCAAAAAAAACGGTTTAACGGTCACTGTTCATGCAGCAAAAGATAAGGAGAACAAAAAACCTCGAGTAATGCACCACAGTTCGGTCATTACACAGATACTAGCCTCCTCGGTGTGCCGGTGGCGTAATTAATTCCTCAAACCGGCTTGAAAGAAACTCAGTTGCTGTGACAGACGCACAATAGGCATACAACAAAGCACATAACTTCCCAGTGATGCCAGACAAAGAGTTTGGAACAGTCCATACTTCGGTGACAGAGACAGTCCAAGTCAGCACAAAGGCATCATGTTGAGTGGGCACTCCTCTTTTTAAAACGAAATGAAGTTTGACATACCGTCAAATACTTCGTATGTGAGACTTCTTTTAGTATGAAATTGCTGGGCGTCTCCCAAACACAGGTGGACTGTAGTTTAAGGTTGTAGCCAGCAGCAAACACTCTATAGAGGACAGAATGTGTTGGCGCTGTGACACTAGCCATTGTTCCCATCCTTGATGTTTGCCTTTACTCCGTGACGATTTTGTGTGTCCTAATGGTCATGGAATATGTGGCTGGAAATGCACATACGTGACCCAGATGAATTTACTGGCTGTAAATTGATGGGCTTGAAAACACAAGCAGTACTGGTTACTCCAAAGTCCAAATTAAGTAGTGTAGATGAGCACAACACGCCTGGGCTAGGGCTGTCAGATGGTGATGACACTGGTGGGGCTGAGAGGCGTAGTGCTTCATCTGTACGTGTTTCTTGTTGACTTCTTTGCTTTTCTTTGAAGAACTTCTTTCTTTCTTGTAGACGTCTTTGTTGTTCTGTGTAGAACACCCTTGTATCTTGTTTGGAGTTTTTCTTTTCCTGTGGATACCTCCTCTTGTACTTTGTGTTCCCAGCATCTGTAGGCTCTGTAGTTTGCTCCATTTTCAGGTCCTCTTTTGGTCGCCAGGTCCCTGAAAATCCGGTTGTAGCACGTAGGTAGTCACCAACTCGTCCCCAAAATAATGTAGTAATGAGGTCCACGCAGGTAAGATGTAGTTTAATTTGATTTATTGAAGTAAGTTACATGTAGAGGAGTTGTAGTGAAGCAGGTAGTTGAGTTCCTTAGAGCAGCCCCACCAGGAGCAGCCTGCCTGCTGCTCAGCCCATTCTCAACTGTCACCTCACCTCACAGGCTCCCAACATTACAATATGCATCATCACTTGAACATTCCATGCAGCACACAACACATTCACACTGGCTGAGCAGGTGGTGAAAATGGCAGAACAATAACATGCGCAGGATACTACAGAAACTCCCCCAAGACTGCGGGGCCTCCGCCACGAGTAAGGAGACTCCCCCAGGACTGCGGGGCCTCCGCCACAAGTGGGGAGACTCCCCCAGGACTGCAGGGCACACGCCATGAGTGAGGAAACTCCCCCAGGACTGCGGGGCCTCTGCCACGAGTGGGGAGAATCTCCCAGAACTGCGGGGCCTCTGCCACGAGTGTAGAGACTTCCCCAGGACTGCGGGGCCTCTGCCCCGAGTGGGGAGACTCCCCCAGGACTGCGGGCCTCCGCCACAAGTGCAGAGACTCCCCCAGGAGTGCGGGGCCTCTGCCACGAGTGGGGAAACTCCCCCACGACTGCGGGGCCTCCGGCACGAGTGCGGAGATTCTCCTAGGACTACGGGGCCTCCGCCACAAGTGCAGAGACTCGTCCATGACTGCAGGGATTCTGCCACGAGTGCGGAGACTCCCTCACGACTGCGGGGCCTCCACCACGACTGCCAGACCTCTGCCATGAGTGGGGAGACTCCCCACGACTGCGTGGCCTCCGCCACGAGTGCAGAGACTCCCCCAGGACTGCAGGGCCTCCGCCACGAGTGCCGAGACTCCCCCAGGACTGCGGAGCCTCCGCCACAAGTCGGGAACCACACCCCATGACTGAGGAGCCTCCGTCACGAGTGCGGAGACTCCCCCAGGACTGCGGGGCTCTGCCATGAGTGAGGAAACTCCCCCAGGACTGCGGGGCCTCTGCCTTGAGTGGGGAGACTCCCCCAGGACTGTGGGGCCTCCCCCACGAGTGCGGAGACTCCGTCAGGACTGCAGGGCCTCCACCACGAGTGCGGAGACTCCCCCAAGACTGCGGCCTAAGCCACGAGTGCAGAGACTCCCCCAGGACTGCGGAGCCTCCCCCACGAGTCGGGAACCTCCGTCACAAGTGCTGAGACTACCCCAGGACTGCAGAGCCTCCGCCACGAGTGCGCAGTCTCCCCCACGACTGCAGGGCCTCTGTCACGAGTGCGGAAACTCCCCCAGGACTGCAGGGCCTCCGCCACAAGTCAGGAACCTCCCCCATGACTGCGGGGTCTCCGTCACAAGTGCGGTGACTCCCCCAGGACTGCGGGGCTCTGCCATGAGTGAGGAAACTCCCCCAGCCCTGAGGGCCCTCCGCCCTGAGTGGGGAGAATCTCCCAGGTCTTCCGGGCCTCCGCCACGAGTGCGGAGACTCCCCCAGGACTGCGGAGCCTCCGCCATGAGTCAGGAACCTCCACCACGACTGCAGGGCCTCCGTCACGAGTGCGGAGACTCCCCCAGGACTGCAGGGCCTCCGCCACGAGTGCAGAGACTCACCCATGACTGCAGGGCCTCCGCCACGAGTGCAGAGACTCCCCCATGACTGCAGGGCCTCTGCCACGAGTGCAGAGACTCACCCAGGACTGCAGGGCCTCCGCCACGAGTGCAGAGACTCACCCAGGACTGCAGGGCCTCCACCACGAGTGCAGAGACTCACCCAGGACTGCAGGGCCTCTGCCACGAGTGCGCAGTCTCCCCCATGACTGCAGGGCCTCCGTCACGAGTGTAGAGACTCACCCATGACTTTGCGCCTCCGCTGCGAGTGCAGAGACTCACCCATGACTGCAGGGCCTCCGCCACGAGTGCAGAGACTCACCCATGACTGCAGGGCCTCCACCACGAGTGCAGAGACTCACCCAGGACTGCAGGGCCTCCGCCACAAGTGCAGAGACTCACCCAGGACTGCAGGGCCTCCGCCACGAGTGCAGAGACTCACCCAGGACTGCAGGGCCTCCGCCACGACTGCCGGACCTCTGCCATCCAGGATTAGAGGAGTTCCCTAACTCTGATTTATCACGACTTGACTGTCTCCGCATGGTTCATTTTGTCCTGAGGAAGACCCTACATGACACCTTTTCAGTAATACATACACCAGGGTCGAAACGTCGACGTACTATCTACTTGTGTCCTTTGTCATTGTAACCTTGAATAGATGGCATGGCGGGTTACTTCTGAACTTTGCAATTGGACAGAGATCCTTCATCTTTGTGTTATTTATACATTTATGTAGTGTTTGTTAGTCCATCATTGTCACATTTCATATCACTATATGTCACATCAGTCACCGATAAACGTTTTGTTTTTGTTCATGTGTTGTATGACAGCCATAATATTTATATGACTTAAAACATCATTGTGGTTTGTCCGGTTCTAATTTTCAGACTACATAAAAAGTAATGTCTTTCATTTAGCAGTTATTGTATGAAAGGAAGGGTCCTTTACCCAACTGAACTTTTTGTAGACTATATCATGACAGGAATGGTGGCTTGCTGGAGAAAGCACACCATCATTTCTGTGATCGAATGTAAATAAAGTGAACTTTTTTTTAAACGCAACCCACTTTCCTTAAAGAAAACAAAGCTGTGTTTAAAAAAAAAAAGTTTGCTTTTTTTAAAAACATTTGTTTTACAGGTGCACTTGGCCACTGCTTCCTCCCCGACTCGTTTTTTTTAAAATTCATAAAGGAGAAGGCCATTTGTGAACGCATTGCCACCCCAACTCGGGAGTCAGTCATTTTTCAATGCTTTATGACCGGATTATGGTCACAAAACATTGAAACATCACATACCGATTTGCGGTTTGGAAGGGACGCCTACAACATGCCTTTTCCGAACTGAGAATCAGATTACTGACTCCTAAAATGGGATTAGTTCATAGTACAAAGTTATTTTCTGGTTGCAAATGCAACTGTTTTGAGAATTGCAGCGCTTGTGACCGTAAAATAGGTTTGCACATCAGGCCCCAGGTTCAGAAGCGGCCACCGTTCAGCAGACACCCCATCTAGAGTGCAATCACTGCAGTGCCTCCAATGGAGGATGCTGGGAGGATGCTCTGGGGAGGATGCTGGGAGGATGCTGGGAGGGTGCTGGGAGGATGCTGGGAGGATGCTCTGGGGAGGATGCTGGGAGGATGCTCTGGGGAGGATGCTGGGAGGATGCTGGGAGGATGCTCTGGGGGGCGCCCGCCATGCCTGCTCCTAGGTAGAGCCTCCCCTTGTAAACAGTTTCTGCTGAAGCAGGCTGGCCCTGCCTCGCTCGCTCTTGGCAAGCGGCTTCAAGTGCTGGCTGTAATTCATGGTAAACTTTAATTGCACTTCATCTCAGCTACACTTTTGATTGTGAGTTGTATCCGTCTGCTTGCATCCCTGGATACTTCCCATAAATGCAATGAATAATTCATCTGCCGTCGGAGAGCTGCCAGGGAAGAGCCGGCCAGCACAAGACGCCTTTTATTGCTCTAACCGTAGTGTTAGCAGACTCTTGAGATCTGAAGATCACCGTTGCGTCGCCCGTACCCACAAACGCTACTCTGCGCCGTGCTGGCACCACACCTGGAGGGGTTTAGCATTCACTACAAGCGTGACGTCACAGCAGCCAAGAACAGCTGCAGCCACTGTGGGCTAGGGTGAAGCGGGCGGTCCGCTGACCCCTGCTGGACTAAGAGAGAGCTGCAGACACTGTGGCCGGGGTGAAGCAGTCCGCTGACCCCTGCTGGACTAAGAGAGAGCTGCAGCCACTGCGGGCATGAGTGAAGCAGTCCGCTGACCCCTGCTGGACTGCGAGAGAGCTGCAGACACTGTGGCCGGGGTGAAGCAGTCCGCTGACCCCTGCTGGACTACAAGAGAGCTGCAGCCACTGCGGGCATGGGTGAAGCAGTCCGCTGACCCCTGCTGGACTAGGAGAGAGCTGCAGCCACTGTGGGCATGGGTGAAGCAGTCCGCTGACCCCTGCTGGACTAGGAGAGAGCTGCAGCCACTGTGGCCAGGGGTGAAGCGGGCAGTCTACTGACCCCTGCTGGACTAGGAAAGAGCTGCAGCCACTTTGGCTACGAACGAAGCAGGCACACCGCTGACCCCTGCTGTACTGGGAAGCAGCTGCAGCCACTGTGGCCATGGATGAAGCGGGCAGACCGCTGACACCTGCTGGACTAGGAGAGTGCTGCAGCCACTGCGGCCACAATTGATCCCGGCAGTCCGCTGAACCCTGCTGGACTAGGAGAGAGTGAAGCGGGCCATCTGCTGACCCCAGCTGGACTAGGAGACTGTAAGGTTCACAGGAACTCCTCAGAATTCGGGCGACGCATAAAGAGGTCCACCTCTTGACATCCCCAACTCTGATGAAAGGCACACAGAGTATTGAGGCGATCAAGCGAGGGAAAGGGAATTAGGGTAGGAACGGGATACCTGT
Organism: Calotriton arnoldi; assembly: GCA_963921515.1. Lineage (NCBI taxonomy): Eukaryota > Metazoa > Chordata > Amphibia > Caudata > Salamandridae > Calotriton > Calotriton arnoldi. Next base: position 153,621 of record CAWUFW010010362.1, on the reverse strand, counting down.
ACAAAGAGAACACAATGTTATTATAATTCCATAAACAATGTCTACTCTCAAAGAGGCTCACTAATGTGAATTGTACCTTAAACAAGGTTCAAGTTGCCTCTGTGTCCCCCACTTGAACCAGTATTGGTACCGTTCTCTGACTGGAATAGTATACACCTATAACAACAAAACAGAAACACATTACACCTCCATTCTCAACAATTCCTCTACTGTAAGAAACCAAGCGTCACACATACGTACCCTCTTTTCTCATTCCCCAAAAGAAAGAAGAAAAAGATAAAACAAAAATAAAGAAAGGGCTGGATCCACTCCTTTGATAAGTGCTCAAAATCCCGGCCAGAAAGTTACTAGGTTCTTTGACCCAATTAGGATAAGAGATGCCAAAAGGGGAATGTTCCACAAAGCAACTACTGAAGAGGACCAAAATGAGCAAATGTCTTGACTTTACCCTATCCTAGATCCTCTAATAGCATAAAGATAACTTCCGTGGGTACCAAGAGAAACGAAAATAGCTCCAACAGGCCAATTCTAAATGAATGGTGTCAAAAGAAACAAAGTACTGCAACAGAACGATAGTACCTCCTATTCCGGGATCCGTAGAAGTAATGGTGCCCAAACACCAAGCCGCAGAAGTGCCACTCGAGCCCGAGAAGCACTAATGCCAGAGAACACTGAAGGAAGCACTCTCTGCGCTCTAGAAGGTACGGCCCACGAACACTGGAATTTCCAACGGAGGTAGCGATCAGACAGCCGTCTGCTGCGGAAGGAAGGCGCAAGCGCCAGACAGCCAAAACAGCCGGGTAGGAGTTCCAGGAACGAAACATAAATCCTACAAAGCCTGAAGTCCAAAAAGAGACAAAGTATCCCCGGAGAAGCAAGGCCAATGCAGCCGCACAGCCTCACGTCCCTTTCCGAAATCAAGAATTACGCACGCTGTTCGGTGCGCGTTATTAGCTTAAATGCACCAGGCCCCTCCCAGTCAGTGCGAGTATTCTGGGAGATGTAGTTTTCAGGCTAAGCCACCAGTTCCAGATGAATAAGGAAGGCGCAACCAGACAGCTGCAGCCACTGCGGCCACGAGTGAAGGGGCAGTCCGCTGACTCCTGCTGGACTAGGGGAGAGCTGCAGCCTCTGCGGCCATGAGTGAAGCGGGTGGTCCGCTGACCCCTGCTGGACTAGGAGAGAGCTGCAGCCGCTGCGGTCACGAGTGAAGCGGGCGGTCCGCTGACCCCTGGTGGACTAGAAGACAGCTGCAGCCACTGCAGCCATGAGTGAAGCGGGCAGTCCGCTGACGCCTGCTGGACTAGGAGATAGCTGCAGCCACTGCAGCCACGAGTGAAGCGGAAGGTCCGCTGACCCCTGATGGACTAGGAGACAGCTGCAGCCAGTGCAGCCACGGGTGAAGCGGGCGGTGTGCTGACCCCTGCTGGACTAGGAGAGAGCTGCAGCCACGAGTGAAGCGGGTGGCCCGATGAACCCTGCTGGACTAGGAGAGAGCTGCAGCCACTGCGGCCACGAGTGAAGCGGGTGGTCCGCTGACCCCTGCTGGACTAGGAGACAGCTGCAGCCACTGCGGCCACGAGTGGAACAGGTGGTCCGCTGGACTTAGAGACAGCTGCAGCCACTGCGGCCATGAGTGAAGCGGGCGGTCCGCTGACCCCTGATGGACTAAGAGACAGCTGCAGCCACTGCAGCCATGATTGAAGCGGGCGGTCCGCTGACCCCTGCTGGACTTGGAGACAGCTGCAGCCACTGCAGCCACGAGTGAAGCAGGCGGTCCGCTGACTCCTGCTGGACTAGGAGAGAGCTGCAGCCACTGCGGCCACGGGTGAAGCGGGTGGTCCGCTGACCCCTGCTGGACTAGGAGAGAGCTTCACCCACTGCGGCCACGGGTGAAGCGGGCAGTCCTCTGACCCCTGCTTGACTAGTGTTAGGTTTGAAAATCCCATTCCTGCTATGCACTCGTATCATGCTACATTAGGTTAGCAGTGTGTGGCTAAATAGATGCCATTTGTATTCACGTTATGCAACCCACTGAATTATCCCTGCAACGTGCAGACTTTAGTTAGCAAGTGTGACTCCATTTTGTATTTCGTAATCCCTATTAGGCTGTGTCTGAACTAGGCCTCATTATTCGTATTGCTTGCCCTAGCAGAACACTGTATTTAGTTAATATTTTTCTTCCCTGTTCAAGGCTACTTCCCGAATTGCTAATGAGTAGGCCATTCTGCCTTCGCATGCATATCCGAGTGTGTAGTTCTGTTCCCATGTTAGGAGACGCTGAGACTCAGTGCGCTAACCTTGAGTTGTCGATAGCATGTACCCATCTGGCAGTTGGTAGCCCATCCTTCTGTGCCTCATTTGTTCATGTTCTGCCCAGGCAGGTAACTTTCCACTGTAGGCGTGGTTGGGGGGTTCTTGGAGGAATGATCATGCATTGCAGGCCGTTGGGGAGCCAGTCCCTCGGCAGACATCTTAGGGTGCAGGTCAGATTGGACTCCTCTGCAGAGTATTGCTAATAAATGCTTGTTTGTATTCTCTACTGTCTGACCGTCTCTTCATTTCTTGGGAAGGCATAGCAGGTACATAACCTGAGTAGCCCCTAAGGGCCACTTCCTTCAGTTGGCGCCCGAACAGGGACCCCACAAGGTGATCCAGCTCGCCCGTAATCGGGTTGCAGGGTCGGGGTTGCGTCTGGTCGGTGGGGCGGATCGGGGTACCCCACACGATCGAGCTTGGTTCTCGCAGCTGCCCCACCCGTCTGATCGGGCGACTCCTCTTCTAGTGATCACCGGCTGGGGTCCTGAGAAGGCGAAACCTTGGAGTTGACCGTTTGGTCCGAAGAGTCGGCAGTGGAGAATAACTTGACTCGACCTGTGTGCACCAGGTGAGTGATTTGATTCTTGAAAAAATGGCGCCATTCTTGAACGGCACGAGCTTGCGGGCTGTGTCCTGGTACGGACTCCGGACTGTCTTGCTTGAACAACATTAGCAAACGGCTGTGTCCTGGCATGGTCTCCGGACTGTCTTGCTTGAACGACATTAGCCGACGGGCTGTGTCTTGGTACAGTCTCCGGACTGTCTTGGTGCAGTTTTCGGACTGCCTTGCTTGAACGGCACGAGCCTACGGGCTGTGTCTTGGTACGGTCTTTGGGCTGTCTTGGTTTGAACTTGGTGGGTTTGCGGACCCTTTAAAAGACACAGAGTGTTTGCGAACAGTCTGCCAGGCCAACTGGAAATTTGGCCTATTCTCGAAAAGGCCTGGGACTGTTTGCGAACCATCTGCCAGGCCAACTGGAAATTTGGTCTACTCTTGAAAAGGTCTGGGGCTAGAGCCTGTCTTCTTAAACTTGGTACAGTCTCCGGACTGTAGGGAGCGGTCCTCGGACCGTTTTGGTTTGGTTTTTGAACAATATTTGTATTCTTAATTTTTTTCTTTTATTATTTTGTTTGTTGGTGTTGTAATTGTCCGCTGGGGACAGCGCATGTGTCTTATATTAAGATGCCTTGTTTAAGTAAAATGGGGTGTTTTGGATGTCGGTGTTGTTCTACTGAGGCTCGATTGGAAGAGAGCCAGCCTGCGCCTCCGGAGGGTACCCCAAATTTTGATGTATACGTCAAGCACGGTATTGGCCCTATTATGTTTAGCACATTGTGGAATAAATATACGAGGGACAATGCTGAGTTACAATGGCCACTTACTGGCTCGTTTGATGAGCAAAAATTGAATTTCTTGCAGGACAAATTGTTCGCCAGAAAGAGCAGGCAGTCGATGTTTGATTCTCTAAGAGTATGGCAGAAGGAAGCAAAGCAGCGGCGTATGAGAGCAGAGAAAGAGGCCCGGAAGAGGCAGACGCAAACTATAACGCAGAAAGCAGTGGCCTATGAAAGGGAAAAGATAGAGAAAGGTATAGAATGTGCAGATAGAAAGTTTCGATTGCAGACAGATAAATGCTATGTTACTAGAGAGGAAGGTAATGTTTTCGTTGAGGAGCTATTGGATTCTCACCCTCCTCCACCTTATGCTCCTGAGCGGATATACCCAAGGGTTCCAACATCTCAGTCCCCGGCCTCTGGTGCCGCTCTTCCTAGTATTTCGGCCTTTTGTTAAACTGCTTCGGCGCCAGCCCCGCCTGCTCCCTCCCTGCTCACGCTAGGAACAGGGGTGGGAGCCGTTAGCCCTCCTGTTCCGTCTACTGACTCTGTTTCTACTGCTACACCCCCTTTCACTCCTACAACACTGTCTCCTTTCATGATGATACCTGTCTCCTCATCTGCTCTTTCTCCCTCAAGTATGACACCCCTAGCACTGCCAAATGACGAGACCCCTGTACGTAGGATACATGAAGGGAATTGGGCGGCAGCACGAGACCGTATGGACAAAGTGTTGGTGCGTACTGCTGTGGGTGATGAGGAGAAGCAAATGGTGGCGAATCAGGCGGCTCAGTGGGCTCGGAGCCCGATCTATAGTGTGGAAGATGTGTGGAGTGTGATGAAAGATTATGAGCCCTTCATACAGCAGCATGCCCTTAAGCACATGTCGGCCACGCTAATAGGACTGTGGGAGTAGTGTTTTCAGGGTGTTGCACCGCAGATCATCTATGACATACGGGACAGGGTATATGCTACAGATATGGCTCCTAATGAGGTCTTTAGCAATGTAACGATATTGGTGGGCTTTCGGGGCAGATTGCTCCAAAAGGTTCCGACGATGGTGACCCAGTGCCCCATGAGAGATGTCCATCCCATTTATCATCCTGAAATACCAGAATTGCGCGACTCCACGAATACTGTAATTAGGCCACAAGTCGATGCTCGGTTCCAGGAACAGTGGATCTATACTCCTTGGAAGAGGAGTGAGGTAATCTCCCGTAAAAGTCAGTTGCCAGACCCTCAGAAAAACCCGACTGCATATTACAAAGAGTGGACAGAGGCGGCCTCCTCCATGGTGATGACGTTAGCAGATATTGAGTTGTTCTTTGGCTTGTTGGTTCAGGTGCATATATGGAGGCAAGTGCATACACAGGATCATGTGGTGGGATTGGGAGGAACATGGGATTCGATCAGGGCTTGGGATAAGGACCGCAAGCCCGGTGACAAGCCGAAGGCGGAGATATTGGCTTTACCGGGTTGCATTATCACCTATATGCATTCCCTTATCCCGCCGAGACGGGTGGACTGAGACAAGTTGACTGCATGTCGTCAGAAGAAGGACAAGAGTGTATCTGATTTCTTTACTAGGTTTGAAGGGGTGTTTCTCGACTTTAGTGGCCAGGATCTGTCAGTGGAAGGTGGTGTCCGGTTGTTTGTCAGCAGGTTCGTTACCAATTTGCTTCCTGAGATTGTGACTAGGTTGCAGGCTTCAGAAAGCACCTGGAGCACCTCTTCCCAGTCGGTAATATTGAGTATGGCACAGTACTACGAGCATAGAGAGAATGAAGAGAAGGAGAAAGTGGAGAAAAAGTCAAAAGACTTGAAGACGAGGGTGGTGATGCAGCAAGTTGCGAGGGGTAACGGAAGAGGAAGAGGTTCAGGTTCGGCCCAGCGACTACCCCGGTCTAACAGGGGTGGTTCCTCGAGTGCACCCATTGGGCTCAACCAATGTGCATATTGCAAACAGGAGGGACATTGGCGGATTGAGTGTCCGGAGTTAGTCAATTCAATTCAATTCAATTCAATTCAATTTTATTATGATTTAGAATTCCGCAGAATTCCACATAAAGGTACATCTTAAAAACACATTTCATTCCACAAAAATTTCCAATGTAAATTCAAGTTAACATTTTCATCTAAAAGCACGAATGAACATAGCAGAAGCAGTCGGTATTGGAGTTTTCAATGCAAGAAGGGGTAAACCTTAAATAATCGAATTGTCATACATGTATTCTTACAGATGTATACACATTACTAATCTAATACTATCATAAAACATTCAATGATAAAACGTATTATAAAATACAAAAATTTAAAATTCACTATACGGTACAAATTTAGTAAAGTGCTTGGGATCCTAAAAATGAGTGACTAGCAGCGGAGAACGTAAAAAAAAAGTGCATTCTTAATTGCAAACATAATAAATCAGTCATAAAGGCGGGAAGGTCGAGAAAAAGTGCAAGTGCTCTGTACATACATATTAAGAAGGTCTTTACTAACGAGTAACTAGCAGCAGAAAAAATTTGTAAAAGTGCACATACTCAGTTGTAAACATAACTAATCGGTCATAAAGACCGAGAAATCGAAATAAAGTGCAAGTGCTCTAAACATTTATATTAAGAAGATCTTGCCGACCTTAATATATGTTTAAAAATTGTTTAAAAAAGCTAAAAATTTTAAAACACATCAGTTCGGATGGGGGGACAGCAGACAATTTCTGGCCTGTTCTGCTGTAGTGATATTATACTTTAAAAAACAATTCCTTAAATATCTACGACGTATTGATTGTAATGCGGGACAAACAAATAAAACATGATTCAAATCTTGTATACAGGAATTAGATAAATGACAATACCTCTCATGTCTTGGAATACCCTCCCAAGATCCTATTACAATTCTTAGGGGAGTAAATTCAATCTCAGTAGCAAAATCACCCTACGAACTCCGTGTTTGAGATTCCATAAGACATAAGGTTGGGGATTTTTGACAATACTACTCCCGCAATGCAATCCATATTTCTGTTCTCTGAACACATTTTAATATCTCTTTCACGAGAAACCCCGTAGATTGTTCTCTTAATTATACTTTTCAAGGCCAAGAACCGCCACCCCATCCATATCTAAACCAAACATTGATAATGCTTTTAAATTATTCCTGAAAATAGCACTTTTTTCCTTCATATTTACAAATATTTCTCTGTGCAGCGCCACCCTTAGCAAATTCTCGGAGCTATTTATCAGTGCATTACACCATCTTAAGCACGCGGCCATTGATAGCACATATGTAGAAAGAAGACCAAATTCGAGCCTAAGCGCTGCAATCGGTGCTGCGCGATTCAAATTACATATTTGGCGGCAGATTTTACCTTCCACTGTCTCGAATCTGGCCCACTCTTGTGCATCAATTGTTTCACTGGCGTAGCTCAGTGTTGGTGGAATCTTTATTTTATAGACCGAAATAATGTGTGAAAAATGTCTTTTCCCACAGTGTGTATACAGACGATTAATTGCAAAGGCTTGTGAAATCGCTTTACCTTTGCAATGGCCCATATGTCTAGTAGCTGAGCACCTATTTGTAAATATATTTCCTAAGTATGGGTAAAATTTTACTACTTCCAATTTTTCTTTTCCCAGGAACCAATTCAAATTTTTTCTCACCTTACACCCTTGATAACTAAAAATCATAACTTTACTTTTTAAAATATTTATTTTTAGATAATACTCTTCTGTGTACCTAATTAACTCAGCAAGTCGTCTTTGCAGTCCAATTGGAGTTAAATCCATTATTATTGCGTCATCTGCGTATAGCAGACAGCTCAACTCTAAGTTTCCTAATTTAGGGGATCCCCTTTACTAAGGCCCACTCTTCTTGGCAGATCATTAATGTAAATAGAGAAAAGTAAAGGGGCCAAAAGGCACCCCTGCTTCAACCCATTGTTGGTTACTATTTTCTTCGAGAGACCTTGTGTTCCCCCCAATAATACCTTAGTCCAGGTAGAAGAGTGGAGAGCAATTATTAATCTTAAAAGATTCCCTGGAATCCCCATAATAACCAATTTCCTCCACAGCTTCCCCGATCTACCCTATCGAATGCTGTGGAGAAATCTATAAAAGCCGAATATAACGGCACACCCCGACATACTGGATATTTTTCAATTAAAGTTTGCAAAATAGAGATCTTATCCAGTGTGTCACTATTCTTACGGAATCCTGTTTGTTCCAAAGGAATATAGTTATTTCCAAATGCCCACTCTTGAAGATGAGTGAGAATACTCTTTGCAAACAGTTTCCCGGTTGCATCCAGGAGCGAAATCTGTCTAAAACTAGCCGGGAATTTTTGGACCCTTTTTATATAACGGAACAAGTATACTTCCCCTCCAGGATTGTGGAATATCCCCATAAGTATAACAATGGACAAACAACGGATGCAAAAATTTTGCCCATTCTTCACAATCCTGTTTTATTATGGCTACTGGTACATCATCTGGGCCCATTGCGCTAGAATGTCTTGCCCCTTTAATGTAACCCTCAATCTCCATACATGATGGTGCACCATAATCGCCCCCGTAGTTGGAGTAGTGCTAACCTCTTGAATCTATCCAACTATGAGATTTAAAGCATAAAGCTGGGAAATATATATGGACCATTCTGCTTCTGGGATTAAAATGGGTTTTGACTTCTCTCTCCCATCACAGAATTTTGCAATCAATGCCCAATATTTCCTGGTATCCCCGGAAAGGGCCACCTCTCGAAGTCTAACCCATTTTTCGTCTTCAGCTCTCCTTCGATCCGATGATATTTTCCTTTTCCGTACCTGTTTTAGCCTACTTATTTCTCTCTGCCTTTGTATCGTGGGCACCCTAAATTGGACTCTAATTAAACCATTAATTTCCCGATTCAGGTTTTTAATTTCCCATGGTATTATTACTAATGGAGTAGAACTAAAAACTTGCTTCTTTCTTCCGAAAGTTCTAATTGCAGCCAAGACTCTCTCGAACCTCTGAACTGGTGTTTCTTGCTTGGGAATAAAGACGGTATTCTCAAAGACCCTCTTAAAATTTGGAAGCAAATTATTCGACCAGCAAGTACGCCCATTATTACGATTATAAGAGACATTTTCATCCCTCTGATTCCAAAGTTCAGGCTTCTCGATTTCTATGTCCATTTTTACAACTAGAATATTATGGTCACTCATATTTGTGGTAGATACCTTGAATTGTGTACATGCATTAAATAATTGAAAAGAAACTGCCATATAATCAATTAAAGAGTGACCATGTGCCCCACAAAAGGTGTAAGCTGCGGGGGAGTCCTCCGGGAATCTACCGTTTAACGTTACAAGGTCTAAACTTCTAAAATTTTGCAAGAGTAACAGGCCACGTTTATCCGACTTTAAATGGACCGGCAGTACAGAATCTGGGATAGCCCATACTTCCTCTAGTTCCGGATTAGAAAAAAACATGACTGCACTATTGGATAATTTGGCGTTAAAGTCACCTACCATCATTATACGTGAGCATTCTTCGTTGGTACTTAACCTTTGCACAAAAGTACAGATAGAGTCGACCAGTACGTTTGACGCTCTCCCAGGGGGAATATACACATTTACCAGTAAAAGGAAAATCGCTTGCCCCAAGTTATCTTCACCTAGCCTCAATTTTACTCCAATACAGCATTTTGATGGATGCATATAGATCACAGGATCCCATACTATGTCACAGCTAAGTAAAATAGCCAAACCTCCACTTGCATGCCCTTTTACTGATTTTTTTGCTGTACTACAGTACACATAAAAATTCTCAAACTGAAACTCTTCCCCCATCCACGTTTCCTGGAGGCAAATTATTTTGGGGTCTAATTCGAATAGTGATTTAAGCTTATAACTCGATTTTCCTACCCCCGCCACGTTCCAGGATATGATGTTTCCCAATTGGCTACCCCCGCACTATGGGCTTTGTGGTAGTTGTTTTTGACCCATTCAATGTACCTGCAACCCAACTCCACTTTGCTACCTCATCCTCCCCATTAGCACTAGGGGGCCATCGGACTTCAGGTGCTAAAATGTTAAATTCTCTATCTCCTAGGTTTCTTCCTACTGTTATTTCTATATCTTTAAGATTTATGGGGATATTTGCACCCCTATTATTAGGGAATCCATTCCCTTGCATCTGATGAATCGTTCCTAAGCTTTCTGATGGAACTCGGCAATGGGGTACACTAGGGATCACATCTATACCTCTTTTCCTAAAGCAGTCGGCATTAGCTATAACCAGTGCTGACACTACCCCTGATGAAAATGTAGCTCTAGTGCTTGGGGGAGCACTCCTCCCGTCTAAATGGACCAACTCAATATCTTTACTAGTTATTAATCCCAAATCCTTTATTTCTCTTAATAACTGTAGGAGGGCACTTCTATTCAATAACATTGGTTCAGTTTCAAACAAAGAGACAAAAATTAAAGTCCTACAGACTTGCCCGACTCCTGGTCCAGTATTCTTTGTTGATCTAATACCAGGCTGCCCTAAAACTGAGTCTCTCTCTAACTTGCCCCTTTACTATTCAGAACTGAAAACAGGTTCCCCACCCCAACTGTCCCCTGGCTGGAATCAAACCTCGCTGAAAAAGTATCCTGCCCACAGGTATCGAGTGCGGCACCTCCTGAGGCTACGTACTGAACTATTACCGGTTCACTTAGTTTTTCCGTTACACTTCCTAATATGGGGTCTCGGCTTATCTCATAGTTTATCGCACTTTCTTCCTGACCCTGTTGACACGATGGGGCAATCAACACCAGGTTCGAACAGATCGACTGATTATCATTTTCTTGCCCAATCTTTCGACCCGTGTTCAATGTGAATTGCCCCAAGGTCCCTGTATCCTTTCTACTAGGCGAAGATTTTGTACTATTTTCTTCCTCACATACTGGAAGGAACCGCAATTTTTTCTGTTTTCGTTTAGGGAAACGTCGATGCCTCATCTTCTTCTTCCCCCACCGACCAGTTCTGAGGTTGCCTTCACTCAATACTGGGACCTCCCCTAAGGGTACACTATCTGAGGTATTTGCTAATTCTTCAGTTACTTGTAGGCTTGGGTTATTTAAATTACTTTTTTTTAAAATAGGGCAAACTCGTAATGGGGGAGGTACTGGGGATACTTTTGAATTTAATTTTTTCCCTTGGCTGGTAAGCTGTACACTCTCATGGGGTTTAACTGGGGATAAACTTATAATTGGACTACCTCTAAGCGAGACACTTTTAGATCCCACACTCGTTTCTTTCATTTCCCCGTCCACAAATTTAGTACCACTTTTTAACATCTTGTTACAAATTTGACATAAATGACTGGGTACTTCAGGGACCTTTTCCAAATTCTTTATGGCTTGCTTAATCTGATTAAGTTCTTGGACCCCTATCAGTATGGGTGAGAGAACTTCCAATATATGATCAGTATTTATAGTACTTTTTTCTAACAAAGATAAAATTGCGGAGAGGATTCTCTCTAATGCGTAAAAAATCTCCAGAGTTCCCCTCATCGGCACATTCTCAATTGAATTCATACAGTTCTCTATCCCCTTATCCATTGATACTCCTGATATCCTTCCAACCGAAAGTTCTAATAAATCAGCAGCATGGGAAGAACTCATACAGAGCAGGCATATGTGGTTGACCAGCTATTAAAACCGGAGACAGTTCTGGATCCATCTCCAAGGCACCTGTCTTTTTCAGCTGTGCCGTTAGTTCTTCATTCTTTTCCATTTGCTTAGCAATATCCGGTAGAGTATAATCCTCCACTTTCACCTGCCCAGAGCTAAAGCTACGTTCTATCCGCTGTGGCACTTTTAATGACAGTTCACTCAATTTAGTCCGCAAGAAACCAGGCTCAAATTCATTCATACTTCTTGAATAAACTTGAGAATTGTCAAAGAGGGATACCAGTCCTGCCAATGGAGATAAAGGGGTGAGTCCTTTTCTTATCACATTATTATCCGGGGGCCTTCTACTTTGCCCACCGACAAATCCGCTTTCCATTTCCCAGATTGCTACCCACCCCTCCTAATTGTAAAACAGCAGTTTCACCTGGTAGCTGTACTGGTTTTCCACTATTATTGTTCTGTTGAATAATTACAGCAGGGTAAAAAGGTACCTTAACTTCTAAATTAGTGGACTGACTGTCCTCCTCATTCTCTGCTGTTACATGAGTGTCCATCACCTCATCTTCCTGGGTCTCCTTTTTTTCCTCCTTTAGCCCCTTCCCACGCTTAGAGCTCCTTACACCTTTTGTAAACATTGACATCACCGAAGGGTACGTTTTCAAATGCGAAAGGTGATCCCTATTTCTCCTGCGCCGAATGGGTTTCTGGAGTTTAAGCGGACTCCTCTGGCTCGGATAACAACTTTCTAAGCCTGCTACTGTTTTCGCTTTTACGTTTGAGCGCAAACACCAAGATGGCATTACAAAATAAAATAAAATAAAATTCAAATTCCCTCGCTGCTTACTAGGCTTACTAGGCTGCTTTAAGGAAAGGGACTGTTTGAAGTAATGGAGGTGAAGGTGAGGAATTTAGTGCACTCTAGCTCGCAGTTGACTTTAATTGTTCAGTCCTTTAATAGCTTTCACAGATCTTTACTGAAAAAGAGACTGAAAAACGACAGTAATCCTTTTTTTGAACTTAAGGGCAGCTTCAAGGGCGGCAGGTTTGCCAATTTTTTTACAGTCTAGCAGGCGGTCAGCCGGGTCAGCAACGGCAACAATTTGGCCCCGTACTACACTGCACCACAAGGAGCAAGGAACCAGCACCCTCACCCTCACCCCTCCTGCTCTGTTTCTCCGTCCCCAATGCAGCAGCAATCCAATGGTGCGGTGGTATTGGCGTTGGCGGTGATAGTGTCGGGATCCGTGACAAACCGTAGGAGCAGGTCGAGACTAACCATACAAAGGCCAGTCGCGTCTGGCGTCTAACATGGATTGTGCGGCGTAAATTCGCAGCCGCAGATTACAATCAAAGATCAGAGACAGAGGCGGCGACCAACAGCGGTCCGATCCCGGGGGAGAGACTCGCACCCGTGGCAGTACAGCCGTTGTTATAGTTGAATGGGCGGCGGGACGGCGGGGGGGTAACAGCCGGTAGCAGGGGGCAGGCAGCAGGGTAGACAGCAGGGTAGAACACCTGAGAGCAGGGCGCACTGGAGGCACCGCAAGCCGCACCCAACCTAGTCGGGCCGCTTTCGCGGGCTTACCTGGGCTCTTCACTCTGCGGCCGCCGCTAAAAGTGGACACGCTCTCGTTTCTCTCTGTGCCTACCACGACTTGCTCTGCAGATCCCCCGGCTCTCTGTCTGGTGCCTCGGCGGGTTCCACAAGCCACAAGCCACCGCACTCACTCTGGGCCGCAGCTCTGGGCCGCAGCTCTCACGCTCCTCTGTCTCTCCTCTGTCTCACCGGCGAACCCGCAGACTCTCCCACGGTTCTCTCACCATTTATGGGCTCCCCGGCTCCTGTTTCTGAGCGAAGCGAAGCTCTGGTGCTGCTGCGTGACTTCACGGCTTCACTGCTGTGTCTTGCCGGAGGTGCTAGGGCGGTTACTGCCGGCGCTGCCTCTGCCGGTACCCCACCAGGTCCAGGGTTGCTAGGGCCCAGTGACCCGGCTCATTGACTGGCCCCAAATGCGGAGTGTCGAGGTTGCCGAGTAGCAAGCACCTAGAACCGCTCGTGGGCCGCCGCCTCGCTGCTCTCCGCATGCTGCTTCTGCTCAGCCACTCTGCCGTACCGGTCACCGGCTAAAATCCGATATGGTGGCAGTTCCTGGCAGCTTCCCGGTGGCAATAGCGTGCAATAGTGGCAGACCGGTGGGGAAACTGCGGACTACAAGCCCCCGATAGTCCGACCACAGCACTTTGCCCGGCGGCGGTGCTCGCTGCAACACTCGCCTCTCGCTCTCGCTCGCTCACTGTCGCTCCTAGTTCGGTGCAAGATCCGGACTGGAATCCGGAGTTAGTCCAGAAAGACGAGGCCCCGAGATGTCGGGGTTTTAGAGGACGTGGAAGAGGAGGAGGAGGCCGGGGAGAGACGCGATCAGAGAATACATCGTCTAATAGACAGAGCTGGAACTATTTTGACCACCCCCGAGGGAGGCAGTACTATCATGATGACTATGACATGGACGAAGTGACGGGGATGTCTCGCAGCTAGGATAGCCAGGGACAGGGCAAGGGACCAGTTCCGGTGCCTGTAGATCAGTGCGGACCCTATGTCACTGCAGATTTACACGGTACGACCGAGAAATTCTTAGTTGATACAGGGGCTATGAATAGCTCTGTTTCCCGTTCACTGGTACCGGGAGCGGCTCTGTCCGGCCAAAACAATGTTTCAGTGGGTTTCTCAGGCGTGCCGGTTGCCAGCCTCATTTCCAAACCTCTTGCTTTGACTATTGGCCCATTCACGGTTGATTCACCATTTCTATTAACGTCAAATTGTGGGGAGAATTTGTTAGGGTTGGATTTGTTAAAAAGGTTGCATGCGACAATTTTTTGTTCTCCAGACGGTGTTTACATGACTATTGGACCACAAGTGGCCCGTGCCACACAATGTCTCGCAAAGGGTGCCCCCCTCCCCGCTGAGTTTAAAGATGTGCCATGCACACTGTGGGCTACAGGAGACACGGATGTGGGGTTACTCCAGATCCCACCGGTCTCTATACAGATTCCCCAATACAAGATATCCCAGGCAGGAGAAAAGGCCTTATTGCAAATAATGCAGGATTTGATTAAGTCTGGTGTGGTTGAGGAGACAGCGGCGAATGTGTGTAACAGCCCTATTCTTCCTATTCTTAAAAAGGCACCCTTGGATTCTTCTGATGCTCACCCTGACGTTTACCGCTTTGTAATTGACCTTAGAGAGGTGAACAAGATAGTGGTTCCCCAGTATCCCGTAGTCCCAGACATTACCACGATCTTGACAATGATTCCCCCGTCTGCAAAATTCTTCTCTGTGATAGATTTGAAGAATGCTTTCTTCAGCATTCCAATCCATCCAGATAGCAGATATCTGTTTGGATTTGCAATAGCCGGAAGGAGCTTTAGGTTCTGTCGTGCTCCACAAGGCTATACGGAGAATCCTAGTATTTATAGTCAAGCTTTGAAAGCTCAATTGGATTCCTTGGAACTTCCCCCTGGTAATGTGCTGTTGCAGTACGTTGACGACCTCCTGGTGGCTTCAGACACTGAAGATGGTTGTAAAGAGGCCACAGTTAAATTGCTGTTACATTTGGCACACCATGGCCACAGGGTGTCACTTTCGAAATTTCAATATATTGTCGACAGGAGGTCACCTATTTAGGTCACCTACTGTCGAAGGAGGGTCGTAGACTAACACCTGAACGCATAGCTGCTATTACTAATATGCCTGTTCCTAAGACCCAACGTGAGGTAAGCGTTTTCATTGGTATAACTTCGTATTGTCGTCACTGGATCCCTAACTATTCCTTACTAACGAGACCCCTCCTTTACCTGACCACCTAAGAAGTGCATGAACCCCTGCCTTGGACATCTGCATGCCAGCAAGCTTTTGAGCAATTAGAGGTTGCGCTTTGCTCTGCTCCTAAGCTTGGTACTCCTGATTACCAGAAGCCTTTTGTGCTCTATGTACATGAGGCAGACGGTTGCACGCTTTCTGTTCTAACACAGGGTTTCGATGGTAAGCAGTGGCCCTGCGCGTATTTCTCTGCTATTCTTGATAACGTCGCCAGAGCTCTCCCGAGCTGCCTGAGGGCTGCCGCCTTGGTGGCAGTTTCTATCAGACAATCGGCAGGGCTCGTCCTTGATACGGACCTCACAGTCATGGTACCTCATGCTGTGGACACACTATTGAATAAGACAAAGACACAGCACCTTACTAGTGCGCGTGTGACTGGATATGAATTAACTATGTTTGCTCCGCACATTACCATCAAACGATGTGCTACTCTGAACCCAGCCACATTACTACCCCTCCCTTCAGAAGAAAAGGACAATGATGTCCATGATTGTTTATTTCGGACTGAGGAAGAAACGAAGGGATGGGTAGACCTGACTGATGTTCCCTTATCTGACCCCCAAGGGGAAATATATGTCGATGGCTCTTGTCTCAAACTACCAGATGGCACTACCACTGCAGCTTATGCAATCACAACGTTACACACTGTAGTTGAGACATCCCGTATCCCATACCAATCGGCCCAGGCTGCAGAGTTGGTTGCCCTCCTTAGGGCTTGCGAGTTGAGTGAGGGACTGACTGTCAATGTCTACACCGACAGCCAGTACGCCTTTGGGGTGGCCCATAATTTCGGGCGCCTCTGGGTGGAGAGAGGGTTCTTGACCACGCATGGGTTGCGAATACAGCACGGTCCATTGATACATAGACTGTTGTCAGCACTGACACTTCCTGATAAGTTGGCAATAATGAAATGTAGCGCTCACAAAGCAGTAACAGAGACGATGTTGGAAGGGGAAATGCTTTTGCCGATCAGACAGCTAAGGAGACAGCTAGATCGAAGATGAAAAAGATGTTCGTGGCAGGCCCCGCTAGGTGGGTTCCAGACAATGGAATGTTCGAGGACACATTGGAAAATGTCAGGGAAATACAGAGCGAGGCGACAGTAGATGAACTGGCAGTATGGGAGGAGAGGACAGGGCGTTTGGACGAGGATGGGTGTTGGACTGACTTGTCTGGGAAACAGAGATGGTTGCTGCCGAACGCCTATGTGCTCCCTGTTGTTACTATGGCCCACGGCCCAGCACACAGTGCCAAAGGAATATGCTACTGGACCCAGTATGGCAAAACGATAATATCCCTAAGGTAGCCACGCACCTAGTGAAACACTGCATCATTTGTCTGAAACATAATCCTGGGAAAGTTACTCCTACACCTGCAGGTAATTTTGCACTGCCTTCCTTCCCTTTCGAGGTTCTCCAGATGGATTTCATCGAAATGGAACGAGTTAACAATATGAAGTATGTGCTGGTAGTGATTTGCGCATTCATTAAATGGAGTGAGGCTTACCCCACTAAGGAGAATACGGCTATGGCGATGGCTAAGGCACTCTTAAAAGAGTTCTTCCCGCGCTATGGATTACCACGTGTGATCTGGAGTGACAACGGAAGTCACTTCAATTCAAAGGTCATTGAATTGGTGTGTAAAGGCTTGCATATTAGACAGAAGTTTCATGCAGCGAACCACCCTCAGACAGCAGGCTTGGTTGAGAAGTACAATGGTACTCTCAAATTGTAGTTAGCAAAGATTCAAGAAAGCACAGGATTGCGATGGCCCGATGCTCTACCTTTGGCTTTTTTATCTTCCAGAGCGACAGCGCATTCTAGAACAGGTTCATCCCCGTACGAGGTGGTCTTTGGGTGCCCCGCCAACGTCTGGGGCGTCCCAAGACCCAAGCGCTTTTCCGAGATAGAGTACCCCCTACTTGTGGACTATCTGTATGAGTTAACTAAAGATCTTTGTTCTGTCCACCAACAGATTCACGCCACGCTGCAACCAGTACCAGAGGGGCCCGGGCATCAGCTACAGCCGGGGACTTCCTGTTCATGAAGAATTTTCAGCGAAAGAACTGCCTGGAGCCTCGGTGGAAGGGGCCACTCTTGGTCCTGCTCGCCACCCGCAAAGCAGTAAAGCGTGAAGGCCGGAAGCACTGGGTACATGGATCGCATGTCAAGAGGATCCCTCTCCCACTTCCGTATGATCAGTGGGTCCTCGACGGCATTGCTGACCAGGAAGGGGAGCGAGTGCCCCGTTTCGTTCCCTTCTCTGATGCCCGACTGAGGTGGGCGCAGACAGACGAAGAAACGACGAGGCCTTACTTGAAGCGGTTCCCCAGAGATAAGGGCCGCCCGGATGCTCCCGCTTCTGGTGCACAGGCACCTGAGTCTCAATGCCCTTCTGAGCCTGAAATTCTTCCCCTTTTTGTTGATGAAGAAGTGCCTGAGGTTGCCAGGTACAACCTGCGGCCCCGACGGAAGTACAGTGCACCAGTAGGGCAGTCCAGGAGTTAGGGAAGGACTCGAGCTTAGGGCGTGGGTGCTATGCCTAAGGTGCCTGCTTTAGATTAGAGTGAGTTACACTGGTGCACTGCCCTGGACACTGGACAGGATTAGCTGAGGGTGTCTTCCAAGGAAGGAGGGTGCCCTATCCTGAAAGAAGAGGATTTGTTTTTCCAGCAAGGGCTGCGATCACGCAGCTCCCCCGTGGGAGTGCTTCATAGCACCGTCGTTGATGAACAATAGGAGTCTATCAGTGAGGCTCTGAAGGACACTGGGTGATTTGTACCCCTCTGGTCGGTTGTATTTTTGTGGCTCCAATTCCTAAAGTTTCTTTCTATGTACCCATTTGGCCGTGCAATTATGAAGGAGGAACAGCCTCTGGTGGCCCCACCATTACAGCAGAATGGTCCTGTGAGGTCTAGTTGGTCTATTGGGAGTAGGGTGGTAGTGGTCCTTCTCATCGTAACGATAACACTATTCGGGGTGGTGTGGTATTTAGAAGAACAGCATCCTGTGCACACATTGATAGGGACTACCCCGGCTCCACCTGAGCATTCGTTTGTTACACTGGCCTCGCATAGGGAAAGACATAGACAGACCTATGTCGAGAACACGTTTCTGCAGATGCTTCATCAGGTACACAGCACTACTAATGCCACAAATCGTTGGGTATGTGGGTTACTTCCCTCAGTTATGCACAAGAACGATCTACTGGTGTCATTGCCACTGTCATACTTGGGTAGCTGTGAGGCATGGTTCCAATTGCTTTCTATGGTGTACATGCACTATTATGTTAACACGATGAATATGGTACAGTCTGATTACGAAGCAGTGTTGGAGTATATAGTGGTACACCAAGGATATACACCTGGGGCAGATGGAAAAATGGGTACCCTACATCCAGAAGCTTGTATGAATGTTTATGAGGATAATAAGAATGTCACTTGGTTACGAAATGAAATGCTGGATTTTCAAGGATTTAATGTTACAGAATATTTTAAATGTTTCCAGGAACTAAATATAACTGAAGACAAAGCCATGCCCGTCCCTGTGATCAATACAGCAGCTAGTTTCTGTGTTGAAGGTACAGGGAACATTCTAGTAGGTCAGAGCAGTTGTAACTATACATACCGATTGAACACTACTAGTAGCCCACCTTTGCTCACACCTCCTAATGTATACTTTGTTTGTGGGGAGCAGGCTTATAACATGGCTTCCCAGGGGATGGTCTGGCCGGTGTTATGTCTCTTTTCTTTTGCCCCCTGTTTATATTGCACCATCTAATTATCACAAGGATCATAGGCTACATCGTAGGGATCTTCATTTGCATCGAGCCAAGAGAGTTGTCAATCCAGAAAATATAGATCAAACAGATACTTCCCTACAGCAATTTACTGACATCATGAAGGGCATTCTGCCGTTCTGGGGCCCCATGTTCAATTTCCGTAATATCCGTCGCCTTGCTAGAGTAGTTGAGGGAGTCATTAACACTACTGCAGGTATACTGACTAATATTACAGTCAAGCTTCAGGCTACAAGACTTGTTGCTCTTCAAAACCAGATGGTTTTAGACGTCATCCTTGCTGATAGGGGCGGAGCTTGCCGCCTCATCGGCAGCAGTTGTTGTGTTTACATTCCTGATAACGCCCCTAATGTATACTCCGCCATACAGAAATTACACAGGCTTGCTTCAGATATCCATCAGGATAATGGATCATGGTCCCTCACAGGGTGGTTCTGGGTTCTGCTGACATCATGGGGTTGGAAGATACTACTTGCCCTCATAGTTATCGCATGTGTCATCTTCACATGTTGCCTATGTATTAATTGCCTTCCAGCATGTTGCACCTATTGATGAGCAATCTCACCCCTACCCCTAAATTGCCAGGGCACGATAGAAAGGTCTCTACTATGATGATGCAGGATATCCAGGATATGATGCTTATTGATGAAGGTATTTTTGAATACTAAGTAGATTTTGATACTCATGTGCTGCTTTATTCTCCCTTGTAACTCGACTGACTATACATTTTCTTCCTTCCCACTTAGAATTGTAAAGACCCTACCAGATAGCCTCAATAAAGCATTTAGCCACTCATGCTAAAAGGAGGGTCTCTTAGGTTTGAAAATCCCATTCCTGCTATGCACTCATATCATGCAACATTAGGTTAGCAGTGTGTGGCTAAATAGATGCCATTTGTATTCACGTTATGCAACCCACTGAGTTATCCCTGCAACGTGCAAGCTTTAGTTAGCAAGTGTGACTTCATTTTGTATTTCGTAATCCCTATTAGGCTGTGTCTGAAATAGGCCTCATTATTCGTATTGCTTGCCTTAGCAGAACACTGTATTTAGTTATTATTTTTCTTCCCTGTTCAAGGCTGCTTCCAAACTTGCTAATGAATAGGCCATTCTGCCCTCGCTTGCCTATCCGAGTGTGTAGTTCTGCTCCCACGTTAAGAGACGCTGAGACTCAGCGCGGTAACCTTGAGTTGCCGATAGCATGTACCCATCTGGCAGGTGGTAGCCCATCCTTCTGTGCCTCCTTTGTTCACGTTCGGCCCAGGCCGGTAACTTTCCACTGTGGGCGTGGTTGGGGGGTTCTTGGAGGAATGATCATGCATTGCAGGCCGTTGGGGAGCCAGTCCCTCGGCAGACATCTTTGGGTGCAGGTCAGATTGGACTCCTCTGCAGAGTATTGCTAATAAATGCTTGTTTGTATTCTCTACTGTCTGACCGACTCTTCATTACTTGGGAAGGCATAGCAGGTGGTTATACATAACCCGAGTAGCCCCTAAGGGCCTCTTCCTTCACTAGGAGGGAGCTGCAGCCACTGCGGCCACGGGTGAAGCGGGCGGTCCGCTGACCCCTGCTGGACTAGGGGAGAGCTGCGGCCACGGGTGAAGCGGGCGGTCCGCTGACCCCTGCTTGACTAGGAGACAGCTGTGGCCACTGCGGACATGAGTGAAGCGGGCGCCGCTGACCCCTGCTGGACTAAAAGACAGCTGCAGCCACTGCGGCCATGAGTGAAGCAGGCAGTCCGCTGACCCCTGCTGGACTAGGAAACAGCTGCAGCCACTGCAGCCACGATTAAAGCGGGCAGTCCGCTGACTCCTGCTTGACTAGGAGACAGCTGTGGCCACTGCGGACATGAGTGAAGCGGGCGGTCCGCTGACCCCTGCTGGACTAAAAGACAGCTGCAGCCACTGCGGCCACGAGTGAAGCAGGCAGTCCGCTGACCCCTGCTGGACTAGGAAACAGCTGCAGCCACTGCAGCCACGATTAAAGCGGGCAGTCCGCTGACTCCTGCTTGACTAGGAGACAGCTGCAGCCACTGCGGCCATGAGTGAAGCGGTCAGTCCGCTGACCCCTGCTGAACTAGGAGACAGCTACAACCACAGCGGCCACGAGTAAAGCGGGTGGTCCGCTGACCCCTGCTGAACTAGCAGGCAGCTACAACCACTGCGGCCACGAGTGAAGCGGGCGTTCCGCTGACCCCTGCTGAACTTGGAGAGAGCTGCAGCCACTGCGGCCACAAGTGATCCCGGCAGTCCGCTGAACCCTGCTGGACTAGGAGACAGCTGCAGCCACTGTGGCCACGAGTGAAGGGGGCGGTCCGCTGACCCCTGCTGGACTAGGGGAGAGCTGCGGCCACGGGTGAAGCGGGCGGTCCGCTGACCCCTGCTTGACTAGGAGACAGCTGTGGCCACTGCGGACATGAGTGAAGCGGGCGCCGCTGACCCCTGCTGGACTAAAAGACAGCTGCAGCCACTGCGGCCATGAGTGAAGCAGGCAGTCCGCTGACCCCTGCTGGACTAGGAAACAGCTGCAGCCACTGCAGCCACGATTAAAGCGGGCAGTCCGCTGACTCCTGCTTGACTAGGAGACAGCTGTGGCCACTGCGGACATGAGTGAAGCGGGCGGTCCGCTGACCCCTGCTGGACTAAAAGACAGCTGCAGCCACTGCGGCCACGAGTGAAGCAGGCAGTCCGCTGACCCCTGCTGGACTAGGAAACAGCTGCAGCCACTGCAGCCACGATTAAAGCGGGCAGTCCGCTGACTCCTGCTTGACTAGGAGACAGCTGCAGCCACTGCGGCCATGAGTGAAGCGGTCAGTCCGCTGACCCCTGCTGAACTAGGAGACAGCTACAACCACAGCGGCCACGAGTAAAGCGGGTGGTCCGCTGACCCCTGCTGAACTAGGAGACAGCTACAACCACTGCGGCCACGAGTGAAGCGGGCGTTCCGCTGACCCCTGCTGAACTTGGAGAGAGCTGCAGCCACTGCGGCCACAAGTGATCCCGGCAGTCCGTTGAACCCTGCTGGACTAGGAGACAGCTGCAGCCACTGTGGCCACGAGTGAAGGGGGCGGTCCGCTGACCCCTGCTGGACTAGGGGAGAGCTTCAACCTCTGCGGCCACAAGTGAAGCGGGCGGTCGGCTGACACCTGCTGGACTAGGAGAGAGCTGCAGCCGCTGTGGCCACGAGTGAAGCGGGCAGTCCGCTGACCCCTGCTGGACTAGAAGACAGCTGCGGCCACTGTGGCCACGAGTGAAGCGGGCAGTCCGCTGACCACTGATGGACTAGGAGACAGCTGCAGACGCTGCGGGCGCGAGTGAAGCGGGAGCGGTCCGCTGACGCCTGCTGGACTAGGAGACAGCTGCAGTCACTGCGGCCACGGGTGAACCGGGCAGTCCGCTGACCTCTGCAGGACTAGGAGAGAGCTGCAGCCACTGCGGCCACGAGTGAAGCGGGTGGTCCGCTGACCCCTACTGGGCTAGGAGACAGCTGCAGCCACTGCGGCCATGGGTGAAGCGGGCAGTCCGCTGACCCCTGCTGGACTAGGAGAGAGCTGCAGCCACTGCTGCCACAAGGGAAGCGGGCGGTCCGCTGACCCCTGCTGGACTAGGAGAGAGCTGCAGCCACTGCGGCCACGAGTGAAGTGGGTGGGCCTCTGACCCCTGCTTGACTCGGAGAGAGCTGCAGCCACTGCAGGCACGTGTGAAGCGGGTGGTCCTCTGACCCCTGCTGGACTAGGAGAGAGTTGCAGCCACTGCGGCCATAAATGAAGTGGGCGGTCCGCTGACTGACCCCTGCTGGACTAGGTGAGAGCTGCAGCCACTGCGGCCACGAGTGAAGCGGGCAGTCCGCTAACCCCTGCTGGACTAGGAGACAGCTGCAGCCACTGCGGCCACAAGTAATGCAGGCGGTCCGCTGACCCCTGCTGGGCTAGGAGACTGCTGCAGCCACTGTGGCCATGGGTGAAGCGGGCGGTCTGCTGACCCCTGCTGGACTAGGAGAGAGCTGCAGCCACTGCGGCCACAAGTGAAGCGGGAGCGGTCTTCTGACCCCTGCTGGACTAGGAGAGAGCTGCAGCCACTGTGGCCATGGGTGAAGCGAGCGGTCTGCTGACCCCTGCTGGACTAGGAGACAACTGCAGCCACTGAGGCCACGAGTGAAGCGGGCAGTCCGCTGACCCCACTTGGACTAGGAGAGAGCTGCAGCCACTGAGGCCACGAGTGAAGAGGGCGGTCTGCTGACCCCTGCTGGACTAGAAGACAGCTGCAGCCACTGCAGCCACGAGTGAAGCGGGCGGTCCGCTGACCCATGCTGGACTAGGAGACAGCTGTGGTGATACTTCTGCTAGCCATGGTTGAAGCAGGAAGTCTGCTGACCCCTGTTGAACTAAGAGACAGGTGGAGTGGTACTGCTGCTAGCAATGGGTGAAGCAGGCACTCCACTGACCCCTGCTGGCCTAGGAGAGAGCTGCAGCCACTGTGGATATGAGTGAAGCGGGCGGTCTGCTGACTTCTGGTTCACTAGGAGAGAGCTGCAGCCACAGGCAAAGCAGGCAGTCTGATGAACCCTGCTGGACTAGGAGTGACCTGGGGAGGCACTGCTGCTAGCACTGGGGAAGTGAGCAGTGTGCTGACCCCTGCTGGACTAGGAGAGACCCGTGGTGGCACTGCTGCCGGCCATGGGCGAAGCATGCAGTCTGCTGACCCCATGGTGGACTAGGAGAGACCCGTGGTGGCACTGCTGCTGTTCATGGGCGAAGCAAGCAGTCTGCTGACGCCATGGTGGACTAGGAGAGACCCGGGAGGCACTGCTGCTGGCCATGAATGAAGCATGCAGTCTGCTGACCCCATGGTGGACTATGAGAGACCCGGGTGGCACTGCTGCGGCCATGGGCGAAGCATGCAGTCTGCTGACCCCATGGTGGACTAGGAGAGACCCAGGGCGGCACTGCTGCTGGTCATGGGCGAAGCATGCAGTCAGCTGACCCCAAGGTGGACTAGGAGAGACCCGGGAGGCACTACTACCGGTCATCGGTGAAGCATGCAGCCTGCTCACCCCATGGTGGACTAGGAGAGACCCAGGGCGGCACCGCTGCTGGCCATGGGCGAAGCATGCAGTCTGCTCACCCCATGGTGGACTACGAGAGACCCAGGGCGGCACTGCTGCCAGCCATGGGCGAAGCATGCAGTCTGCTCACCCCATGGTGGACTAGGAGAGACCCGGGAGGGACTGCTGCCGGCCATGGGTGAAGCATGCAGTCTTCTGACCCCATTTCTTTTTTTTTTATATCTTTATTGCAGTTTTTCAAACATTTTCCAGAGTCACAATTGAGTACATAGTTGAACGCATTGACAACAATACAGGTTATTAACTTCCAATATACATTTTTCCCCACCAAATGTACCTATCGCATGTGTTTCAACTTTTGTTGCGGGTGGTGACATAAATATACATGCCATGTGTATTCTGTGCATACACTTCCCATATCATTGTCTGTGAAGTCAAATCTGCAAAGTTTGCCTTAGGGAACCCGACTGTTATAACATCTGCTTTGGTATCTTTCTATATCGTTGTGTCTTCGACAGGGTGTTCATGGGAATCTGCCTCCGTGCTTGTCAATAGGATGACAGGAGAATGCAAGACAAGATATTGTGTTTAAATAAACTTATTAACAATGCCATCAGCTATCTTTCGCTCCTGAGTCAGGGTATGTGTAATATAGATGCCTTGTTTCTCGGTTCCTTCCTGTAGAGTCAGCCCGCCCTCCGTGCTGTGATGGGCGCCACCCTAAAAGATGCCCAGCTCTTCCTATACCGGTAAATATGTTTTGTGGCTCGTTATCGATCGGTTATCACAACCTATGTGTAGTGTCTTGTGCATCTAGGTCACCACTGTATCACCTCCTGTATCTTCTTCTTGCGAAGAAGCGTCACTATCTTCCCTGTCCGCACTTGTGAACTCCGTAAGTATAGTGTCCCAGTACTGGGCTATTGGGTATTTGCGCTGTCTGGCTATTTCCTCTCTGTGCAGTGATGTGCTTTCTGCCTGGGCCCACACTAAAAGCCATCTTCTCCAGCTTACAATCGCAGGAGGGTCGGCTTGCTTCCATCTCTTAGTTATCAGACGTTTCGCCACTATCATCCCTAAATCTATGAATCTAGAGGTGACCTTATTTTTCTTAGATCTGGGGTAGAGGCCCAATATGCATGTCTCCCACGTGTGTGCTATCTGTCGGTCGGTGCAGGTCATGAGTGTCTCTGTGACTGCTTGCCAGTACATGTTTAAGGCTTCACAAAACCACAGCATATGTAAGAGATCTGCATCTACTTGCAAGCAGCGTGGACATGCTGAGATAGTGTTGTGGAAATATCTGTTGATCTTATCCGGGGAAAGATACGCCCTCTGTGTTATGTAGGTTTGTATAAGTTTAAACTTTGAGCTTCTGGGTACATATGTGGAGCTGGCCAATAGTGTGCCCCATTCCCGGTCCGTCCATTGCTGTCCTCTGTCCGTTTCCCACCATGTCCGTAGGGCAGTCATGGGTTTTATCATGTGTATAAGTAATGCCTCCACCAACCAGTGCACGATGTGTGAGCCCCTGCCCATTACATGTAGGTATTGTAGCAATAGATTTGTTTCTGGTTGAGTGGGTATGTCCCCCCATGCCGCTGCTAGCGATCTCGTGATTGATGTGTGCAGTATGAACTGTCCGGCAGGTAGGCCGTAGTCCGTCGTCAGTACTTCAAATGATAACAGGACGCCATCTACATAGAGGTTGCCCAATGTGTCCAACCCAACTTCGCTCCAGCTCGCAAGTTCCTTGTTGGTAGTGCCCGTTCTACCTCTGGGCGTCCCCGCCAGTGGTAACGATGGGGCATAGGGGGTTACGGTCTTGGTTAGATATAAGCTCCTCTTGTAACACCGGTACGCCAGGGCGACACAGCTCTGTGTTGTGCGTGGCGGCCGGGCGATAGGGTGGAACAGCTGAAATATTTGAGATTGTGACCAAGGGGGTCGTTCGGTGGCTGTATCCTCCAGTCCCATGCCTGCCAACCATCTCGTTACCCACTGTAACTGTGCCGCCAAGTAGTACAATTCCATATTAGGGACCGCTAGGCCTCCTTTACTGACAGGGGCATAGAGTTTCGATAGTGCAATACGAGGTCGGCCTTTGTTCCAAATAAGATCCCGGAGTAGCTGTTCAAGGTCACAAAATATTTTAGCGGGGACATATACCGGGAGATTCGAGAAATAATACAATAATTTGGGTAGTATTATCATCTTTGTCAATGTAATTCTGCCCATCACGCTCAGTGGAAGTGTTTTTCAGAAGTGGGTCTGGGCTCTGACAGCGGATATGGCTCTAATTAAGTTACCCTCCAGCACATCCGCTGGGTTGCGATATATGAAAATGCCTAGATATCAGAATATTGCCGGGTACCAGCAGAGGGTGTAGTTGTTCATACGCACATTTATTTCCGTGGTTTGATCACTAAATGGGTACAGTCCTGACTTAGTCCAGTTAACTCGGAGACCCGACATCGTCTCAAACTCTTGAAGTATGCCCGCAATAGAACTGGGGATTTTGTGTAGGTCTTGCAGGAATAATAGCAGGTCGTCGGCGTATAGTGAGACAGCATGCAGCCCGTCTCCCAAACGGATACCCCATGTTTCCTCCCCCCGCCCCCCACGGAGATGCGCCACCAAAGGCTCCATGGCTAGAGAAAAGAGTAGCGGGGACAGTGGGCATTCCTGTCTGGTGCCTCTCTTGACTGGTATACTGTCCGATATAAGTCTGCCCGTTCGGACCCGGACAGAAGGGCGCTTACACAGTAATTGGACCATCTGTATGTAGTCATCTCCCAGCTCATATTTCCGTAGTACCTCAAAAAGATATGGCCACTCCAGTGAGTCAAAGGCCTTCTTCAGGTCCAAGACCAGGCATCCTGAACGCGGCCATCTATCCGTCACGTAGTGTTGCACTCTAAAAAGTCTACGTATATTGAGCAACGTGTTCCTTGTGGGAATAAACCCATTCTGATCCACATGCACCAGGTTTCGCACTAGTGGAACTAGGCACGCTGCCAAAATGGATGCAAGGACCTTGTAGTCTGTGTTGAGTAATGCTAGCGGCCTATATGAGCCCAGGTGTTCTGGGTCTCTGCCCGGCTTAGGGAGAGAAATCAGTAACGCTTCATTTTGTGTTTCTGAGAGGGTGGAATCCGTTATCGCGGCGTCATTGGCTTTCTTAAGTTGAGGCGCCAATTCAGTTATATAGGCTTTATAAAACTCCGCCGGTAGGCCATCCGGGCCTGGCGTTTTACCATTAGCTAGTGAACCTATACTAGCTCTAATCTCCTCTAGGAGAATGGGGTCGTTCAACTCAAGTTGTTGCTCGTGTGTGATCTGCGGCAGGGCAATGTCTTCTAAGTAATTGCAAATGTCCTGTGAGGTGGCCAAGGTATGGGATTCATACAGTGAGGCGTAGTGTGTCGTAAACTCCCTGTGTATATATTGCTGTGAATATACCAAGGCGCCCTGTCCAGAAGGTATAGATGAGACTAGGGCTGCTGTGTCGTCTTGACGTATAAGCCAAGCCAGCAACCTACCAGCTTTGTCCCCTGTGTGGTGTGTACGCGCAGAGTGTTCTGCAAAGTTAAGGCATCGGAGACGTTCCAATAGGCGGGTATGGTCTTCCCTATTTTGAGCCAGTCTCCTACCAGTGGCTCCCAGTGCCTCTCATTCGTCAGATGCAAGTTTTCTCTCTATAGCAGTGAGATCTGTTTCTATTTGTCTACGCATGCCGGCTTGCATGCCCAAACAATTCCCCCTAGTGACCACCTTAAAGGCGTCCCATTCTATTAATGGGGACGAGGCAGTGTCTGCATTCTCTTCAAAGTAGTGCGTCACAGCTGTAGCTAGAGACTCCCGAAACGTTGCATCGAGGAGTGTGTCAGGCTGTAAACGCCACCTAGGTACGGGTGGTGTGGTGTTCGCCCACTCTATACACATCGTGTGCGGGTTGTGGTCCGAATGCGTCCGGCCAAGGTACTGTGGTTCAGAAATAACTGTCAAGAGGTCGTCTGTTACCATTACGCAGTCAAGTCGAACATGGAGTCCATGTGCCCCTGAATAGTACGAATATATTCTGTCATGCTGGTTTCTGTATCTCCATATATCTGTGAGGTGCCATTGCATAGCCCAGTTGATCAACGCCTTCATGGCAGCGTATGTTGGCGTCCCCGGGAAGGGGGGGGGAAGGAGCGATCTAGTGTGACATCAAGAACGCAATTGTAGTCTCCCCCTACTATCATTGGGATATCGTGCCATATGGCTAACTTACTCGATAGACCCTCCAGGAAAATAGCTTGAGAAATCGTCCAAACAAATAACAAAAACGACATTGAGGCAATGACAAGGGGGGGGTCTAACCCAAGCAAAGTGTGCCTTGTAAATAAAGGAAATGGTATCATGGTGACTCCCCCGACTTAATTCGCATGGCGTAGGGTCCTAAAGGGATAAAAGAAAGACCTCTGGTGCCGGAAAGAACCTCCCGCCTCCCCGCAGCATGAGTTCGCGCAAGCAGTCAATTCCCATCGTCAAGTGTTGTCTATGTACTGTAATAAGTATCAACCCCCAAATACCATATACCATAATAGAACTGTGAGGCAGCAAAAACAACATCATATTGTACTTGCGTGTACATCAATACGTGTTCATTGCAGTCCATTGTGTGGTTTACAGCGGTTGTTAAGCAATCTCGTCCGCCGTCTGCGGGGTGACCTCCGGCAGTTTACATGACTCTTGCGAGTTTAAGGCTTCGTCCGACAGTTCTTCCTCGCTATCTTGTTCAATTCCAGGCAGACCTATTCATCCTTTCATCCTTCTGAGGTCAATAAAATGAGTATAAAACCGTCATTTGGCAGCACAGAAGACGGGACTAGCACTCACTAATAGTCATCAGCTGTGAGTTTCCAGTGAAACATGGCTCAGCGGCTCTCCCTGTGCATTCTGGTCCTTGCGGTCCATCTTTTCAAAGCAGCAGTTCTTCCAGTGAAGCAAAGCTTAGTAACTATTATAGTCTTCCAATATTTCATTTTCTTAGCTTGATAACCATTAATTCCTTCCACACTATCATTTTGTCAACTCAGACACATGTTTCGCTCTTTATGAGCTCTCCAGTGGAGCAAAGCAGGTACTGTGTGCCAAGCTTGTTTGCAGCATAACATTTACAGACCAGTGCCTTCCTAACTGTTCATCAAATAGGATGCGACTGCAGGGCCATCTCCCTCTGGTGCATAGCCGTTGGCTCGGGAACCACTTTATGCAAGAAACAAAAACCTCCAATAAACAGCACTCAAAACAAGACTGGCACTCGTCACTGGACTTCAGGTGAGGGTTTCAACTGAAGTACGACTCAGCAGCTCTCCCATTGCATTCTGGCCATTGTGGTCCATCTCTTGCAAAGTTACAGTTCTTCCACCCTTTCATTTCTTTCGCCTCGGACACCTATGGCTGGCTCTTTATGAGCTCTTTGGTGGTCATCAGACTTGGACCCAATTAGAAGGACAATATATCTGTGCAAAAACGATAGTACAGAATTGTCCCGTCATTGTTCGACCAATCCAGGTCCACAATGATCAAAAAAGTGAATTCTTCTCAAACTTGAAGGGGCTTTGTACTGAAATTCGACAGACAAAACTTACAGTGAGCGAAGACTGGAACCTAACAATTGACCCTTTACTAGACAGATCAGGTTGTTCTGTTCTTCGAAATACCAACAAAAGAGAAATACTTAGAAGCTTGACACTGGATCGCACACGTAGAGCATTGGCGTCTACATTAGTCAATGTTCAGAGGGTACGTGTCCAAGAGGGTTCTTGTCTGCAAGGGTACAAGAATACGAAAATAGGTTACTTTTTAGTAAATATAGTCATTCTTTCTAAAATCTTGGACAGCACCATCTTCACTGTAGGAATATCTGATCATGCCGAGATTCAGCTGACGCTAGATTTACAAATCCTAGCACAAAAAACAAAACCAGAGTCCTGGAGGATGAATTTATTACATTATAGATAACCGGAGAAAAAGAAAAAACTATGTAAGTAGGTACAGGAATGCCTATATCTGAACGACAACTCAGAGATCTCCCCCACAGACCATATGGGAAGCAAAGAAAGCATACATTAGAGGTGTAAGGCTGGAAGAAACTGCTCTTTAATGTAAAACCAGAATTGCTAAAAGGACAACCATAGAATCAGAAATAGATTTACCTCATAAGAAATACTGTTCAGACACCATGGAGAGCAATCTTCAACCTCTGCTCCAGAAGAAATATGAATTAAACACTTTGTTTTCCACCATACTAGAGAAGACACTTTTCATATCCGAGAAACACAATTCGAACAAGGAGAAAAAGTGAGAAGAGTTTCTGCGATGCAAATAAGACCAAGAGAGGTAAAATCTGCCCTACTGGGAATTTGAACACATTGGTGATATTACTGACTAGTCCATTAGATAAAACAAAGGAATTCACCTCATGTTATACACAATTATACACCACAGAGGTGAGGAGAACAGACTCGAAGGAAGGCATACACATGCGAAGACTAGGGAACCTTAGGGAAGAGCTGGATCTATACCTCAAGGAAGAAGAACTCAAGGAAACAAAAAGTCCATGCGCTCCGGGAGAGTTCCGGGAGTAGCTGACTTTGCCATAGACTTACAAAACTGCATCTAAAACAACCACACACCCAGTGGCATGAGTATTTCAAGAAGCGGTTGAACAAAATAACCTCCAGTCAGAACTCAACTAGGCATGCCTGTCAATAATTCCAAAGCTGGGAAGGGCCCAGCTCAGCAGCTCTTACCACAGAGAAAGAGACCTTCTCAACTATGACGTCAAAATACTGGCAAAGCTCGTTGCCAGGAGGCTGAAAGAGTAAGGGGGATATTCTCAATGAAGTGGCGGTGAGAGGCGTTAGCCTCCTTGGCTTAATGCCTCTCACCGCCACTTCGGAAACTCAAGAATGTGGTGCAGCCTGGCTTTTCCCCCTGCGATGGTGCTAAGTTTCACAACTTAGCGCCAACGCAGACACCCTTGCACCAGAGTGCAAGGGTGTCTGTGTGCAGGGGAGGGTTGTTCATGTACAGGAAGGTGCCCCTTCCTGCACATAAACAATCCCAAAATACCATTTCGTAACTTTCACGTGTGCTGCTTCGTGCAGCACACATGAAAGTTACAAAATGGCATTTTTAAAAAAGGTTTGTTTATGTACAGGAAGGGACACCTTCCTGTACATGAACAAACCATGGCATTTTGCTTTTTCCATGTGTGCTGCACAAGGCAGCACACATGGAAAAAGCAAAAACGAGGAGAAATAAAGCATTTCTCCTCGTTTCGCCTACTTAAGACCAGGATTTTCCTGGTCTTAAGTTCGGCGCTGCCACCTATTAACGCCGCCCTTGAGAATAGGTGGCAGTATCGAATTCAATGGGTGTTGCGGTGGAACCCCCACCGCAACACCCACTGCACGCCCCTTTCACGCTAAGTTTAGCGTGAAAGGGGCCTTATTCACAAGGCAGCGTTAAGCCACTTAACGTGGCTTAAAGCCACGTTAAGTGGCTTAACACGGTGCACAGTCAAAATATCGACTTTAAAATATCGACCTACATTAATATCGAGTTTTAAATATCGTAGGGACAGAATATCGATATCAAGAATATCGGTGACCAGAATATCGACCTAAAGGTAAGAAATATCGTTTTTGTTAATATCGAAGTTGTTAATATCGATAGTAAAAATATCGATGTTAATAATATCGATGTTTATGTTAGTGTTATGTATTTTAGTATGTATTTTATATGTATGTGTTCCACATGTTTTGTTATGTTTTGTATTATTTTTTTAAATATATGTATTAATTGTTTAGAAGTTAGTAATTTTTTTTAAAGTAAATTTTGCGTTTTAGTACCGTAGCGGGTTGTGGGTTTATAGGGGAATAGGGTGGGAAGTAATTTAATTGTAATTAAGTAATTATTCATTTTTATTTATTGTTATTGATATTTAATTTATTGTTAATTAATTATTAATTGGTAATTAATTTTTATTAATTGATTAATTGATAATTAAATTAATTGTATACATTTTTTAGTGGAGCGGGTTGTGGGTTTATAGGGGAATAGGGTGAGAAGTCAATTAATTATAATAAAGTAATTAATAATTTTTATTTTTTGGTATTGATAATTAATTTATTGTTTATTAATTATTAATTGGTAATTAATTTTTATTAATTAATTAATTGATAAATATATTAATTGTGTTGATTTAGTTTAGGAGTGGGTTGTATGTTTATAGGGGAATAGGGTGGGAAGTAATTTATTATAATTAAGTAATTACTTATTAATATTTATTGGTATTGATAATTAATTTATTGTTAACTAATTATTAATTGGTAATTAATTTTTATTAATTGATTAATTGATAATTATATTACTTGTGTTAAATTTTATGTGGAGTGGGTTTTGTGTTTATTGGGGAATAGGGTGGGAAGAAATTTAATGTTATTAAAGTAATTATTAATTTTCATTTATTGGTATTTATAAATAATTTATTGTTAATTTATTAATAAATCATTATTTAATTAAAACAATTATTTAATTGATAAGTATGTTATTTTTAATTCCTACGCTATCCAACACTTTCCCTACTGTTGCACTCTCTGGAGTTGGAATAGTAATTTTTACCCCTACGCTATCCAACACTTTCCCTACTGTTGCACTCTCTGGAGTGGGAATAGTAATTTTTAGCCCTACGCTATCCAACACTTTCCCTACTGTTGCACTCTCTGGAGTGGGAATAGCAATTTTTACCCCTACGCTATCCAACACTTTCCCTATTGTTGCACTCTCTGGAGTTGGAATAGTAATTTTTACCCCCACGCTATCCAATACTTTCCCTACTGTTGCACTCTTTGGAGTGGGAATAGTCATTTTTACCCCTACGCTATCCAACACTTTCCCTACTGTTGCACTCTTTGGAGTGGGAATAGTAATTTTTACCCCTACGCTATCCAACACTTTCCCTACTGTTGCACTCTTTGGAGTGGGAATAGTAATTTTTTTCCCTCCGCTATCCATTATTTTTCTGTATTGTTTTACTTAATGTTGTGTATAATTTATTTTACAAAAATTAAAAATATTTTAATTTTTCTAATTTGTTAAATATATTTTTTAAATTTTTAATAATATTATTTTTGTATGTGTATGTCTGTATTTATAATTTATAAAATATTTTTAACTATTTATAAGTTATTAAAATAATTATTTATGAATATTATTAAGTAAGTATATATATTATATTTTATATGTATATGTTTAATTTATTTTAACATTATATGTATCAGTTTTTATTTTTAAACATTTTTAAATAATTTTAACTATGTTTCTTTTAATTATATGTATTATTTACTTTATTTTAGATTATTTTTTTAACATTAAAAAAAAACGATATTTTTTACAACAATATTTTTGACATCAGTATTTAATTTTCGATATTTTTGTACTTACCATGATGTAGATAGGATGTCGATATTCTTGACTTCGATATTTTTGTCACAATATTTTTGTACCTCGATATTTTTGAGGTCGATATTTTGTCAGTGATTCGCTTAACGCTGCCTTGTGAATAAGGCGCTGACCCTATCGCCAGGGGAACGTCAGAAAAAGTGACGTTCCTGTGGCGATAGGGGCTTGAGAATATGCCCCTAATTCCTCTCTTGGTACCCAAACATTAGGTTGGTTTTGTACCCAGATGAACATCGAGGAATCTCCTATGCACTCTAACGCATCTTTTATGACAGGCTAGGAACAACAATGATGAAAAGCTGGTCTTCCCCCTCAACGCTGAAAAAGCTTTAGAGAAAGAAGAAATGTGTGACCCAATTCTTAACAATGGCCCAATTACTGCATAAGAACCCCACAACCAATGTGAACTGCGATGGGTTCTTATGAGAAGAGATAAGGAACAGGAGAGGGACCAGACAAAGCTGTGCCTATAACCACTCATCTTCTTACTGACTTTAGAAGTTTTAGCAATAGCATCGAAGGGATACAAAGTCCAGCTGAAGGACTGAAAAACATGTTATACGCAGACACTTATCCATCCCTGCTCTGATGTAAATCATAACACGCTGTGTCTGGATAGAGAATAAACTGGTCTAAGAGAGAGGCAATGTCCATGACAAGAGGCACCCAAGAAGGTTCGCTGACAGGTCCGCCTTTAAGAGATCCCCAATAAACTAAAGTAGCGAGATATTCTGGTGAGTAAAGAAATACTCCATGTGGTCCAAGACAACTTCCCGACTTTGATTTGACTTCTGCTTGTTTAGTGAATATTGTTCTCTGGCTTGGACAGTGTAGATATCCCCAGCAGGAGCGGGTACATGTTTACTTTCTGGGGATTGCAGTTCTGTTCACCAGTTTACTCACTTAATAATAGCTGTATCAATTCTGGATGCAAGATGAATGGCTCGCCCTTACTTAGAAGAAAATGAGTTGATGTGGGCGGTCCCCACTGCTACAGCTCACGGCTAGAAAGAGCATCTCCCAGAAGTGACATGGGGTGCATACCCTGATGTGCGCCGTAGGGCGGGCGCACTCCTACGCAGTCGCTGGCGCTTACAGAGGGGTCATAAGCTATAGCTTCGACAGGTCTCCAGCGACACCTACCAGAGGTGTAGAAGTGGCTGTAGGCTAGCTGTAATGCTGACACTACACATCTGTTTATGTGAGGATGGAGGTCAACTGATGATACAGTGGCACAGCCATTTAACAGACAAGATAGCACGCTGGTGATCACGCCCACTGAATGATTATGAAATGCTTTGGCGCATATGTACCAGGACATATCATTCCACAAAATATGTCTTTTCATGTACAGTGGTGATTGTGGGAGAGGGATGTTAACAGGTAGGACACTGCGAGATTTTCTGTTATGCTCACATAATTTGCATAATTTTGCAAATTATGGATAATGTCGCAATTTCTGCTGCAGGGAAGTAATTCAATCAGAAAATGTCTTGCAGGAGGGAGGATGGGGCAGAAAATGTGTCACAAGAGACGTTTTCTCTATGAATCAGTCCACTTGGCAGCATCTCAAGTAACTTTTCAACGCGAGGAGTGCCCACAGGTTCAATTTTCACTCAAGATTCCCTAAAGTTCATTTTGTATAATATACACACAATTTGCGTAATTTTCCAGACATTCTGCGTACTTTTAGGAAAAATAATTACGCAATTTAGCGTGGTGATGCCTGTCCATGGCGTGTAGAATGCAGCTGCTCCTCAGGATGGTGGAGTCCCGGGTGGTACCCAGAATCCCGGCCCCAGGTCTGCTTCACACACCATCTGCACATTGATGGTGCGTTGGCTCTTCCAGTAGCGGGTCACTGCTCCCTGGCACCCTAGCGCCTGTCAGCGATGTGTGGGGACATTGACAAGCCTCTATCGCACTGCGGTGACCCACGGCAGCATAGCACTTTGTCTTCACAGGACTCATTGCCTGCATCTGTGGGAAACACAGGGGCTTACTTATGAGGGCCCTGTGTCACTTTTGCACCACGTAAAGTGGTATATGCGTGACGCAGCGCTCATATAAAGATTTATGAAGCCACGGAAAGCCATCCAGCGCAAATCGCTGCGTCATCTTACTCTGTGCC
This sequence comes from Calotriton arnoldi, assembly GCA_963921515.1. Taxonomy (NCBI): domain Eukaryota; kingdom Metazoa; phylum Chordata; class Amphibia; order Caudata; family Salamandridae; genus Calotriton; species Calotriton arnoldi. The sequence continues at coordinate 117,929 of CAWUFW010010362.1, read as the reverse complement.
CAGGAGGCGTTTCATGGGCGTTGCAGTGAGTTTTTCCACGCAGCACCCATGGAATTTGATGCTGCCCCAGATTTACAAAGTGATGTAAACCTGGGGAAACGCCAAATCCTTATGCCTCCCGAGGTGAGGCGTAACGAGGAGAAATATGTTTATTTCTTCTCGTTTTTCCTCTTTCCATGTGTGCTGCATTTTGCAGGACACATGAAAAGAGGAAAACGCATCTTAGGATTGTTTTCATGCAGGATGGTGCCCCTTCCTGCAAAAAACCAATCCTGCATGCTACGCAGGTACCCTTGCACCATGGTGGAAGGGTGCCTATGTTGGTGCTAGGTTGTCGAAACGGCGCCAGCAAAGGGAGAAAGGACAGGAGTGCACTGCATTGCTTAACGGTGCATTCCTGCCCTTTCACTTTGGTGCGCTGCCCTATGCCAAAACCCCATAAATAAGCCCCCCAGTGCATTGACTGACTGACGTGAGTAGCGTACTCAAGACCTTTGTCGGTGTCTTTGAAACCGAAGGCTCGCCCGGCCCATGCACCACTCTCACTGTATCGAAGTCACCTGCTCGCCATCTCGACCAACTCTTAAAAAGCACCTGCAATGGACTAATTTTGAAGTTTGTCTCTTTTTCCGCTTCCTCCCTCCCTCCAGGTCTCCGGCTCTTGGATGGTGTCATACAGGACGACCGGCTCCCATTCAGTGGTGGAAAGTAGGGACATCGCACCAAATCCCAGTTCCAGCAGCTATTTCTGGCCCAGATCTGAGCCCAGGGAAATATGCAGAATTTGTCATTGTGTCATTTTCAGACACCAAGACATAATTCAGCAGCTCCCGCACGTTGTCTGCATTTCTCTGCATTCTGTTCAGGGCAGCAACCTGCAGGTGGTGAAGGGGCTTTCTAATTTTAACATCCAGCTGGACCCAAAGCAAAGGCCTGATTTAAACGCCATCAGCACTCCTTTTGTTCAAGTATCATCCTGGGTGGAAGCTATCTGCAGCCTCACACCTATTTAATGGAAGGAAACAAAGACACACAGCTTATCTTAACAAGTACGTTAGAGAAACTATGAAATGAAGACAGGTTTTTAACTTTGTTCACCTCCCTGTGTAAGAGGAGTGCTTGCACTGTAAAATGCGAAATCTATCTATCTATCTATCGGTATGAGTAATTCCATAAACATTGATTTAAATGGCGCTACTATTTTTTTCTTCATTTCTTTTATAGCGTTACCCATCCTAGTGTAGGTGTCAAAGCACTTTACATCACACACAGAGACACAGTAAATCATACAAGTATCCACATCATTGTCAAGACATGTTACAGAAGACAATGAGGGTTATAAGGCTTAGGAATCATACATGATCCATATTTGTAGAAATTATATGTTAAGAGTGAACTGTCTGGAGGAACACAAGGTGTAGATATAAAACGTAACGCAGTAATTGGGGCTGTCTGTACTAACAAGACTTTGTCCGTTCCTAGAGGAGCCCTTCTTTGCAATCTTAGATAAGGATCTAAACCTATGACTTACAGTTTGCATGCAGCTCCATGATGCCGGTAAATAGATCCCGGTGCTATCTTAGAAGGATTGCAACTTATGAACTGGAAGCAGCAAAATGATCTGTGTCAAAAGCAGTCGCCACTCATCTCTCTACATAAAATACAAATCTGTGATCTGCATGTTACACGATGTGCTTTGTAGCAGGCACATTAACCCTCTATGGCACTTTATGAGAAAACTGTGACTGTGCAAAGCAGAGAACTCTCCCAGAACTGCATTAACCACCAGAGTTATCTGACGGCTATTAAAATCCCCTCGAAATTGATGGGCACACAATTCTCTCTGCAGCAGGTGTCTTAACCCTGTAAGATATTTTAAAATGACTAATTAAGAACAGATTTACTGTCACACATACACTTTGCAGCAGTTTTTTTTTTAAAGAAATGTATAAGTTGACTATCAGATTCTTCATTGTAAGCTCTGCTCCTCGTGACTCCACCTCCTTTCCCCTACCATACCGTGACCCTCAATTTATGGGTTCCTGCAGTATTTTGTTTCCAGTTCCAGCACTGCTTCCATTGGTCACCCCTCCCTACTGGGCCCCACCCACAAATGATCACAGCCACTGACATGACCTTTGTGAGTTCCTCTCAACAACCCGGCGAGGACTTTATGTCACTCCTCCACCTCCTTCGCGAGTAATCCTTCACGCCTCCAACCAATCAAGCTCTCCTTGCGACTCATTTTCACTACTATCTGAAGCAACAAGACCATCAATGAATTCAGACCTGTTGCTACAGTTTCAGACCCCAGCAGTGCAAAGGGCATGAAAAATGGACAATGCACTTTCCAAGATATGTCCACATGCAAAAATCTTCCGGTCACACTCAAATAAGGTGGGCCAAAGTGGATGGTCTCCTTCCAAAGTTAGGAAAGACCGTCTTTCCTAACTTTGGAAGGAGACTACATCACGTTCCTGCTCCCACACGTATTATGGTGTGGAACTATTAATTCATCCACTTTGGCCCACCTTATTTGAGTGTGACCGGAAGATTTTTTGAATGTGGACATATCTTGGAAGTCCGATACAGACCACTACGACTTAGGGGTCGATTCCGATTCGGGCCGTAAATTTCTCCGACCGAGCCGGACCCGGAGAGATTTCCGACCGAATCGGACCCGTGCAGTCCGACCGAACGAGTACGATGCGTCCGTATGTTATCGGACTCGAGTCGGTCGGACTCCCATTGAAGTCAATGGGAGCCGGTCGTACAACGCGTACGCGGGCTCCCATTGACTCAATGGGTGCGAGTCGGACAAGGGCGCCCCTCTACAGCGGGTACGCGGCGAAGCGATTCGTGCCGTACACGCACAGGTAGGGGGACCCATGGGTCCCCCTGTGTGCGACTCGCGCGGCTACGCGTACAGGGGGTCCGACACGGACCCCCAAAGTACGGCTCCGACAGCTCTTACGAGCCGGAGTGCGCGGCTCGGTCGGACTGCTCGCGGCGCGCATCGTACTTACCCGGCCGGGAAACGTCTCCATTGCGCGGTGCGAGTCGAGTCCGAGCGAGTCGGTCGGAGCGGTCGGGACGCCCGGACGAGTCGGTCGGCGATTTCGCATCGTACTCGCTCGGCCGGACCCGCGTACGGTTCGGTCTCCGAATCGGATCCGGTAAAGCCGAATCCGATTCGGAGCCCTACCGGCCGAGATCGGAATCGACCCTTTGGTATTCTTTATTCACCTCAAACCAAACACGGGGCGATCCTTTTGTCTTCTCTACGGCAATATTCTTAGGCTGCTCATATTGTATTTCTACGGACATCTTGACCTTATATACCAAGGAGCGCCTCACTTATGCCCTGAAAAAGTCCAATTACTTTGGGCGAAACACGTTGGCTGATCGACTTGAAAAAGTTTTTTTTTGATATGTCTAATTAAATTACTACTAAATAAAAAGGATAATGTAAAGAACAACCTTGGACATAGATCTCATAATTGTGGGACATTGTTCAGAAGGTGGTGCACCATTTGCTCTGTTTTGTTCAACATTGTAAAGTCAAGTTGTATGATTGCACCGCGGCAGTGGGTGCTTATAGTGTGTGCACACTTTGCTGGCATATTTCCCACAACTCATACAAATCTGGTGATAGCAGGTTAGGTGCTAGTCTCCATAGGGTTTCACTGTCAACGACTGTATATTTCTGTTAACATTGTATCAGTTGAACTGTATAGCCAAGACTGCGAGAATGATCGAACCATAGTGTACTGGTGGTGGGAAAATCTCTAAATGTATTCTATGTAGAATTGTTTCTCTTAAACTGTTTCAATTTGTTTAAACTTAATGAATCATGTATTCCTACAGAATGTGTGAACCCCATTGTCTCAATTCCTATATAAACGAGAGCATTTATCTCACAAGAGAGACCCTTCTCCCGATCTTATACGGTGAATCTATGCCAGATTTCATACTGAACTCTACTGAGTTCTTTTACTTATGATTTATATGCTTTGCTGCTAATTTTTGTATTTTTGACATTTAATACTTACATAAAGCATCCAAAAGATATTTTGTCTGTCATTCTTATGAGAATGTTTCAGAATCAATTTATGAGCCCGTTTTGACTAAAGTGGCAGCTCCAATCGTGGAGCACCAAATTCCGAGCTACAGGGACGACACCGCTCCAAAGATTGTAGTGTCTCACACGCCGACAGCAGTGTGCTCTCACCTCCTCTCTGTAATGGGAAAGGGGGGCTTCTGGGGAGATGCAAGCGCTCCCAGTGACTTCTCTTTCTGTCTGGGTGTCTCCTTGACAGTTCCATGCGCCGGCTCCATCAACGGTAAACATGTTGTTTTCCCTGTAAGAACTACTAGCATGAAGTCCTGTGTCGTTACCCAAGATAACAGAGCAACAATGACACTCAGGAGGGAAACAGGTTTCCATGTGCATCGACTGTCAGCATGTGCACATGTGCGGTGAAAAAAGAGTCCCTCCGCCTGAGTCTCCCAAGGGGAAGCTCTGTGTGCTCACGAGGTCCTCGTGGCTATCTCACACCCTGTCCTCATGGGCACTGTGTGCTGTCCTGGCCTTCTGTGGGACAGACTACTCCAAGCAGGGCATTGTAGTCTTAAATGTGCTTCCATTCAACAGATGGAGCCAACAGACCTGCCGGCAGTGACATTTAGGAGAAAAACCAATCACTGGCTAGAAGCAGCAGTCCGCGATGACCTGGAGTGAGGTGGTTACCCTACCACTTCCACTGCCACCCTCTCCTCTGACAAACAGCTCACACCAAAACAGCTCTCTGCCTTCCTCCAGCACTGCTCCCTGAGCATATGCTTCGAACCCTACCGCTGCCTCAAACCTACACCCGGAGAGCATGCATTTAACCTACCCTTGTCCCCAGGGGCACAGAGAAAGAGATCTTTGGACTGCGGTGCAGAGCAGGCAGCTGGAGCGGTGTCGGCTTCGAGGCACTGAGAGGACATGAGGCGGGTGACAGAGCTCATACAGAGGGAACATAACTGGGGCTGGATTGGAGGAGAAGCGCCCTCTACTGAGGGCCGCACTCCTGGAGCCAACCTCGCCTGGCAAGAAGAGTGGAGCAAATAGGCTATCCCTGTGTTGTGTCACAACAGCATTTATATAGCGCTAATTACCACGCCTTAGAAGGCATTGGAGCGCTTTATCCGGGCAGCACGCTCTCGGTAACAAGAGGTCAGTGTGTATTCTTTAGGGGTTATCGTTGGTTATTGGGATTAATCTAGGGGCATATTATCAAGGGCCGTATCGCCGCTTTAGCGGCACTTTTTGCCGCTAAAGCGGCGATATTCTTATCACCCTATTAACAAGGCGGCGCTAACATGCATTAGCGCATGTTAGCTGCCGTTTTTGTAACGCTTCTCATGTTAGCGATATACATCGCTAATGAGATGCAAAATAGGCGTTCCTACGGAAAACAACATGTAAAAAGTCTCAAACACGACATCGCTGTATCAACAACGCTGCCCCTGAACAGCGAAGCGATAACAAAATGCGCGCTAAGTCCCCATTATCGCATGATTCTAACGCCTGTAAAAAACCTGACTTAGCAGTATTGCCTATGGGAGGTGGGTTGTGTGGTTAGGTACACACTCCCCTATTAACAAGCATTTCATTAGCGCTGTGAAATCATTGCAGGATTTCACACGCTAATGATCATTATCGCAGTCTATCGCTGGATTTTACTTCGCCAGTTACCAAAGCGTTGCTAATACGCCGCTAACACGGCGATGTAATTCAGCGATAGAGGGCAATAATGAAAAATGCGCTAAGCGCGATTTGCGATATTTATCGTGTGTTCTTGATAATATGCCCCTCGTGCTCTCAAGGAAGCCATTCCATGTATTTGCCCCAGCTTCTATGTGGTAGATTAAATAATCAGGAGTTAGGTGGGTTCTTTGGTGGGGGTGAATTCACATAAATGATTAGTGGTATTCATAGATGAGCTACGAGAGATTAGATATTGTTAGGTTGCAAGGGGATGACTTTTGAAGGAGACATTGCCACTTGGTGATGAAGTGTGGGAAATGTTTCGAAACACATTAACAGGCATTAAGGCGAACATGACTCTAACGAAGTAGTCTGTGACCGGAGAGAAGAGGCTGCAGAGGATGGACATTAAGTGGCGGCTCGTTCGAAGAAATAAGAGGAGGCAACAATCGGACGTTTTAAGTCAAGATCAATTTTCATGGAAATAGAGAGAAGGCTTTTTTTCCACTCAATCTGGGGATGCAAAACTGTAGAAAGAAACACAATTATTTGTGTGTGAGACAGCACTATATTGAGTCCTTTTGATCAACACTAGAATCAGGTGAATAGCCTGTCTCCTGAATGGCTACCACTCGCCCACCGCTTCAGCAAGAACAGATGATCAGCTCAAGGAATGGACGCATAAAGTAATGACTGGATGCATAGATAGGGGAATATCAAGAGGTTGGCGGCAGTAACCTCATGATCATGGAACCGTGAGAGAGTATACGGGGTAAATGATGCAAACATTGAATAGGAGATTCTGCAAATGATGGAGCGGATGGCTTCTGATGTTCACTCTTAGAGTTTGGCTCAAGGTATTAATCATGAAAGCAAAGTGGGATCCCTTTTGGACTCCCTGGTTGTGGCACGGCACGAGATGGTGGTGAGGGTAGCTTCCCAGACAGTGGAAGCAAGGCATTCCTGTGGCTGAGTGTGGCGACCCAGACAATGAAGAGAGGAGGATGTAGACAGAGCTACTTTAAACAACTCCATGAAACTTGTTAGCGTTGGGGGGGGGGGGCACTGAAGATATCTCCTGTCGGTGATCTTCATTACTCTGATCCTTAGTCCACGACATCACAGCCAGTACCGTGTGAGACATCCCGACAGCGTATACTGGCACTACTAAGAAAGTCACCTCAGAAAATCTTTTGTCCTTTCCATATAGATTAGTAAAACCCTTCTTACGTCCAACAGTAATGGTATCTGAGCTTCCACGTCCGACTGAAAAACAGGAAGAACAATATCCTGTTCTGAATGAAAATGAGACTGTACTTTGGGCTTAAATTCAAGGTCAGTCTTTAAAACTACCCTATCTTGGACAACTCCAACGCTCGGATAGGATGACAAGAATGCCCCTATGTCACCGAACCTTCTAGACACGGTAATGGTCGCCAGGAAGACTACATTTGGTGTCAACAAGGGTAGATTCGCTGAATCGTATAATTCACCAAAAAGGGGAGGGGGGACACTGAAGTCCTCTAAGAACCGGAGGAAAGTCCAGTGGAGAAAAACAACTATGTTTTTGATTGAACATCAATTCTCTCAATCCCTAGTGTTTTGATTACAAGGATAACGTGAATGATTTTCTGGACTCTCGAATATCAATGGCTACTTCCCTCGAACAGCCTAGGTTTCGCAACCTAACCCTCACAACTTACACCCCAACAAACTTAGAACTTGTCACACTCTGAGACAAGAGCGGATGTCTGAGAGGAGAAGGGGGCAGCAGAGAAGAATACACTGTTGCTCCACCAGTTGAGTTGGAAACCATGTCCCTCTTTGTCAGAATGTGGGCGATATGGGTTCGTGTAATCCTCCCCTCCAAAATCACCTGAATCACCCTGAGGAAGAGGGATATGGGCTGAAAGGAGTAAAGTACACCCATCGGCCACCTGAAAGAGATGATCTCTACCTGAACCAGAACCAGAACCAGAAACTGGTTCTGCAGCATGAGACACTGGATTCCCTCTCTTTGGTGCCCTTGTCAGCTCTTTATCTCACACCTTTAGATTGCAACATAACTGCTGGCCAGGAGTCTGAACATCTGTTAAAATGTGATCTTTGTTCTTATGTTTGGGTGGCTGGCTGCTTTAGGAGAGTGTCATCCAGTGAGGCCATGGAAAGCTGCTCAGCCTTTTCAAAAGCAAATGCAATCTAATGAAAGCTGAAGACAGAACATGTGAGAGTGAGGGGGGTGTGCGTCAAGGACGGTACTCCATGCAATGCACATCTGTGGTGTCCCTAAAGCACCACAAGTGCCCTCAAAGCTGATTCTGGCTGCGGAAATTCGATGTTCCACCCACGGAATCAAAATTACCTTTCCGGTACAGATCTGCCAAAACCGCCACTTATATTTCTTACAAGCCTCCTTGCAGACCCCCTATCGAAAACCCCTTTGGTCCTTCTAAAAGCCCTGCAAACTGACCACAGCACCCCCACAAGACACCTGACATACCACAGAAGTGCCCAACAAGCCTTTTCACAGACCATCACAAGTCATATTACAGCCCTCTGCAATCATACAAACCCCATAGCCCTTCTTCACAGTGGTGGACAAGTGTCCTCCAAGACCCCTACAAACCACCTGATATACCCTAGCAGTGCCCTGATATATCCCCAAGAAGACCCACAGACCATTACAAGTCACCAGCCAGCCCTCCACCATCACAAGACCCTTATAGCCATTCTCACAACCCTCAACAAGTTCACTCAAACACTCACACAAGCCACTTCGCATACCCCAGAAGTGACCTGAATAAACCCCAAAGAAACTAACAGACATCACACGTCGCCCCACAGACCTCCAGAAACCTTCTAAAGGACCAGCACAAGGCCCTTGAGCCCACAGTGCATCAACAAACACATATAATTATCTACTACAGATTCACAAAGACCACTATGCAGACCACCCAAAGCCCCCTCACTGAACCCCACAAACCCCCAAGGTCTAACAGATTCACACAAGCCACCTGACATAGCCAAACAATCATCCTCAGAGATCCATGCTATCACTTTCACGGACTCACACAAGCCACCCACAGTTAACCTTATCCGCTCACAAACCGCCTCAAAGATCCCAATAACCCCTCAAGCCACAATCATCACCCTCACCACCTGCTCATCCCAAACACACATAAACAACCAAAAAAGATCCATTACATGTCCCACATTATCCCTTTACAGGCTACCTCAACTCACCTTGATCCCATCACAATCCCTTCAGACATCCTCTAACACATCCTCAGGATCCATAAACTGTGCCTCAACTCAGGTCCCATCACAATCCCTTCACACATGCTCGGGCTCCATAAACTGTGCCTCAACTCAGGTCCCATCACAATCCCTTCACACATGCTCGGGCTCCATAAACTGTGCCTCAACTCAGGTCCCATCACAATCCCTTCACACATGCTCGGGCTCCATAAACTGTGCCTCAACTCAGGTCCCATCACAATCCCTTCACACATGCTCGGGCTCCATAAACTGTGCCTCAACTCAGGTCCCATCACAATCCCTTCACACATGCTCGGGCTCCATAAACTGTGCCTCAACTCAGGTCCCATCACAATCCCTTCACACATGCTCAGGCTCCATAAACTGTGCCTCAACTCAGGTCCCATCACAATCCCTTCACACATGCTCGGGCTCCATAAACTGTGCCTCAACTCAGGTCCCATCACAATCCCTTCACACATGCTCAGGCTCCATAAACTGTGCCTCAACTCAGGTCCCATCACAATACCTTCACACATGCTCGGGCTCCATAAACTGTGCCTCAACTCAGGTCCCATCACAATCCCTTCACACATGCTCGGGCTCCATAAACTGTGCCTCAACTCAGGTCCCATCACAATCCCTTCACACATCCTCTAACACATCCTCAGGATCCATAAACTGTGCCTCAACTCAGGCCCCATCACAATCCCTTCACACATGCTCGGGCTCCATAAACTGTGCCTCAACTCAGGTCCCATCACAATACCTTCACACATGCTCGGGCTCCATAAACTGTGCCTCAACTCAGGTCCCATCACAATCCTTTCACACATGCTCAGGCTCCATAAACTGTGCCTCAACTCAGGTCCCATCACAATCCCTTCACACAGGCTCAGGCTCCATGAACTGTGCCTCAACTCAGGTCCCATCGCAATCCCTTCCCACATCCTCTAGCACGTCCTCAGGTTCCATGAACTGTGCGTCAACTCAGGTCCCATCGCAATCCCTTCCCACATCCTCTAGCAGGTCCTCAGGTTCCATAAACTGTGCGTCAACTCAGGTCCCATCACAATCCCTTCAGACATCCTCTAACAAGTCCTCAGATTCCATTAACCGTGCCTCTAATCATGTCCCATCACAATCCTTTCAAGTCAATTTTATTATGCTTGATTAATTAAAACCATTGCATATACAAAACATATAAAATACTTAACAGAACAGATTAAAATTTGTTAAAAAGTCCTTATTTTTAAATTAGAGTAGGTGTGATTGAGAGGACCCGTCGGAGAATGTCTTTTGTTTCATTTGCTTATTGCTATCAGCTGTATTTGTTGGTATATGCAGGCACTTCTCTACTGTATTAAGGAATTTTGTGAAGCGGCAGATCAGTTGTGTAGAATCCGATTAGAAGCAGGCGAGCACCGCCTGTCTGCAGGTACGGATCCCTGCTTTGTTGAAGAGGGGACCAAGTAGTAAATGTCTTTCTTTGCCCATGCTTGGACAAGAGCAGATTATATGGACAAGGTCTTCCGGTCCTTGATTGCATAGACGGCAGGTATTATCGCCGGGCATCCTCTTCCAAGGTGGAAGGTGTGGCAGGATTGGCATTTAGCCCAGCCGATACTTTAAGTATTTCTCTTTCAGCATTATGTTAAACCCTGCACTCAGGTATGATTGTGGTTTAGCTGCGACATAGTCATTGAGTACAAGCCAGCCGTGGGCCCTTTTTGCAAGTGCGGCCTTGTCTTCTACGGTTGACAGTGCTTTGATTGATTTAGAGACCACTTTCTTAAAACTGGTATGTGTCACCGATGATTCCCATGCAATTTCCAGCCCTAGCTGTTTTAGGGAGTCTCTGAGGTATACTGCAGCGGGCATTGTTCCTTTTTGTTTCAGTTCGACCCAGAGATGCCAATTCAGTGTGTTTTCCTCTGCTCCTCTGATTTTGTGCCAGCATTTTATGTAGGCCCCCTTCTGGCCAGGGTCTGTTTCTGGAGCCCGAACTCTAACCTTATTTGCGCAGGAGAAGTGTACTTTGGGAAGTGAAAAATCGCTCTATATGTCCTGGTAGTTATTCTTTCCACAGTAATTGTGTCTCTTCTTCACATTGCCTCACTCCCATATGTTATTGTAGGGATGAGCTTGGTTTGAATGAACTCAAGTAGAGGTGTCAGTGAAGGCCCGCAGCGTGACTTTTTATGGGACTTCATGGTGAAGGTTATGGTGTTTCCTTTCCGTCGTAGTGCTTCTTTCTGAGAGTTGAAAGAGCCTTTATTGTCAAGCAGAACTCTTAGGTATTTATATTGCTTTGCCAGTTCTAATCGTTGTGTATTAAGGAACCATTGGAATGTTTTCTTCTTTAAAGTGTTTATTGCCATTGTTTTTGTCTTCCCTAAGTTTATTCTCAGTGCATTTTCTTGAGAGTATTCTTGTGTTACGTTTAATAGATGTTGTAGCCGGATTGGCGTTCTGCTTACTAACACTAGGTCATTGGCGTATAAGAGGTTGGAAATAGTCGTCTTGCCGAGTTTTGGGGCGTGCGAGTTGCATTTGTGCAGCCTTGCACACAGGTCTGACATAAAGAGGTTGAATAGCATGGGCGTGAGGACGCACCCATGTTTCAGACCTTTGGTAGTTGGCATTCGCCTTGATAAATGTGACCCTGTCCCTAATTTTACTTTCACCCATGTGTCTGTGTATAATAGTTCAAGTTGTTTTAGGATTCACAATCCTTTCAGACATCCTCTAACATGTCCTCTGGTTCCATAAACTGTGCCTCAACTCAGGTCCCATCACAATCCCTTCACACATGCTCAGGCTCCATAAACTGTGCCTCAACTCAGGTCCCAACTTAATCCCTTCAAACATGCTCAGGCTCCAAAAACTGTGCCTCAGCTCAGGTCCCAACATAATCCCTTCCCACATCCTCTAACACGTCCTCAGGTTCCATAAACTGTGCCTCAACTCAGGTCCAATCACAATCCCTTCACACATCCTCTAACACGTCCTCAGGTTCCATAAACTGTACCTCAACTCAGGTCCCATCACAATCCCTTCACACATCCTCTAACACGTCCTCAGGTTCCATAAACTGTACCTCAACTCAGGTCCCATCACAATCCCTTCACACATGCTCAGGTGCTCAGGCTCCATAAACTGTGCCTCAACTCAGGTCCCATCACAATCCCTTCACACATGCTCAGGCTCCATAAACTGTGCCTCAACTCAGGTCCCATCACAATCCCTTCACACATCCTCTAACACGTCCTCAGGTTCCATAAACTGTACCTCAACTCAGGTCCAATCACAATCCCTTCACACATCCTCTAACACGTCCTCAGGTTCCATAAACTGTACCTCAACTCAGGTCCCATCACAATCCCTTCACACATCCTCTAACACGTCCTCAGGTTCCATAAACTGTACCTCAACTCAGGTCCCATCACAATCCCTTCACACATGCTCAGGTGCTCAGGCTCCATAAACTGTGCCTCAACTCAGGTCCCATCACAATCCCTTCACACATGCTCAGGCTCCATAAACTGTGCCTCAACTCAGGTCCCATCGCAATCCCTTCACACATCCTCTAACACGTCCTCAGGCTCCATAAACTGTGCCTCAACTCAGGTCCCATCACAATCCCTTCACACATGCTCAGGCTCCATAAACTGTGCCTCAACTCAGGTCCCATCACAATCCCTTCACACATGCTCAGGCTCCATAAACTGTGCCTCAACTCAGGTCCCAACTTAATCCCTTCAAACATGCTCAGGCTCCAAAAACTGTGCCTCAGCTCAGGTCCCAACATAATCCCTTCCCACATCCTCTAACACGTCCTCAGGTTCCATAAACTGTGCCTCAACTCAGGTCCAATCACAATCCCTTCACACATCCTCTAACACGTCCTCAGGTTCCATAAACTGTACCTCAACTCAGGTCCCATCACAATCCCTTCACACATCCTCTAACACGTCCTCAGGTTCCATAAACTGTACCTCAACTCAGGTCCCATCACAATCCCTTCACACATGCTCAGGTGCTCAGGCTCCATAAACTGTGCCTCAACTCAGGTCCCATCACAATCCCTTCACACATGCTCAGGCTCCATAAACTGTGCCTCAACTCAGGTCCCATCACAATCCCTTCACACATCCTCTAACACGTCCTCAGGTTCCATAAACTGTACCTCAACTCAGGTCCAATCACAATCCCTTCACACATCCTCTAACACGTCCTCAGGTTCCATAAACTGTACCTCAACTCAGGTCCCATCACAATCCCTTCACACATCCTCTAACACGTCCTCAGGTTCCATAAACTGTACCTCAACTCAGGTCCCATCACAATCCCTTCACACATGCTCAGGTGCTCAGGCTCCATAAACTGTGCCTCAACTCAGGTCCCATCACAATCCCTTCACACATGCTCAGGCTCCATAAACTGTGCCTCAACTCAGGTCCCATCACAATCCCTTCACACATCCTCTAACACGTCCTCAGGTTCCATAAACTGTGCCTCAACTCAGGTCCCATCATAATCCCTTCACACATCTTCTAAGACGTCCTCAGTTTCCATAAACTGTGCCTCAAGTCAGGTCCCAACATAATCCCTTCAAACATGCTCAGGCTTCATAAACTGTGCCTCAACTCAGGTCCCATCACGATCCCTTCACACATGCTCAGGTTCCATAAACTGTGCCTCAACTCAGGTCCCATCACAATCCCTTCGCACATGCTCAGGCTCCATAAACTGTGCCTCAACTCAGGTCCCATCACAATCCCTTCACACATCCTCTAACACGTCCTCAGGTTCCATAAACTGTGCCTCAACTCAGGTCCCATCATAATCCCTTCACACATCTTCTAAGACGTCCTTAGTTTCCATAAACTGTGCCTCAAGTCAGGTCCCAACATAATCCCTTCAAACATGCTCAGGCTCCATAAACTGTGCCTCAATTCAGGTCCTATCACGATCCCTTCACACATGCTCAGGCTCCATAAACTGTGCCTCAACTCAGGTCCCATCACGATCCCTTCACACATGCTCAGGCTCCATAAACTGTGCCTCAACTCAGGTCCCATCACGATCCCTTCACACATGCTCAGGCTCCATAAACTGTGCCTCAACTCAGGTCCCATCACAATCCCTTCACACATGCTCAGGCTCCATAAACTGTGCCTCAACTCAGGTCCCATCACAATCCCCTCACACATGCTCAGGCTCCAGAAACTGTGCCTCAACTCTGGTCCCATCACATTCCCTTCACACATGCTCAGGCTCCATAAACTGTGCCTCAACTCAGGTCCCATCACAATCCCTTCTCACATCATCTAACACGTCCTCAGGTTCCATAAACTGTGCCTCAACTCAGGTCCCATCACAATCCCTTCACACATCCTCTAACACGTCCTCAGGTTCCATAAACTGTGCCTCAACTCAGGTCCCATCACAATCCCTTCACACATCCTCTAACACATCCTCAGGTTCCATAAACTGTGCCTCAACTCAGGTCCCATCACAATCCCTTCACACATCCTTTAACACGTCCTCAGGTTCCATAAACTGTGCCTCAACTCAGGTCCCATCACAATCCCTTCCCACATCCTCTAACACGTCCTCAGGTTCCATAAACTGTGCCTCAACTCAGGTCCCATCACAATCCCTTCACACATGCTCAGACTCCATAAACTGTGCCTCAAGTCAGGTCCCAACATAATCCCTTCAAACATGCTCAGGCTCCATAAACTGTGCCTCAACTCAGATCCCATCACAATCCCTTCACACATCCTCTAATACGTCCTCAGGTTCCATAAACTGTACCTCAACTCAGGTCCCATCACAATCCCTTCACACATCCTCTAACACGTCCTCAGGTTCCATAAACTGTACCTCAACTCAGGTCCCATCACAATCCCTTCACACATCCTCTAACACGTCCTCAGGTTCCATAAACTGTACCTCAACTCAGGTCCCAACACAATCCCTTCACACATCCTCTAACACGTCCTCAGGTTCCATAAACTGTACCTCAACTCAGGTTCCATCACAATCCCTTCACACATCCTCTAACACGTCCTCAGGTTCCATAAACTGTACCTCAACTCAGGTCCCAACACAATCCCTTCACACATGCTCAGCCTCCATAAACTGTGCCTCAACTCAGGTCCCATCACAATCCCTTCACACATCCTCCAGCACGTCCTCAGGCTCCATAAACTGTGCCTCAACTCAGGTCCCATCATAATCCCTTCCCACATCGCCTAAGACGTCCTCAGGCTCCATAAACTGTGCCTCAAGTCAGGTCCCAACATAATCCCTATGATATCATTCGGTTGGACAGAGCAAGTGGTCAGGGTGGAGGCATAGCCTGCTTACATCATAGCGACCTAACAGTGAAAGCACTACAATCGAACCTCCTGCCGTCCTGTGAATACCTTTGCATTGAAGTGGCTGGTAGCAACAATTATCCATGCAAACTGCACACGTTCTACCACCCGCCTCGAGACAACCTTCCCTTCACTGAACAGATCATGGGCATTATCTCGGTGAACTCTGATTTCCATGGCACTCAGATCTTCCTGGGTGATTTCAACCTGCATTGGAACGATGTGAATGATGAAGTGGTCAATAGCCTCAAAACCTTCCTGCTGGACTTCAATCTAATCAAAATCTGTGACAGCCCTACTCATATTAAAGGAGCTACCTTAGATCTTGTCATTGGTAAGTCCAACTCCATCCATCTAGATTCGATCCTCCCATGTGATTGGACCGACCACTACTGCATCACCTTCCTCATCCTGGAGTCGGTAAGAGCTTGTAGAGCCCAGCCAAAGAACCCCAAACAACTGAAAAGATGCCTACGGAACATCAACTCGCACGATCTGAATGCGCTCTGCGATGACATCCTGCCCCCTCCCATGAACATGTCGGATGTACATGACCTTACGGCCCACTATAACCGCTCAATGACCAATGTTTTAGACTCGGTTGCGCCTCTACAGCTTAAAAGACTGTCCTCCAAACTCTCCAAACCCTGGTTTAATGACAGTCTTAATTCCGAGAGAAGGAATCTAAGACTTGCGGAAAGACTGTGGCGAGCATATCCCTCCCTGGAACATCTCTACCATCTGAGATCCCTAAGAAGCATCTACAACAAATGCATCAGATGCTCAAAGGCCACCTTCTTCCGAAATCAACTAGAGCAACCAAAAAACCGTCCCGGAAAACTGTTCGAACTCATCAAGTCTCAAGCGAACAGTCAGCCTAATACATCGCCTCAGGATCGAGTGCCACTACCGAACTGCGATGAATTTGATGACTTCTTCACTGATAAGACCACTAAGATCAAAGCTGAACTACGCTCTGCACTGAAACAACTGTCGTTCTGGCCGCTGAACACCCCCCCCGCCCACTGGGTTGCCTGTCACGTCCCCGGTGCAGCCCTACCTCCCCAAAAACAACGCATCCTGGAGCCCGTTCCAAGCCTTGGATGAAAGCACCATACGCAAAACGCTGGCTACCCTGAAACCCTCTAATCACTACAACGACCCCCTTCCTTCGTACCTCTTCACCGAAGTTAGAACCTCCTTACTCCCACTCTGGACTAAGATCGTCAATGCATCACTTCGGCAAGGTGCTATTCCAGATTGCCTAAAAGTGGATCAGGTCACCCCGATCCTAAAGAAACCAACTGCAGATCACACGGACCTTCACAACTTTCGCCCAATCTCTAACATCCCCACGTTGGCAAAGCTCCTGGAGAAATGTGTTCTCGCCCAACTCTGCAACCACATCGATCACTTCCAACTCCTGGACCAGTGCCAATCAGGTTTTCGACCGGGTCATAATACAGAATCTGTGCTAACTCACATTGTCGATGATGCTCTAAGAATGTTGGATCAAAATGAATATTTCCTTCTGATCCTTCTCGACCTTTCGTCAGCATTTGACACCGTTAAACACGATAACCTAATCGACCTCCTAGAACATAGAAGTGGGCTGGCTGGGCCTGTATTAAACTGGTTCTCCTCATTCCTTCATGACAGATCCCAAAGCTTCAAGGTGAACCATTCCCTCTCTCATCCTTTGCCGGTCACGTTGTGGGTCCCCCAGGGTTCAGTGCTCTCACCCACGCTCTTCAACCTGTTCATGGAGCCATTGACAGAAATTCTGAAATCATCCAGCATTCACTATCACATGTATGCGGATGACACCCAACTATACCTGAAGATATCCTCCCTTGAGGACATCTGGTCCGTCAATTCAGTCCTTCTGGAAACTCAATGCTGACTGACACGCAACCACTTGAAGTTAAACACTCTCAAAACAGAATTCCTGCTTATCGCACCACACAAGCAATCGCCGGTCATCGAATAATGGTTGAACCATCTCACTGCTCTTAACTGTAGACCGCACCTTGTTGATTCTACAACCTCTCTGGGAATTATATTAGACAAAAGTCTGAACATGCAGAAGCACATCAGCTCCCTCTCAAAAGGAGCGAACTTCCAACTCAGCATTCTAAGGAAACTCAAACCTTACCTCCCTGCTCATGACCTAAAGGTGGCAGTGCTAGCCTTAGTGATATCAAAGCTGGACTATGATAGCGCAACCCTTTGCGGCCTACCTTTAGTGAAGACTGCTCCTCTTAGGGCTGCACTCAACTCAGCTGCTAGGCTCGTAACAGGCACCACAAAATACAACCATATCACCCCGGACCTTTTGTCCTTGAACTGGCTGCCATATGAAGCTCGGATAAAATTAAAAATTGCCTGCATGGCACACAAAGCCATTCACTTCAATACCCCTTTGTACCTCGCTCAGAAACCAGAGCTCTCATGTGGTTCAAGAGCCTCCAGAAGCGCCAGCACCCTATTGCTCAAACCACAAAAATTCAAGAAGAAAAAAACCTATAACCGAGGATTTGGAACTCCCTCCCCCTGAAGTCAGGGTGATCCCTTCCACTATCCTCTTCAAGAAGGAAGTCAAAGTGCTCTTAATGAAGACATTTCTACCTCTGACTGGCTATTCAAGTGGTTAATGAGGTCATTGTCGCAGTTCTGTTGCCCAGCTGATATGGTCACGAGATTCCCTTTGCTCTACATGACTTCTATCATCTGCTTTGTTGGTTCTGCTTTGTTTGCATATATCTGTATGCCGCTTGCTGTATAATTTGTTAAGCCCTCTGGCTTTTCAACTGGATACTGAGATCACAGTCACAGTTTTGTGGCCCAGCTGTTTATGGTCACGAGATTCCCTTTGCTATACATGACTTTATCCTCAGCTTTGTTGGTGCTGTTTTGATTGCATGTATCTTTATTCCGCTTGATGTATAAATTGTAAAGCGCTCTGATACCCCCGGTGGTCATGTTCGCAATATAGAAAACTTTCAAAATAAAATAAATAAATAAACATGCTCAGGCTCCATAAACTGTGCCTCAACTCAGGTCCCATCGCAATCCCTTCACACATCCTCTAACACGTCCTCAGGCTCCATAAACTGTGCCTCAACTCAGGTCCCATCACAATCCCTTCACACATGCTCAGGCTCCATAAACTGTGCCTCAACTCAGGTCCCATCACAATACCTTCACACATGCTCAGCCTCCATAAACTGTGCCTCAACTCAGGTTCCAACATAATCCCTTCACACATGCTCAGGCTCCATAAACTGTTTCTCAACTCATGTCCCATCGCAATCCCTTCACACATGCTCAGGCTCCATAAACTGTGCCCCAACTCAGGTCCCATCGCAATCCCTTCACACATCCTCTAACACGTCCGCAGGTTCCATAAACTGTACCTCAACTCAGGTCCCATCGCAATCCCTTCACACATCCTCTAACACGTCCGCAGGTTCCATAAACTGTACCTCAACTCAGGTCCCATCGCAATCCCTTCACACATCCTCTAACACGTCCTCAGGTTCCATAAACTGTGCCTCAAGTCAGGTCCCAACATAATCCCTTCAAACATGCTCAGGCTCCATAAACTGTGCCTCAACTCAGGTCCCAATACAATCCCTTCACACATCCTCTAACACGTCCTCAGGTTCCATTACCTGTGCCACAGACTTCCTCACAGGTATCGACAACTCAGCACAGAGTTCCCTACATCACTTGTCACAGTCCCCCATACGTCCCTAACAGACCGCCTCACGTCCTTGTCACCGACTTTCACATATCAGTTGTTGATAAAACATAAACCAAATACAGACCTCTGGTGACACGCTGTCACGATTTCTCATTTGGTAATTTGCTAGTGCACATCATATAGATCACTCATACTCTATCCAGGGAGTTTTTATGTTTAGATTGATCACAGTTAGTGAGTCTTAAGTTAGTATTTAACCATAGTTAGAGTGTGTTCACGTTAAGATAGCCATGGTTGGTGGTTGATGTAGGCCTTAGGCTGGAAATCTTTGCTAACATTTAAAATGTACTATCTCACTCTTTGTCCTTGTTTCAGGAGCCAAGTTACCTCCAATAGTTCGAATAATAATTGTTTCAGTTGATTTAATCTGCATGAGGACATACTGTTGATAGTTTCACTGTAACCTTATCATTAGTTTCATGCATCTGTGCCCAGGACAGTGGGACCAGCCCTAACAAGATCATCTGAATGTCGTGCAGCTGGAAGACTCGTTTGTGTGAAGCTTGAGAAAAGGGGGTGACAACACCTTATTGAATAATTTTTGAAGTTTGCTTGGCTCCCGTCTCTTGGGGACCGTGGGATGAGTTCCAAGTTGTGTTTTAATTGTGCATTGCTAATTTAGACAGCAAGATTGGTCCTGTCCTTCTTTGAAGGCAGGTGCCCCTCGTCTCTCTTATGACCCTATGCCTATTCTAATGCTGCTCCCAGGATTACTCTCTTCAGCAAACATCCTTCTCCTTCCTCTGATTGGAACCTTCATTGGTCCTGTCCATCTTTGAAGGCAGGTGCCCCTCGTCTCTCTTATGACCCTATGCTTATTCTAATGCTGCAACCAGGATTACTCTCTTCAGCAAACATCCTTCTCCTTCCTCTGATTGGAACCTTCATTGGTTATATCTCAGAGGCTTCATTTCGCTGACACATGCTGGATACAACTTTCCCTGACCTCGCTTGAAACCCAAGTTTAGCATTAGGGAGTTTCCCTTCAGGGGAACTTAACCTTTCATGATTTGCCTACAATAATCTTTTAAAAACTTGCCTTTGCATTTGCTATTTGACTTACTTTGCATTATACTGAATGCATGCTGCAACCAGCTGATGATTGATTTAGGACTAACTTGAATGATTTGAGTTTGTAATTTTGCTAATCTGATAAAAAAACCTTCATGGTTTTGCAAAGCCACTACTCTCTGTCATCCTTGGGGGCAAAATATGCCTCACTGTTATTGACATGCTAGTGAACTACTGATGTTAAGCCTCAGTTCAAGACAAAGGTCCATCCATTAAAGTAGAGTTGGGAATCATTCTTCGGGTCAATGCAAAGTGCAAACCCCATCCCCCGCTCCATCATCTCCAATGCTCTATCAGGTCCCTATGGGACCCACACACCTATCCACGCCTGCTCTGTCCTCTCTCACACGTGCACACATCCTCTCAGATTCCACAAGCCTCATCTCAGATGCCACAAACCTCTCACAGTCCCGCACAGAGCCAAGCAAATCCATTGACTAACCCTCGCTGACCTCGCAAGATCCCTCATCACAGATATTCTCAGTCACTCTAATGGGCCTCCAAGAGCACTTTTATAGGTGCTCAAATGCCCACACGACCCCACTCACGTCTCCCATACGTTCCCTCAGAGATCCACTATTCTCCCAGGCAAGAAGTGCAATATTCTCCTCAGACACTCAAACTGTCCACTCACAGGCCCCTCCACAAGCTCCTCAAAGCCCATAATTCATGTGACATGCGCACTCACAACCACCCTCACAAATCTCCGCAAGCCCCTGATTGCCCAACTTGCCGGCCTCCATCAGTCCATGTGACCCCCACTAGCCCCTCATTGCCCCTCCCATAGGCTGCCCTGAGTCCATTCGCAGAATCCTGCTAGTCCATCTCACTGCCCCCATGGGTCCCCTCAAAGACACTCAGTAACCCCCCACCTCCCATCTCTCAGACCCTTAACCAATGGTGCTGACTCCAGGGAAGACAATGGGTCTTTGACCCGCTGGAGAACGTCTTGTGGGGGTCACTGTCCGCTTCAGGTGGGAAGGGAGCCCTGAAGGCCAGCTCTATCCCTAGGCCTGTGCATGCCTGCCACCTTCAACAGGTCATTCTGTGACTGCCTGCTTGCTGGACTGAGGCTGGACAGAAAATAACACAATCATTGTGTGTTTTTACTCTACTTCCTGTGTAACTCCCCCGCTCTCTGCCCTGCCCAGGAAGGTGAGCGAGCCCGCAGGCACTGGTGCTGCAAGTAGGTTGACTAGGATTTCAAACCTGAACTGGACAGACGGCCAATGACATCTCCAGACCAGCAATTGGCTGCGATGGGAAGGGGGAAGGGGAAATAAAGTGACATAAATGCACTATATGCTGAACATTATTCTTTGGCATTAAGAGGCATATTTATGAGCCCCTTGCGCCGCCCGAGTATCGCTGACACGGTGCAAGGCGGCCTGTGTTGGCGCTAGGCGGCCTGTGTTGGCGCAAGGCAGCCTGTGTTGGTGCAAGGCGGCCTGTGTTGGCGCTAGGCTGCCTGTGTTGGCGCTAGGCGGCCTGTGTTGGCGCTAGGCGGCCTGTGTTGGTGCAAGGCGGCCTGTGTTGGCGCTAGGCGGCCTGTGTTGGTGCAAGGCGGCCTGTGTTGGTGCAAGGTGGCCTGTGTTGGCGCTAGGCTGCCTGTGTTGGTGCAAGGCGGCCTGTGTTGGCGCTAGGCGGCCTGTGTTGGCACTAGGCTGCCTGTGTTGATGCAAGGCGGCCTGTGTTGGTGCAAGGCGGCCTGTGTTGGTGCAAGGCAGCCTGTGTTGGTGCAAGGCGGCCTGTGTTGGTGCAAGGCGGCCTGTGTTGGCGCTAGGCGGCCTGTGTTGGCGCTAGGCTGCCTGTGTTGGTGCAAGGCGGCCTGTGTTGGCGCTAGGCTGCCTGTGTTTGCGCTAGGCGGCCTGTGTTGGCACTAGGCTGCCTGTGTTGGTGCAAGGCTGCCTGTGTTGGTGCAAGGCGGCCTGTGTTGGTGCAAGGCGGCCTGTGTTGGTGCAAGGCGGCCTGTGTTGGTGCTAGGCGGCCTGTGTTGGCGCTAGGCTGCCTGTGTTGGTGCAAGGCAGCCTGTGTTGGCGCTAGGCTGCCTGTGTTTGCGCTAGGCGGCCTGTGTTGGCGCTAGGCTGCCTGTGTTGGTGCAAGGCGGCCTGTGTTGGCGCTAGGCTGCCTGTGTTGGTGCAAGGCGGCCTGTGTTGGCGCTAGGCTGCCTGTGTTGGTGCAAGAAGGCCTGTGTTGGTGCAAGGCGGCCTGTGTTGGCGCTAGGCGGCCTGTGTTGGCGCTAGGCTGCCTGTGTTGGTGCAAGGCTGCCTGTGTTGGTGCAAGGCTGCCTGTGTTGGTGCAAGGCGGCCTGTGTTCGCACTAGACTGCCTGTGTTGGTGCAAGGCGGCCTGTGTTCGCACTAGACTGCCTGTGTTGGTGCAAGGCTGCCTGTGTTGGCGCTAGTCGGCCTGCGTTGGCGCTAGGCTGCCTGTGTTGGTGCAAGGCTGCCTGTGTTGGTGCAAGGCTGCCTGTGTTGGTGCAAGGCGGCCTGTGTTGGCGCAAGGCTGCCTGTGTTGGCGCAAGGCGGCCTGTGTTGGCGCAAGGCTGCCTGTGTTGGCGCTAGGCTGCCTGTGTTGGCGCTAGGCTGCCTGTGTTGGCGCTAGGCTGCTGAAACGGCTCCAGTGCTGGGGCAAAGGACAGGAATGCACTGCTTTGGATAAATACAGTGCTTTCTGCCCTTTCACTTGACATAGGGCAGCGCAGTCTGATGAATTGCTGTGTTGCCCTACGTCAAACCCCCTTAAACGAAGCCCTAAATGTGTATGTCTTTAAACGAAAAAAGGCTGGGGCCAGTAGGATTGCACCTTTCAGTTTAAGCAACATCTAAATACACTGAACATGGTCAAATGTTCAAATAGATGTTAATATGGACATAGATTTTAAGTTAGGATGGGGTTTAAAGAGCTAGGAAAAGGGCAATTGCTTTCCCAAAGTGTCGTTGTATTTCATATAACAAAGTAGTGGCGTTTACCCACCCCTCCTCCAGCCAAGCTGGTTACCACACTGTCCCAGTTCTGACCTTGCCACACCACCTAGCCATTGTTGTATTAATTTAGCACCAAAATAACAATAACTTGGTACATGCAGCACTGAGTTTTCTAAGCGCTATAAATAACAGATGTTCCTACTCCCCAGTTTCATAGTGCTCAACCAATGGTGAGATGCAGACATGTGACCTGCAGATCACAGGAGGCTGGAGCAGTGAGTGTTACCTCACTGAGCTATCTTATTGGTGTATATGAAGCCTGTCCTTGAAGACTGGAGAACAGAAATAGCGGTACGCGAAAAGAGTGTAAAAGAGGCTGGGAACAAGAAAAGAACATCGAGATGAAAAGAAGAAAATAGAAAAAGAAAAGACAAAGGCTGGACAGAGCACCGGGGAGATCCGATTTAGAGTTTGGCAGACAGGGCGGACTGTAAGCTTTTCCATCGACGGACACCCCCCCCCCGCCCCCTCCCCCCCTAAGCTTCATCTGTCGGCCCGATGGAGTGAAGGCGGTCAGAGGAAGGGCATTGCATCGCCGGCACTACTTAGGGTGGACGGTGTGATATCGTTTGTTTTCTATTCCCCACCGCCAGCTTCTACTTGACAGTGGGGGACGGAAAAAATACAAATAATTACCCCCATACCCTGGGAGAAAGCGCCCATGATGTGGGGGTCATTAGTTTTTTTGTTTTCAGAAACAAACGCCCACTTTGAAAGTTTGCTTCTGAAAAAAAATGAAAGTTTTATTAACGACTGTCAAAACCAACAGCAGCCATCCACCAAATGCCCTCCAAACGTTAGTTTCCCTTGGAGGGAACCGCCATGATGGCGGATGTTTTCAAGGTACAGAGATGAGTGCTGGGCCAGTGGCCATCTCTAAACCACCGTTACAGACGGAGCACCAGCCACCGGAGCCCCAATCAGGCCCTGAATCAGCAGGGACTGTTGACAAAGCTTGTGGGTCTTGGAAACGATGAAGAAAGCAAAGAAGAAGCAAACACAGAAGAAAGGAAGGAGAGTGGTCCTATCTCTACCACAAAAGCCGTCATCGGATGAAACCAACAGTGTCAGCTAGGGGCCGATCTCCTTCCTGCCGGTGATAGCAACGATCTTAGAGAGCTGGGTTAATATGCAGCTGTCACAGCACATGGAGAATACAATCTTCTTCACAGGGTCCTGGCTTCAGACCAACCGTGAGCACGGAGACGGTGTTAATCGCTGCATCCAGTGATATAAGCATGGCCCTGGACGCAGTTGGATCAGCTGCCCTGATCCTGTGGGACCTATCGGCAGCATTCGACACTGTCTCCCATAACACCCTGCTTCGGCGCCTCCAAGATTCAGCAGTGAAGGGTCAAGAGCCCAGGTATGGATAGGAAACAAGTCGTTGCCCTAGGTCAATTCCAGTCAGAAGCAGTGCCCCAACCATGTGGAGTTCCCCAAGGATCAGCCTTGAGCCCCACTCTTCTCAACCGCTCTGTGGCACCTCTTGCGAAATTAATTGAGTTGTTCGGACTGAGTTTTGACACCTATGCAGACAACACTCAACTAGTTATAAGACTGGAACTCAGAAGAATGTTTTAAGTCAGGGCTCAGAAGTGTGGCCTCCTGGATGAACGTCAACTCTTTGCGACTGAACTCTGGTAAAAAGGAGGTGGTAGGTTTTGTTAACCACTCAGCTTGGGCAGACTCACGGTGGCCACAAAACTTAGGAACAAACCCCACACCTGTCGAAAAAGCCCCCAATCTGGGTTTTATGTCTGCAGCAAAATGACTTTCAAGCCACAAGTATCCAAAGTCTGCCACCTGCTGGTCCACCATGAAGATGCCGAGAAAGATTCTTTACTCATTCCAGAGCAGCATGAACAACAAGCTGTTGATGCCCTGGTCACAAGCCGGCTCGACTACTCCAGCGCACTACTTCTGGAGCTTCCAAAAGGCACTCAAAGGAAGCTGCAGGGACTCTGAATGATGCAGCGAGGCGAACCCTCAATCACCTCTCATTTGCACCTTCCTTGGTTCCCTATAGAGGCTCTACGGCTCTCATTTGCACCTTTTTTGGTTTCCTATAGAGGCTCTATGCCTCTCATTTGCACCTTCCTTGGTTCTGTGTAGAGGGTCTACAGGTCTCATTTGCACCTTCCTTTGATCCCTATAGAGGATCTACAGCTCTCATTTGCACCTTCGTTGGTTCCCTATTGAGGCTCTACTGCTGTCATTTGCACCTTCCTTTGATCCCTTTAGAGGCTCCACTGCTCTCATTTGCACCTTCCTTGGCTCCCTATAGAGGCTCTACTGCTCTCATTTGCACCTTCCTTGGTTCCCTATAGAGGATCTACGTCTCTCATTAGCACCTTCCTTGGTTCCCTATAGAGGCTATACGGCTCTCATTTGCACCTTCCTTTGATCCCTATAGAGGCTCTACGGCTCTCATTTGCACTTTCCTTGGTTCCCTATAGGGGCTCTACGGCTCTCATTTGCACCTTCCTTGGTTCCCTATAGAGGCTCTACGGCTCTCATTTGCACCTTCCTTGGTTCCCTTTAGAGGCTCTACGGCTCTCATTTGCACCTTCCTTGGTTCCCTATAGAGGCTCTACGGCTCTCATTTGCACCTTCTTTGGTTCCCTATAGAGGCTCTGCGCCTCTCATTTTCACCTTCCTTGGTTCTGTGTAGAGGCTCTACAGGTCTCATTTGCAC
This sequence comes from Calotriton arnoldi, assembly GCA_963921515.1. Lineage (NCBI taxonomy): Eukaryota > Metazoa > Chordata > Amphibia > Caudata > Salamandridae > Calotriton > Calotriton arnoldi. The sequence continues at coordinate 92,006 of CAWUFW010010362.1, read as the reverse complement.
CTTCCTTTGCTCCCGATAGAGGATCTACAGCTCTCATTTGTACCTTCATTGGTTCCCAATAGAGGCTCTACTGCTCTCATTTGCACCTTCCTTGGTTCCCTATAGAGGCTCTACGGCTCTCATTTGCACCTTCCTTGGTTCCCTATAGAGGCTCTACTGCTCTCATTTGCACCTTCTTTGGTTTCCTATAGAGGCTCTACTGCTCTCATTCGCACCTTCCTTGGTTCCCTATAGAGGCTATACTGCTCTCATTTGCACCTTCCATGGTTCCCTACAGAGGCTCTACTGCTCTCATTTGCACCTTCCATGGTTCCCTATAGAGGCTCTACAGCTCTCATTTGCACCTTCCTTTTATCCCTATAGAGGCTCTACAGCTCTCATTTGCACCTTCCTTGGTTGCCTATAGTTTTAGAATTGAACCGCTTTTCCCTGACTTTCATGATATATGCTGTGTTGGGTTAGCATTCATGTAGCTATGTCTTATATTATCTGATTTCCATTGTGCATGCGCTCGGCTACTGTAGAGCAGTGTAGGCCTAAGTTAGCATCTGAGACGCCATTTTCTCCCTGTGACACTGGCCCTGTTGTGCTGTGAGCAACCCCCTCATCTATGTGCCCCCGCTCTCTCATTCCCGGCAGAGGCTGCCGCTCCGAAATGTTCTCATATCTCACCCAAGGTCGGAACTCAGATGTACGAAGAGAGTGGTTTATTCAGCTCTGGATTCCTATCATCGGACATAACTAAGCTCCCACACTAGAGAGAGCTGAGATTGAGTAAGACAGCCTTGGGAGTCTGATAACATGTACCCATGTTGCAGTTGTTAGCTCATCTCTCAGTGCCTCCTTTGTTAGCTTCTGTGCCCAAGCAGTACTCTTCCGTGAGGGGCGGGGTTTTCTAGAGATGTTGGAGGGTTTATCATACGTTACCAAATGTTTGCTGGTCAGTCCTTCGATAGCATCTTAGGAGGCTAGTCAGACTGGACTCCGCTGCAGCGCAACTTTCAATAAAGAGCTCCTGTTTGTATTCTCTACTGCGTCACCGACTCTTCATTTCTTGGAAGGCCGAGAGGAGGTCGTGAGTGACCCGGGTGGGCCACTTCCTTCAGTTGGCGCCCAAACAGGGACTCCACCAGGTGACCCACCTCGCCCGTAGTCGGGTTGTAGGGGTCGGGGTTGCGTCCGGTCGAATGGGCGGATCGGGGTACCCCGCACGATCGAGTCTAGTTCTCGTGGCTGCCCTGCCTGTCTGATCGGGTGGCTCCTCGTCTAGTGGTCACCTCGGCTGGGGTCCTGAAAAGGCGAAACCCTTGGAACTGACCGTTTGGTCCGAAGAGTCTGCAGTGGAGAATAGCTTTGCTTGACCTGTGTGCACCAGGTGAGTTGGTCTTGTCTTTTGGTATTTTGAATATGGTCTGAGTACCATTCTTGGCTTGTTTGAACTTGGTGGGTCTGTGGACCTTTGGGATACAGAGTGTTTGCGAATGCTCTGCCAGGCCACTTGCTGAATATGGTCTACTCTTGAAAAGGCCTGGGGCTAGAGCCTATCTTCTTGTCTTGGTACAGTCTTCGGACTGTCTTGGTGCAGTCTCCGGACTGCCTTGTATGGTAGAGTCTTTGGGCTGTCTTGTCTTGGTGCAGTTTTCGGACTGCCTTGTTTGGTATAGTCTTTGGACTGTCTTGTTTTGGGTTCCCTTTGCTTCGTGTGTCATTCAGTTTGTACGAGTGGTGCATGTGTCTGCTGTGGAGATGCCTTGCTTAAGCAAATTGTGGTGTGCGGGATGCTGCTGTTGCTCGGCGGAGGCTCAATTGGAGGAGAGGGTATGCAGACATAATATCGACTTTTAAATATCGATATGCCATAATATCGATGTTTAAATTTCGATGTGACAGAATCTCGACCTGCAAGAACATCGTCAACAAGAATATCGACATGCAGGTAAGAAATATAGTTTTACTTAATATCGAAGTTAGTAATATCGTAAGTAAAAATATCGTTGTTTATAATATCGATTTTTTTTTTTAGTGTTTTGTATGTTAATATATGTGTTAAAATTATAGCTTATTTTTCTAATGTATGTTTGAATTTTTTACAAGTAATTAATTTTATGTTAATTAATTTTTGCGTATTTTAGTTCCGTAGCGGGTTGTGGGTTTATAGGGGAATAGGGTGGGAAGTAATTTAATTATAATATATTAATTAATAATTTTTTAGAAGTTATTAATTTAAAAAAAACAATCAATATTGCGTTTTAGTTCCGTAGCGGGTTGTGGGTTTATCGGGGAATAGGGTGGGAAGTAATTTAATTGAAATTAATTAATTAAAGATTTTATTAATTAATATTTTTTTATTTAATAATTTATATTGTTGTGTTAATTAATTGGTTATTAATTAATTTTTAATTGGTTATTAATAATTAATAATGAATTGGTAAATATGTTAATTGTGTAATTGTTTTAGGGGCGGGTTTTGGTTTTATAGGGGAGTAGGGTGGGAAGTAATTTATTATAATTAATCAATCAATAATTGTATTAATTAATATTTATGTAATTTATATATTTTATATTGTTAATTGTGTTAAAAAAATATGAATTAGTTATTAATTGGATATTATTTTTTTAAATTCATTGCTAAATATGTTAATTGTGTAAGTTTTTTAGGTGCGGGTTGTGGTTTGATAGGGGAGTAGGGTGGGAAGTAATTTAATTTTAATAAAAAAAAAAATAATAATTTTATATAATATTTATTTAAAGTTATTTTATAGTGTTAATTGTGTGATCTAATTTATTTTTAATGGTTTTTAATTTGCTTGTTAATTGTTATTAATTAATTAATTAATTGTTAATTAATTATGTTAATTGTGTCATATTTTATAATATTGGTGGTGTCGTTTACAGGGGAATATGGTGGGATGTTAATTATTTTTGAAAAATTAATTATTTGTTAATTAATGTTAATTATTTTGCAGGAGTGGGAATACTAAATTATTCCCCTACGCTATCCAACACTTTCCCTACTGTTGCACTTGCTGGAATGGGAATAGTAATTTTATCCCCTACGCTATCCAACATTTTCCCTACTGTTGCACTTGCTGGAGTGGGAATAGTAATTTTATCCCCTACGCTATCCAACATTTTCCCTACTGTTGCACTCTCTGGAGTGGGAATAGTAATTTTATCCCCTACGCTATCCAACATTTTCCCTACTGTTATAGTTAATGTAGTGTAAAATATTTTCTTACAAATAAATATTAATTTTAATATTTTAATTTATTATATATATATTTTATTTTTATATTTATATTACAGGTTTATGTATATATATACATGTATTTATAATTTTTATTATGTTTCTAACATTTTATAATTAAATAAAATAATTATTTATTAATATTATTAAGTTAATATATATATATACATTTTTTTAAATATGTATGTTTAATTTTTTATATATTACAGTCATTATTTATCATTTTTAACTTTTTAAAATAATTCAAACTATGGGGGTCATTACGATGGCGGGCGGACAAAGTCCGCCCGCCATCGCAACGGAAAAAGGGACCACCCGCAAGAGGTGCGGCGGTCCCGCTGTGCGTATTATGATGCCACTGCCACCGTGGTGGTGGCATCCTCCATTCCCAGCATTGTGGCGGGCGGTGCCCACAGCCCCGCCCGCCACAATGCTGGGAATGCACTGTGTGCATCGTCATGCACAAAGTGACAGGCACCGCGAGGTGCCTGCCACCATGTCCATGACAATGCAGGGGGGTACCATAGGTACCCCCCATGTGCACCCCGTCCCCCCCAATACCCTGGGGGCCCGCAACGGGCACCCGAAAGCAAACTCCGCATGGGTTTCCATGGCGGGGTCTCCGCCATGGAAAGCCCTGCACCGCTGCCCATGATAATATGGATGGCGGTGTCTAGCAGACACCGCCACCATATCCAGCCCCTTTTCCGCCCAGTCGACTGGTCGACCGGCGGCAAACCGGCAGACGGTCTTGCCGTCCCCCTGGGTTCCCACCGCCATACTAATATGGCGGTAGGGAAATGTGAGGCGGGCAGTGGGAAATAGCGGGTGGATCGCCACCGCCATACGGGCGGTGGCGATCCGCCCGCTATCCTAATGACCCCCTATGTTTTTATTAATTATATTTATTATTCAATTTATTTTATATTAATTTTAAGACATTTAAAAAAAACGATATTTTAAACAACTATATTTTAAACAACGATATTTTGGTTTCGATATTTTTGTACTTACCTTTGTAGAGATAGTATGTCGATATTCTGTCCATCGATATTCTGTACTCGATATTCTTGTAGGTCGATATTCGGTCCGTCGATATTATGTCAGTGATCCGGAGGAGAGGCAACCTGCGCCTCCAGAAGGCACCCCGAATTTTGATATGTATGTGAAGCACAGTCTTGGCCCTATTATGTTTAGTACATTATGGCACAAATATACGAGGGACAATGCCGAGCTTCAGTGGCCACCGACAGGTACTTTTGATGAACAGAAATTGAATTATCTGCAAGATAAATTATTTGCCCGGAGAAGTAGACAGTCGATATTTGATTCTCTTCAGGTATGGCAGAAAGAAGCTAGGCAGCGACGTATGCAGGCAGAGAAAGAGGCCCAGGAAGTGAAAATGCAAACAATAACTCAGAAAGCAGTAGCTTATGATAGAGATAAAGTAGAGAAGGGTATCAAGAGTGCTGATAGGAAGTTCCAACTACAATGTGATAACTCTTATGTTAAACACACAAGATGATGGACGGAATGCTGCACATTGGCAAACATTCACCCCCAGTCACAGATCTGGGTTTAATTCATCGTTATTTTGCTTCACCACGCCACCCCAGTTCAGACATTGCCATATGCAAATCAGTCTTGACCCTGTGCCTCATGGGAACAGTCCAGACCGAACTGCCAAGCCATGTCTTCCCTGGACCGGAATCAAGCATCCTAGGACCGGTTTCAGGCTATCAGCCTTCATCAGCCAGGATAGCTTGACTCCAGTGGCGTAGTGAGCACGGGACCCACGTCTGGACATACCCTTCCCACTTAGGGCGAAATGCAAAACACACAAGATGATGGACGGAATGCTGCACATTGGCAAACATTCACCCCCAGTCACAGATCTGGGTTTAATCCATCGTTATTTTGCTTCACCACGCCACCCCAGTTCAGACATAGCCATATGCAAATCAGTCTTGACCCTGTGCCTCATGGGAACAGTCCAGACCGAACTGCCAAGCCATGTCTTCCCTGGACCGGAATCAAGCATCCTAGGACCGGTTTCAGGCTATCAGCCTTCATCAGCCAGGATAGCTTGACTCCAGTGGCGTAGTGAGCACGGGACCCACGTCTGGGCATACCCTTCCGATGGATTAAACCCAGATCTGTGACTGGGGGTGAGTGTTTGCCAATGTGCAGCATTCCGTCCATCATCTTGTGTGTTTTGCATTTCGCCCTAAGTGGGAAGGGTATGCCCAGACGTGGGTCCCGTGCTCACTACGCCACTGGAGTCAAGCTATCCTGGCTGATGAAGGCTGATAGCTTGAAACCGGTCCTAGGATGCTTGATTCCGGTCCAAAGAAGACATGGCTTGGCAGTTCGGTCTGGACTGTTCCCATGAGGCACAGGGTCAAGACTGATTTGATGGCGTGGTGAAGCAAAATAACGATGGATTAAACCCAGATCTGTGACTGTGGGTGAGTGTTTGCCAATGTGCAGCATTCCGTCCATCATCTTGTGTGTTTTGCATAAGTCTTATGTTGCCAGATAGGAGGGGGATGCCTTTGTGGATGTACTGTTGGATGCTAGACCCCCGCCTACTTATGCCCCACAGAGGATATACCCTGTTGTTCCAACACCTCAGCCTGCTGCTCCTCTTGTCTCGCTATCTGGCGCTGCTGCTTCTGACCCGGCTGCTACTGCTTCAGCCCCGCCTGTTTCCCCTTTGGTTTCGCAAGCTACGAGTGCAGTAGCTGTGGGCCCTCCCACTTTATCTGCTGCTCCCGCTCCTGTTTCTCCCCCTTCTCTCACACCCTCAACGCAGTCTTTGCTCACATTGGTGCCTGCTTCGTCCTCTATTGTGTCTTTCCCGGATATCTCATCTCCAGCATCGTTAGGAGCTGGGACACCGGTGCGTGGGGGCAATGAAGGGAATTGGGCTGTGGCACAGGAACGGATGGGGCGAGTGCTGATTCGATCCGATGTGGGAAATGAGGAAAAACAAATGGTCGCCAATCAGGCTGCACAGTGGGCACGTAGTCCAATCTACAGTGTAGAGCACGGGTACTCATAGTACGGCCCGCGGGCCGTCAGCGGCCCGGCAAGCCTTCCTTGGCGGCCCGCAGACCTTGCAGACATCGTACCTGTGTTTTTTTGGTTTTTTTTACACAGTGTCAGCAAACACAGACTCTGCTCTATGGGGGCCGGGCGATTCCAGCGATAGTCCGAGTGGAGCTGCAGGGGCGCTAATGAAGAGGTGAAATACAACAAAGCCTCGTTATCATGCAAATGGTCTTTTAAAGACCTGTGAAGTACTCGGGTGCGGCTGTGTGTGTGCCCGGGAAGCTGTCTCAACCCGGGCTGCCACACACGCGGGGTGAGGTGACAGAGAATGATAGAGGACTGCAGGGTGTGAGAGCCAGGTGAGGTGACGGAGGGCAGCAGGGAGTGAGAGCCGGGTGAGGTGACGGAGGGCAGCAGAAGGAGTGAGAGCCGGGTGAGGTGACGGAGGGCAACAGGAAGTGAGAGCCGGGTGAGATGGCAGAGGGTGACAGAGGGCAGCAGGGAGTGAGAGCCGGGTGAGATGGCAGAGGGTGACAGAGGGCAGCAAGGAGTGAGAGCCGGGTGAGGTGACGGAGGGCAGCAGGTAGTGAGAGCCGGGTGAGATGGCAGAGGGTGACAGAGGGCAGCAGGGAGTGAGAGCCGGGTGAGGTGACAGAGGGCAGTTGGGGTTGAGAGCCAGGTGAGGTGACGAAGGGCAGCAGGGATTGAGAGCCGGGTGAGATGTTAGAGGGTGACAGAGGGCAGCAGGGAGTGAGAGCCGGCTGAGGTGACAGAGGGTTGCAGGGAGTGAGAGCCGGGTAAGGTGACAGAGGGTTGCAGGGAGTAAGAGCCGGGTAAGGTGACAGAGGGTTGCAGGGAGTGAGAGCCGGTGAGGTGACAGAGGGTGACAGAGGGAGGGAGACAGAGAGACAGAGAGAGAGGGAGGGAGACAGAGGGAGACAGACAGAGGGAGACAGACAGAGGGAGACAGACAGAGGGAGAGACAGAGGGAGGGAGACAGAGGGAGACAGAGAGAGACAGAGAGAGAGGGAGACAGAGGGAGGGAGACAGACAGAGAGAGACAGAGGGAGACAGACAGAGGGAGGAGGGCGACAGACAGAGGGAGACAGAGGGAGAGAGACAGAGGGAGGAGGGTGACAGACAGAGGGAGGGAGACAGACAGAGAGAGACAGAGGGAGACAGACAGAGGGAGGAGGGCGACAGACAGAGGGAGAGGGAGACAGATAGAGGGAGACAGATAGAGGGAGACAGGGAGGGAGACAGGGAGGGAGACAGGGAGAGGGAGACAGAGGGAGACAGACGGAGACAGACAGAGGGAGACAGAGGGAGGGAGACAGAGGGAGACAGAGAGAGAGAAAGAGAGAGAGAGGGAGGGAGACAGACAGAGAGAGACAGAAGGAGACAGACAGAGGGAGGAGGGCGACAGACAGAGGGAGACAGAGGGAGGGAGACAGATAGAGGGAGACAGATAGAGGGAGACAGAAAGAGGGAGACAGATAGAGGGAGACAGATAGAGGGAGACAGAGGGAGGGAGACAGAGGGAGACAGAGAGAGACAGACAGAGGGAGACAGACATAGGGAGACAGACAGAGGGAGACAGACAGAGGGAGAGAGACAGAGGGAGGGAGACAGAGGGAGGGAGGCAGAGGGAGAGAGACAGAGGGAGGGAGACAGAGGGAGGGAGACAGAGAGAGGGAGACAGAGGGAGGGAGACAGAGGGAGGGAGACAGAGAGGGAGACAGAGGGCAACAGACAGAGGGAGACAGAGAGAGAGAGACAGAGGGAGACAGACAGAGGGAGGAGGGCGACAGAGGGAGGGAGACAGAGGGAGGGAGACAGAGGGAGGGAGACAGATAGAGGGAGACAGAGGGAGGGAGACAGAGGGAGGGAGACAGAGGGAGGGAGACAGAAGGAGGGAGACAGAGGGAGGGAGACAGGAGGGAGACAGAGGGAGAGAGAGGGAGGGATACAGAGAGAGGGAGACAGAGAGAGAGGGAGGGAGACAGAGAGGGAGGGAGACAGAGAGAGGGAGGGAGACAGAGAGAGAGAGAGAGAGAGAGGGAGGGAGAGAGAGGGAGAGAGAGAGAGAGAGAGGGAGGGAGGGAGACAGAGAGAGAGAGGGAGGGAGACAGAGAGAGGGAGAGAGACAGTGAGAGGGAGGGAGACAGAGAGAGAGAGAGAGAGAGAGAGAGAGAGAGAGAGAGAGATGTGTATGCCGGGTCCGGTGGCTCAGTGGACGAAGGCGTCCGCTGCAGGGGCCTGTGTTCCACCTCATGGTCACAGTTTTGTTTTGCTCTAGCCCCGCCCCCTCCCCCAATGACCCCGCCCCCACCGGTGCGGCCCTCGGCCACAAACCACACTGTAAAATTGGCCCCCGAGAGAAAGTTTGTGAGTACCCATGGTGTAGAGGATGTGTGGACTGTGTTGAAGGATTTTGAGGCCGTTCGTGCAGCAGTATGCCCTCAAGCACATGTCGGCTACATTGATAGGGTTGTGGGAGCAGTGTTTTGGTGGTGTAGCACCCCAGATAATATATGACATTAGAGATCATGTATATGCTGCTGATATGGCCCCCAATGATGTTTTTAGCAATGTAGCAACGATGATTGGGTACAGGAGCAGGTTGCAACAGAAAACGCCTACAACGGTATCCCAATTCCCCATGAGAGAGGTCTATCCTATCTTTCATCCCGAGATTCCAGAGCGGCGTAATGCGCAGGATATTGTAGTTCAGCAGCGGGTAGAGACTAGGCCTGGGCGTAGTTTGCTGAGTTTCGCTACGCCGAACTCCGCGAAGTTACAAAAAACCTTCGCGAAGTTCCGCGAGTGGCGGAGTGCAGTGCGAACTGCAGTTTGTGCTGGTATTCCTGCCGCTCGGGTAGAAATTCTACCCGAGCAGCAGCTCGCGCCCGTGAACTTACCGTTCGCGATCGCGAACTTACCATTCACGATCGCGAGCGGGGAAAAAACCCCGCTGCACATCACGAAGCGGAGTTTTCTGCACTCCACGAGCTCCACGGAGTGCAGAAAACTCCGTAAACTCCGCGAACGGAGCAAAGTTCACCGCCCAGGCCTAGTAGAGACTTGCTTTCAGGAGCAATGGGTTTACACTCCATGGAAAAGGAGTGAGGTACTTGCTCTTAAAGGTCAGCTACCGGAGCCCAGGAAAAATCCCACAGCATACTATAAAGAATTAACAGAGGCCGCTTCATCGACGGTGATGACACTGGCCGACGTTGAGATGTTTTTGGGTTGTCCAGCTCAGCGATCACGTGGTACAGGCAGAGGAAATAGTCCAGTGGGGCCAAATCAGTGTGCATATTGTCGGAGAGAAGGGCACTGGCGGAGTGAGTCCCCGGACTTGTTACAGAAGGTTGCTGCCCCCAGGGGTCGGGGTGCGGGTGGACGAGGATGTGGTGAAGGCAGTCGTGATGAGACACAGGGTGGGGCATCCTCGGGGGGAAGCTCTGACCAGAATTATTTCGATGACCCCTGGGGAAGGCAGCACTATCACAATGATTATGATTTGGACGAAGTGTCCGGGATGTCCAATAACTAGAACAGCCAGGGACAGGGTGAGGGACCAGTTTCAATACCTGTAGACCAGCGTGGTCCTTATGCCACGGCGGATCTGCATGGTTCGGCTAAGAAGTTTTTGGTGGACACAGGTGCAATGAATAGCTCTGTTTCTCGTTCACTGGTCCCCGGGGCAGCCCTGTCTGGCCATAACAATGTTTCGGTAGGGTTTTCAGGTGTACCGGTTGTGAGCCCCATCTCTGAACCTCTTGCTTTCATGATTGGCCCTTTCACTGTGGACTCGCCTTTTCTGTTGACTGCGAATTGTGGTGAAAATCTCATGGGACTAGATTTGCTGAAGAAGTTGCATGCTACGATTTCATGTTCTCCGGATGGTGTCTATATGACAATAGGACCCGATGTGGCCAGTACTAAACAGTGTTTCTCGAAAGACTCACCGCTTCCTGCTGAATTCAAAGATGTACCGCCCACGTTGTGGGCAACAGGAGATACGGATGTAGGGTTGTTGCAGATACCGCCGATATCAATTACAATAAAAGACAATGCTGTGTTACCTCATATTCCCCAGTACAAGATACCGCAAGCAGGAGAAAGGGCTTTGTTGCAGATTATACAGGATTTGATCAAATCAGGGGTGGTTGAAGAGACAGCTGCGAATGTGTGTAACAGCCCTATTCTTCCCATTCTCAAAAAGGCACCCTCTAACTCGGTCGATGTGCATCCTGATGTCTATCGCTTTGTAATTGATTTGCGGGAGGTGAACAAAATAGTTGTCCCTCAGTTCCCGGTGGTCCCCGATATTACTGCCCTTTTAACAATGATTCCTTCCACAGCCAAATTCTTCTCTGTGATTGATTTGAAAAATGCTTTCTTTAGCATTCCAATTCACCCTAATAGCCGATACCTCTTTGGATTTAACATAGCGGGCCGAAGTTTCCAATTCTGTCGTGCTCCTCAGGGGTATACTGAAAGTCCTAGCATCTATAGTCAAGCCCTGAAAGGTCAGTTGGATTCCCTCTCTCTTCCTACAGGTAGCGTATTATTGCAGTATGTGGACGACTTGTTGATAGCCTCAGATACTGAAGCGGGTTGCAAAGAAGCAACGGTCAAATTACTCTTACATTTGGCACAGCATGGACATAAAGTGTCACTTTCCAAATTTCAATATTGTCGACATGAGGTCACCTATCTCGGTCACCTACTGTCGAAGGAGGGTAGGAGGCTAACACCTGAGCGAGTTGATGCCATTGTTAGAATGCCCGTCCCTAAAACTCAGAGGGACCTGCGTGCTTTCATAGGCATCACCTCATATTGTCGTCACTGGATCCTCGGTTACTCCTTACTAACAAAACCCCTTTTGCACCTAACAACTAAAGATGTGCATAAGCCTTTACCTTGGACGCATGAATGCCAGCCAGCTTTTTTAGCAATTAAAGACTGCGCTTTGCTCTGCGCCTGTGCTTCGTACGCCAGACTACCAGAAGCCTTTCATGTTGTATGTATACGAGACGGCTGGGTGTGCGCTTTCGGTGTTAACACAGGCCTTTGGAGGTAAGCAGAGGCCGTGTGCTTATTTCTCTGCTCTTCCTGACACTGTCGCCAGAGCCCTCCCGAGCTGTTTAAGAGCTGCAGTGGCTGTGGCGGTCTCTATTCAACAATCGGCAGGGCTCGTCCTCAATACTGACCTCACAGTAATGGTACCCCATGTTGTGGATACGCTTTTGAACAAGACAAAGACGCAGCACCTCACCAGTGCTCGCCCGACTGGTTATGAATTAACATTGTTCGCACCACACATTACAATAAAACGAAGTGCCACTCGGAATCCGGCCACGTTACTACCCCTCCCTTCGGACAATGGGGATGCAGACGTCCATGATTGTCTGTATCGGACGGAGGAAGAAACGAAGGGATGGGTAGACCTGACTGATGTTCCCTTATCTGACCCACAAGGGGAACTATATGCCGATGGCTCTTGTTTCAAACTGTCAGATGGCACCACCACTGCAGCGTATGCTATCACTACGCTGCACACTGTAGTTGAGACATTGCGTGTCCCTTACCACTCGGCACAAGCTGCGGAGCTTGTTGCCCTTTTGCGAGCGTGTGAGCTAAGTGAGGGATTGACTGTCAATATTTATACTGACAGTCAATATGCGTTCGAAGTCGCCCATAACTTTGGGCGGCTCTGGGCAGAGAGGGGATTCCTGACCTCACACGGCGCAAGGATACAGCCTGGCCCTCTGATACATAGGCTCCTGTCAGCCCAGCCCTTCCTAAGAGACTGGCGATAGTGAAGTGTAGTGCCCATAAAGCGATCACTGATGACGTGGGGAGGGGAAATGCATTTGCAGACCAGACAGCAAAGGAGACAGCCCGATCGAAGATGAAAATAATGTTTGTGGCGGGTCCTGCTAGATGGATACCCGATAATGAAATGTTTGAGGACACACTAGACAATGTGAAGGAGATCCAAAGCGAGGCAACAGTTGAGGAGTTGGCAACATGGCAGGAAAATACGGGGCGCCTAGATGAGGAGGGGTGCTGGACCGACAAGTCGGGAAAGCAAAGATGGATGCTACCAGACGCATATGTACTACCTGTAGTTACGATGGCTCATGGTCCAGCACATATCAGTTCAAAGGGGATATGTAAACTATTGGACCCTGTATGGCAAAATGATAACATCCCTAAGGTAGCGGCCCATCTAGTGAAGAATTGCATGGTTTGCCTGATACATAATCCAGGGAAAGGCCCCCCTACACCCCCTGGTAATTTTGCACCACCCTCTTTCCCTTTCGAGGTTCTCCAGATGGATTACATTGAAATGGAACGGGTTAACAACTTGAAGTACGTGCTGGTGGTAAATGGATTGAGGCTTACCCCACTAAAGAGAACACAGCCATGGCGACGGCGAAAGTCCTATTGAAGGAATTCTGCCCGCGCTTCGGCTTGCCCCGTTTGATTTGGAGTGACAACGGAAGTCACTTTAATGCAAAAGTGATTCAGCTAGTATGCGACGGCCTGCATATTAAGCAAAAGTTCCTTGCAGCAAACCACCCCCAGTTGACTGGCCTAGTTGAAAAGTATAATGGTATTCTCAAGTTGAAAATGGCTAAGATCAGGGAGAGCACAGGGTTGCAATGGCCGGATGCACTACCCCTTGCCCTATTATCCACTAGAGTGACAGCGCATTCCAGAACGGGACTATCCCCACACGAGGTGGTCTTTGGCCGCCCGCGAATGTGTGGGGTGTACCACGTCCTCATCATTTCTCTGATATTGACTACCCGTTGCTTGTGGATTACCTTTATGAGCTCACTAAAAATTTGCGTTCTATTCATCAACAGGTCCACGAAGCACTGACACCAAAACCTGAGGGGCCGGGCCACAAAATACAACCTGGAACGTATGTGCTGGTGCGAAACTTCCAGAGGTGAGGTTGCTTGGAGCCACGCTGGAGGGTCCCCTGCTGGTCCTTCTCGCAACAAGAACGGCAGTAAAGGTGGAAGGACGGAAGAACTGGATACATACATCTCATTGTAAGCGGGTCCTGCTTCCCCTTCCCTACGACAAGTGGACACTCGAGGGGATTGGGGACCACGAGACGGAGAAGGTCCCTCGCTTTATCCCCTTTTCTGATGCCCGGCTGACCTGGGCGCTGACGGAAGAGGAGAGTGATGCTGTTTTGAACGAGGCGGTGCCTCCAGAAATAAAGGCTGCCCAGATCTCTCCTCCATCTGGTCCACAGGAACAGGAGTCCCAGTCTGTTGACTCCCCTGAGTTTCAAGTCCTTTTCCGAGATGAGTCAGTGCCAGGAGTGGCTCGATACAATTTGCGTCTCCGACGGAGGGACAGTGCACCCGAGGGACAGTCAGGTTAGTAGGGATGGACTGCTGGATGAAGAATAGGGCTCGTGTACTTTGCCTATAGTGCCAACAATAACTTAGGGACAGAAAGATTGGTGCGCTGTCTGAGATATTGGACAGGATAAGTGGGGGGTGCTTTCCAAGGAGGGAAGTAGCCCTATCCTGAGCGGAGAGACAACAAGGGTTGTGATTGTGCAGCCCCACCGCGACTTGCTCGTTAGCAGCACCGTTGGATGACTCAGAGAGACTATTTTTTCCTTTTTTTCTTTGAACTGCTCATTAGCACCACCGACCATAGACATTAAGAGACTATTTTTCTTTTCCCCCTGTATACCTGGCTCCATAGCACAGACTCTCCTCTGGTAGTTTCGTAGGCGAAGATGTACCCCTTTGGTCGTATAGTTAGGGAGGAGGAACAGCTGTTAGAGGGGCGTCGTCCAGACCACCATGACCCCACCTGATCGAGCTGGACCCATAAGACTAAGATAGGGTGCTTAGTGATAGTTTTCATAGCTTTGGTGGCAGTGTTAGGTATCCTTTGGTTTTTAGAAGAAAAACACCCTATGCACACCCTGATTGCAACAACAACAGCTCCCCCTGAGCACGTTTTTTTCACACTAGCCCCGCATAAGGAAATACATAGACAGACATATGTAGATAACGTCTTTCTCCAGATGTTACATCAGGCTCACCATACCACCAATGTAACTGATTGTTGGGTTTGTGGTTTACTCCCCTCAGTAGTGCACAAGAATGATCTGCTATTGTCCTTGCCACTCTCCTATCTCGCCAGCTGTGAAGCCTGGTTCCAGCTGTTCACTATGGTATATATCCATTATCATTCAGATGCAATGAATATGACGTATCATGATTATGAGACTGGACTGGGTTATATAGCAACACACCAAGGATATACTCCAGGGAAGAACGGGGCAGCTGACACACTTCATCCAGCAGCATGCATTAATGTGTATGAAAGGAAGAAAAATGTAGCATGGCTTCTAGAAGAGATGGCTGATTTCCAAGATTTTAATGTCACTGAATACTTTCGGTCCTTTCAGTTACACAATATTACTAAAGATAAGGCTATGCCGGTGCCGGTGATTAACACCACCACCAGTTTTTGTGTCCGAGGGTTTGGGAAGGTCCCAGTGGGAGACAGTATCTGCAATTACACTTATGATTTGAACACCACCAGTAGTCCACCATTGCTTCCGCCTCACAATGTGTACTTCGTCTGCGGGTCCCAGACTTACATATGGCTTCCTAGGGGGTGGTCCGGGGTGTGCTGTGTGTCCTTCCTCCTGCCCCCTGTGTATATTGCACCTTCCAATTACCATAAAAAATCGATTACAGCGCAGGAGTGTGTACTTGACTAGACTAAAGAGAGTTCTTGACACACAGGATATTGATCAGACAGACACTACTTTGCAGCAGTTTACATATGCGATGAAGGGCATCCTGCCTTTTTGGGGCCCCATGCACAATAGCCGAAGCATACGCCGACTCACAAGGGTAGTAGAGGGAGTGATCAACACTACTGCAGGAATATTGACAAATATCACAGCTGAGCTTCAGGCCACGAGACTAGTTGCCTTTCAAAACAGGATGGTGTTAGATGTCATCCTTGCTGATCGGGGTGAGGCCTGTCGCGTCATTGGTAGTAGTTGCTGTGTGTACGGCCCAGATCACGCCCGACTGTATATGCAGCAATACAAAAGTTACATAGAATAGCATCTGACATTCATCAAGAGAATGGTACTTGGTAAGCCTGGGCGTAGTTCGCGGAGTTTTGCCACACGGAACTCCGCGAAGTTACAAAAAAACTCTGCGAAGTTCTGCAAGTGGCGGAGTGTAGTGCGAACTGCTGTTCGCGATGGTTTTCCTGCCGCTTGGGTAGAAATTCTACCCGAGCAGCACCTCGCGTTCACAAACTTACAGTTCGCGAGCGCAAAAAGGGAAAAAACTCCGCTGCACTACGCGAAGCGGAGTTTTCTGCACTCCGCGAGCTCCGCGGAGCGCGAAGTGCAGAAAACTCCGCAATTCCGCGAACGGAGTGGAATTCACCGCCCAGGCCTAGTACTTGGTCCTTATCTGGGTGGTTTTGGGGTCTGTTAGCAACATGGGGCTGGAAAATACTTCTGGTTTTAGTGGCTATTGCCGGTGTAATATTCACCTGTTGCCTGTGCATCCATTGTCTTCCTGCCTGTTGCTCTTATTGTGTGCAGAAGTTAACACCCAAGCCTCGAGTTCAAGAACGACAAGGGAAAAATTCTGTCATGATGGCACAAGCTATTCAGGACTTACTGGCAATAGACGAAGGCATTTTTGAATATTGAATATGTATTTGTTCTATGTTCCTGATACATTACCCCCACAACACCTTGTTATATGTGTGCCCTCCTGCCTTCTCTTCCATTAGAATTGTAAAGACCCTGACCTGATAGCACCAATAAAGACTTAGCAATGAATGCTAAAAGGAGGGTCTGTTAGAATTGAACCGCTTTTCCCTGACTTTCATGATATATGCTGTGTTGGGTTAGCATTCATGTAGCTATGTCTTATATTATCTGATTTCCATTGTGCATGCGCTCGGCTACTGTAGAGCAGTGTAGGCCTAAGTTAGCATATGAGACGCCATTTTCTCCCTTTCACATTGGCCCTGTTGTGCTGTGAGCAACCCCCTCATCTATGTGCCCCCGCTCTCTCATTCCCGGCAGAGGCTGCCGCTCCGAAATGTTCTCATATCTCACCCAAGGTCGGAACTCAGATGTACGAAGAGAGTGGTTTATTCAGCTCTGCATTCCTATCATCGGACATAACTAAGCTCCCACACTAGAGAAAGCTGAGATCGAGTAAGACGGCCTTGGGAGTCTGATAACATGTACCCATGTTGCAGGTGCTAGCTCGTCTCTCAGTGCCTCCTTTGTTAGCTTCTGTGCCCAAGCAGTACTCTTCCATGAGGGGCGGGGTTTTCTAGAGATGTTTGAGGGTTTATCATACGTTACCAAATGTTTGCTGGTCAGTCCCTCGATAGCATCTTAGGAGGCTAGTCAGACTGGACTCCGCTGCAGCGCAACTTTCAATAAAGAGCTCCTGTTTGTATTCTCTACTGCGTCACCAACTCTTCATTTCTTGGAAGGCAGAGAGGAGGTCGTGAGTGACCCGGGTGTCCCTACTCGGGTCACTTCCTTCAATAGAGGCTCTACTGCTATCTTTTGCACCTTCCTTGGTTCCATATAGAGGCTCTACTGCTCTCATTTGCACCGTCCTTGGTTCCCGATTGAGGCTCTACAGCTCTCCCTTGCACCTTACTTGATTCCCTATTGAGGCTCTACAGCTCTCATTTGCACCTTCCTTGTTTCCCTATAGAGGATCTACGGCTCTCACTTGCACCTTCTTTGGTTCTCTATAGAGGCTCCACAGCTCTCATTTGGACCTTCCTTAGTTCCCTATAGAGGCTCTACAACTCTCGTTTGTACCTTCATTAGTACCCTATAGATGCTCCACAGCTCTCATTTTCACCTTTCTTGGTTCCCTATAGAGGCTCTACGGCTCACATTTGCACCTTCCTTGGTTCCCTATGGAAGCTCCACAGCTCTCATTTGCACCTTCCTTGGTTCCTTATAGAGGCTCTATGGCTCTCATTTGCACCTTCCATGGTTCCCTATAGAGGCTCTACAGCTCTCATTTGCACCTTCCTTTGTTCCCTACAGAGGATCTACGGCTCTCACTTGCACCTTTTTTGGTTCCCTATAGATGCTCCAAAGCTCTAATTTACACCTTCCATGGTTCCATGTAGAGGCTCCACAACTCTCATTTGCACCTTCATTGGTTCCCTATAGAGGCTGGACGGCTCTCATTTGCACCTTCATTGGTTTCCTATAGAGGCTCTACGGCTCTCATTTGCACCTTCTTTGGTTCCCTATAGAGGCTCTACTGCTCTCATTTGCACCTTCTTTGGTTCCCTATAGAGGCTCCAAAGCTCTAATTTGCACCTTCCATGGTTCCGTGTAGAGGCTCCACAACGCTCATTGGCTCCTTCCTTGGTTCCCTATAGAGGCTCTACAGCTCTCATTTGCACCTTCCTTAGTTCCCTATTGAGGCTCTACAGCTCTCATTTGTACCTTCATTGGTTCCCTATAGAGGCTGTACAGCCCTCATTTGCTCCTTCCTTTGTTCCTTATAGAGGCTCTACAGCTCTCATTTGCACCTTATATGGTTCCGTGTAGAGGCTCTACGGCTCTCATTTGCACCTTCCTTTGCTCCCAATAGAGGCTCCACAGCTCTCACGAAGAGGGAAAGAAAACACTTGAGGAAAGCTAGGAAAAGTAAATCTATTGGTGAGGGGCTAAACACAATCACTCCAATAATTGAGTTCGACAGGAAACCAGACAAGGACAACAGAGAACAAAACAAATCGAACGAAGCTAGTTCTCAGGATTGCTCCACTTCACACACAAAAGAGGCTATTGCCTCAAACAGTCCCAAACAACACAAAAGTGAAAAATCCCCACAAAAGAAAATATACAGTATATTTAATCATTTGGATGGGCGAGAATTAAATAAACCAACCACTCAAGTTAGTCAAATAACTAATACCATACAAACAGTTCGGGGCCAAACGACAGAAGCATGTACATTCCTCTCACAGGAGGCTGTCAGTAACAGGCCAGTCATCCGGGAAGAGAGGCGCAACAAGGATGCAGCCAAGAAACAAGCACATTACCTGGGAGGCAAGGAGGCCAACACCGCCACGAACCCCTGAAGCACTCAACAAAACAGAGCACGAGTCTACTCAAATCCAATCTCAGACCACTTACTGCCCACTGAGGCTATAACAGAGACCCCAAAAGGCCTACCCAAAGAACAACAAATTGACCCTCCACGCAAAGGCCACAGCAAGATAGATCTGGTCCCACATTATGTCTCAAGGGGAGCGCATGATATTTTAAATAGAAGTGCTTTATTAAAACTACTCAAGGCTCTTCCAACCCTGAGCCATATCAAATCTAGTGATCTGGAAAGCATAGAGTTTAAAGCCAATCCCAACCAAACTGGCCACGTAATTACAACAGCAACATGGACAGACCACTCCTTTGTCGAACAAATCTGGAGGCAAAAGGAGTCCTTCTCCAAATGGGGTATCGAGCTAAAAAAGGCAGAATACCTCTGCTACCGAAGTCCGCTACAACAACACAAACGGACAGAGGTCATCCTAAAAGGTGCAAAAGGCCCGGAAGAGCACAGAATAACAAGTGGCGACGGCAAAACAGCAAGGAAAATTACCATCACCTTTGCTCACACTGAAGCAGCTATACCCTCAGACATTCAGCAGACAACCGCCCCAACAACTAATTATGGAACAGCATGATCAAACCGCGCAAGGACTCCAAATCAGTCCTGGGATGTAAGTTCTGCTCATGGAATGTGAACGGCCTAAGTACAAAACTTGAAAAGGCTGACTTTGTAGAATTCACTCTACAGCACGACATACTTTTATTTCAAGAAACATGGCAGATGAATAATTCATCAATAGTAGGATATAAAGAATATCAGAACCCAGCTACAAGAGACACAAAGGGGCACATTACGATGACGGGCGGACAAAGTCCGCCTGCCACTGTAGCGGTGAATGGGACCGTCCGTCATAGGAGCGGCGGTTCCGCCGCGAGTATTAGGATGCCACCGCCACGGTGGTGGTGGCATCCCCTATTCCCAACATTGTGGCGGGCGGTGTTCACAGCACCGCCCGCCACAAAGCTGGGAATGCACGTCGTGCATTGGCATGCACAAGGTGACAGGCACCGCGCGGTGCCTGCCACCTTGTCCATGCCAATGCAGGGGGGTACCATAGTGCACCCCCCACCACCCAACACTCTGGGGGCCCGCAACGGGCCCCCAATAGCGAAGACCGTATGCTTTTCCATGGCGGCGTTGCCGCCATGGAAAGGCTGCTCTCCGCAACCATCCTAATATGGATGGCGGTGTCTTGCAGACACCGCCACCATATTAGTGCCCATTTCCGCCCGGTCACCTGTGTGACCAGCGGAAAACCGGCGGACGGTCTTTCCGTCCGCCGGGCTCCCCCCGCCATCGTAATGTGGCGGGGGGAAATGGCATGCAGGCGGAGGGGAATGGCGGGCGATCCGCCCGTCATCGTAATGACCCCCAAAGTTTGGAAGGGCAAAAGGCGGCCTTTCGATTTTCATCTCGACGGACATTCTATGGAAAGTCTCTGCCATTGACCTTGACTCCTCTTGGATGCAATGCATCAAACTTGACGTTTCACAGTCAACCAGTTTGCTAATCCTGAACATTTACATCCACCCCACTGCCAAACAAAAGGGGTCAAGAATCGAGTCACTGATCGCGGCACTAGAAACATTAAAATTCATCCACCCACAAGCTAATATAATATTGTCCGGGGACTTTAATATGAATTTACTCCAAAGAGGGGAAAAAAACGCTTCAGGTCCCATACAGGCAAGACAATATAATACAAGAAGCGGGACACACAGGGCAAGAGATGCGCAACTCGTCTGGGCGATCTTTCGTTATCCACGCTAAATGGACAACGTCAGTTGGATAGCCCTGCAGCATTCACCAGAGTGACAAATAAAACAGGAACAACTATCGACTACACCCTGACGGACCCAGATCTCCTGCCTCTGATCCCCGACTATCAAATAAAGGAAAGAGCGGAAAGCGACCACCATCCTCAAACATTTACACTGACCACAACTTTAACAAGGCCAGGCCAAGCAAAGGCCTTGTCACTATCAATTCAATCCTACAAATTAAAACGCCTCAACTGGAATAAGAACAACATAGGCAGCATCATGGGGTCATGCCTCACATTATTGGCGTCACCAGAAGCGGAACCCCCGTGCATAGATGGCTGGGAGACGTTTATCATTGACCTAAATAAAATAAAATCCCACCAAGCTAATGGTCACAAAGCTCACAGACCAACTGGGGCAGCTTGGTACACAAATAATCTGAGGACAAAAAAAAAACAATTGAATAAAAAATTAAGACTACTGCAAACCCAGGGCCCAGAATTGTCACAGCAAACTCTCACGTCAATAGCTAGAAAAAAAAAAGACCTAAAAAAAGAAATCAGGGTAGCCAAGCAAGAATACACAGAAAAATTCTGGACGAAACTACTCCACACCAGCAAGCAAAGAGACTCCAAACTCTTTTGGGAAAACATCAACCTTTTATCGAATGGCAAAAACCGACACTGCATCTCGGACATAATGGAGGACACATGGAGAGCCCACATTGAATTAACATACAATACGTTCTCACTCTCAGGAGAGATAAATACACCTAAGCCTGCAGGGACGGACGCCAGGGCGATAACAACTTACACAGCTGGAAAACCATTTGCCACTGAGAAAACTGGGACCAAAACTGGCACCCAACAATTTAAGAATCCACTCCAACACCGGAAAAATAAAAAAGAGGACAATTTCCAAACAGAAGCCTGGGAGGTAACTAGGTAACAACCATCGGAATACTCCCAACAAATCACACAAGAGCAGTTTTTGAAAACTATAAAAAATCTGAGACCAGACGGAGCACCAGGGCCAAATGGCCTGCCAAACGCATTATTCAGACAAAATCCATCCTTTTGGTCTGGCCATCTCACGCCTCTGTTCACATACATCTTTGAGTCCAGCACGATTCCAGACTCCTGGCGAGGAAGTATCCTACAACCAATACACAAATCAGGGGCACGCTCCGACCCATCCAATTATAGATTGATAGCACTTATCGATGTAGAGGCTAAAATCTATGCACCAAACTTGCTGGCAGACCTGGAGGATTGGGTCAGCCGCATAAACCTTTTCCCAAACACACAAACAGGATTTCGGGCAGGGATGGGCACCCTAACGAACATATCTGCAGGTACCCTTCTAGCTAACCAAGCCATTGCAAAATCGAACTTCCTGCACGCGTGCTTCATAGACCTGAAAGCAGCCTTCGACACAGTCCCGAGACTTAAGCTATGGGCGAAAATGAAGAGATGGGGAGCTCCAACCAAACTACTAGAGGCAATCATCAACCTTTATTCACAAACATGGGTTCAAATAAAAAAAGGAGACAAATAAAATTCCAACAAGTAACGGCCTAAAACAGGGGTGCGTGTTGGCCCCCTGTTTATTCAACATCTACACAGCCGATTTGGAGAAAAATCTTCGCTCAATACAAGGAGATTCCCCCAAAATTGGGGAAAACATCAATAGTAAGTCTACAATACGCGGACGACATCATCCTTCTATCACAAACGCCACTAGGATTGCAGCGGTTGATCTCCCAACTTGGAGCATACACCACCTCCGCCCAAATTGTACTCAACCATCAAAAATAAAAGGTGGTGTGCTTTTCCAACTGCCACAAAAAACGCCCTAAATTCATCTGGACGTTAAACGATAAACCTTTGTCCCAGGTGGACACATACAAATATCTAGGGTTCCATCTAGACTGATATCTCAATTTTAAGCAACACCTGGATCAAGGGCTAACAAAAGCCAAACAACTGCGATTTGCATTTAGAGCCCTGCAGAAAAAACTTAGCAGCTGTTCAACAAGCCACTTGCTTAAGGTCATCGCGGCAAAATTCTTGCCATCCATATGGTACGGCTCCGAAATGATAAATGCAAAGGACGCAAAAGTTTTAAACACAGCACAATCCAGTCTCTTCAAGAAATTGTTCTCAATTCCACGTCATACTTCACAAGCACAGATAAGACTAGAATATGGTATAAAAAAACAGATACCCGCAAGACAAGGAGCCTTGGTTAAATACTTCTGGAGGACGAGGGCATCTGAAGATAACACCCTAGCCCATTATTGCTGCCAGGAGCTCGAAAAACAATCCAGGCTGAGCAAATCCGTATTCCC
Organism: Calotriton arnoldi; assembly: GCA_963921515.1. Taxonomy (NCBI): domain Eukaryota; kingdom Metazoa; phylum Chordata; class Amphibia; order Caudata; family Salamandridae; genus Calotriton; species Calotriton arnoldi. The sequence continues at coordinate 69,386 of CAWUFW010010362.1, read as the reverse complement.
AGCTTTAAAGGAATCGCTTTCCGCATTACAGCTAGACATGGTCTGGCACACAACAATGACCTACTCTGAGTTTAAAAATGCAGCGAACAAAGCCATCAAGCACCACTCATTGTTAATAGACAAAGCGGCCCTGACCCAGAAACCACATGCATGGGCCGTGATGCAATCCTACCAAACGCTGAAACGCCAACCGTACCTGTCAGAACACTTTTCATACCACAAAAGCGAAACCTGACCCTACTAAGGCTGGGATTATTCCCTTCGAAAGATCTCACTCCAAAATGGAAACAGACGTGGATGACAAAGGAATGCCGCCTCTGCGGACAAGGAGACGAGTCACTATTACACTTCTTATGTATTTTTCCTGCGCTACTTGACGTTTGGAAATCACTCCTTTGAGAAACACTGAAGAGAGAACAAATAAGGACCTGCCGAGCGGCGGTCATAAAATGTCTTGGAGGCTTGTCAGTCCAAATGTCATGCAAAGCAATAAGACTTTGGAACATAGCGGCAAAAAAATTAGGCAAGAACAAATGCTGAACCGAACTATACACGAGGGGACTGCTTTGCATACTCACTTTTTTTATTTCGTCGTTCATTCTCTTTTAGCGCTTGCAGCACATTACATCCTGGAGAAGCAAGCAAGTCAGTTTTTAACTTATCTATCTAGAATGTTTGTTCTCCTCCACACATACGAATCCTGACGTGTTTACATCTTCTAATGTCTTTTAACTGGACTAATCGTTTTGATGTCTTGTGTATCTTGGTGGCATGTTCCACCCTTTTTTGATTTAAAAAAAAAAAAATCAAATTAAAGTATTTTCTACCTAGAGGCTCCACAGCTCTCATTTGCACCTTCCTTGGTTCCGTATAGAGGCTCCACAGCTCTCATTTGCACCTTCCTTGGTTCCGTTTAGAGGCTCCACAGCTCTCATTTACACCTTCCTTGGTTCCCTTTAGAGGCTCTACGGCTCTCATTTACACCTTCCATGGTTCCATGTAGAGGCTCTATGGCTCTCATTTGCACCTTCCTTTGCTCCTGATAGAGGATCTACTGCTCTCATTTGCACACTCCTTGGTTCCCTATAGAGGCTCCACAGATCTCATTTCCACCATCATTGGTTCCCTATAGAGGGTCTACGGCTCTCATTTGCACCTTCCTTTGCTCCTGATAGAGGCTGTACGGCTCTCATTTGCACCTTCCTTGGTTCCTTATAGAAGTTCCGCGGCTCTCATTTACACCTTCCATGGTTCCATGTAGAGGCTCTACGGCTCTCATTTGCACCTTCCTTTGCTCCTGATAGAGGATCTACTGCTCTCATTTGCACCTTACTTGGTTCCCTATAGAGGCTCTAAAGCTCTCATTTGTACCTTCATTGGTTCCCTATAGAGGCTCTGCAGCGCTCATTTGCACCTTCCTTGGTTCCCTATAGAGGATCTACAGCTCTAACTTGCACCTTCTTTGGTTCACTATAGAGGCTCCACAGTTCTCATTTGCACCTTCAATGGTTCCGTGTAGAGGCTCTACAGCTCTCATTTGCACCTTCCTTTGCTCCCTGTAGAGGCTCTACAGCTCTCATTTGCACCTTCCTTGCTTCCTTATAGAGGCTCTACGAATCTCATTTGCACCTTCCTTTGCTCCTGGTAGTGGCTCTACTGCTGTCATTTGCACCTTCCTTGGTTCCCTATAGAGGATCTACGGCTCTCATTTGCACCTTCCTTGGTTCCCTAAAGAGGCTCTACGGCTCTCATTTGCACCTTCCTTGGTTCCCTATAGAGGCGCTACAGCTCTCATTTGCACCTTTCTTGGTTCCCTATAGGGGCTCTACAGCTCTCATTTGCACCTTTCTTGGTTCCCTATAGGGGCTCTACAACTCTCATTTGCACCTTCATTGGTTGAGGCTCCACCGCTCTCATTTAAACCTTCATTGGTTCCCTATAGAGGCTCTGCAGCTCTGATTTGCACCTGCCTTTGATCCCTAAAGAGGCTCTATGGCTCTCATTTGCACCTTCATTGGTTGAGACTCCACAGCTCTCATTTAAACCTTCATTGGTTCCCAATAGAGGCTCTGCAGCTCTCATTTGCACCTACCTTTCATCCCTATAGAGGCTCTGCAGCTCTCATTTGCACCTTCTTTTGAGCCCTATAGAGGCTCTACTCCTCTCATTTGCACCTTCCTTGGTTCCCGATAGAGGCCTACTGCTTTCATTTGCACCTTCCTTGGTTCCCTATAGAGGCTCTATGGCTCTCATTTTCACCTTCCTTGGTTCCCGATAGAGGTTCTGCAGCTCTCACTTGCACCTTCCTCGGTTCCATATAGAGACTCTACAGCTCTCATTTGAACCTTCCTTGGTTCCATATAGAGGCTCTACAGCTCTCATTTGCACATTCCTTGCTTCCCTATTCAGGCTCTACAGCTCTCATTTTCACCTTTCTTGGTTCCCTTTAGGGGCTCTACATCTCTCATTTGCACCTTAATCGGTTGAGGCTCCACAGCTCTCATTTAAACCTTCATTGGTTCCCTATAGAGGCTCTGCAGCTCTCATTTGCACCTTTCTTTGATCCCTATAGAGGCTCTATGGCTCTCATTTGCACCTTCCTTTGCAGGTTGCAGGGTACCTCACCGTGCGTCCTCGCATCTCTACATGCAGTTTGCAAGGTACCTTACTGTGTGTCCCTACATCTCTACATGCAGTTTGCAGGGTACCTCACCTTGTGTCCTCGCATCTCTACATGCAGTTTGCAGGGTAACTCACCTTGTGTCCTCGCATCTCGACATGCACTTTGCAGGGTACCTCACTTTGTATCCTCACATCTCTACAAGCAGTTTGCAAGGTACCTTACTGTGTGTCCCTACATCTCTACATGCAGTTTGCAGGGTACCTCACCTTGTGTCCTCGCATCTCTACATACAATTTGCAGGGTACCTCACCTTGTGTCCTCGCATCTCTACATGCAGTTTTCAGGGTCCTTCACCTTGTGTCCTTGCATCTCTATATGTAATTTGAAGGGTACCTCACCTTGCGCGTCCTCATATCTCTACATGCAGTTTGAAGGGTACCTCACCTTGTGCCCTCATATCTCTACATGCAGTTTTGCTAGGTACCTCAACTTGTGTCCTCGCATCTCTGCATGCAGTTTGCAGAGTACCTCACCTTGTGTCCTCGCAGCTCTACGTGCACTTTGCAGGGTACCTCACCTTGTGTCCCTACTTCTCTATATGCAGTTTGCAAGGTACCTCAACTTGTGTCCTTGCAGCTTTGCATGCAGTTTGCAGGGTACCTCACCTTGTGTCACCGCATCTCTGCATGCAGTTTGCAGGGTACCTCACCTTGTGTCCTTGCATCTTTATATGCAGTTTGAAGGGTACCTTACCTTGTGCGTCCTCATATCTCTACATGCAGTCTGCAGGATACCTCACCTTGTGTCTTCGCATCTCTACATGCAGTTTACAGGGTACCCCACCTTGTGCCCTCACATCTCTACATCCAGTTTGCAAGTTACCTAAACTTGTGTCCTCTAAACTCTGCATGCAGTTTGAAGTGTACCTCACCTTGCGTCCTCGCAGCTCTACATGCACTTTTCAGGGTAACTCACCTTGTGTCCTCGCATCTCTACATGCAGTTTACAAGGTACCTCACCTTGAGTCCTCACATCTCTACATGCAGTTTGCAGGGTACCATTCATTGTGTCCTTGCATCTCTATATGCAGTTTGAAGGGTGCCTCACCTTGTGTGTCCTCATATCTCTACATGCAGTTTGCAGGGTACCTCACCTTGTGCATCCTCATATCTCTACATGCAGTCTGCAGGGTACCTCACCCTGCATCTTCGCATCTCTACATGCAGTTTGCAGGGTACCTCACTTTGTGCCCTCACATCTCTACATGCAGTTTGCAACTTACCTAAACTTGTGTCCTTGCATCTCTACATGCAGTTTGCAGGGTACCTCACATTGTGTCCTTGCATCTCTATATGCAGTTTGAAGGGTGCCTCACCTTGTGTGTCCTCATATCTCTACATGCAGTTTGCAGGGTACCTCACCATATGCCCTCGCATCTCTACATGCAGTTTGCAGGGTACCTCAACTTGTGTCATTGCATCTCTACATGCAGTTTGCAGGGTACCTCACATTGTGTCCTTGCATCTCTATATGCAATTGTAAGGGTACCTCACCTTGTGCGTCCTCATATCTCTAAAAGCAGTTTGCAGGGTACCTCACCTTGTGTCCTCACATCTCTACATGCAGTTTGCAGGGTACCTCACCTTGTGCCCTCGCATCTCTACATGCAGTATGCAAGGTATCTTAACTGGTGTCCTCTAAACTCTGCATGCAGTTTAAAGGGTACCTCACTTTGTGTCCTCGCATCTCTACATGCAGTTTGCGGGGTACCTTACCTTGTGTCCTCACATCTAAACATGCAGTTTGCAGGGTACCTAAACCATGTGTCCTTACATCTCTACATGCATTTTGCAGGGTACCTCACCTTGTGTCCTTGCATCTGAACATGCAGTTTGCAGGGTACCTAACCTTGTTTCCTTGCATCTCTACATGCACTATGCAGGGTACCTTACCTTGTCTCCTTGCATCTCTACATGCAGCTTACAGGGCTCCTCACCTTGTGTCCTCACATCTAAACATGCAGTTTGCAGAGTACCTAACCTTGTTTCCTTGCATCTCTGCATGCAGTTTGCAGGGTACCTAACCTTGTTTCCTTGCATCTCTACATGCACTTTGCAGGGTACCTTACCTTGTCTCCTGCATCTCTACATGCAGTTTTAAGGGTACCTCACCTTGTGTCCTCGCATCTAAACATGCAGTTTGTAGGGTACCTTACCTTGTGTCCTTACATCTCTACATACATTTTGCAGGGTACCTCACCTTGTGTCCTTGCATCTAAACATGCGCCGACGGAGAATTCAACTATGGGTATGAATATGTGTTACAGGTGACGGACTTGTCACTTAAAAAACTAGCTATATTTGTACTGATTATGTTGGTGGCTAGAGTTAGATAGGAGTAGCTGAAAATAATTTGGTTAGAAATATTCTCATCCGGATTATGGAGTTTCTGCGAATTGTTTAGTGCATACGTAATAATTATTACGGTAATTTATGTATGTCTGTTGTTATCTTAGGCGGCGCACACTGGACGCGTTCTAATACGGACTAGGGGTACCATCCCTCCTACATACTTTCGGTTCTTTCTACTTTAATGGTATGCTGAACAGACTTTGTTTTCTGGTAAGCCTATCCTACGAATGTTATATAAGAAATGTATTTGAGTCTTCTCCATCTATTTGGGTTTAACTATTGCTTGCTTCTGATATTTATGAAATGCACATTAAACTATAGCGTTATATTATTAATTTTTAGATTTTGATTCTTTCAAGCGAAACTGGTAGTAGAAGGACAACTATTTAATCTCTGAAAAAGGATTGAAAGCGACTATTGCAGTTATAAGTTAGACTTGTTTCTAAAGGTGAGGATTTACATCTGTTTTCCTTTCTTTTCACCTTCCCTGGTTTCCTTCTTTGCTTTATACTTTTCAAGTAACATTTATTCTAAATCCACTGTTTGTGCTCCCTTGCTTTTGTAAATTGAGTTTTTGCATGTTTGTGCTCCCCTGCGGCTGAAAATTGAGTTTTTGCATGTTTAAAATATATATTCGTTATTGATCATGGATTTAATATCACACTTTAAAGATTTAAGTCAGACAGTGAGGTGATAATTATTAGTGTAGTTTTTGAGATAGTGAATGCAAATATGTGATGAAATAACTTTTTCTTGGTGTCCCCCATATTCTTATGTGAAATGACGTATATATAAGAAATCTCGAAATAAGTATATAATTATGTGGTCGGTATTTGTAATAAATTCATGTCTGTGATTATTTATGTATAAATTGTTGTAATAAGTTGTGTTTATGTGTGTATCAATAATTGTAATAGGTTGTATTTATGTTGTCTGTCAAATTGTTATGGTTCTTTGTGCCTTATATATGTTTTGTGTTACTTTGTCTGCAGCCCTGAAGAAGTTCTCCTGGCAGTTTGCCAAATGGAACAAAACGCGTTGGCTGCTTCTTTTTAAAAACAAATGCATAACCTGAAATGATAATAAAGGACTATAAGAAACTTTGAAGAGACTCAAAAGGCTTCCTGTTCACGTGCACTGCTCTTTGTAAAGTATATTCTTGGAATCTGTGAACAGTGGCACCAAAGAGCAACGGGTGCTGAGAAGTGTGCACGAACCTGGATTATAACATGCCGACGGTATTGATGTGAGGTGCTTGTTGTTGATAAGTCCGTTGCTCATCTGCTTTTTTTGGAATTGATGCAGTTTGCAGGGTACCTAACCTTGTTTCTTTGTATCTCTACATGCACTTTGCAGGGTACCTTACCTTGTCTCCTTGCATCTCTACATGCAGTTTTCAGGGTACCTCACCTTGTGTCCTCGCATCTAAACATGCAGTTTGCAGGGTACCTAACCTTGTTTCCTTGCATCTCTACATGCACTTTGCAGGGTACCTTACCTTGTCTCCTTGCATCTCTACATGCAGTGTTCAGGGTACCTCACCTTGTGTCCTCGCATCTAAACATGCAGTTTGCAGGGTACCTTACCTTATGTCCTTACATCTCTACATGGATTTTGCAGGGTACCTCACCTTATGTCCTCACATCTCTACATGCAGTTTTCAGGGTACCTCACCATGCGTCTTCACATCTCTACATGCAGTTTGTAGGGTACCTCACCTTGTAAACAAAAAAACAAAACTCTCTTGGACATCCGCCAAATTTTACCTACTTTCAAATGCACAATCAACCTCAATTGTCCATTATATCATACATACATATATATTCAACTCAATAAAACCACAAATCTGAACCCAAAAAGCAACCATATATTGCACGACAACACAACCTTATGTATATACCATAATCAAAATTTATTAAAAATCAATAATAAAGGATAACACAAAAAGGAGAAAATTATTTTACACAAATTCATATATTAAAAACATTAAGAGCATTAAAAAACATCATGAGAGACAAAAAGACATATGTGAAATATTTAAATTCATCAGACAAAAGGTTATTTCAAAATGGAATCAAGTATATATAACACCATCCGTCTATTCACTCATTGGTTACATTAAACATGAGGTTGTTCCAAAATATAACCCAATATAAAAACAGAAGCGTCGACCCGTTTCAGTGGTAGAGGATTATTGAAGAACCACCTTCATCAGGACATATATAGAGCTTGTCTCTTGCTCAACAAATTTAAAAATGTACCTAGTTAAAACAAAAAAACATATATGTATAAACTTTAAATATACCCTATATTCAAAAGAAACACATTAACTATATCAAATATTTCATTTGTTGCAAACCGCTCCCACATTTCCAAAAACATTATATGGGGTTCAACTACAAAATGCACATCATCTACAATTTATTTATACCTGATGGTTGAGACAACTCCTGTATTCTTTGCCAGGAAAACCCACCCACATTCTGCCAGCTATTTACACAACAATATACAATTTAAATGTGCAAATAATGCTGATGTCTCAAAAAGATCTTGTGAAAACCATATTTGTAAAAAACAAATGAATGACCCATCACATAACCTCCATCATAGTTATATAGCGATCTATTATCAATGCAACCATATGGTTGTCCATTGGGTTCATTATAACCACATTATCATCCAAACACCCATAACCATAAACAGTCTCACCAAGAAATACATACCACTAATTCCATGTACACGAAAGGAAATAATTATGTATTCGATCCTTCCAAACAAATTTAAAATATACGCATGGTCCAATTAGATCCACCGCTTCTTCACCCACTTGGTGAATGTTTCCTAATAATGAAACAAGATAAAACAACATCTAAGTACTACCCCTATCAAATCTATGGGGTTTAGGGGTTTACTCTAGACAAACACTAAGGTCAACCACTCACCTAAATTGGTTCGTGTAAGCACTCAAATTCCGACAAAATTCAAAACCGGACTTCATTTATAAGGTCCGTTATTATATTTCAAGCCGGACACTCGTACTTCATCCCTAAAATAACAATATATTGTTTTTATTGTTGTCATCCAATTTCATGAGTTCATCAATTTTCTATATAGTTATTTTCGACCCCTATGTTAACCTATGGGCAACGATCAGTTCTACCATGACCCTTATCACAAAAATGCTCACCGTTCAATACCATAGAAAACCTCCCGGTCCTTTAAACCTTTAAAGAGAGAGCAAAGTTGGGATAGACCTTATCAACAAAGACCGATATATCAGAGAGGAGATAGAAATCGTATAACTTTTTCAGAATCCTCAGGAACAGGATCTGATGAAGATACTAACAATAGAGATGGCCAAAGTAGCCACTACTTGGATGAAGAATACGGAGGGGGAACCAAATTTTCATCTGCTGGTCCGTCCTCTTCTGTTGTATTCTCCTTAGGGTGTCCATAACAGGCTTTCCAAATATCATGTCCTTATATAGGCACAATTCGCCCTGCCCTTATATAGGCATAGAATCCCAGGCCTTATTTAGGCATTAAACCGTGCACTCCAAATACAGGCATGGTCTCTGACATCCGTCCACCCTAACGTCACAACGAGTTCATGAAGAACAGACCCTTAGGCTGCGGGAGTTTCCCTAGCCCAGGACTATTGATTTCTTCAAGGCCTCATATATTATGCATGAACCATTATTCCTTAGGGGTTCATCCATGACGTCTTTCGCTACCCAATTCAAGTCAATGCTAACATTCCTAAGGTACTCTCAGGTATAAATATACCTTCCCTAGCCCTTGTAAACTAGAGGAGACCTCGACTTCAGAGGAGCCCGTATCCCGGCCTGACGCACTGAGAAGACGCTGCCATTCCCTGCACGCAGAGAGCCCAGCTTCCAGCTTCCAGTGATCTGACTTCCCTTGCGGGGTGTTGGAGTTCGAGTCTGGCAAAGAGATTCCAACCTCTCTCATTTTTCAGGTATGGAGCTGATAAGAACCTAGAGGGACTCTTGGCATACTAGGCATACTAGACTTAACATACTCTTAGTATACCATAGTAAGGAATACTTCACCTACTTCATACTTTGTCCTACACCTAGGTTAGGTTAGGTACACTGGGGTAGAACTAGCTTAGCATCGCATCGTATGAGTACTCGCATTTTTAGTCTGTGTTATTTATGTAACAGCATTTGTACTATAAAATAATGCTATCGCAGTATTATTTATTTCTACTGCTCACCCTGTACATTATTTATCTCGCATACTGTCTTGTGATCGTAACAGCACATTATACTTACACCAGAAACAAGACTGTTCAATAAATCTTTTATTGAAAACGCCCGTCTATTATTTCTGTGTAACTCTGAGGAAAACTAAGCATGCACGACTGAGCTGAGTGAAATAGTTATCTAGTGTTTCCACGACTCTGGGACACGTTCTGATTCTAAAAGGAAAACATATTGGTCATGTTTTGCGGCTGCCAGAAACTACTCCCTTCTTGTTGTCAAGGAGTTTCTAGTGGCCTCTGAGCTAGCTGGCACAAGTAATTAAGTTTAATATACTCGATAGGGACATACCGACCTTAGTCCTATGTCAAACCTATAGGATATATTATTCCAATGCGCAGAGCCTATTAAGGAAATAGGAGCTACCCTACATGGCGCCCAACGGTTTGGTTAGGCAGTAATTCAACTTTAGATACTGAGTAACTCAGCCGTGCTATTTTCTCTCAAAGACCCCTACCCATATACTCCAAAAGACGTCTGGAGTGGGCAGGGTTAAGTATCCACCAAGGCTACATAGGGAAGCACCCTATATATATTAGTTGTTTGGTTTGCTCAACGTTGAAGGATACAGTGTTCCAAAATATTGTGCACCTAATCTTTGTTTCCTTGAAACTTGTTCTACATTTTTCAAACAACAAAAATGCCTGACGGTGACAATGAAGCCGGAAACGGTGGAGCTGCGGCTGATGCAGCCCAAACAGCACTTTTTAACCTTACAGGTTTAAATGAAACCGAGGAGGGTGTGGTACACATCCCTCAAAACTTAAGAAGAGCCATAACTCTAAAACTTATAAAACATGGCCGATCGCCAAGAGGAGGTAGAGCAGTTTTTGTGATAGAGGCACATGAATCATTTCAGACAGAGGTATTCTATTCATGGGTACTACTTCCGGAATGCAATCCAACATCACAAACATTTCACTTCTACAAAGAAGATGATCTACCAGAGGAATACATTCCTTTGGAGGATATTGAAATTCCATTAACATACCAAGAGCATCAGCTCTGGTTTAAAGGCGCCCTAAAACATCACAAAAACATTACCAGGCTCGGTCCACTAGGTAGACCAGGAGCAACATGGCCGATTTTAGCCGGCTACACACCTCATCCTGAACTGGATATAATGACAGATGAGGAATTACATACTCAAATAAAAGAGTTAATAAAAATATACAGACAATTGGTCCAATATGTCATGCGGACTTTCACAGTCCGACCACCATTGACATATCCAAATCCAACTCCCCAACAGGGGAATACACTAAAAATTACACCACAGACTCTCAACTCAGTCATGGGTAAAATGCCCACAAAACGTGAGCAAATTCCGTTTTGGATAGCTCAAAAAATTACTCAAATCGAAGCAGTATTTCCAAATACTAGCCCACATGAGAAACACAGAATCCTAACAATCAGTTTACCGATGGGGATCACACCACAACTGGAAGACTGCACCACTTGGGGCTCAGTCTTTGCTGCCATCTATACTAAAACACATGGTATTCCGTCAATTGCGGTAATACCTGATGTCCTAAAATAAATTCAAAATGAATAAGGGGCAGAGCCTGCTCTAAATTTAGGAATGAAGTTACTAAAAAATTTCGAGCAGGTATCAACAATAATATTATCTAATATTAAAGGGGAGGCAGCAGCAGTGGCGATCCGACAAAAATTGAGGGAATTCGATGTTACAGAACATCAAACTGAGCTACCCAGAATTATAGAACAATCTTATGCAGAATTAGGCAGAGATAGTTTGGGTGGAAGACCACTGAAGCCGAAACTATCTGAAAGTCCTGAGAAGGACTCAATAAAACAAACTCCTACATCTTCTAAAAAGAAGTGGGAGTCTACTAAACAAAAATCAAACGAGAAACGTTCTCAATCCCGAGGTAGGTCTCCTCAAAAGGAGCCCTCTGAAAGGAGGTATAACCTCAGGAATAGGGATAATTTGAGAAAACCTGATAGGTATCATGATACTGATACACGTTCCTCTCGTCCCTTTCAGATCTCACCACAGACTTCGGAAAGAAGAGGACGGACGGAACACAGAGAAGAACGCGTGACATCGAAAGACGCCAAACACGCTCCAAAAACTAAAGTAAAACCTCAATTCTCCAAAAAGAAAGTAGCAGGTCTAAAAATAAGACATGCCGAGAATACTGAGATCACAACTCAAGAACGGAGAATGGGCTCAGACCATGCTGGACAGTGCAGCAGAAGTCACAATAGTTCACCAGAACCTGAGGGAACTTCTTGGAGATAGTGGACTTGAATGAGTACATCACAGTAGAGACTGTAGACACCAGGGTTAGTACTCCACAAAGGTTATTTGAAATAACACTCCGGATGGAGGGAGACAAACCTAGACAGGTGAAAGCACTTTTTTGGGAAAGACTATCAAAGGGCTATGACATACTTCTAGCAGAAAAGGACTGGCCACCACAATTTGTCAGGGAGTGCCCACACGGCGAGGACATAATTATGCCTGCCTTCTCCAACCATATTCCAATTCACCTAAAATATACATATGCCAGGAAATGGGCAGTGGCCCAGGCCCCAGCATTATATAAAAATCATGTAGGATGGGATGAGGATTCACCTCACCATAAAATACATCTGAAACATGAACCAACTGCACAACGGCAGTATCCTATTAAGCAAGAAGCTAAAAAACAGGTCAGGGAGATCTTAGATCAACTTGAATACCAAGGGGTGATTGAAACATGCACCTCCTCAATGAACAATCCTTTGTTTCCTGTCTCCAAACCAGACAAAACATATCGTCTAGTTTTGGACTACAGACACCTAAACACTTGTTCTAAAACGTTTGCAGTGCAAAATGCACATAGCACAGCATTAATGAATAACATTGTGCGTAAAAAATATGAAACATTAGACATCTCAAATGGTTTCTTTTGTCAAAACATAGCACCTGAAAGCAGGTACTTAACAGCATTCTCCATAATGGGGACCCAGCGTCACTTTTGTCGACTCCCACAAGGGTTCAAAAATAGCCCAGGTTTATTCTCAGCGAGGGTAATGGAGTTACTACAAATTTATGACAATGAGGCATTGTCCTATGTCGATGACATATATCTGACAGACGATGACCTAGTAAAACACTTGAACAGGGTGAGCACCATTATACTGGGATTCGCCTCTGAGGGTTACAAATTCAACTTTAAAAAGTCCAGGATTGCCCATCTCAATGTCCTATTTCTAGGATATGAGCTTTCAAGTGAAGGCAAGAGCTTGGCAGCTAACTTTTAGAAAAGTGTGCGCTGCTCCAACCTCCAAAAACGCTAAAAACTTACAATCGATCCTGGGTTTCTTAAATTTTGGAAGAACATACATTATAAACTATGCAGAAAGGGTTAAACCTCTCTACGCATTAATCAAACTTGATTTTTCAATCAAAAACTGGACACAGGAACACACAGAAATTTTGCGTTCACTCCAGGCTAACATGTTAGCAACAAATCACTTACAAACACGCGTAAGTGAACGAAATTTGGTGATCCGAATAATTTCGGGTCAATACGGATTCACCTACTTAACTTTCAATGAGGGTGAAAAAATACCAATAGCATATAAATCACACTTGTACACACAAGCGGAAATGCGCTTCAGTTCTACTGAAAAAATTCTAACAGCAGTTCAAACCGCTGTAGCAAAAGAAAGAGCCTTAGCCCAAGGGAAACGCATTATTATCGTAACCCCAGTACCTGCTTTAGAAGCGGTTACAAAAGCAAGCATTCCAAATGCTAAGGCATTGCATCCAAGATGGATACAATGGGTTAATTCTCTTGCTGCAACAGATGTTGAATATGTTTTTGATCCAGATTTAAAAACACAAGCCTTCCTGCAGTACGAACATGAATGTCCCCTGCCTACTGAAATTCTGCCTCTCGATCAGTACGAATTCATAATTTACACTGACGGATCCGCACAACCCGCAATAGGGGGTAAGCAAGCTTACAGTGCAGCGTGTGCTATCGTTAAAGGTCGCATGCGAAATGGCATCTTCAGACCTATGGTCACTAAAACGCAGTCTCTAGGAGATTGTACAGCTCAGCGAGCTGAACTACAAGCATTCAAACTGGCACTTGAAAGTACAGATCGAGAATTCCCACACTAATCGTGTGCGATTCCTTTTACTGTGTGCAGTCGTATAATGAATATATACAAAACTGGCTTGAAAATGGTTTCAAAGATGCGAAAGGTGGCACAATAAAGCACAAATTGCTTTGGGAACAAGTAGTTCAGTTGAAAAACGAACTACCAAAGGCTCACGTGATCCACACACTGAGTCATCAACGTGATGGCGTTCACGTTGCAGGGAATTCATTGGCTGACGAAGCCGCAAAGGGGGCTGTGCAAACGGCTTCCGTAGCTGCGATCACTCGTTCAAAAACAAAAATAGACGGTGAGATAATGTTGGCTGTCAATGCATCAAGCAAAGGCAGCAGTGCAGCGTTACCAAAAAAGTTTCCACTCAAGTACTCTTATGTAATTGATGCGAACAACGTTCCTTTTGCTCGAATCCCTGGAGTGGGGGATAGGGTAATACCAAACAAGGAACGCAGATTAGGACTAATCCTAGCAGCACACGAAGGGATAGCTTCTGTCCATGCAGGTGTTTCTGCAACAATATCTTTACTCAAGCAAAGATATTGGTGGCCTGGCATTAGAAAACAAACAAAGAACTATGTTTTAGAATGTGATATATGCCAACAGATGAAAGTCTCCACAGTGAAACGTCCTGCGCAGACACCCATGTTAATTTCAGATAAACCATTAGCTTGTGTTTACCTTGACCACTGCGGTCCCTTACACAGGGACGGTAATTATAAATATATCATGGTAGCAGTGGATTCATGCTCTAGGTTCCTATGGTTATGGCCTCAGCGCTCAGCTGACGCTCGAACTGTTATAAAAGATTTGCGAGTCTTTATCGGCATATACGCAATAGGCACGCTACATTCTGACCAGGATCCTGCGTTTAGCTCTCGGGCTTACAAAGACGCCATGGCCAGTCTGGGCGTTGCATTGCGGTACTCCTCTCCATTCCATCCTGAGGGAAATTCGGTTGTGGAAAGGAAAAACCGGGACATAAAGCAGTCTATAACAGCTAGAGTATTAGGCTCGGGTGACGGGTGGGTCAAACACCTTAGTGGAGTTCAACGTGCACTTAATAACCTGCCAAGAAGTTCTCTAGGGGGTCACTCCATATGAGGTCCTATTTGGGACAAGAATGTGGGTACCGGACTTAGAAAACGTAGGCACAGTGGTGGAAAATAAACCCTTTGATATCAAAGATCGTTTGGCTGTTTTACAAGACTTAAACAAATTAAGAACGAAACAAAGCAACGTATTCCTACAGTCAACCACCACTGGGGATAAACCGGCTGCCCCAGCAAGGCCTGTCTGGATTCCTAAAGTTGGGGATCTAGTCAGAGAAAAAATTGCGGACAAGAAGGAATTTGGACCTTCTTACAGACAACCAGTACCTGTCCTAGCAGTTCAAGGAACAAGAACAGTACTACTGCCGCCCCTTGCTGGAAGAAAGGAGAAAAGATTTGTGTCCATCGACCTAATCAAACCACAGTATGTGGCCAATATTAAATAGTAGGCCTCGTGGACTCCGACCTAGTAGCAAACGCACTCCTCTCGCTACTATCCAAGAGGTTCATACTGAAAGACTGATAACAATCGAGAATTCAGCTGAAACAAATGAAGGACTATGCAACAACGATATGGAACTCATCCCTCTTGAAGAACAAGTAACAGTTCGTCCAAATACACCTGTCTACACCAACGTAACAAGTGATGAACTGGTTCCAGTGATTTCAACAAATCCTGATGCAATTCCAACAATTGACAGAACTGCTTCTGGCTACTTCATTAACTTTGATACGTTCTCAGAAGATCCGAGTGAACCTGAAACGACGCCAGTGTCATTGAAATTCAAGCAGCAAATACAAGACTTTCTTCACTTTCTGAAAAAGACTTATTTGGTTTCTCCATGGATTGAACTCTGGATTACATCTGGACTTTTTGTTTTCCTGCTCTGGCTAGCTTTGGTAACAACTGTAAGCTTGCTTATAAGTGGCAGATAGATCCATGTGAACACTGAAGGAAAAGACGTAAACGTACTTTTGAAACCTCATAAATCTTCCCATCGTGAAGCAAGAGACTTGTCATCAGTGAACATCACAGCTGTTCCTATACACGATGGTATAGTGTGGGACAAAACAGATTTTGATATATTCGGTCCAACGGAAGAATTGAACATTCCACATTTGTTTAAAATTTCACTAAGTGATCTAATCACGTCCAGTACCTATTCTGATGATTGGGACTTTGAGACTGTGACTGATATTATGTTTGACCTAGAAAAATCTGCTGCATTTTCTAAAAATGAATATTTAGAGGGTTCATCAGACTATGAAGAACTGTATTGTTATAATCACTATGGTCATCATTTTTTGCATAAATCTGCATATCCAAGAAATGTGTTTATGTTTAACCAATGGGAACATTGTCCTACACCACCTAAAGGTAGTTCACAAACATTTGCCAGTAAATTTCCATATTTTTCAGGTTACAATACATCTGATCCAGAAATGTTTTACTATAAAAATGTAAACAAAACAGGACTGAAAATTATGTTAACAAATACAAAACAGATTTATTCTGCATTATTCAATGCCCAACTGTCTAGACAGGGTTTCGACTTTTGGAAAGACACAATAGACACAAAAACGTTGTGGGGTACTAAAGAATGGCCAGTACAGGGGATAGAAGCTTTATTCAGAGCCTGCATCATCCCTGAACAAATAATGTTTTTGAATGAAACTATCCAACAAACATCTTGTCTTGGATTAGCCAAGATCAAAGAGATGAACACACCTTCTGTACCAACTCCTGCAAAAAATAATGTAACACAAGCAGTGGTGACAGTCGACAATATACTACAACTCAACAGATCTAATCCTGATTGGAAAAAATGGTTGATCTGGCCCATAGACACGAATAACTGTCAGGAAAGATTCCTGAATAAAACTCAGGGCTTTACTATTCATAGGCCAGACCCAAGATACGTCCAAAGACAACATCCGGGGGTAGTAACAACATACAGTGTAGGGAAATTATGCCTCGATTGGCTGCATACATCTACACTACAGGATGTGAAACAACACATATCCTTACTTGCAAAAGACGCAGATCTTAGGGATTTCTTGCTTGGACCAAGAAAACCGCGTCAAAAATGTTTCATATATGCCGGCATTTATGCTGCTTATAATGAAGCTTGGAAGGTGTCACAGATAGAGGCCGCAGAACGAATACGTGAACTTGATCGTATTAATTTAGAGAAAACACTCTCTGTGGTCGACAATGGGTTAACAACTTTGTCCTCCAGAATATATTCATTGGACGGCATTGTATTCTCTGCTATTGACATTCTAGAACAAGATTTGGCGATGTTACAACAAGGCCAATCTCAAATACGTTCTATTATGTTATTAAGATGGACGCTGCAATCATTGCGAGCGGGCTATGTGCCTTGGCGTTTCATCAACACAACGGCTCTGTTTGCAGAATACAATCTAACTGATAAACAGATCGAAATGGCACAGAGAGGAGCAAAGTATACAGTGCTGAGCATTGAAAAACTGGAAAAGTTACCATTCACAGTGGCAGAAAAACCAGCTACAGAATGGCTTATTCATGGCAAAATTACACTACCTGTGACTACTTTTCAGTTTCAGTATTGCCTCAGACAAATGCAAGCAGGCAAATATGAAAGGTTGGGTAAGGAATACATTAAGACATCTTGGGCTTTACCGTATACATATAGATGTTGGAGCGGGGATCGTGAAGTGTTTTTAAGCGGTAAAAACTGTAAACGTGCACTAAGCGGTTCACTAGTATGTCAGGACATTTCCTTGCACGGGGCTTGTAATGGTTCTGTGGCAAATTTGTCTTGCCATCAGCAGGGTACACCAGCTGCTGTGATTAATCCAACGTTCGGACAACTTTCTAATGGGAGTTACCTCATGTTGAATGATCAGAGTTGCTGTGGCATGCTGCCAGGCATCCCATATCTAGTAACGGTCAACTCCAGGGTCACTTGCTGTATGCAAGTATTGTTTGCCCCAATAGACACAGTCAGGGAGTCGCCTTTATGGCCTTCGCTGAACGTCTCTTTTATAAGATTTGATACTTTAAGCAGAATGAAAGCCATGCTTTTACAACAAACAGTGCCTCTGACCTCGGCCATAGAAACCTATGATCTGCAAATTGCAAGGACTTCGGCTGAGATACAGACTTTAATACGTACAAACTGCCCTATACATTTTGTGGAAATGATAGGACGAATTTTTAACATGTCTGATACAACAGGAATTGTACATGTATTTAAGGGCATCTGCTCGGGTCTGTTAGCACCTTTCCAGGCAATACTCGGAATCATCCCGAACTTTGCACATTCGGTGTTTGGTGGCATACCATTAATTCTAGCACTCGTTGCCGGAATTCTATTTCTCTTCCTGCTATTTCGCTATGGCCAGCCAATTCGCCGACATCACTCCGAGCGACATGGAGAAAGCTCTCCTTGAACGAAAGTGCTGTGAGCAAATAGTACAGCTTTTAGGCATAAATCGTCTACGGGACCTTAATACCACATTGTTCCTGTCATTTAGACCAATCTGGCAAGATTGCATCTTACCTGTTCTACGATGCCTGCTATGCGGTGTAGAATGCGTACACCTGTCTAACATTTCCATCGGATGCGCCAACGGACGTCGATACTCTGCTGGACCAGATAACGGCCCATGCTATGTGTTGTCCCCAGCGGCTTCCTATCCTGATGTCAGCATTCATTGAGATCTCACAGACGCGTCCGGCTGCTGCTGAGGTACGAGAAAGAACTACAGGCACACAGGTAACAACGGACGTGAACATTGCGACAATTGAAAGCAATGCTTCACATCTCTGTGCGATTAACCTGCTTCACAAGGTGTTCCAACTCACACCAACTACAGTGGATGATGTTTTGTCTATAGAAATAGATGATCTAATGTTTACACCAGACCCGTAAACTGACTCTGATTCAGCATACAGTGTTCCAGAAATACAGCAACAATTTGGCCTTCATTTTTCAAAAACTTGGAACTTTACCAAAATTGAACTTTTTCCCATTTTTCGAACGAAAATGGTACTTCAATCTGCTTAAAGTAGAACTAGCCTTATAGTACAGACTTGGCGGTTCTTCCACAGACATTTAGTCATCTTATGTGTCTAAGAAAAGTTCATTTGATTTTCATGACATGAAATGACTTTTGATTTTTGAGAAACTTATCGATCATTTTTTGTCACATGTAAATATTACTGCTTATTTCATTCCAATTGCATTTATTTTCGAATTTTATGCCTGAAATGATAAGCAATGCTTCAAATGTACAGTACCTTTTTGCATTCTAATATGTTTCTTTTCTTTTTTAAATGCCTTTTTTAAAATGGTTTTATGAAATATTTTAGAAATATGCGGTACTCCATTTTTTATGTTTAGCATTTTAAATGTTTAGCATTTATGTATTATCGTATACACGAAAGAGGAGTGGGTGTTGTATTCTCCTTAGGGTGTCCATAACAGGCTTTCCAAATATCATGTCCTTATATAGGCACAATTCGCCCTGCCCTTATATAGGCATAGAATCCCAGGCCTTATTTAGGCATTAAACCGTGCACTCCAAATACAGGCATGGTCTCTGACATCCGTCCACCCTAACGTCACAACGAGTTCATGAAGAACAGACCCTTAGGCTGCGGGAGTTTTCCTAGCCCAGGACTATTGATTTCTTCAAGGCCTCATATATTATGCATGAACCATTATTCCTTAGGGGTTCATCCATGACGTCTTTTGCTACCCAATTCACGTCAATGCTAACATTCCTAAGTTACTCTCAGGTATAAATATACCTTCCCTAGCCCTTGTAAACTAGAGGAGACCTCGACTTCAGAGGAGCCCGTATCCCGGCCTGACGCACTGAGAAGACGCTGCCATTCCCTGCACGCAGAGAGCCCAGCTTCCAGCTTCCAGTGATCTGACTTCCCTTGTGGGGTGTTGGAGTTCGAGTCTGGCAAAGAGATTCCAACCTCTCTCATTCTTCAGGTATGGAGCTGATAAGAACCTAGAGGGACTCTTGGCATACTAGGCATACTAGACTTAACATACTCTTAGTATACCATAGTAAGGAATACTTCACCTACTTCATACCTTGTCCTACACCTAGGTTAGGTTAGGTACACTGGGGTAGAACTAGCTTAGCACCGCATCGTATGAGTACTCGCATTTTTAGTCTGTGTTATTTATGTAACAGCATTTGTACTATAAAATAATGCTATCGCAGTATTATTTATTTCTACTGCTCACCCTGTACATTATTTATCTCGCATACTGTCTTGTGATCGTAACAGCACATTATACTTACACCAGAAACAAGACTGTTCAATAAATCTTTTATTGAAAACGCCCGTCTATTATTTCTGTGTAACTCTGAGGAAAACTAAGCATGCACGACTGAGCTGAGTGAAATAGTTATCTAGTGTTTCCACGACTCTGGGACACGTTCTGATTCTAAAAGGGAAACATATTGGTCATGTTTTGCGGCTCCCAGAAACTACTCCCTTCTTGTTGTCAAGGAGTTTCTAGTGGTCTCTGAGCTAGCTGGCACAAGTAATTAAGTTTAATATACTCGATAGGGACATACCGACCTTAGTCCTATGTCAAACCTATAGGATATATTATTCCAATGCGCAGAGCCTATTAGGGAAATAGGAGCTACACTACACTTCCTCCTCTTCTTCCTCTTCTTCTTTTTTAGACCAACGGCCAAGGAGGGGACAACGAACCAATCGGGGCTTTGGGAGAGGTCAATATGTGAGGCGTCAACCTCAGGAGGAATTTCTCGAAACAAGGAATCGGAGATATTGGAAGTAATCTCCGATAGATTCCCCATTATTAATTTATCTAAACGTCCCCTGACCCATATAGAATTAGAAGTATTGGAGAAAGGTTTTACCTTTGCACCCTCTACAAGAGCTAATAAATTCTTATTGGAAAAAGACCTTAAGTCTTTTTTCCGGAAAATTAGACTCACAAGATTTTTTGAGAATAGGGAGTATAGTGAAGAAATAAATATCTCTGGACTTAAACCAAGATCCACTTTTACCCCACATATAAGTCATGTTATATGGATAGACGTATTGAGATATTTGAACAAGTGGTTGAAACAAAAATTCGCAATATTTGGGAACATCAGCCTCCCATTACTTATAATATAAGTAAACAACAAAAAGAAGCCATTTTTAATCTCAAAAATGATCTGAATATAACAATCAAACCCGCCGATAAGGGGGGAGGGGTTGTTGTTTTTGATACGAAGGATTATGAGAACAGGGTTATGGAACTTCTTTCTGTGGAGGCTCATTACCAAAAGGTCCCTATGAAACAATGGCATTTACTTAATAGAGAAATTAAGACACTTCTCTTCTCAGCAAAAGAAAATCAATGGATATCGGAGAAAGAATTTCAATTCTTGTGTAATGACAGAGCCGTTATCCCTGCGATATACGGCCTGCCTAAAATCCATAAGGATGTTAGGAATCCGCCCCTTAGGCCTATTGTGAGTTGTATTAATTCCCCACTTGAACCATTGAGTAAGTACGTGGACAGTTTTTTAAAGCCATTAGTTCAAAGACAAAAATCCTATATTAAAGACTCTGCCCACATGATCACGACGATTGAAGGATATGAATTTAATAGTAATACCCAACTCTTGGTTACATTAGACATAGAGGCACTGCATACTAACATACCCCAGGATGCCACATTGAGAGTCATCAGTGGCATCCTGGGTCCTGCTGAATGCAGAGGTGCCAATGTTGATTTCATTTTGGCATGTACCGAGTTGGTGTTGAAACACAATCTGTTCCTCTGTAAGGAAGATCTTTATCTCCAACGTAAGGGGACCAGCATGGGGGCCACTTGTGCCCCCAGTTTAGCATGCCTCTACATAGGACAATTTGAGGAGACCCATGTTTTTAATGAATCTGCTCCGTTTTTTGAAAATGTGGTAAAATGGAGCAGATTCATTGACGACATTCTATTTATTTGGGAAGGTACTGCTGGTTGTTTGGAGGAATTTTTAGAGTGGTTGAACTTGGGGGATGTCAACCTTAAGTTCACCTCTGAATATAGTAACCAGAGTGTTAATTTTCTGGATTTAACAATTAAAGCAACTAGTGGGAAACTGGAAGTGGAATTATTTTCCAAACCCACAGATAAGAACACCTTGTTGCACTATTCAAGCTTCCATCCTAAGGCACAGAAAGATAACATCCCGTTTGGGCAGTTCCTCCGTTTAAGGAGGAACTGTTCCTCTCTGAATGATTTTTATAAACACTCTGAGTGCTTGAAGGTGAAACTTAGGGATAGAGGTTATCCCAGGAAACTTATTTCCCATTCATTCAAACGTGCCCGTTTTTACAATCGGGAGAGTATGCTAATAGATAGAAGTGTCAAGAAATCAAGGCAAGATGAGAAACAAAAATTAGTGTTTGTGAGCCAATACTCTTGTCTGAGCAATAAAATTAAAAACATAATAAACTCTAATTGGAGTCTTTTGAATGATACTGAATCCCCTAAATTAGAGAGACCTTTATTTGCGTTTAAACGCAATAATAATTTGAAAAGGGAATTATAGAGAGGGTCCCAGAATGAACTAACGTACCTTGATGGGTACTCAAGCAATTGGCAATTACAAGTGCAGTAATTGCAATATGTGTGGACAATGTATGGAAGGGAAAGAGGTGGTTTACAATAAATACACCTTAACCTCGAAAACATTAAATAATTGCAGAAGTAAGAATGTAGTATATTTGCTTTTATGTCCGTGTAATTTGGGGTATGTTGGTGAGACATCTAGAGAACTCCGTATACGGTTAGGGGAACATAAATCTGCCATCAAAAATGAAAAAGTAAATGCACCACTTGTTAGTCACTTTATAAAGGAAAGTCATACCCTCACGGACTTTAGGTGGTTTATTATTGAAAAAATACAGGGTAATAAGAGATTAGGGGATCTAACACTTAAAAGAAAGAACCGTGAACAATGGTATATTTCAATTTTAGATACCATTCGTTCAGGTCTGAATACAAAGGAGGACTGGATGAGGTTGATTGAATAAACATAATGTTCTATGCTGTTGTAGTGTTTATATAAAATGAGTAATTAGGCTGTAGCCAGATTGTTGTGGGGCCTCTATGTGACAACTGCGGTTCGGCACAAGCGGTGTACCGGCAGCCGCGGTTGTTGAAAGCAGTGGTCACACCTTGGCTCTGCAGCATGGTCTAGGGTTTTAATGCAGACTCGAAGCAATGATGAGGTGTGCCAATGCTTGTGGCTGCGACACGATTTGAAAATAAAAAATAAAAAATAAAGTTTTATAAGGATTATGTGCAACATTGTTTCATTTTATTTCGCTATTTTTCTGCCCGCATTTGATAAAATCTGTAAGCGTAGAGTACATATGTTGGAGGTCCGTTAGCACACCTAGGGGCCGATTCCGATTCGTGTCGGTAATTTCTCCGACCGAGCCGGCCTCGGAGAGATTTCCGACCGAATCGGACCCGTGCAGTCCGACCGAACGAGTCCGATGCATTCGTATGCCACCGGACACGAGTCGGTCGGACTCCCATTGAACTCAATGGGAGCCGGTCGTACAACGCGTACGCGGGCTCCCATTGCCTCAATGGGTGCGAGGCAGACAAGGGCGCCCCTACAGCGAGTACGCCGCGAGCGCTTCGCGGCGTACACGCACAGGTAGGGGGACCCATGGGTCCCCCTGTGTGCGCCTCGCACGGGTACGCATACAGGGGGTCCGACACGGACCCCCAAAGTACGGCTCCGACAGCGAGTTCAAGTCGGACGGCGCGAGTCGGTCGGAGCGGTCGAGGTGCGCATCGTACTTACCCGGCCGGAAAACGTCTCCATTGCGCGGTGCGAATCGGGTCCGAGCGAGTCGGTCGGAGCGGTACGATCCGGGAACCAGTCGGTCGGAGCGGTCGGGTCGCCCGGACGAGTCGGTCGGCGAATACGCATCGTACTCGCTCGCCCGGACGCGCGTACGACTCGGTCGGAAAATAGGGCTCCGGATCGGATCCGGTAAAACCGAATCCGATTCGGAGCACTACCGGCCGAGATCGGAATCGGCCCCCTAGTGTTAAAGCGCTTGCGGCCATATTTAAATAATAAAACCGATCGGGAAATATACATAAAAGACCATTACTAGTTAAAATAATGGTCATAGAATGTGACACGAAAGATAGGATGTATATATGGCAGATGATTTAAATTAGTTCATTATGTATCATCTTGCCTCGTTCATAGTTCTAATAAAGACACCGTAAATCTTCGGGTGGGACGCACCAGCAACCATTATTAGATGGGGCCGCTTTAAGGGGGTCGGGAAGGAAAACTTCTGGGTGACGTAGTAGTCACAGGTGAGACTGATTTCACCGAACTTTATGTATAAAAGACACATCTTAGAAAGGTCTGTTAGTTGGTTCGATTCCCTGAAACGAAACGTCAGGAGACGACGTTTTTTTAAGTGGCTATCTGCTTCAATTCAATGAAAGGTAGGCAAAATGTGGGACCGCTGTAGGAATGCAGTTATGAAAAAGTGTAAATAATAGTCGGCATTAAGTAGGTCGGCGTCCTAGACAACATGTATTGGTGTAAGCATTTTGCTTCACGCCTTTAATTGGCAAAAGATTAAATAAATACCCTATACGAAACGAAATATCGTTGAGACATTTTTAGATTATTTGAGTTTAAAGGACCGGGAGGTTTTCTATGGTATTGAACGGTGAGCATTTTTGTGATAAGGGTCATGGTAGAACTGATCGTTGCCCATAGGTTAACATAGGGGTCGAAAATAACTATATAGAAAATTGATGAACTCATGAAATGGGATGACAACAATAAAAACAATATATTGTTATTTTAGGGATGAAGTACGAGTGTCCGGCTTGAAATATAATAACGGACCTTATAAATGAAGTCCGGTTTTGAATTTGGTCGGAATTTGAGTGCTTACACGAACCAATTTAGGTGAGTGGTTGACCTTAGTGTTTGTCTAGAGTAAACCCCTAAACCCCATAGATTTGATAGGGGTAGTACTTAGATGTTGTTTTATCTTGTTTCATTATTAGGAAACATTCACCAAGTGGGTGAAGAAGCGGTGGATCTAATTGGACAATGCGTATATTTTTAATTTGTTTGGAAGGATCGAATACATAATTATTTCCTTTCGTGTACATGGAATTAGTGGTATGTATTTCTTGGTGAGACTGTTTATGGTTATGGGTGTTTGGATGATAATGTGGTTATAATGAACCCAATGGACCACCATATGGTTGCATTGATAATAGATCGCTATATAACTATGATGGAGGTTATGTGATGGGTCATTCATTTGTTTTTTACAAATATGGTTTTCACAAGATCTTTTTGAGACATCAGCATTATTTGCACATTTAAATTGTATATTGTTGTGTAAATAGCTGGCAGAATGTGGGTAGGTTTTCCTGGCAAAGAATACAGGAGTTGTCTCAACCATCAGGTATAAAGAAATTGTAGATGATGTGCATTTTGTAGTTAAACCCCATATAATGTTTTTGGAAATGTGGGAGGGGTTTGCAACAAATGAAATATTTGATATAGTTAATGTGTTTCTTTTGAATATAGGGTATATTTAAAGTGTATACATATATGTTTTTTTGTTTTAACTAGGTACATTTTTAAATTTGTTGAGCGAGAGACAAGCTCTATATATGTCCTGATGAAGGTGGTTCTTCAATAATCCTCTACCACTGAAACGCGTCGACGCTTCTGTTTTTATATTGGGTTATATTTTGGAACAACCTCATGTTTAATGTAACCAATGAGTGAATAGACGGATGGTGTTATATATACTTGATTCCATTTTGAAATAACCTTTTGTCTGATGAATTTAAATATTTCACATATCTCTTTTTGTCTCTCATGATGTTTTTTAATGCTCTTAATGTTTTTAATATATGAATTTGTGTAAAATAATTTTCTCCTTTTTTGTGTTATCCTTTATTATTGATTTTTAATACATTTTGATTATGGTATATACATAAGGTTGTGTTGTCGTGCAATATATGGTTGCTTTTTGGGTTCAGATTTGTGGTTTTATTGAGTTGAATATATATGTATGTATGATATAATGGACAATTGAGGTTGATTGTGCATTTGAAAGTAGGTAAAATTTGGCGGATGTCCAAGAGAGTTTTGTTTTTTTGTTTACCAGTGGTACCCTGTCTCTTGGATAGTAGGGTCACTCCCTGTGTCTTCTTTACCTCACCTTGTGTCCTCGCATCTCTACAGGCAGTTTGCGGGGTACCTTACCTTGTGTCCTCACATCTCTACATGCAGTTTCAGGGTACCTCACTTTGTGTCCTCGCATCTCTACATGCACTTTGCAGAGTACCTCACCTTGTGTCCTTGCATCTCTACATGCACTTTGCAGGGTACCTCACTTTGTGTCCTCGCATCTCTACATGCAGTTTGCAAGGTACCTTACTGTGTGTCCCTACATCTCTACATGCATTTTGCAGGGTACCTCACCTTGTGTCCTCGCATATCTACATAGAGTTTGCAGGGTACCTCACCTTGTGTCCTCGCATCTCTACATGCAGTTTGAAGGGTACCTCACCTTGTGCTTCCTCATATCTCTACATGCAGTTTGAGGGGGACCTCACCTTGTGCCCTCACATCTCTACATGCAGTTTGCAAGGTACCTCAACTTGTGTCCTCGCATCTGTGCATGCAGTTTGCAGGGTACCTCACCTTGTGTCCTCGCAGCTATACGTGCACTTTGCAGGGTACCTCTCCTTGTGTCCTCTCATCTCTACATGCAGTTTCAATGGTACCTCACCTTGTGCCCTCGCATCTCTACTTGTAGTTTGCAAGGTACCTCAACGGGTGTCCTTGCATCTCTGCATGCAGTTTGCAGTGTACCTCACCTTGTGTCACCGCATCCCTTCATGCAGTTTGCAGGGTACCTCACCTTGTGTCTTTGCATCTCTATATGCAGTTTGAAGGGTACCTCACCTTGTGCATCCTCATATCTCCACATGCAGTCAGCAGGGTACCTCACTTTGTGTCCTCGCATCTCTACATGAACTTTGCAGAGTACCTCACCATGTGTCCTCGCATCTCTGCATGCAGTTTGCAGGGTACCTCACCTTGTGTCCTTACTTCTCTATATGCAGTTTGCAAGGTACCTCAACTTGTGTCCTTGCATCTCTGCATGCAGTTTTTTCTTTTCCAAATCTTTTTATTGAGTAAACAAAAACAAGGAAGATAAAAACAAAAGGGGGACAAAGTGCAGTGCAATTCCAAGTTTTCAAGCAATTTAGGTGCATTGGTACAGTATTTGACATGATGTTACAGTAGATCAATACTTCAAGCTAGTGCCACATACAGTTCTAAGTAATATAGACATTATTCCCTCACATGGTCAGCCAATTGTGGGGAGGTATCATCAAAGGGCGTGCAAATCACCCCTCTAGACATGTTCCAGGCCTCCCAAATTCTCGTCCATTTTTGTGGGCATCCTCTACTTTCGTACACCACTCGTTCTGCCTGCATACACCAGTCCATATCGGACTCCCAGTCACAAAACTTGGGTTTAAGTAAGCCCTTCCAGGTTCTTGCTATGTTGCATTTCGCAACCATACAGCCGAGGGAGACGCAAACCCTCTCGGCTCTAGACAGATCAGTTGCTTCCCAGATATTAGGGAGACACAGGCGGGGTGAAACTTCGATGGTTTTGTGACAGGTCGTGGACAGTGCTGGCGTGACCCTTCCCCAATATGTCTGAAGAATCGGGCATTCCCACCATTGATGCAGGTACGTACCAATTTGGCCACATCCCCTGGGGCAGGTAGCGGAGGTCAGGGCACCCATCTTTACAAGCGCAGAACTGGTGTAGTAAGCCCTGTGTAGGAGTTTGAATTGGATGAGTTTAAATCGGGAACGGATCGCCACCTCCCGGGGGAAAGCCAGCGCTTCCTGCCATTCTTCATCATCAATGTCCCCAATGTCCTCCACCCATCGTGCGCGAACTTTCCCTAGTGTGTCCGGTGTATTGTTAAGTATTTTACGATATGTCAAGGAAATAGCTTTTTCTTGGAGATAGTCGTCCAGAAGTCTATCCTGCAGGGGCGAGGAAGCAGGTAGTTTCGTGCCCTTGGGTATCGCCTTTTGTAGCGCATTCCGGGCTTGGAGATATCTAAAAGTTTCTCCACTCTGTAATTCGTAATCTCTCTGGAGATCACTAAAGGGGACCACCCCACCCCCCGCCCACAAATCGCCAACCCTGGAGAGACCAATCGTGTCCCATTTGTCGAAACCGGGATGCTTCGACAGCAATCCCAGTTGGTATGCGTCAAGCAAAGGAGTGACTTGTGTAATTCTAGCCTTCCACCCCAACGCGGTTTTCGCTGCGTGCCATATAGCGACTGTGGTAGAAGTCGGGGTGTATTTTGGTGCCTGGTTCCTCCCACCATAGATTGCCCTGGGATAATTGCCGGGGAGCATGTTATGTCTATCCATCTTATAGGTGGGGTCTGTCCCAGGTCGATGCACCCAGTGATTAACGACGGCCAGCTGGGAGGCCCAGTAATAACTTTTGATTGCGGGTAGGGCAATACCCCCGTCGTACCAGCTTTTCGTGAGTTTAGTCAATGCTATTCTAGGGGCACCATTATTCTAAAGCAAGGAGCGTACCTCTGCTTCAATTGTAACGAAATATTGCGCCGGGACCAAGTAAGATGTGTTCTGCAGGGCTTAGATAAAGCGGGGGAGTGCCATCATTTTATAAAGAGCAGCTCTGCCCAATAGGGTAAGGGGCAGGGTTTTCCAGTGTCGAACGTCAGCCTGAAAGCGGTGTAGCGGGGGAGCCAAATTATGATCATAAAAAATTTCGGGGTTGGTCGTGGCGTAAATCCCCAAATATAAAAATCCCTCCATAACTATTTTAGCCCCACAATCCCTTAGCAGGGTTGGGCGGGCCCCGCTCAGAACATAGACAAGAGACTTATCCCAGTTAATTGTGTAACCAGAGTATTTCCGAAAAAAAGCAAATGTATGTAGGACATGGTGGATGGAAAAGTAGGGTCTGGCCAGGAAGAGCAGAATATCATCAGCGTAAAGGGAGATTTTATCCTCCCAATCCACTGACCAATTAAAGCCCCTAATAAGGGGGTCCCCCCTGATCCAAATTTCCAGGGGCTCTAGGGCCAACGCAAAGAGCAAGGGGGAAAGGGGACATCCCTGCCTCATTCCATTCTGCAATATGAATGTTTCCGAACGACCCACATTAACTGTAATGCAGGCCAACGGTTCCGAATAAAGAAGGCGCACCCAGGATAAAAGTCTCTTCCCAAACCCATATCTTTCAAGGGCGGCGAGTAAAAAAGGCCATTCGATCATGTCGAACGCCATCTTGGCGTCCAGGGACATAATCACTGCATCCTCCTGAATTGTGGCCGCTCTGCCCAGAACCCCGTGGAGGCATCGAAGGTTCAGAGCAGTGTTTCTGGCCGGCATAAAACCGGACTGGTCCGGGTGGATCAATTTGTGAAGATGTGGTGAGAGGCGGCGTGCCAGGATTTTAGCTAGAATTTTAACTTCTGGGTCCAGGAAGGAGATTGGCCTGTACGAGTCACAGCGCTCGGGGGGTTTTCCCTTTTTGTGAATAACAACTATGTTGGCCAGTCTCTGTGTTGCAGGCAGAATCCCCTTGTGCACATTTTCCTCGTACATTCGTATGAGGTATGGGGCAATAATGGTGGCGTTTGTTTTATAGAGTTCAATAGGGAGGCCACTTGGGCCCATGGCTTTACCGGATCGTAGGGCGCCGATCGCCTTGGACACCTCCTCAGTGGTCAAGACGGAATCCAAATCCTCCACGTCTTGAGAGCCAAGAACAGGGAGTCCCAGGGTGTCTAGGAGTTCTTTTGCTGCGCGTGGGTGGAACCCTGAGTGGAGGCATAAACCCGTTTGAAGTGATCAACGAACGCCTCCGCAATCCCAGCTCTATCGTGTATTCTCGTCCCGTCCTGACCTACAATCTCAGCCACCCATCTGTTGGCAATGTCCCTTTTGTCTAGCCAAGCTAATAATTTCTCTGCATGCAGTTTTGATCCGAGTTAAAGACAATGCTATTTTACCTCGCATCCCTCAGTATAAAATACCGCAGGCAGTTCTAAGCTCTATTGCAAATTATAGAGGACTTGATTGAGAAAGGAGTGGTTGAGGAGATGACTGCTAATGTTTGTAATAGCCCTTTCTTCCCATTCTCAAACGGACACCTTCGGGTTCCTCTGATGATCATGCAGATGTTTATCGCTTTGTGATTGACTTGCGGGAAGTTAATAAAATAGTGATTCCCCAGTTTCCGGTGGTCCCTGAAATTACGACTCTTTTGACAATGATTCCTTCCTCTGCTACATACTTTTCTGTCATTGATTTGAAAAACGTGTTCTTCAGTATTCCCATTCATCCTGACAGCAGGTATCTGTTTGGGTTCACCCTAGCTGGTAGAAGCTTTACATTCTGTCGCACTCCTCAAGGCTATACAGAGAGTCCGAGTATCTATAGTCAAACATTGAAAGGTCAGCTAGATTCCTTGTCGCTCTCTACAGGTAATGTATTGCTTCAGTATGTCGATGACTTGCTTATCGCCTCGGATACAGAGCAAGGTTGCAGAGACAGTCCGGTTAAATTGTTGTTACATTTAGCTCAGCATGGACATAAAGTATCCCTGTCCAAATTTCAGTATTGTCGACAGGAGGTCACCTATTTAGGTCACCTACTGTCGAAGGAGGGTAGGGGATTGACCCCTGAGCGCATCAGTACCATTGTTAAAATGCCCGTTCCGCAAACTCAGAAGGATGTGCGCGCTGTCATAGGTATCACTTCCTATTGCAGGCAGTGGATACCTAGCTATTCGCTGTTAATCAAACCCCTACTTGCTTTAACACTAAAAGATGTGCATGAACCCCTGCCCTGGACACCTGAATGTCAGCAGTCTTTTGAGCAATTGAAAACTGCGCTTTGTTCGGCTCCAGTACTCGGCACCCCCGACTATGCTAAGCAGTTTGTGTTGTACGTCCATGAGATGTCCGGTTGCGGGCTTTCTGTTATTATAACACAAAAATTCGGAGATAAGCAACAGCTGTGTGCTCATTTCTCTGCTGTGCTTGACCCTGTCGCACGAGCCCTCCCGAGCTGTCTAAAAACGGTCGCGGCCAGTGGCTGTCTCAATAAGACAATCGGCTGGACTCGGACTCGTACTTGATACTGACCTCACAGTCATGGTACCCCATGCTGTGGATACACTGTTGAATAAGACAAAGACACAGCACCTCACCTGCAGGGTACCTCACCTTGGATCTTCGCATCTCTACATGCAGTTTGCAGGGTACCTCACCTTGTGCCCTCACATCTCTACATGCAGTTTGCAAGTTACCTAAACTTGTGTCTCTAAACTCTGCATGCAGTCTGCAGGGTACCTCACCTTGTGTCTTCGCATCTCCACATGCAATTTGAAGGGTACCTCACCTTGTGCCCTTGCATCTCTACATGCAGTTTGCAAGGTACCTTAACTGGTGTACTCGCATCTCTACACGCAGTTCAATATAAAAATATATTCCCAGCACACGATCTAGCCGACACGTGTTTCGTCTGCACTCAGACTTTTTCAAGGCAGTATGCGAGCGGACTGCTGTACCGTCAGTGGTCGTGGACTGTTGTGTATTTAGGGTACTATCGTATTATGGATTTGTACCCCCAATCTTTTACCTTGAACATTTAACCATTAAGGACGCACCACTTGATTCACATATTTTGTGGTTTAGTGTTTTTAAGATCATCGGGCAAGTTACACGACATTTCTATGACACTTCGTATGCTAATTGATGTGCCCGGGAGTTTCACCATTACTCGAACCTACTGTTGCTTCATTTCCATACTGCCTTGAAAAAGTCTGAGTGCAGACGAAACACGTGTCGGCTAGATCGTGTGCTGGGAATATATTTTTTTTTTAAAGAATCAATAAAGACAAGGATTTGAAGATTGTTGAACTCGTTTTTGGGCTGTGCGTTGGCTTTGGACGATACTGATTTAATTGAAAGAATTTTTTTTAGCAATCAGTAAAATCAATATATGTATTTGGTTTGTGCTTTGAATTCATCCCAAATTTGTGTTGGACTGAGTAATATTCAATAAGGGTGTGCTGGAAAAAGCTTTATTATGTTGTAATTACTACTTTTGGTATTCACAGAATAACTTTACAACTACTAAGTTAAGATAAAATCCGAAACTTACAACTTTTGGTTAAACTTACTACTTTTGATTAAACTTACTACTTTTGGTATTCACAGAAGGCAATTAGTAGTAGTAAAGTTAGGAGTCCTAACTTTACTACTACTAAATGCCTTCTGTGAACACCAAAAGTAGTAAGTTTAGGATTTTATCTCAGTTTAGTAGTAGTAAAGTTAGGAGTCCTAACTTTACTACTACTAAATGCCTTCTGTGAATACCAAAAGTAGTAAGTCTAGGATTTTATCTCAGTTTAGTAGTAGTAAAGTTAGGAGTCCTAACTTTACTACTACTAAATGCCTTCTGTGAATACCAAAAGTAGTAAGTCTAGGATTTTATCTCAGTTTAGTAGTAGTAAAGTTAGGAGTCCTAACTTTACTACTACTAAATGCCTTCTGTGAATACCAAAAGTAGTAAGTTTAGGATTTTATCTCAGTTTAGTAGTAGTAAAGTTAGGAGTCCTAACTTTACTACTACTAAATGCCTTCTGTGAATACCAAAAGTAGTAAGTCTAGGATTTTATCTCAGTTTAGTAGTAGTAAAGTTAGGAGTCCTAACTTTACTACTACTAAATGCCTTCTGTGAATACCAAAAGTAGTAAGTTTAGGATTTTATCTCAGTTTAGTAGTAGTAAAGTTAGGAGTCCTAACTTTACTACTACTAAAAGCCTTCTGCGAATACCAAAAGTAGTAAGTTTAGGATTTTATCTCAGTTTAGTAGTAGTAAAGTTAGGAGTCCTAACTTTACTACTACTAAATTCCTTCTGTGAATACCAAAAGTAGTAAGTTTAGGATTTTATCTCAGTTTAGTAGTAGTAAAGTTAGGAGTCCTAACTTTACTACTACTAAATGCCTTCTGTGAATACCAAAAGTAGTAAGTTTAGGATTTTATCTCAGTTTAGTAGTAGTAAAGTTAGGAGTCCTAACTTTACTACTACTAAAAGCCTTCTGCGAATACCAAAAGTAGTAAGTTTAGGATTTTATCTCAGTTTAGTAGTAGTAAAGTTAGGAGTCCTAACTTTACTACTACTAAATGCCTTCTGTGAATACCAAAAGTAGTAAGTCTAGGATTTTATCTCAGTTTAGTAGTAGTAAAGTTAGGAGTCCTAACTTTACTACTACTAAATGCCTTCTGTGAATACCAAAAGTAGTAAGTTTAGGATTTTATCTCAGTTTAGTAGTAGTAAAGTTAGGAGTCCTAACTTTACTACTACTAAAAGCCTTCTGCGAATACCAAAAGTAGTAAGTTTAGGATTTTATCTCAGTTTAGTAGTAGTAAAGTTAGGAGTCCTAACTTTACTACTACTAAATTCCTTCTGTGAATACCAAAAGTAGTAAGTTTAACCAAAAGTAGTAAGTTTAACCAAAAGTAGTAAGTTTAACCAAAAGTAGTAAGTTTAACCAAAAGTAGTAAGTTTAGGATTTAATCTTAACTTAGTAGTAGTAAAGTTATTCTGTGAATACCAAAAGTAATACGTTTAGGATTTTATCACAGATTAGTTCTGTGAATCGGCCCCCTTGTGTCCTCGCATCTCTACAGGCAGCTTGCGGGGTACCTTACCTTGTGTCCTCACATCTCTACATGCAGTTTCAGGGTACCTCACTTTGTGTCCTCGCATCTCTACATGCACTTTGCAGGGTACCTCACTTTGTGTCCTCACATCTCTACATGCAGTTTGCAAGGTACCTTACTGTGTGTCCCTACATCTCTACATGCATTTTGCAGGGTACCTCACCTTGTGTCCTCGCATATCTACATAGAGTTTGCAGGGTACCTCACCTTGTGTCCTCGCATCCCTACATGCAGTTTTCAGGGTACCTCACCTTGTGTCCTTCAACTCTATATGTAGATTGAAGGGTACCTCACAATGTGCGTCCTCATATCTCTACATGCAGTTTGAAGGGTACCTCAACTTGTGCCCTCACATCTCTACATGCAGTCTGCAGGGTACCTCACCTTGTGTCCTCGCAGCTCTACGTGCACTTTGCAGGGTACCTCTCCTTGTGTCCTCTCATCTCTACATGCAGTTTGAAGGGTACCTCACCTTGTGCCCTCGCATCTCTACTTGTAGTTTGCAAGGTACCTCAACTTGTGTCCTTGCATCTCTGCATGCAGTTTGCAGTGTACCTCACCTTGTGTCACCGCATCCCTACATGCAGTTTGCAGGGTACCTCACCTTGTGTCTTTGCATCTCTATATGCAGTTTGAAGGGTACCTCACCTTGTGCATCCTAATATCTCTACATGCAGTCAGCAGGGTACCTCACTTTGTGTCCTCGCATCTCTACATGAACTTTGCAGAGTACCTCACCATGTGTCCTCGCATCTCTGCATGCAGTTTGCAGGGTACCTCACCTTGTGTCCTCGCAGCTCTACGTGCACTTTGCAGGGTACCTCACCTTGTGTCCTTACTTCTCTTTATGCAGTTTGCAAGGTACCTCAACTTGTGTCCTTGAATCTCTGCATGCAGTTTGTAGGGTACCTCACCTTTTGTAACCGCATCTCCACATGCAGTTTGCAGGATACCTCACCTTGTGTCCTTGCATCTCTATATGCAGTTTGAAGGGTACCTCACCTTGTGCGTCCTCATATCTCTACATGCAGTCTGCAGGGTACTTCACCTTGTGTCTTCGCATCTCTACATGCAGTTTGCAGGGTACCTCACCTTGTGCCCTCAAATCTCAACATGCAGTTTGCAAGTTACCTAAACTTGTGTCCTCTAAACTCTGCATGCAGTTTGCAGTGTACCACCCCTTGTGTCCTCGCAGCTCTACATGTACCTTGAAGGGTACCTCACCTTGTGCCCTCACATCTCTACATGCAGTTTGCAAGGTACCTCACCTTGTGTCCTCGCATCTCTACATGCAGTTTGCAGGGTACCTCACATTGTGTCCTTCCATCTCTATATGCAGTTTGAAGGGTATCTCACCTTGTGCATCCTCATATCTCTACATGCAATTTGCAGGGTACCTCACCTTGTGCCCTCCCATCTCTACCTGCAGTTTGCAAGGTACCTTAACTGGTGTCCTCGCATCTCTACATGCAGTTTGCAGGGTACTTCACTTTGTTTCCTTGAATCTCTACATGCATTTTGCAGGGTACCTCACTTTGTGTCCACCATCTCTACATGCAGTTTGCAAGGTACCCTACCGTGTGTCCCTACATCTCTACATGCAGTTTGCAGGGTACCTCACCTTGTCTCCTCGCATCTTTACGTACAGTTTGCAGGGTACCTCACCTTGTGTCCTCACATCTGTTAGAATAAAAATGTCTTAGCTGTGCTGCTTATGTATTGTACGTCTTAAGTTAGCATTTGCGGCACCATTTTATGTTTGGCCGCCATTTTGAGCCATGATCAAAACTAAATTCTCTCTGTCTCTGCTGAAAGCAGCTGTGGTAGTTTTCGTTTCTCCAAGGTTGGGCCTTGCTGTACTAATGAATACACTGTTCTTATTAGCGCATAACTTTCCAACTAGATAGAGGCCTGCTCCCACGAGTCCAGCAGTGGGCACAGGCAGAACGACCTTGGCATAGACATAGTGTGCGCCCGGTCTCAGGATCGAAACTCATCCTTCTGTACTTTCTTTTATTTAGCTACCTCCAACTGGAAATTTCCAGTCTGGGCGTGCCTTCATTGGTTCTGAATCGTACATAATATATCATCATGTTTGCTGATGTCAGTCCCTCTGCAGCAATTCCTTGAGACTGGGCAGATGGGGTACCGCTCGAGTGTACCTGAAAAATACTTGGGGGCAGATTTACAAGCCCCTTGCGCCACTTTTGCGTCACTTTTCCCATGTTAAAAATGACGCAAAAGTGGCACAAGGGCCTTGTAAATAAGCCCCTTGGTTTGTATTCTCTACTGTCTGACCGACTCTTCATTTGTATGGAAGGCTGAAAGGTGGTCACGAGTGACCCGGGTGGCCCTAATCGGGTCACTTCCTTCAGTTGGCGCCCGAACAGGGTCTCCATCGGTTGACCCATCCCCTCCTGCGGACGGGTGGGGAGGTCAGGGCCATCGTCGAGTTGGACAGAGGGACAAGGGATCCCTGCACGAGAGAGTTTCTGAACTCGCAGCTGCGCCTTCTGTCCCACCAGACGGTGCCTCGCCCAGCGGTTATCCCGACTGGGGTCCTGAATGGCAAAACCCTTGGATTTGACTGTTTGGTCCAAAGAGTCGGCAGTGGAGAGTAAATTTGTTTGACCTGTGTGCACCAAGTGAGTTTGTTTTGGTTCTTTGTGGATATGGTACCATTTTGGTTTGTATTTGGCACGGTCTGAGGACCGATTTTGGTGCGAGTTGTTTGTGAACACTTTGCCAGGCAACCTAACGAATTTGACTTACTTTTGAAAATGCCTGGATTTAGCCGGCTTTTGGTTTCTTGTAGTTGTTGTTGTTCTGCTGATGCTCGATTGGAAGAAAGTCAGCCAGCGCCTCCGGAAGGCTCTCCGAACTTTAATATGTACATGAAGCATGGCCTTGGCCCTATTATGTTTAGTACGCTACGGCACAAATATACGAGGGACAATGCCGAGTTGCAGTGGCCGTTGACGGGCACTTTTGATGAACAAAAAATGTGTTTTTTACAGGAGAAGTTGTTTGCAAAAAGAAGTAGGCAGTCTATGTTTGATTCTCTTCGAACGTGGCAAAAAGATGCTAAACAGAGGCGAATGAAAGCAGAAGGGGAGAATGCAAACATTGACTCAGAAAGCTGTAGCACACGATAGAGAGAAACAAGAGATAGGGATTGAACGTGAATATAGGAGGTTTCGATTACAGATTGATAAATCTTATGTGGCCCAAGAAGAAAATGATACGTTTGTGGAACAATTGCTAGATACTCGACCCCCACCCCCATATGCCCCGCAGAGGATGTATCCCGCTCGTCCCTCACAGGCCCAGCTACCCGGTTCTTCTGGCTCTGCTGTTTCTGCTTCTGTTACTGTTGATAAGACTGCCTTGGCCACGGCACCTCCTGTCCTTTCTTTGTCCTCGCTGTCAGTGGCAACTATGACGGTTAGTACTCCTGCAACACCTATTGCTTCGGTGTCTCTTTCGCCAGCTCTTACACCCGCGACACAGCCAGCAGCGACATTAGTGCCTACTACCTCTGTTGTCACTCCCACTGTGTTCTTCCATTCCCCGACATTACAGAGTAGTGGGACACCAATACATGGATTTGAGGATAGAGACTGGACGAAGTTCAAGTAGCAAATGGGTCCGTATGTGCGATCGGAGATGGGACATGCAGAGAAAAAGGTAGTGGCTAATCAGGCTGCGCAGTGGCCCCGAAACCCCATTTATGGTGTGGAAGATGTGTGGAGTGTGATGAAAGATTATGAGCCTTTTGTACAACAGCATGCCCTTAAGCATATGTTGGTTACTTTTGATCGGTCTTTGGGAGCAGTGTTTTAACGATGCAGCACAGCAAATGCTATTTGATATTAAGGATCATGTATATGTTACTGATATGGCGCCTGGTCAAGTCTTTGGTAATGTTGCGACGTTGGTTGCTTATCGGGGTAGACTGCTTGAGAAGAGCCCCACCCCGGTATCTCAGTTTCCGATGCGGGAGGTTCATCCTATCTATCATCCCGAAATACCAGAGCTAAGGGATCAGCATAATGTTGTTACTAGGCCAGGGGCAGCGGCCTGTTTCCAAGAACAATGGGTTTATACTCCATGGGAAAGGAGTGAAGTTTTGTCTTTTAAGACTCAGTTACCTGACCCTAGGAAGAATCCCACTGCTTATTATAAAGAATTGACTGAAGCTGCCTCTTCTACTGTGATGACACTTGCTGATATTGAAATGTTCTTTGGCTTACTAGTTCCGGTTGATATTTGGGGACAAGTACACACACAGGACCATGCTGCAGAGTTGGGTGGTACCTGGGATCAAATTAAAGTATGGGATCAGGAACGGAAGCCAGGTGATAAGCCTAGACCAGAGATACTTGTTTTGCCCGGCCGTATCATTACGTATATGCCTTCTCTTATTCCTCCAAGAAAAGTTGATTGGGACAAGTTATCGGCTTGTCGTCAGAAGAAAGATGAGACTGTGTCTGATTTTTTCACTAGGTTTGAAGGTGTGTTTCTAGATTATAGTGGACAGGACTTGTCGATCGAAGGCGGTGTTCGATTGTTTGTCAATAGATTTGTTTCCAATTTGCTTCCTGAGATCGCAACACGATTACAGGCTTCTGAGAGCACCTGGTCCACGTCTTCCCCTTCTGTTATTTTGAATATGGCACAGTATTATGAACACAGGGAAAATGAGGATAAGGAGAGGTCGGAGAAGAAGCACAAGGATTTGAAGCTGAAGGTGTTGTTGCAGCTTCCATGCACTAGCATGCCGCAAAATACCACGCCTTTAG
This sequence comes from Calotriton arnoldi, assembly GCA_963921515.1. Lineage (NCBI taxonomy): Eukaryota > Metazoa > Chordata > Amphibia > Caudata > Salamandridae > Calotriton > Calotriton arnoldi. Next base: position 31,205 of record CAWUFW010010362.1, on the reverse strand, counting down.
GGCTGAATCAGTGTGCATATTGTAAAGAGGAGAGACACTGGCGTAGCGAGTATCTGGTGCTGTTGCAGAAGGTGGTGGTGCCGAGAGGACGAGGTTCTCGTGGACGTGGTCGTGGAGCTGGTGGCCAGGACAGGGCTCAGAATGCTGTGGCCTCACAGGGCCGTTCTGATCAAAATTATTTCGATGACTCGGGGTGGACAGTATTATCATGATGACTTTGATATGGATGAAGTGACAGGAATGTCTTACAGTTAGGACAGCCAGGGACAGAGTGAGGGACCAATTCTGATTAACCCTGGGCGGAGTTCACGGAGTTGCACTACGCGGAACACCGCGAAGTAAAAAAAACTCCATTGCACTACGCAGAGCTCCGCGAACGGCGGAGTACGATAGAAAAATGCCGTTCGCAGTGATTGCACAGTGCCGGATGCTTGGCCGCACTGTGCAATCATTGCGAACGGCACCATGCACAGTGCAAGCGGTCCCTACTTTCCTTTTCTGCCGCTCGAGTAGATTTTTACTCGAGTGGCAGCTTTCTCAACGCGAACAGGCAGTTTCTCAACGCAAGCTGTCGCAAGCATACCTGACCACTCGCAATGAGAAACCTGAATTCCCGCGTTGAGAAATCTCGCCGGGATGTTGATTTTCCACGCTCGCGCTCGCCAACTTGATGTTGATGATCGCCAATGAGGAAAAATCTCGCCAAGAGGTTGATTTTCCTCGCTCGCAGTCACCAACTTGATGTTGACGAACGCGAGCGAGGAAAAAAACTCTGCTCCGCAACGCAAAGCGGAGTTTTTTGGAACTCCGGGATCTCCGCGTAACGCGGGGTGCAGAAAACTCTGCAAACTCCGCGAGCGAAGTGGAGTGCACCGCCCAGGGTTAATTCTGATACCTGTAGATCAACGCAGTCCGTATGTTAGTGCGGACGTGCATGGCTTGGCTAAGGAGTTTTTGGTGGATACAGGTGCATCAAACAGTTTTATTTCTCGTTCCTTGGTCCCTGGGGCGGCTCTGTCTGACCATAATAATGTTTCGGTAGGTTTTTCTGGTGTACCGGTTGTGAGCCCCATTTCAAAAACCCTTGCGTTGACTATTGGTCCTTTCACTGTGGATTCGCCGTCCTTGTTGACGTCTAATTGTGGGGAAAATTTGATGGGTTTGGACTTGTTGAAGAAATTGCATGCCACGATTTACTGCTCCCAGGCGTGTGTACATGACAATGGGTCCGAATGTCGTGCGCAGTACGCAGTGCATGTCCAAAGATGCACCTCTTCCTGTGGAGTTTAAAGATGTACTGCTCACTCTTTGGGCGACAGGTGACACAGATGTGGGATTGTTACAGATACCGCCAGTTTCGATCCGAGTTAAAGACAATGCTATTTTACCTCGCATCCCTCAGTATAAAATACCGCAGGCAGTTCGAAGCTCTATTGCAAATTATACAGGACTTGATTGAGAAAGGAGTGGTTCAGGAGATGACTGCTAATGTTTGTAATAGCCCTTTCTTCCCATTCTCAAACGGACACCTTCGGGTTCCTCTGATGATCATGTAGATGTTTATCGCTTTGCGATTGACTTGCGGGAAGTTAATAAAATAGTGATTCCCCAGTTTCCGGTGGTCCCTGATATTACGACTCTTTTGACACTGATTCCTTCCTCTGCTACATACTTTTCTGTCATTGATTTGAAAAACACGTTCTTCAGTATTCCCATTCATCCTGACAGCAGGTATCTGTTTGGGTTCACCCTAGCTGGTAGAAGCTTTACATTCTGACGCACTCCTTAAGGCTATACAGAGAGTCCGAGTATCTATAGTCAGGCATTGAAAGGTCAGCTAGATTCCTTGTCGCTCTCTACAGGTAATGTATTGCTTCAGTATGTCGATGACTTGCTCATCGCCTCGGATACAGAACAAGGTTGCAGAAACCATCCGGTTAAATTGTTGTTACATTTAGCTCAGCATGGCCATAAAGTATCCCTGTCCAAATTATAGTATTGTCGACAGGAGGTCACCTATTTAGGTCACCTACTGTCGAAGGAGGGTAGGAGATTGACCCCTGAGCTCATCAGTACCATTGTCAAAATGCCCGTTCTGCAAACTCAGAAGGATGTGCGCGCTGTCATAGGTATCGCTTCCTATTGCAGGCAGTGGATACCTAGCTATTCGCTGTTAATTAAACCCCTGCTTGCTTTAACACTAAAAGATGTGCATGAACCCCTGCCCTGGACGCCTGAATGTCAGCAGTCTTTTGAGCAATTGAAAACTGCGCTTTGTTCGGCTCCAGTACTCAGCACCCCCGACTATGCTAAGAAGTTTGTGTTGTACGTCCATGAGATGGCCGGTTGCGCACTTTCTGTTTTAACACAAAAATTCGGAGATAAGCAACGGCCGTTTGCTTATTACTCTGCTGTGCTTGACCCTGTCACACGAGCCCTCCCGAGCTGTCTAAGAGCGGTCGCACCCGTGGCTGTCTCAATAAGACAATCGGCTGGACTCGTACTTGATACTGACCTCACAGTCATGGTACCCCATGCTGTGGATACACTGTTGAATATGACAAAGTCACAGCACCTCACCAGTGCACGTCTGACAGGTTATGAGCTAACGCTGTTCGCCAACCATATTATGATTAAACGATGTGCCACTCTGAACCTAGCCACGCTACTACCCCTCCCTTCTGAGAATCACGCTACTACCCCTCCCTTCTGAGAATGAGGAGATTGGCATACATGATTGTATCTTCCGAACGGAAGAAGAGATGAAAGGATGGGTAGACCTGACTGATGTTCCCTTATCTGACCCTCAAGGGGAACTATATGTTGATGGCTCTTGTTTTAAATTACCAGATGGCACTACAACTGCTGCGTATGCTATTACTACACTGCGTACGGTAGTTGAGACATCACGAGTTCCCTATCAGTCGGCCCAAGCTGCAGAGCTCATTGCCTTTATTCGAGCCTGTGAATTGAGTGAGGGACTGGTTGTCGATATTTATACTGACAGCCAGTACGCTTTTAGAGTCGCCCATAATTTTGGGCAACTCTGGGCAGAGAGAGGGTTCCTTACTTCCCGTGGCACAAAGATCCAGCACGGTCATCTTATATATAGGCTTCTGTCTGCTTTGACACTCCCTAAGAAATGGGCACTAGTGAAGTGTAGCGCCCCTAGGAAAGTTACTGATGATGTAGGTAAAGGGAACGCTTTTGCAGATCAAACAGCCAAGGAAACAGCCCGGACTAGAATGAAAAGAATGTTCGTAGCAGGTCCCGCTATGTGGATGCCAGAGGTCACCATGTTTGAGGATACACTTGAGAGTGTGAAGGAGATTGAAAGTGAGGCCACAGTGGAGGAATTAGCAGTGTGGCAAGAAAATACAGGACAATTGAATGATGAGTGATGTTGGATTGACAAGTCAGGAAAGCAGAGATGGATGTTGCCAGATGCGTATGTTCTCCCTGTGGTCACGATGGCTCATGGCCCAGCTCATATCAGTTCTAAAGGTATTTGCAAGCTGTTAGACCCTGTGTGGCAGAATGATAACATTTCGAAAACTGCTGCACATTTAGTGAAGTACTGTATGGTGTGCATGATGCACAATCCTGGGAAAGGTACCTCTACACCACCCGGTAATTTTGCTCCTCCCACATTCCCTTTTGAGGTCCTCCAGATGGACTACATCGAGTTAGAAAGGGTCAATAATTTGAAGTATCTGTTGGTGGTTGTGCCTTCAGTAAATGGGTTGAGGCTTACCCCACTAAAGACAATACAGCCATTACGACTGCAAAGGTACTCCTGAAGGAGTTCTTTCCTCGTTTCGGCTTGCCCCGTTTGATCTGGAGTGATATTGGAAGTCATTTCAATGCCAAGGTTATCCAGTTAATTTGCGACGATTTGCACATAAAGCAGAAGTTTCATGATGCAAATCACCCACAGTCAGCAGGTTTGGTTGCGAAGTACAATGGTACTCTCAAACTGAAGTTGGCAAAGATTCAGGAGACGACAGGGTTACAGTGGCCAGATGCTTTACCATTAGCTCTTTTGTCAGTAAGAACAACAGCACATTCTAGGACAGGATTGTCACCCTACGAGGTCGTGTTTGGACGCCCGGCGTATGTCTGGGGCGTCCCGCGCCCTCGTAGGTTCTCCTCGATATTGAGTTCCCATTGTTGATCGACTACTTGTGCCAGTTAACTGAAAATTTGCGTTCTATTCACCAACAGGTCTGGGAGGCTCTTCCTGATATACCAGAGGGACCCGGACACAACATCCAGCCTGGTGATTGGATCTTGGTGCGCAATTTTCAGCAGAAGAAGAGCTTGGAGCCGTGCTGGAAGGGACCTGAACAGGTCCTTCTAGCCACCAGAACTGCAGTCAAGGTTGCTGGCCGAAAGAACGTTTACAATGAGATCCATGGCACTCATTGTAAACGAGTGCCTCTACCTTTGCCCTATGACCAATGGCTCGCTGATGGAGTTGGGGATACTGAGTGCGAGACGGTGCCTCAGTTTGTTCCCTTCAGCGACGCTAAACTAACATGGACCCAAACGGATGGGGAGAATGATGAAGTGCTGAATGCAGCCGTTCCACCGGAGATACGAGCTGTTCAGGAACACCTCTTTGTTGACCCCTCTGTGCCTGGAGTTACCAGGTACAATTTGCACCCTCGGCTGAGGAATAGTGCACCAAAGGAGAAGTCAGATTAGCCAGGGATGGACTGTGTAAGTTAGGGTGTACTTTGCTATAGTACCAACGGTGTTAGTCCAGGGTGTTGTGAGATTGGTGCATTGTACTGACATTGGACAGGATAAATCGAACGTGCTCCCTTGAAGGGGGGTACATTATCCTGTGCGACGTGGGATTCATCGTGAGCTTAGGACTGAGCAAGCTCCACCGCCGGTGCTCAAGAGCACCAACGTTGATGAACAAAAGGAGCCTGTACCAGTGAGGCTCAGACAGACACTGGGGACAATTGTCTTTACTATCAGTTTTATTGCATTCCCTTTCTTGCTTCATAATGCATCCGTTTGGTCGACCTATTGAGGAGGAGGAACAGCCATTTGAACCACCGCGCTTAGCGTGGGGTTGGTCAACAAATAGTAAAATAGTTTGCATATTAATTGTTGTGATTACACTAATAACAATACTTGGAATATCCTGGTTTCTGGAGGAGAAGTATCCTGTACATTCCTTGGTTGGTACAACGCCCACTCCCCCTGAGCACATTTTGTTTACTTTGGCCCCTCACAAAGAAGAGCATAGAAAGTCTTACACAGACAATGTCTTTATACAAATGTTGCATCAAGCCCATAATGTGTCCAATACAACTAATTGTTGGGTTTGTGGATTGCTCCACTTAGTTACTCATAAGAGCGACAATTTGTTGTCCACGCCATTGTCATATATTGGTAGCTGTGAAGGTTGGTTTGAATTGTTCATTATGGTGCACTACTATTTCCAACTCTCTACTCTGGTTATGACACCTGCTGATTCTCACACTGTGGTAGAGTATATACGTTTTCATCACGGGTTTACTCCCATAGGACCGGCAGGACAAGGGACCTTAGGTACACTGTCCCCAAAATCCTGTATGAGCACATATAAAAAAGTGAAGAACGAAACATGGCTTCGAATGGAAATGGCTGATTTCCAAAGGTTCCACCTCTGAGTGTTTTCAATCTTTCCAAGCTCCCAATATTACTAAGGAAAAACTGATGCCGGTGTCCGTGGTCAACACAACAGCTAGTTTCTGTGTCCAGGGGTCTGGGGAGGTAAAGGTGGGGGAGAGTAAATGCAATTTCACCTACAGACTGAGAACGATTAAAAGTCCGCCCTTGATCCTACCCCATAATGTCTATTTTGTCTGTGGATCCCAAGCTCAAGATTGGCTGCCGAGGGGATGGTCAGGCAGATGTTACCTCTCTTTCCTCCTTCCCCCTGTGTATGTTGCCCCGACCAATTATCATAAAGATCATCAGCTGCAGGGTAGGAGTACATACTTGTCCCGGGTCAAGAGGATTGTTGATACGAAAGATATAGATCAGACTGACACCACTGCCCAACAATTTGGGGATGCTTTGAGGGGCCTACTACCTTATTGGGGTCCAATGGCTAATAGCCTTCAAATTCGTCAGCTAACCAGAGTTGTAGAAGGGGTTATCAATACAACAGTGGGGATAATGACAAATATCACTGCTGAACTCCAGGCTATGAGATTAGTCACCTTACAGAACAGGATGGTGTTAGACGTCATCCTTGCAGATAGGGGTGGGGCTTGTTGCGTCATTGGTAGCAGCTGTTGCTTTTACATATCTGATCACGCTCCCAATGTGTATGCAGCTATACAAAAATTGCATAGACTTTCGTCTGATATACACAAAGAGACAGGTACTTGGACCCTATCGGGGTGGTTCTGGAATATGTTAACATCATGGGGTTGGAAGATCCTCATCTTTTTGATTGTGGTTGCTAGTATTATTTTTACATGTTGCCTCTGTATACACTGTCTCCCGGCTTGTTGCACCTATTGTGTAAATGCTCTCACCCCTAAACAGAAACTAGTGCTGCGATCATGTTGCAGAAGGACATTGAGGACATGATGCAGATCAACGAGGGTGTCTTTGAATACTGATTATGTAAGCACCAGCCCATAGTGATGTTTCTTATCCATGCAACATGTCATACGTTTCTTGATAGTAACATAAAATTGTTAGCTTCTTGAAGTGGTTCCACAAACAACCCGTCATCAGTTCACTCGCAGCAAAGTAGTCGTCTTGAGTCTTCAGTGATTCATAAGGGTTTTATTGTAGAAGAGTGGGAGACAAGGGGCCTGTTTCACAGAACTAACTTACGTCAAAAACGTAAAGTTAGTACCTTTGGTATTCACAGAATACACTTACTCATTTTGGTATTCACAGAATACACTTACTCATTTTGGTATTCACAGAATACACTTACTCATACTAACTTTATGTTCGCACTCGGGCCGGAGATTCCGGCCCGGAGGTGGAGATTCCGGCCGTTTGTGGAGATTCCGGCCCGGAGGTGGAGATTCCGGCCCGGAGGTGGAGATTACGGCCGTTTGTGGAGATTCCGGCTGGAGATTCCGGCCGTTTGTGGAGATTCCGGCCATTTGTGGAGATTCCGGCCGGTTGTGGAGATTCCGGCCGGTGGCGGAATCTCCACAAACGGCCGGAATCTCCACAAACGGCCGGAATCTCCACCTCCGGGCCGGAATCTCCACAAACGGCCGGAATCTCCGGCCCGAGTGCGGACATAAAGTTAGTATGAGTAAGTGTATTCTGTGAATACCAAATGAGTAAGTGTATTCTGTGAATACCAAAATGAGTAAGTGTATTCTGTGAATACCAAAAGGTACTAACTTTACGTTTTTGACGTAAGTTAGTTCTGTGAATCGGGCCCAAGGTACATAAGTAATGAGGGCTCAGGATGGCAGCACCAACTGACAAGAAGGTGTTCCAGACCTTCACCCAAACATTCCACCAATAATAATACATAGAATACATGCTCAAGCAGAAAGGAGGATGCTGTAAATAACCTGTAAAACAGGAGCACTGACAATATACAATCCTAGGTGCTAAAACCCAAACAACACATATCTCCCCCTTTAACGGAAAAAAAAATTTAAAAAAATCTTTGAATCTACTGGGGATCCTCTTAACCCTTGAACTTTTCCTGAAAGTAGGATAGTTTTGAACATTTCTTGTACATCAATACAAACATCATTTCGTTTGGTTTTAGCCAAACGACCAACATTCCACCACTGACCATTGTCAAGTTCAACAGCTTGACCTCGAATGTTAACAATACTTGCAGGATCTCTAAACCTTCACTTCCCCTTTTGTAACAATAAAGGATCTTTAACACATACATAGTCCCCAATGGAAAATTTAACCTCCCTTCTAGTGACAGGAAGTTTGGATCTTTCACACCTGCGGAGACTAGCCTCATCACTCAAGGGTTTTGCTTTAACAGTTTCTTTCATTACATTACATTCTTTGTTGAAAACCTCCATTTTCCAAAACGGATTGAGAGTGGAAACATCTTTCCTACCTCTCATTAACTCAAAAGGTACAGAACCTGAAATGGAATGAGGAGTAGTTCTGTATGCCCACACAACATCCCTGACAGCCGTCTCACAATCCACTCTTGCCTTGATCGCACTTTGTATACATTCGACTAACACTCTGTTGAATCTTTCAACTTTGCCGTTAGCTTGGGGAAAATAAAGAGGAGTACGAAGGTGTTTGACCCCCATCTTTGGTAAAAAAATTCCTGCATGCAAACAGAAGTAAACTGCACTCCATTATCGGTTAGTAACTCTTCAGGGACACCTTCTCTATTGAATACATCTTGGAGAAAAAGAACAACAGATTTAGTGTTAGGTTCAGAAACACCCCTGACTTCCACCCATCTGGATAGATGATCAATTAGGACAATGAAATATTTCATGCAATTAGGTAGAACATAAAATGGTCCTATAAAATCCAAGGCAACTCTTTGCCAAACCTTACCAGGAGAAATGACAGGTTTGGAACAAGGAGAGGAAGTAGATAAGTGTTTATCACTGTACACACATTGGGTACATTCGTTCACAAACATTTCAACTTCACGATCAACAGACGGCCACTAAAAATCATTACGAATTCTTCGTTTGGTTGCAGTCATACCTAGATGACCTGAATGAGCTGTTTACAGAATTCTTCTTCTGAAGCAGGAAGGAGGAATTCATTTTCCCTCTCTAACCAACAAATTGCTTTCAATGGATAACTCATTAGCAATCTTGCAAAAGGGTTGTAAAATCTGATCAATGGATCTTTCTTTGGGCCAACCTTTCACGACAAAATTCATCACCTGTTTTAAAACAGAATCATTCTCTAGAGCTTTGCACCAATCATTCATATTGTCACAAATTACAGTGTCATCAACAGTGGCAATAATGCATTTTTCAATATCCTCCTCCTCTTTCCCAATGCATTTGACATCCTGAACAGGAAGTCTGGACAAGAAGTCAGCCTTGATATTCTTACCACCGGCTATATGTTGTATGGAAAAATTAAACTCAAGAAGCTTGGTAGCCAGTCTAGCTAATCTGGCGATGGCTTTCTTGATTTTATTGCCAGACAATATGTCCACCAACGGTTTGTGATCCGTTCTGATCCAAAACTTTTTCCCCCACAAATAAGGTTTGAATTTCTCTACTCCCCACACACACGCAAGCATCTCTTTTTCAATGACAGAGTACCTTAACTCCACATCTTTCATCCTTCTTGAAGCAAATCCAATGGTAACCTCATTGTTGCCTATCACTTGTGACAAAACAGAACCCATCCCATAGGAACTGGCATCCACAGTGATGTAAGTATCCCGACCTTCAACATATGCCTGAAGAGCCGGAGCAGAGAGAATGCTTTCCTTGATAATTTGAAAATGCTCTTGGCAAATAGATGTCCACACAAAATCAGTACCTTTTTTTAACATGCTTCTAAAACATTCAGTGAGACTTGCAAAATTTTTGATAAATTTTGAATAGAATTCACACAAACCAATAAATTAACGTAACTGATCCTTATCAGTGGGATGTGGTGCATTAATAATACCATCAACAATGCTTGGTTTGGGTTTTACGCCATCTTTGGAAAGAACATGACCCAAATATTCAATTTCATTAACTGCAAAAATACATTTATCTTCTCTAACAGTGACTCGATTGTTTTGTAAGATAGATAACACTTGCTCAATTACATTGTTATGTTCCTCCTCTGACACGGTATGAATTAAAATGTAATCTTGAAAGATAACAACATTAGGCACTCCTTGAAACATGTTGCTCATAACCTTTTGAAAAACTGACGCAGCAGACGCCAGTCCAAATGGCATTCTACAAAATTGAAATGTACCGTCAGGTGTGACAAATGCTGTTAAATGTCTGGATGATTCATCCAACTCCACCTGATGATAAGCAGCCTGTAAATCTAATTTGGAAAACCACTTAGACTGGCCCACAGCTGTGATTAAGTCATCAATGCCAGGCAGGGGAAAATTCTCTACCCAAATAGCGTTGTTAAGTGAACGCAAGTCCACACATAAGCGTAACTCGCCATTTCTCTTCTTGGCAAGAACAATGGGAGAAAGCCAGAGTGTAGCATCCACTTTCTCTATGATACCATTTTCTTGCATGTTTTTTAACATTTGTGAAAGTTCACTTCTTACACTGTGGGGAACATTGCATAGCCTGTGTTTCACTGGAGAAACACCTTCTTTAACTTTAATAATGTGAGTGAAATTTTTAATCAAACCAATTTTATCACAAAAGACATCTCCAAATTTCTCCTTCCATAATGTGTGATCAGAAACGGCATTGGTAAGTGACACAGGATGTTTATGGCCTGGTTTGATAATCATGCCAAATTCTGCTTGATGCCACCAACCTAGTACATTGATACCTTTATAGGCAACATAAACTTTCCCATGAATAGTTTTTGTTTCAAAAGTAATGTCACCACAAAAATACCCAGCTAAGTCAATCCTGCTACCTTCAAATGCTGTCTTGACAACATCAGGAGGTAATAAAACTTTATGTGCCCAGTTCTGTTTGTACTTATTGATGGAAATAATGGTAATTCTAGCTCCTGAATCAATGAGGAGAGGAATAACAATACTGTCAATTTTAATCTGAACTAATGGATCACTGATAATATTATCAGAGTGGACATTGTTAATATCCACAGAATCCACTGCCAAAAGCAATTCTTCAAATTTTTTCTCTACAATGTCATGTTCGTCTTCCACAGTATGGTCTTGAACATAGCGAACAGGAGTGCGTTTGCCCCCTCTACACACATTGCCAAAGTGGCCAATCTTTTTGCACTTCCAGCATTCTTGTGCAATAGCTGGACAATTCTTAAAATTTGAAACGTGAGAATTCGACCCACACCTGAAACATTGTAATTTGGCACGACCATAAAATGCACCTCTACCACCTCTGGAGTAGGAAAAGTTGGAACCCCTTGACTTATTAGAAGTAATGTCAGGAAGGCGTGAATCTTTAGATAAAGAGTTGACAACACTGGTAACAGAAGATTCAATTTCTAATTGCTTAGCATCAAGTTGAGATGACTCGATGCTGTTTGCTATGTCAATAGCTTCATCCAATGAAGGATTCTTGCAAGATAACAATCTCTGTTGAATTTTCTTTGAGTAGCATCTGGAAACCAATTGATCTCTAATTAACTGTGAAGTGAAATGCTCAAAATCACAATAACCAGCAAGAACTTTCAGAGCAGTAATGTAAGTGTCAATTGACTCATTGGGACCTTGAATGTGAGTAAAAAACTTGTGTCTATGTACCACAAGATTGACTTTTCCTTCAAAATAAATAGATAATTTCTTAACAGCCAGCTGAAATTCGTCAAGATCACCCAAATCTTGACCTAAATAAACAGGTAAATGGTCAAATACATTCTGCCCCTCCACACCCAAATAATAGTATAAAAGACTGCGTATCCTATCAGGTTTGAATTTTAGACCAATATGGCACCAAGGTACGCCTCAAAAGATCTATACCAAAGATGCCATTTAATAGGGGGTTCACCAGGTTCTTGTAAGAAATGTGCAGGAGGGGTAACAGACTGCATGTTAGAATAAAACAATTGGAAAAGAAAAAAAAAAATGAAAAAGAAAAAAAAATAATAATAATAAATGGAGAACAAATAAAGTGATGAGCACATTAATTGCATCAAATTCGAAGAAAAAAGCGTGTTAATCGCTGTCAACACGAAGAACAAGTGTGTTAATCACTGTTAACACAAGCTGGATGTTTAAATACAAAAGAAGCATGTTAATTGCTGTAAACACGAAGAACAAGTGTGTTAAACACTGTTAACACTAGCTGGATGTGACGGATGCAGTACTAGAAGACACCTTGAGAGGCGCTGTGGTTACGCGTGCGAAGTGCTGCCGGAAATGCTCCTTGCTCAATACCATACAGCGCGCCGATATGCAGATCCGTGAAGACAGGTGACAGAGCGAGAGGATGTGTTGTGCCAAACGTGGCGGAGAAAAACTCTCAACAGGGCCCAGTCGTCACAAATGCAGCAGGGAAGCTACATTCCAGGCGCGAGGAGCGCGCGTGAACAAACGAATCCCAATCCGGCGCTCGAGGAATCAGCCGGACGAGCGTGTTGAAAGGTGAAAACCCTTAGCAACAATCGGTGCGCTCGAGCAAGGAAAGCAACTTTTGAATGATGCGAGTGTCAAACGTTGTTAAGCACACCAGGATGTGCCGAAAATTCAATAATAAAAGGGTAGTCACCAGCCGATAGAAGTACAAGTCTTTTGAAGACTTAGGCACAATGTCAGCAAAATGAAACAGAGCAAAGTAGAGCTGTAACGCACGACGTTAAACAAGAAAAGCCCCCTTTTTTTTTGAAACAGCAGGCCTTTGTGACACGAGTTGAAAAAAAAATATTCCTTGAGCCCTCAAAGTAAAATACATTTTGTACAGTACCTTATGAAGAGTGTCAGGTGGCAAGGTGAAGCAATGGTAGATATCATTAAAAAAAATCATATCCCAAGCTTGTCGCCAAATTTGAAGTGGTTCCACAAACAACCCGTCATCAGTTCACTCGCAGCAAAGTAGTCGTCTTGAGTCTTCAGTGATTTATAAGGGTTTTATTGTAGAAGAGTGGGAGACAAGGTACATAAGTAATGAGGGCTCAGGATGGCAGCACCAACTGACAAGAAGGTGTTCCAGACCTTCACCCAAACATTCCACCAATAATAATACATAGTATACATGCTCAAGCAGAAAGGAGGATTCTGTAAATAACCTGTAAAACAGGAGCACTGACAATATACAATCCTAGGTGCTAAAACCCAAACACCACACTTCTGCTAAAAGGAGGGTCTGTTAGAATAAAAATGTCTTAGCTGTGCTGCTTATGTATTGTACAAGTTAGCATTCGTGGCACCATTTTATGTTTGGCCGACATTTTGAGCCACAATCAAAACTAATTTCTCTCTGTCTCTGCTGAAAGCAGCTGTGGTAGTTTTCGTTTCTCCAAGGCTGGGCCTTGCTGTACTAATGAATACACTGTTCTTATTAGTGCATACCTTTCGCCACTAGATAGAGGCCTGCTCCCACGAGTCCAGCAGTGGGCGAAGGCAGAACGACCTTGGCATAGAGATAGTGTGTGCCCGGTCTCAGGATCGAAACTCATCCTTCTGTACTTTCTTTGTCTAGCTACCTCCAACTGGAAATTTCCAGTCTGTGTGTGCCTTCATTGGTTCTGAATCGTACATAATGTATCACCATGTTTGCTGATGTCAGTCCCTCTGCAGCAATCCCTAGAGACTGGGCAGATTGGGCTCCGCTCGAATGTAACTGAATAAATACTTGTTTGTATTCTCTACTGTCTGACGACTCTTCATTTGTATGGAAGGCTGAGAGGTGGTCGCAAGTCACCCGGGTGGACCTAATCGGGTCACTTCCTTCACATTCCTAATTGCAATTTTAAGGGTACCTCACCTTGTGTCCTTGCATCTCTATATGCAGTTTGAAGGGCACCTTACATTGTCCGTCCTCATATCTATACATTCAGTTTGAAGGGTACCTCACCTTGTGCACCCTCATATCTCTACATGCAGTCTGCAGGGTACCTCACCTTGTGTCTTTGCATCTCAACATACAGTTTGCAGGGTACCTCACCTTGTGCCCTCAAATCTCTACATGCAGTTTGCAAGTTACCTAAACTTGTGTCCTCTAAACTCTGCATGAAGTTTGCTTTGTATCTCACCTTGTGCCCTTGCAGCTCTACATACACTTTGCAGGGTAACTCACCTTGTGTCCGCTCATCTCTACATGCAGTTTGCAGGGTACCTCACAATGTGTCCTTGCATCTATATATGCAGTTTGTAGGATACCTCTCCTTGTGCGTCCTCATATCTCTAAATGCAGTTTGCAGGGTACCTCACCTTGTGTCCTCGCATCTCTACATGCAGTTTGCAAGGTACCTCACCTTGTGCCCTCGCATCTCTACATGCAGTTTGCAAGGTATCTTAACTGGTGTCCTCTGAACTCTGCATGCAGTTTGCAGGGTAACTCACCTCATGTCCTCGCATCTCTACATGCAGTTTGAAGGGTACCTCACTTTGTGTCCTTGCATCTCTACATGCAGTTTGCAGGGTACCTAACCTTGTGTCCTCGCATCTCTACATGCAGTTTGCAGGGTACCTCACCTTGTGTCCTTGCATCGCTACATGCAGTTTGCAGGGTACCTCACCTTGTGTCCTCGCATCTCTACATGCAGTTTGCAGGGTACCACACCTTGTGTGCTCGCATCTCTACATATAGTTTGCAGGGTACCTCACCTTGTGTCCTTGCATCTCTACATGCAGTTTGCAGGATACCTCACCTTGTGTCCTCGCAACTCTACATGCAGTTTGCAGGGTACCTCAGCTTGCGTCCTCGCATCTCTTTATGCAGTATGCAGGGTACCTCACCTTGTGTCCTCGCATCACTATATGCAGTTTGCAGGGTACCTCAACTTGTATCCTCGCATCTCTACATGCAGTTTGCAGGGTATCTCACCTTGTGTCCTCGCATCTCTAAATGCAGTTTGCAGGGTACCTTACCTTGTGTCCTCGCATCTATACATGTAGTTAGCAGGACACCTCACCATGTGTCCTTGCATCTCTACATGCAGTTTGCAGGGTACCTCACCCTGTGTCCTCGCATCTCTACATGCAGTTTGCAAGATACCTCACCTTGTGTCCCTACTTCTGTACATGCAGTTTGCAGGGTACCTCACCTTGTGTCCTTGCATCTTTATATGCAGTTTGAAGGGTACCTTACCTTGTGCGTCCTCATATCTCTACATGCAGTCTGCAGGATACCTCACCTTGTGTCTTCGCATCTCTACATGCAGTTTGCAGGGTACCTCACCTTGTGCCCATACATCTCTACATGCAGTTTGCAAGTTACCTAAACTTGTGTCCTCTAAACTCTGCATGCAGTTCGCAGTGTACCTCAACTTCTGTCCTCGCAGCTCTACATGCACTTTGCAGGGTACCTCACATTGTGTCCTTGCATCTCTATATGCAGTTTGAAGGGTACCTCACCTTGTGCGTCCTCACATCTCTCCATGCAGTTTGCAGGGTACCTCACCTTGTGCCCTCGCATCTCTACCTGCAGTTTGCAAGGTACCTTAACAGGTGTTTTCGCATCTCTACATGAAGTTTGCAGGGTACCTCACCTTGTGTCCTCGCATCTCTACATGCAGTTTGCAGGGTACCTCACCTTGTGTCCTTGCATCGCTACATGCAGTTTGCAGGGTACCTCACTTTGTGTCCTCGCATCTCTACATGCAGTTTGCAGGGTACCACACCTTGTGTGCTCGCATCTCTACATGTAGTTTGCAGGGTACCTCACCTTGTGTCCTTGCATCTCTACATGCAGTTTGCAGGATACCTCACCTTGTGTCCTCGCAACTCTACATGCAGTTTGCAGGGTACCTCACCTTGCGTCCTCGCATCTCTTTATGCAGTATGCAGGGTACCTCACCTTGTGTCCTCGCATCACTATATGCAGTTTGCAGGGTACCTCAACTTGTATCCTCGCATCTCTACATGCAGTTTGCAGGGTATCTCACCTTATGTCCCCGCATCTCTAAATGCAGTTTGCAGGGTACCTTACCTTGTGTCCTTGCATCTATACATGCAGTTAGCAGGACACCTCACCATGTGTCCTTGCATCTCTACATGCAGTTTGCAGGGTACCTCACCCTGTTTCCTCGCATCTCTACATGCAGTTTGCAGGGTACCACAGCTTGTGTGCTCGCATCTCTACATGTAGTTTGCAGGGTACCTCACCTTGTGTCCTTGCATCTCTACATGCAGTTTGCAGGATACCTCACCTTGTGTCCTCGCAACTCTACATGCAGTTTGCAGGGTACCTCACCTTGCGTCCTCGCATCTCTTTATGCAGTATGCAGGGTACCTCACCTTGTGTCCTCGCATCACTATATGCAGTTTGCAGGGTACCTCAACTTGTATCCTCGCATCTCTACATGCAGTTTGCAGGGTATCTCACCTTGTGTCCCCGCATCTCTAAATGCAGTTTGCAGGGTACCTTACCTTGTGTCCTCGCATCTATACATGAAGTTAGCAGGACACCTCACCATGTGTCCTTGCATCTCTACATGCAGTTTGCAGGGTACCTCACCCTGTTTCCTCGCATCTCTACATGCAGTTTGCAAGATACCTCACCTTGTGTCCTTACTTCTGTACATGCAGTTTGCAGTTTACCTCACCTTGTGTCCTTGCATCTTTATATGCAGTTTGAAGGGTACCTTACCTTGTGCGTCCTCACATCTCTACATGCAGTCTGCAGGATACCTCACCTTGTGTCTTCGCATCTCTACATGCAGTTTGCAGGGTACCTCACCTTGTGCCCATACATCTCTACATGCAGTTTGCAAGTTACCTAAACTTGTGTCCTCTAAACTCTGCATGCAGTTTGCAGTGTACCTCAACTTCTGTCCTCGCAGCTCTACATGCACTTTGCAGGGTACCTCACATTGTGCCCTCGCATCTCTACATGCAGTTTGCAGGGTTCCTCACCTTGTGCCCTCGCATCTCTACCTGCAGTTTGCAAGGTACCTTAACAGGTGTCCTCGCATCTCTACATGAAGTTTGCAGGGTACCTCACCTTGTGTTATCACATCTCTATATGCAGTTTGCAGGGTACCTCACACTGTGTCCTTGCGTTTGCAGGGTACCTAACCTTGTGTCCTTGCATCTCTACATGCAGTTTGCAGGGTACCTCACCTTGTGTCCTTGCATCGCTACATGCAGTTTGCAGGGTACCTCACCATGTGTCCTTGCATCTCTATAAGCAGTTTGCAGGGTACCTTACCTGGTGTCCTCACATCTCTACATGCAGTTTTCAGGGTACCTAACCTTGTTGCCTCGCATCTCTACTTGCACTTTCCAGTGTACCTCGCCTTGTGTCCTCCCATCTCTACATGCACTTTGCAGGGTAACTAACTTTGTGTCCTCGCATTTCTACAAGCAGTTTGCAGTGTACCTTACCTTCTCTCCTTGCATCTCTACATGCAGTTTGCAGGGTACCTCACCTTGTGTCCTCGCATCTCCACATACAGTTTGCAGACTACCTCACCCCTGGTATCTCTACATGCAGTTTGCAGGGTACCTCACCGTGCGTCCTCACATCTCTACATGCAGTTTGCAGGGTACCTCACCGTGCGTCCTCGCATCTCTACCTGCAGTTTGCAAGGTACCTTAACTGGTGTCCTCGCATCTCTACATGCAGTTTGCAGGATACCTCACCTTGTGTCATCACATCTCTATATGCAGTTTGCAGGGTACCTCACATTGTGTCCTTGCATTTCTATATGCAGTTTGAAGGGTACCTCACTGTGTGCGTCCTCAAATCTCTAAATGCAGTTTGCACGGTACCTCACCTTGTTTCCTTGCATCTCTACATGCACTTTGCAGGGTACCTTACCTTGTCTCCTTGCATCTCTACATGCAGTTTTCAGGGTACCTCACCTTGTGTCCTCGCACCTAAACATGCAGTTTGCAGGGTACCTTACCTTGTGTCCTTACATCTCTATATTCATTTTGCAGGGTACCTCACCTTGTGGCCTTCCATCTCTACATGCAGTTTGCAGGGTAACTCACCTCATGTCCTTGCATCTCTACATGCAGTTTGCAGGGTACCTCACCTTGTGTCCTTGCATCGCTACATGCAGTTTGCAGGGTACCTCACCATGTGTCCTCGCATCTCTATAAGCAGTTTGCAGGGTACCTTACCTGGTGTCCTCACTTCTCTACATGCAGTTTGCAGGGTACCTAACCTTGTTTCCTCGCATCTCTACTTGCACTTTGCAAGATATCTTACTGTGTGTCCCTACATCTCTACATGCAGTTTGCAGGGTACCTCCCTTTGTGTCCTCGCATCTCTACATACAGTTTGCAGGGTACCTCACCTTGGGTCCTTGCAACTCTATATGTAGTTTGAAGGGTACATCACCTTGTGTCCTCGCATCTCTACATGCAGTTTTCAGGGTACCTCACCTTGGGTCCTTGCAACTCTATATGTAGTTTGAAGGGTACCTCACCTTGTGCATCCTCATATCTCTACATGCAGCTTGAAGGGTACCTCACCTTGTGCCCTCACATCTCTACATACAGTTTGCAAGGTACCTCAACATGTGTCCTTGCATCTCTGTATGCAGTTTGCAGGGTACCTCACCTTGTTTCACCGCATCTCTGCATGCAGTTTGCAGGGTACCTCACCTTGTGTCCTTGCATCGCTATATGCAGTTTGAAGGGTACCTCACCTTGTGCATCCTCATATCTCTACATGCAGTCTGCAGGGTACTTCACCTTGTATCTTCACATCTCTACATGCAGTTTGCAGGGTACCTCACCTTGTGCCCTCACATCTCTACATGGAGTTTGCAAGTTACCTAAACTTGTGTCCTCTAAACTCTGCATGCAGTTTGCATTGTACCTCACCTTTTGTCCTCGCAGCTCTATATGCAATTTGCAGGGTAACTCACCTTGTGTCCTCTCATCTCTACATGCAGTTTGAAGGGTACCTCACCTTGTGCCCTCGCATTCCTACATGCAGTTTGCAAGGTACCTCACCTTGTGTCCTCGCATCGCTACATGCAGTTGGCAGGGTACCTCACATTGTGTCCTTGCATCTCTATATGTAGTTTGAAGGGTACCTCACCTCTTGCGTCCTCATATCTCTACATGCAGTTTGCAGGGTACCTCACCTTGTCCCCTCACATCTCTACATGCAGTTTGCAAGGTACCTTAAGTGCTGTCATCGCATCTCTACATGCAGTTTGCAGGGTACCTCATATTGTGTCCTTGCATCTCTATATGCAATTTGAAGGGTACCTCTCCTTGTGCTTCCTCATATCTCTAAATGTAGTTTGCAGTGTACCTCACCTTGTTCTCTCGCATCTCTACATGCAGTTTGCAAGGTACCTTAAGTGGTGTCCTCTTAACTCTGCATGCAGTTTGCAGGATAACTCACCTTGTGTCTTCGCATCTCTACATGCAGTTTGAAGGGTGCCTCACTTTGTGTCCTCCCATATCTACATGCAGTTTGCAGGGTACCTAACCTTGGGTCCTCACATCTCTACTTGCAGTTTGCAGGGTACCTCACCTTGTGTCCTCGCAACTCTATATGAAGTTTGCAGGGTACCTCACCCTATGTCCTTGCATCGCTACATGCAGTTTGCAGGATACCTCACCCTGTGTCCTCGCATCTCTGCATGCAGTTTGCAGGGTACCATACCTTGTGTCCTCGCATCTCTATACGCAGTTTGCAGGGTACCTCACCCTGTGTCCTCGCATCTCTGCATGCAGTTTGCAGGGTACCATACCTTGTGTCCTCGCATCTCTATACGCAGTTTGCAGGGTACCTCACCCTGTGTCCTCGCATCTCTATATGCAGTTTGCAGTGTACCTCACCCTGTGTCCTCGCATCTCTATACGCAGTTTGCAGGGTACCTCACCCTGTGTCCTCGCATCTCCGCATGCAGTTTGCAGGGCACCATACCTTGTGTCCTTACATCTTTACCTGCAGCCTTGCTGATGCCAGATGAGGCACAGCCGCACCTCACCAGGTGATGTGGCATAAGCAGGGCCCCAAGCGGTGATTCTGCCACGGCCTGGCAGTGCGGGCGCTGCTGGAAGAGGAGGCCACGCCCGCTGGTTTCGGTTGTGGTTAGATGACTGCTCTCTGGGGTCCTCATTAAGCCGAACAAAACCCCGCCACACAGACAAAGTGAAGCAAAACCAACTCAGGGTAGTGATTCTAATGAATGCTGACGTCACTGGCCATGGCAGAGAGCAGTAGTGATTTAGTGCCAAGCCTTTCAAGGCACTTTGGTTCCTTCTGATGTGACCACTGACTGTAGTCCTGACTTCCTAAGTGCAAGCTGTCACGCACTACATCTTTCTTTGAAACTCGCAGGACCTTTGCAGTCTTTGAGGGAACTCAGCTGTCACAGGCTCTCCTGTTTCTGGGGGTGCAGCAGTCCCCCCAAAGTCTACAGCCTTAATCACATGCCTGCCAGTGCAGCCCTTCCTTGGGATCAGTGGGCAGATTCCAGTACTTCCTCCTTCATTTCCGTGCAGTCCTCTTACCTACGTGGGGTCCTCGATATGCAAGGAACGTCTTGAGCCCTCCTCAGTAGGGAGGCAGTTCCTCTCCTGGCTGAAGGCAGCTCCTCTCCTGGCTGAAGGCAGCTCCTCTCCTGGCTGAAGGCAGCTCCTCTACTGGCTGAAGGCAGCTCCTCTACTGGCTGAAGGCAGCTCCTCTACTGGCTGAAGGCAGCTCCTCTCCTGGCTGAAGGCAGCTCCTCTACTGGCTGAAGGCAGCTCCTCTACTGGCTGAAGGCAGCTCCTCTCCTGCTGAAAGCAGCTCCTCTCCTGGCTGAAGGCAGCTCCCAGGCTGCAGGCAGCTCCTCTCCTGGCAGAAGGCAGCTCCTCTCCTGGCTGAAGGCAGCTCCTCTCCTGGCTGAAGGCAGCTCCTCTCCTCTCCTGGCTGACGGCAGCTCCTCTCCTGGCTGTAGACAGCTCCTCTCCTGGCTGAAGGCAGCTCCTCTACTGGCTGAAGGCAGCTCCTCTCCTGGCTGTAGGCAGCTCCTCTACTGGCTGAAGGCAGCTCCTCTACTGGCTGAAGGCAGCTCCTCTCCTGGCAAAAGGCAGCTCCTCTCCTGGCTGAAGGCAGCTCCTCTCCTGGCTGAAGGCAGCTCCTCTCCTGCTGAAGGCAGCTCCTCTCCTGGCTGCAGGCAGCTCCTCTACTGGCTGAAGGCAGGTCCTATCCTGGCTGCAGGCAGGTCCTATCCTGGCTGCAGGCAGGTCCTATCCTGGCTGCAGGCAGCTCCTCTCCTGGCTGAAGGCAGCTCCTCTCCTGGCTGAAGGCAGCTCCTCTCCTGCTGAAGGTGGCTCCTCTCCTGGCTGAAGGCGGCTCCTCTCCTGGCTGAAGGCGGCTCCTCTCCTGGCTGAAGGCAGCTCCTCTCCTGGCTGAAGGCAGCTCCTCTCCTGGCTGAAGGTGGCTCCTCTCCTGCTGAAGGCGGCTCCTCTCCTGGCTGAAGGCAGCTTCTCTTCTGGCAGGCTGAAGGCAGCTCCTCTCCTGGCTGAAGGCAGCTCCTCTCCTGGCTGAAGGCAGCTCCTCTCCTGGCTGAAGGCAGCTCCTCTCCTGGCTGAAGGCGGCTTCTCTCCTGGCTGAAGGCGGCTCCTCTCCTGGCTGAAGGCAGCTTCTCTTCTGGCAGGCTGAAGGCAGCTCCTCTCCTGGCTGAAGGCAGCTCCTCTCCTGGCTGAAGGCAGCTCCTCTCCTGGCTGAAGGCGGCTCCTCTCCTGGCTGAAGGTGGCTCCTCTCCTGGCTGAAGGTGGCTCCTCTCCTGCTGAAGGCGGCTTCTCTCCTGCTGAAGGCAGCTCCTCTCCTGGCTGAAGGCAGCTCCTCTCCTGGCTGAAGGCAGCTCCTCTCTTTGCAAGCTTAAGGCAGCTCCTCTCCTGGCTGAAGGCAGCTCCTCTCCTGGCTGAAGGCAGCTCTTCTCCTGGCTGAAGGCAGCTCCTCTCCTGGCTGAAGGCAGCTCCTCACCTTGCTGAAGGAAGCTCCTCTCCTGGCTGAAGGAAGCTCCTCTCCTGGCTGAAGGCAGCTCCTCTACTGGCTGCAGGCAGCTCCTCTCCTGGCTGAAGGCAGCTCCTCTCCTGGCTGAAGGCATCTCCTCTACTGGCTGAAGGCAGCTCCTCTCCTGCCAGAAGGCAGCTCCTCTCCTGGCAGAAGGCAGCTCCTCTCCTGCTGAAAACAGCTCCTCTCCTGCCTGAAGGCAGCTCCTCTCCTGGCTGAAGGCAGCTCCTCTCCTGGCTGAAGACATCTCCTCTCCTGGCCGAAGGCAGCTCCTCTCCTGGATAAAGAAAGCTCCTCTCCTGGCCGAAGGCAGCTCCTCTCCTGGCAGGCTGAAGGCAGCTCCTCTCCTGGCTGAAGAAAGCTCCTCTCCTGGCTGAAGGCAGCTCCTCTCCTGGTGGAAGACATCTCCTCTCCTGGCTGAAGGCAGCTCCTCTCCTGGCTGCAGGCAGCTCCCAGGCTGCCGGCAGCTCCTCTCCCGGCTGCAGGCAGCTCCTCTCCTGGTGGAAGACATCTCCTCTCCTGGCTGAAGGCAGCTCCTCTCCTGGCTGCAGGCAGCTCCCAGGCTGCCGGCAGCTCCTCTCCCGGCTGCAGGCAGCTCCTCTCCTGGTGGAAGACATCTCCTCTCCTGGCTGAAGGCAGCTCCTCTCCTGGCTGAAGGCAGTTCCTCTCCTAACTGAAGCCAGCTCCTCTCCTGGCTGAAAGCAGCTCCTCTCCTGGCTGAAGGCAGCTTCTCTCTTCGCTGAAGGCAGCTCCTCTTCTGGATGAAGGCAGCTCCTCTCCTGGCTGAAGGCAGCTCCTCTCCTGGCTGAATGCAGCTCCTCTCCTGGCAGGCTGAAGGCAGCTCCTCTCCTTGCAGAAGGCAGCTCCTCTCCAGGCTGAAGGCAGCTTCTCTCCTGGGGGAATGATGCTCCACTCCTGGTAGGCTTAAGGCAGCTCTTCTCCTGGGTAAAGGCAGCTCCTCTCCTGGCTGAAGACAGCTCATCTCCTGGCTCCATGCAAAAACAACAGTTGATGGACAGAATGCAGAACAATGTCATGCATTCACCCCAGTACAGAGATCTGGGCCTAAATCCATCGTTTTTTTGCTCACCATGCCATTCCAGTTTGGACCCAGCCATATGCAAATCAGTCTTGACCCTGTGCCTCATGGGAACAGTCCAGCCCGAACTGCCAAGCCAGGTCCTCCCTGGACTGGAAACAAGCATCCTAGGACCGGTTTCAGGGTTTCACCCTTCTTCAGCCAGGATAGCTTGATTCCAGTGGCATGGAGAGCACGGAACCCACGTCTGGGCATACCCGTCCCACTCGGGGTGACAAATGCAAAAACAACAGTTGATGGACAGAATGCAGAACAATG
Organism: Calotriton arnoldi; assembly: GCA_963921515.1. Lineage (NCBI taxonomy): Eukaryota > Metazoa > Chordata > Amphibia > Caudata > Salamandridae > Calotriton > Calotriton arnoldi. Next base: position 8,144 of record CAWUFW010010362.1, on the reverse strand, counting down.
TCATGCATTCACCCCAGTACAGAGATCTGGGCCTAAATCCATCGTTTTTTTGCTCACCATGCCATTCCAGTTTTGACCCAGCCATATGCAAATCAGTCTTGACCCTGTGCCTCATGGGAACAGTCCAGCCCGAACTGCCAAGCCAGGTCCTCCCTGGACTGGAAACAAGCATCCTAGGACCGGTTTCAGGGTTTCACCCTTCTTCAGCCAGGATAGCTTGATTCCAGTGGCATGGAGAGCACGGGACCCACGTCTGGGCATACCCGGTCCCACTCGGGGTGACAAATGCAAAAACAACAGTTGATGGACAGAATGCAGAACAATGTCATGCATTCACCCCAGTACAGAGATCTGGGCCTAAATCCATCGTTTTTTTGCTCACCATGCCATTCCAGTTTGGACCCAGCCATATGCAAATCAGTCTTGAACCTGTGCCTCATGGGAACAGTCCAGCCCGAACTGCCAAGCCAGGTCCTCCCTGGACTGGAAACAAGCATCCTAGGACCGGTTTCAGGGTTTCACCCTTCTTCAGCCAGGATAGCTTGATTCCAGTGGCATGGAGAGCACGGGACCCACGTCTGGGCATACCCGTCCCACTCGGGGTGACAAATGCAAAAACAACAGTTGATGGACAGAATGCAGAACAATGTCATGCATTCACCCCAGTACAGAGATCTGGGCCTAAATCCATCGTTTTTTTGCTCACCATTCCATTCCAGTTTGGACCCAGCCATATGCAAATCAGTCTTGACCCTGTGCCTCATGGGAACAGTCCAGCCCGAACTGCCAAGCCAGGTCCTCCCTGGACTGGAAACAAGCATCCTAGGACCGGTTTCAGGGTGCTCACTACAGCACTGGAATTCAAGCTAGCATGGCTGAAGAAGGGTGATGCCCTGAAACCGGTCCCAGGATGCTTGTTTCCGGTCCAGGGAGTACCTGGCTTGGCAGTTCGGGCTGGACTGTTCCCACAAGGAACAGGGTCAAGACTGATTTGCATATGGCTGGGTCCAAACTGGGGTGGTGTGGTGAGCAAAAGAATGATGGATTTAACCCAGATCCTTGTGACTGGGGGTGAATGTTTGCATTATCCAGCATTCCGTCCATCAATTGTTTCTTTTGCATTTGTCGCCCTAAGTGGGAAGGGTATGCCCAGACGTGGGTCCCGTGCTCACTACACCACTGGATTCAAGCTAGCCTGGCTGAAGAAGGGTGATGCCCTGAAACCGGTCCCAGGATGCTTGTTGCCGGTCCAGGGAGGACCTGGCTTGGCAGTTCGGGCTGGACTGTTCCCACAAGGAACAGGGTCAAGACTGATTTGCATATGGCTGGGTCCAAACTGGGGTGGTGTGGTGAGCAAAAGAATGATGGATTTAACCCAGATCCTTGTGACTGGGGGTGAATGTTTGCATTGTCCAGCATTCCATCCATCAATTGTTTCTTTTGCACATCTCCTGGCTGCAGACAGCTCCTCTCCTGGCTGCAGACAGCTCCTCTCCTAGCTGAATGCAGCTCCTCTCCTGGCTGAAGGCAGCTTCTCACCTGGCTGAAGGCAACTCCTCTCCTGGCAGAAGGCAGCTCCTCTCCTGGCTGCAGGCAGCTCCTCTCCTGGCTGCAGGGAGCTCCTCTCCTGGCTGCAGGCAGCTCCTCTCCTGGCGGAAGATATCTCCTCTCATGGCTGAAGGCAGCTCCTCTCATGGCTGAGGGCAGCTCCTCTCCTGGCTGAAGGCAGCCTCTCTCTTGGCTGAAGGCAGTTCCTCTCCTTGCTGAAGGCAGCTCTTGTCCTCGCAGTCTAAAGGCAGCTCCTCTCCTGGCTGAAGGCAGCTCCTCTCCTTGCTAGCTGAAGGCAGCTTCTCTCTTGGCTGAAGGCAGCTCCTCTCCTGGCTGAAGGCAGCTCCTCTCCTGGCAGGCTGAAGGCAGCTCCTCTCCTGGCCGAAGGCAGTTACTTTCCTGGCCGAAGGCAGCTCCTCCTGGCTGAAGGCAGCTCCTCTCCTGGCTGAAGGCAGCTCCCCTCCTGGCTGAAGACAGCACCTCTCCTTGCAAGCTGAAGGCAGCTCCTCTCCTGGCCGAAGGCAGCTCCTCTCCTGAATGAAGGCAGCTCCTCTCCTGGCTGAAGGCAGCTCCTCTCCTGGATGAAGGCATCTCCTCTCCTGGCTGAAAGCGGCTCCTCTCCTGGCTGCAGGCGGCTCTTCTCCTGCCTGAAGGCGGCTCCTCTCCTGGCGGAAGACATCTCCTCTCATGGCTGAAGGCAGCTCCTCTCCTGGCTGAAGGCAGCTCCTCTCATGGCTGAGGGCAGCTCCTCTCCTGGCTGAAGGCAGCTCCTCTCCTGGCTGAAAGCAGCTGCTCTCCTGGCAGAAGGCAGCTCCTCTACTGGCTGAAGACAGCTTCTCTCCTGGCTGAAGGCAGCTCCTCTCCTGGCAGGCTGAAGGCAGCTCCTCTCCTTGCCGAAGGCAGTTACTCTCTTTGGCCGAAGGCAGCTCCTCTCCTGGCTGAAGGCAGCTCCTCTCCTGGCTGAAGGCAGCTCCTCGCCTGGCTGAAGGCAGCTCCTCTCCTGGCAGGCTGCAGGCAGATCCTCTCCTGGCTGAAGGCAGCTCCTCTCCTGGCTGAAGGCATCTCCTCTCCTGGCTGAAGACAGCTCCTCTCCTGGCTGAAGGCAGTTCCTCTCCTGGCAGGCTTAAGGCAGCTCCTCTCCTCTCCTGGCAGGCTGAAGGCAGCTCCTCTCCTGGCTGAAGGCAGCTCCTCTCCTGGCTGAAGGCAGCTCTTCTCCTGGCAGACTGAAGGCAGCTCCTCTCCTGGCTGAAGGCAGCTCCTCTCCTGGCTCTAGGCAGCTCCTCTCCTGGCTGAAGGCAGATCCTCTCCTGGCCCGAAGGCAGCTTCTCTCCTGGCTGCAGGCAGCTCCTCTCCAGGCTGAAGGCAGCTTCTCTCCTGGTGGAAGGCAGCTCCTCTCCTGGTGGAAGGCAGCTCCTCTCCTGGCTGAATGCAGCTCCTTTCCAGGCTGAAGGCAGCTCCTCTCCTGGGGGAAGGATGCTCCTCTCCTGGCAGGCTTAAGGCAGCTCCTCTCCTGGGTGAAGACAGCTCCTCTCCTGGCTCCAGGCAACTCCTCTCCTGGCTGCAGACAGCTCCTCTCCTGGCTAAAGGCAGCTCCTCTCCTGGCAGTCTGAAGGCAGCTCCTCTCCTGGCTGAAGGTAACTCCTCTCCTTGCAAGCTGAAGGCAGCTTCACTCTTGGCTGAAGGCAGCTCCTCTCCTGGCTGAAGGCAGCTCCTCTCCTGGCTGAAGACAGCTCCTCTGCTTGCAAGCTGAAGGCAGCTCCTCTCCTGGCTGAAGCCAGCTCCTCTCCTGGCTGAAGACAGCACCTCTCCTTGCAAGCTGAAGGCAGCTCCTCTCCTGGCTGAAGGCAGCTTCTCTCTTGGCTGCAGGTGACTCCTCTCCTAGCTGAAGGCAGCTCCTCTCCTGGCTGCAGGCAGCTCCTTTCCCGGATGACGGAAGTTCCTCTCCTGGCCGAAGGCAGCTCCTCTCCTGGATGAAGGCAGCTCCTCTCCTGGCTGAAAGCAGCTCCTCTCCCTGGCTGCAGGCGGCTCTTCTCCTGCCTGAAGGCGGCTCCTCTCCTGGCTGAAGGCAGCTCCTCTCCTGGCTGAAAGCAGCTGCTCTCCTGGCGGAAGACAGCTTCTCTCCTGGCTGAAGGCAGCTCCTCTCCTGGCAGGCTGAAGGCAGCTCCTCTCCTGGCAGGCTGAAGGCAGCTCCTCTCCTGACTGAAGCCAGCTCCTCTCCTGGCTGAAGGCAGCTTCTCTCCTGGCTGAAGGCAGCTCCTCTCCTGGCTGAAGGCAGCTCCTCTCCTGGCTGAAGGCAGCTCTTCTCCTGGCAGACTGAAGGCAGCTCCTCTCCTGGCTGAAGGCAGCTCCTCTCCTGGCTCTAGGCAGCTCCTCTCCTGGCTGAAGGCAGATCCTCTCCTGGCCGAAGGCAGCTTCTCTCCTGGCTGCAGGCAGCTCCTCTCCAGGCTGAAGGCAGCTTCTCTCCTGGTGGAAGGCAGCTCCTCTCCTGGTGGAAGGCAGCTCCTCTCCTGGCTGAATGCAGCTCCTTTCCAGGCTGAAGGCAGCTCCTCTCCTGGGGGAAGGATGCTCCTCTCCTGGCAGGCTTAAGGCAGCTCCTGTCCTGGGTGAAGACAGCTCCTCTCCTGGCTCCAGGCAACTCCTCTCCTGGCTGCAGACAGCTCCTCTCCTGGCTAAAGGCAGCTCCTCTCCTGGCAGTCTGAAGGCAGCTCCTCTCCTGGCTGAAGGTAACTCCTCTCCTTGCAAGCTGAAGGCAGCTTCACTCTTGGCTGAAGGCAGCTCCTCTCCTGGCTGAAGGCAGCTCCTCTCCTGGCTGAAGACAGCTCCTCTGCTTGCAAGCTGAAGGCAGCTCCTCTCCTGGCTGAAGCCAGCTCCTCTCCTGGCTGAAGACAGCACCTCTCCTTGCAAGCTGAAGGCAGCTCCTCTCCTGGCTGAAGGCAGCTTCTCTCTTGGCTGCAGGTGACTCCTCTCCTAGCTGAAGGCAGCTCCTCTCCTGGCTGCAGGCAGCTCCTTTCCCGGATGACGGAAGTTCCTCTCCTGGCCGAAGGCAGCTCCTCTCCTGGATGAAGGCAGCTCCTCTCCTGGCTGAAAGCAGCTCCTCTCCTGGCTGCAGGCGGCTCTTCTCCTGCCTGAAGGCGGCTCCTCTCCTGGCTGAAGGCAGCTCCTCTCCTGGCTGAAAGCAGCTGCTCTCCTGGCGGAAGACAGCTTCTCTCCTGGCTGAAGGCAGCTCCTCTCCTGGCAGGCTGAAGGCAGCTCCTCTCCTGGCAGGCTGAAGGCAGCTCCTCTCCTGACTGAAGCCAGCTCCTCTCCTGGCTGAAGGCAGCTTCTCTCCTGGCTGAAGGCAGCTCCTCTCCTGGCTGAAGGCAGCTCCTCTCCTGGCTGAAAGCAGCTGCTCTCCTGGCCGAAGGCAGCTCCACTCCTGGCAGGCTGAAGGCAGCTCCTCTCCTGGCTGAAGGCAGTTCCTCTCCTGGCAGGCTTAAGGCTGCTCATCTCCTGGCAGGCTGAAGGCAGCTCCTCTCCTCTCCTGGCAGGCTGAAGGCAGCTCCTCTTCTGGCTGAAGGCAGCTCCTCTCCTGACTGAAGGCAGCTCTTCTCCTGGCTGAAGGCAGCTCCTCTCCTCTCCTGGCATGCTGAAGGCAGCTCCTCTCCTGGCTGAAGGCAGTTCCTCTCCTGGCAGGCTTACGGCTGCTCCTCTCCTCTCCTGGCAGGCTGAAGGCAGCTCCTCTTCTGGCTGAAGGCAGCTCCTCTCCTGGCTGAAAGCAGCTGCTCTCCTGGCGGAAGACAGCTTCTCTCCTGGCTGAAGGCAGCTCCTCTCCTGGCAGGCTGAAGGCAGCTCCTCTCCTGACTGAAGCCAGCTCCTCTCCTGGCTGAAGGCAGCTTCTCTCCTGGCTGAAGGCAGCTCCTCTCCTGGCTGAAGGCAGCTCCTCTCCTGGCTGAAAGCAGCTGCTCTCCTGGCCGAAGGCAGCTCCACTCCTGGCAGGCTGAAGGCAGCTCCTCTCCTGGCTGAAGGCAGTTCCTCTCCTGGCAGGCTTAAGGCTGCTCATCTCCTGGCAGGCTGAAGGCAGCTCCTCTCCTCTCCTGGCAGGCTGAAGGCAGCTCCTCTTCTGGCTGAAGGCAGCTCCTCTCCTGACTGAAGGCAGCTCTTCTCCTGGCTGAAGGCAGTTCCTCTCCTCTCCTGGCATGCTGAAGGCAGCTCCTCTCCTGGCTGAAGGCAGTTCCTCTCCTGGCAGGCTTACGGCTGCTCCTCTCCTCTCCTGGCAGGCTGAAGGCAGCTCCTCTTCTGGCTGAAGGCAGCTCCTCTCCTGGCTGAAGGCAGCTCTTCTCCTGGCAGGCTGAAGGCAGCTCCTCTCCTGGCTGAAGGCAGATCCTCTCCTGGCCGAAGGCAGCTCCTCTCCTGGCTAAAGGCAGCTCCTCTCCTGGCTGAAGGCAGCTCTTCTCCTGGCTGAAGACATCTCCTCTCCTGGATGAAGGCAGCTCCTCTCCTGGCTGAAGATATCTCCTCCCCTGGCTGAAGACAGCTCCTCTCCCGGCTAAAAGCAGCTCCTCTGCTGGCTGAAGGCAGCTCCTCTCCTGGCAGGTTGCAGAACTTCCAGGTTCCTGTTCCTGAACTCGGCAAAAAGCAATCAGTGACTCTGGTAGGAGCACAGAAGTAGGGAGGGGTGTGGCACAGCGGCAGGATGGGGACTCCAGAGAGCGGTGCTCACGGTTCGATCCCTGGCACTGGCTCTTGGACCACTGCCACATGTGCGGAGGACCGCACCCTTGGCGGTCGTGGCTTTGGTACCATATGGCTAAGTAGCCAGGACAGAAGCAGTAAACTACAGATATCCCTAGTGGGTACATGTCGAACGTACTGAACAAAGAACGATTCTCTGGTTCAGTATGATACAGTTACACTTTTTTGCTTTTCATGTATCACACTTGTACATATAATTTTCATTTGTATTGCAGTAGCTACACTTTTGACCCTGAAGAAAGCCATGACACTATACTAGGTCTGATAGGCTGAAACATGTTGGTCTGATAAGTACATAGCGGTCTTGAATCTCGACCCCTGTGCTCACAAGCTTTTTCTGCCTTTTTAATCCCGACACCGGGTAGCGTTATTAAATTTGCAATAGAGCTAACCCCGTAGCCAGTTTTAATTCACCTTTATTCTAGCACTGCATTCCTTGCAATCACACGCAGCTCTCACAGGGTTTTAGTACACCCGACCTCCCGAACTAAAACATCCCTGAGCTCCTCCCTCGTAGAGAGAGGGTTGTAGCCCGCGTGAGGACTAGGTTCCTCACGCGAGGAGGTACCCCTATGATGAAGCATGACACAGTTGGTGTGTGAGGGGAACTGTCCTTAAAAAGGGATATCCCCTGCCCTGTCACTTTTATCTCTTTATCCGCGTTTTGGACCTCCATATTATTCCGGACCCGGGGCCTCTTTTTGTGAAATATTAGATTTAGTGATTTGCCCACCTTGGTTCGTGTCTATGGGTGCAGGCAGCTTTTTGCCCTTCCCGTCTGCATAATGTTCCTCAACTGTTAGTAGCGTTCGCAAGGGTGGTAGCAACGGATTCGGTCGTGACGTAGTTTCCGCGTGGCGGCAACTGCAGAGACGAAGCATTACGAGGTGAGTAGACTCAAGAAACAAAATCAACAGCCGCACTCGGCCACGCATGCGCTGCAGGACTTTGCGGGGCGGGAGCCCAAACCTATGCCTGCTTTGCACAAAAAAAGTTACTGCCCCAACTCCTGGACAAAACAAGCATTTGCTATGCAATAGGTCTTGCATTTGTGAGAGTTTAAGCTATTGGCATTGTAAGTGACAATGCCTTTTACTTATTTGTTTTAAAAACCAACACATAAATAAAAGGCTATTCACATCAAAAGGTACCGAGGCACACATAGGTAGTCCACACAGTAATGCTGGTTCGTAGCTATAAAAAATTAGTTAAACAAAGTCAGTCTGGAATAATTTTTCTTCTTTTTATTGTCCAATCTTTTCGTATAAAACAAGCACCACGGCAGCCGACACGTGTTTCGTCCTATGGACTTTTTCAAGGCAAGTAGTATTAGTTTGTAAGTAAGGTGTCACACTGTGGTCCCGATAACTAACAACATTGTTAGTTATCGGGACTACAGCGTGACACTTTCCACGTTTGGAGGTTTATAAGGCGAATCGAGGCCTGTGTTAGGTCCGCCATTAACTTGGAGGTTTGGACCACCTTCTAATGAAGTGTTGTGTCACTCGACCAGTATTACATGCTGTGGATGTCCTACTTTGAAGGGGAGTGACAGATTACTACGTTGTCGCAGTTGGCTGGCGATACAGAGCATTACACACATAAGAACTTGTTCATGAGGTTAGGCCTTATTGGGACCAGTTGCGTCTGACCTATTCGAACCCTTACTTACATCCTAATACTGCCTGCCTTGAAAAAGTCCATAGGACGAAACACGTGTCGGCTGCCATGGTGCTTGTTTTATACGAAAAGATTGGACAATAAAAGAAGAAAAATTATTCTGGACTGACTTTGTTTAAATAATTTTTTATAGATACGAACCAGCATTACTGTGTGGACTACCTATGTGTGCCTCGGTACCTTTT